>JAJMLT010000001.1:654160-1290308 GCA_030569775.1 Nakazawaea siamensis
GAAGTTCTCGAAGTTTGTATTCCATTTGATTTCTGGTCGGATTAAATGCATGGGATTCGGCTCTTGAGGAACGGGTGGACATGGAATCGGCAAGACTATCCGATCTATTGCGGCGTCTGCCTCCACGATTACTTCGTACAAAGACACACTCTATACCAAGAAATTTGCAGTTGGTACAGGTCTTTGGAGGCTCACCATTTGGATCGCCCTTCACACGCGGCAGAGCAGATCCTCTCGGATCTCCATCACACCGAATTTTCTTTTCTCGGCAAGCCAAACATGCTCTTCTCGCTACAGGGCGTCTCTGGATGAAGTTGCTGACAGACTGAGATTCTTCTCCCGGCTCCTCTTTCGGAACAACACTCGACTTTATACTAGTATTGTTATCAACCGATGACGAAGATGACGACATGAGATCTTCTCGGTTCATCCTTGGAGAGTGAAATAATCTTGAATGCCTTACGGTGAAATGACACTTTTTCTGACTTTTTTTTTTTTTTCTTCTTTCCTATAGTTACGTTCTCTTGTGAAAGAATTGAGCCTCAGAAAACATAAGCCATCAGGCAGTTCCAAGCCTTAATAAGCAGTACTAAATCGGATGGGAAAAAAACAATTGCCGGTTGCCAGCATGGCATTCCACACCTGACTCTGCATGGTCTTAATTTATCCGCTTTACTTTGAGTATACCCCACTGAAAGACCCTGAACAAAATCCCCACGGAACTTTATCCCAATGCGGTTATATAAAATATAAATAGGAACTCTAAAATAGTGCCCTCAATATACTTAAATAGGGTTGCCCCATTTACACTCCGATAACAATAAGACTATACGTTTGAGGCATCTGATTAATCTGGGACACTCTAATCTTCACATAACCATCCTAGTCATGCCCTTTTACAGCCCTACTTCGACCCCGGCTTCTTAAGGACCGCCGCGCAGAAACTCCGGAAAATAGACTGACGAACAAATCTGGAGTGGAGAGAGTAAAAAAAAAAATAAAAAGATGGAGCCGGAAAAATCTCGTCATACGTACATATATCAAATCATGCCACCAGTTTGGCCTACTAGACAGAGTATTAACCGGGCAAATATAGAGACCCGTCCCCATTATCCTTGCAAATACACGCTTCTTAGTGAGGATCTCGGATCGGGAACGTATGCCACAGTGAAGGAATCGATCCATATCCAGTCGGGTTATCACTATGCAACTAAGATAATCCGAAAAAGTCTTATGGCTGGAAGGGAGCAATTGATACAAAATGAGATCGCTGTTCTTCAGTACATGAGTCAATTTTGTCATGTGAATCTTCTTATGTTGAACGACTATTACGAGACAAATGACAACTTGTACCTTGTCACGGACCTTTGTACCGGTGGAGATCTCTTTGATAAGATTACGCAAAGTGGCTCTTATTTCGAAAAAGATCTGGCCCACATTATCAAATGTATTACGTCAGCAGTGGCCTTCCTCCACGACCAAAAGATCATTCATCGTGATCTCAAGTCGGAGAACCTTATCTTCAAGACCAGATCTCTTCAATCCGATATTTTGATAGCTGATTTCGGACTTGCCAAAGTGTACACCGACCCAAATGAAAAACTCAAGTTACTTTGTGGTACATTGAGTTACGTTGCACCAGAAGTGTTGGTTCAGAAATTTCCCATCCTGCAGTCCGTTGAACCCCAGCAAGTTCAGGTTTATCAACAAGCTCAGAATCTGGGATACTCCTTCCCGGTAGATGTATGGTCCATTGGAGTACTCACATACTTTGTCTTGTGTGGTTACATGCCATTTGACTGTGAGACAGACGACGAGACCAGAGAACTGATCATGTTGGGTGACTACTACTATGAACCAGAAGACTATTGGACAGATATCAGTCTGGTCCTGAAAGATTTCATCAATCGTTGCTTCAATTTAGATCCTACAAAGAGAATATCCATTCATGATTTATCACAGCATTTATTCCTTACAACGCATTCAGATTCGAAGGTCAACTTGCTCCCAAGGGTACGTTCGAACTACTCACTCCATCGTTTGGGTCTCTCTCCTAGACAATCCCCTTCAGCCACTCCAAAACAACTCTCCCCTCAACAGTCACAAACCAACATGCTGGATCTTCTTAAAAGAACGGCTTCGACTCAATCTATGATCTCCATGAACCGTCTCAACCAACAATTGCTCTCTCTTAGCAAGGCCCAGACTTCCTCATCGAGACCATCACTGAGACCCCTGATGGTGGAGTCCATCACCTCCACTCAAATGAAACCATCCACCTCAGAATTCTCCACTCACACCACTACAACATACTTAGAAGAGAGCCGTAGAATATTGGCCGATCCCTCTCTGAGAATGGATGGTATTCTCAGTGAAGATCCAGAGATTATACAGATGAAGAGTTTGAACATACACTCTCAACAAGGAAGTAGAGCTGGAAGTATGTTGGTAAGTCCAGTAGAGGAGAAACGTTTCTATATATAGTCTAATGAATCAGTTTTCTGAAACTTAACGAAAGCTTCCTGCTAAGCTTCTTAGGCTCTGTTGGAGTTTCTTGACGACTGACAAATGGCATCGACTCTTGCGACGACATCCGTGGTGTCGGTGGTAACAGTGGCTTCTTGAAGACGTCTTGCAGTTTCCTCTCTTCCAGAACAACGCCCTCTTTGTTCTCTCTCACAACTTCGTAAACTGGAGCTCCTGTACGAGGCAACTGCTTAGACTTGGCCAAACGGAAAACCAGATTGACAGGTTTCAAATAAATAGACAGTAATGTACCGATATTCAACTCCAACTCTTCCAAAATGCGTTGATCCAACTTTTCGTTTTCTGTCGACACCAAAGGTAACTTCTCCGGTACAACTTCTTTAATCACCTTCATTCCATTGGCCGAGATCAATCTCCAATACCAGAACCCTCTTTCCCTCACATCAGGATTATTGACGACTTCTGTAGCCAATTTCAAGTACTTTACACAGAGATCCGATCCCTCTTTTCCTGGCGACAGCACATAGTAGTTGACTACTGCTGTAAGTAACAGCAATTGATATTCAGGCAGTTCCTGTTCGAATTCATAACCCAAATAGTCCAAGAGCTCAGCTGCATTCGGCACAATTGACGCATAATTTCCCAAGATCCAAATCATGCTCTGTTTGGCTTCTGGTTCATCTAAGAGGTCGATGTGATCTACTAAGCTCGTTATAAGGTCATCAAAATAACCGTGATACTTCCTCAAGATATTCTTCAACACTATCAGGGTCTCCTTGACAACATACGGAATGCCATGACTCAAAAGAGTGCTCAAACTGTCCAGACATTTGACATGACACGAATCCAACTTGACTGTCAAGTTTCCAATGGCTCTCACCAGCTTTCTTGACATCTGAATATCGACATCCGTCGCATATTCCTCCAATTCAGATAACACTACTTCTATACTCTCAGCATCCGCAAGTAAATAGATGATTTCCAACTTTGTATCCTTGACGTAGATCGGGTCGTCATACTTGCAAAAGAACATCCGAACATCGAATTGTAGCAAGTTCGGTTTACTCAACAAGAGTAAAATGATGTTTCTGAGTACCAAGAACTGTATTTCAGGAGGCTTGGAAAGCATCGAGACCAATGCACTGCCCAATTTCTTAGGTAAAGCGGGCACCATATCTTGCGGGAGATGGACGTAATTGCAGTTGTGAATGATCACTTTCAACAGATTGAGAACGACACTTGAAGATTCATGCTGGAGCAAAGGTAATAATCTCTCTATGATGACTAACAGATCGTTCTCGTTTTGTGGAACGAGACTCATTAAAGAGTTCAATATGTAAATAACCTGCCATTCGTTGCATTTGGAGATGCATTCGAATAAATTGAGTGCATGGTCTTTGTTGATACGCAATTCCAACGAATGATGCTTCTCCGTTATATCCAGAAGAGCCAGTAACAGTGAAGCCACCACGTGAACATCGTCTTTGTACAATTGATCATTTAACAATTGAAGAAGGCCCTCCTTCGTTGCCATTTCCAAGTCGTGATCGAATATTCTAGCCACGTGAAAGCACACCCTCTCAGTCAACACGGACTTCTTTTTAGAAGTCAAAATCTCTTTCACAATCTTGATCAACCGAGGAAGTTGTAAATTGATCCCCGAAATGGTCCGTAACAGTGATTGTGCCACACGTTCATCTTGGTTCTTGACATCCAAATAAAGAAGATCCAAGATACGCTCGGCCAATTCCGGTTTCACCCCAATAGTAAACGTGGTGAAATACATGCCTAGCATCTGTTTGATCTCCCAATCGCCAGTCTGATAAATATGAATCATCAGCGGGAACAAGTGGATCATGTCATTGTTATTCATAGTCACATTGGCTATCACCTTCCGTACCACCGTCTTATAATGTAATGCGGCATTCTTGGACTTCTTGTCTATCCTATCGAGCTCCAGTGAAAGCTCCGACAGCTTACTCCGGGTAAATATCTTGTTGTCACTCATGATCTCTGGCGCTACAAAAAGAAGCTACGCGATTAAAATAAAGTCAACCGAAAGAAAAAAAACTATCCCTATAAAAATCGTAAATTGCATCATTTAGTACCAGACTATTCAAAGACACAATAACCACTTGCGTAACTGACACTACTATCGTCCTTTTCCACAACTTGAGAACTCTGAGAATAACCCAACCAGCCAAATTTGGCTTTCGTTCCTGATTTGAACAGATAATTGGTGATAAGTTGAAGTAACACTCCTATTGGTCTTTCACCACAGATGGTATTACCCGTATGATCTATGTAATCCTTGAAGTCGGTATAACTCCCCGTGGAAATGATCTGCATCAGCATCTTATCTAAAATCTCAATGCTCTTATAAATAGGCACTTCTAAAGATTTACTGGAAGGTACTCTAAGACTGAACTTGGCCAAGCTTCTATCCGGGGTGTACAGTGTATACCGGAATCGAGAACCCCAATGGCAGAAATCCGAGCTCACCAGAAACGTGACTGACGGATCGTCAAAGTAAGGTTGTAAATGCTGAGCCAATCTCGTCTCGAAACTCCGATTGGTGTGACTGATCATAATTGGAACCACCTTCACGGAACTCAGCATCTTATGAATAAATGGCATGTGCATCTCGAAACTATGTTCATCTTCATCCATCTCTTCACTCATGATTCGGAACATGGTCTTGTCCTTGGAGATGAGCTCCTTAACCATTTCCTGATCAACAGCCAAATCCCCAAATGGAGTCTGATAAGCATCAAACCCAGACAACATCACACAATCCTTGTAATAGACATGATGTGATGGACCCATAATGACAATCGTCTTACAATGACTCGGATCCCAAGTCTTATAAGTCTTGGCTAGCGTCTCTCCAGCAAAGGTATATCCAGCATGTGGTCCAATGAGTACCCTGCTGGAAGGCACAGAAGCTGGAGCCAGCGCTAAAAAGCGATCGAGTTGCGAATTGAGTCGCTCAGCATTCCCAGAATACCACGACCCTGAATGAGTAGCCGCCCTAATCATACTTGCCACTTGGTAGACAAAAAATTACTCTTGCTTTACAGAAAATATGTAGAGGGATTTTTGAGCCGCACGAAACAGACTCAGACAGCAGTTGCAATGAGTTCAATTGATTGTATGCCAAGAAACAGGACAAACTACAGTAATTAGTAAGATGATTATTCAGGGCAACATTTAGGTGATTACTAACAAATTTAAGGCTTCTTATTGGCTTGAAGTCGCATTCTTAAAAGAAGACAATTCCCCTTACCTATATAAAAACAAACTAAATCCGTAGAATCCGTCTCATCTCTCAGTAAAGCAAGGAGGTGCATGAAAAAAAAATCAGTTAGCTGCGAAAATACCGTAGACTAACTAGTGAAGCATACAGATCAACTAAATAGGATTATTAATTGTCACGATATAAATATGAGACTGAACTTCCCACTTAGTCAATTCCAATACAAGCAAAAATGAGCAGTGAACAACAAGTTGCAGAAATTGTCAGATTAGGAGATTCTGGTTTAAAAATCTCCAAGCTTATCCTCGGATGCATGTCATATGGTACCGATAAATCATGGGGAGAATGGGTCAATGACGACGAAGAAGAAGTTTTGGCTTTGATGAAATTGCTGTACGACAAGGGAGTTAGAACCTTTGATACTGCCAATACCTACAGTAGAGGTGGATCCGAGGTTATGATTGGTAAGTTCCTTAAGAAGTACAATATCCCCCGTGAAGACATGGTCATTTTGTCCAAATGTTACTTTGCCGTTGACGCCTCAATGGACTTGAATTTCGCCGGTCCACAAAAACAGTTTCATATCGAATTGGCCAACAAAGCCGGTTTGAGTCGTAAGCACATCTTCGATGCCGTCGAGCAATCTACCAAGCGTTTGGGTACTTATATCGATGTCTTACAAATCCATCGTTATGACCCAAATACCTCCGATATCGAGGTCATGAGAGCTTTGAATGACGTCGTCAACTCGGGAATGGTCAGATACATCGGTGCCAGTTCCATGAGAGTCTTCGAATTCCAAGGTTTGCAGAACATTGCTGAGAAGTATGGCTGGCACAAGTTCATCAGTATGCAAAATCAGTACCATTTGTTGTACAGAGAAGAGGAACGTGAGATGATTCCTTACTGTGAAAAGACCAACATTGGTATTATTCCATGGTCTCCATTGGGTCAAGGTGCCTTGGCAAGACCAAGAGATAAGACCACCGAGAGAGCGGAACATACTCACTTCGGTCAAATCGTCAGTCTTGGTACTCATGGACCAAATGCTCATATCATCGACAAGGTTGAGAAGATTGCCAAAGATCGCGGTGTTCCAATGGCTGTTGTCGGTCTTGCTTGGGTCTTGAGTAAAGGTTGTTGTCCTATTATTGGAGTCAGCAAACCGGAAAGACTCGAAGATGCTCTTCAACTGTTGACTTTCAAATTGACCGAGGAAGAAGTCGAAGACTTGGAAAAGGACTACAACCCCGTCCCAGCATGGTACTAGGTCTACTGTTTGTATAAACTATTTTTTTAGTTCAATTCAATTCTACTTACTCATCAAACTCACTATCACTCTCCTCATCACCACTGACTTGTCTCGTTTCATTTTCCTTTCTCTCCATCAACAGTTGCAATTCCAGGTCCTCTGTCAGGGTCACCAGCTTTGGAGCCATTACAATATTACAGTTACCACTCTTCTTGGAGATGGTCTCGGAAATAGAGGTGATCAGCTTCTCCAACAAGTCCAAACCTTGTTGCTTGTCTAAACTCTGTGTGGTCAAAACGTATAATGGAGCGGCAACCAACTTGGCCTTCAATTGGGTGTTTTCGTCTCCCAACAGTTCCAGATCTCTCAACAGATCCTTGATCAGATCAATACCTTCGTAGTTGAAACAGGTGACCTCAATATCAGCTCTACACTTGATCAGTTGAGGTGTCAATCTTCTCGAAATGTACAACTTCAACTCTTCCAATACATCCTTATTTGGAGCATCGACTTCGTCAAAGACAGACTCATCTGTTATAGAGATCTTGAACAGATCGTAGGCATGTCCGTATTTCTTGGATAATGGCCATCCAATGGTCTTGTACATCTCTTCCAATGGAATACTGAATTTCTCAGCACAATGTCTAAGAATCGAATGCACCAGCTTGGACTTGTTATATCTCTCCTCACACTTGGCAATATCTTCAGCACTCACTCTTCTCTTGGACAAATCAATATAACCCTTTTCCTTGTCAACTCTTAATACAACGACAACCTCATTCTTTCCTACTCTGATCAACTTTTGAATAGATCTGATACGACGTCTAGACAATTCAGACAACAATACCATTCCTTCAATATTGTCATATTCCAATAATTTCACATACAGACCCATCTCAGCAATCTGTTGGACGTTGACCATCACAACATCGTCCACCTCAGGGTACTTGTTCTCATAAAATCTACACGTAGATGTACTCATAGTTGTAGCGCTTACCGATAATATAAAAATTTTTCACGTTGAATTTAAATTTTTTTTCTCTCTCTCCTTTCGCAAGATGATTCTTAGTAAAAAGCTGTTTTAAGTAGCATGTATAAAAAGTAAGTAGTTACAAAAAACACCCCTAAGCTCCCGGAGCCAGGTTGACCTCGTTTTTCAAGTAGTATTCGTTCAGCAAAGGTGAACCTTTACTTTGAGATTGCTGTTGTGGAGCCGAGAGGAAGTTTCTGTACTCGTGTTGTCTAGGTTCTCCTATTGGGATTGGGTCGCTAGTTAACATTGGAGAAGGTTCCAACTCGGTAGGGGAGTTCAATCTGCTATTGATGGAACTCAGTCTAATGTGGTTTTCTGCAGGCAGTTGGAAACTGGAGGATCTGGATCTGGCAATGAAGGCATTTCTTGGGGTCGAGAATCCGGAGTCTCCCATATCGATGAACTCTAACAGTTCGTTATCTGATAAGTACAATGCATCGTCTGATCTCTTCTCCTTGGAGTAGATCAAACCTTCCTTGAATACTTCCAGGACATTTCCCGTACCCTTGTATCCCTTGTTCAACTTGACCAAGATCATTTCCTTGAACACCTGGACCCAGTCGTCACTGTCCCATTGTTCTTCCAAGGAGTTCCCCACATTCAAGTCGACCAATTTGTATGCAGTTTCAATGTCTAAGTATTCTGTGTGAGGCAATTGTGGTAATCCGAAAAGCAAGGAGTTCTTGTCATCACGTTGAGACAAGAACTTGGTTGGTCTTCCGTATAACTTGAAGGTATTCAAGATAGGGATCAATAAACGGATCATGGTATCGAATTGTTTGACACTTGGATGGATTTCAGGAATCAACAAACAGAGTGACGTACGTGTCAAGTTGACGTTCTTGATCTTCTTCGAGATGGAAGACAGTTCACTGTTGAGCGATTGGAAAGAGTCGGATCTATGATGAAGGTTGTTGTTGACCGAAGGAGATCTGGATCTGCCTGGGCCCGACAAGATCGGAGACAGTAATCTTGAAAGAGAGGTGGATTTCGGAAGGGCAAATTGGTTCAGTTCATCAGTGTTGGTCAATTCCAGTAAGAGATCCTGGTTGATGTAAATACTTCCAGTCAAATGTAACAAAGCATTATTGTCGATAAACTCAGGTCTCTCCGGATAGATCGAATAACAAGACCGACCATTGATGATGGTGGCCAACAAATTCTTTTTCGAGGTCTTGCTCGAGGTGTAAATCTCAATCTTACCCGGTCTTTCCTTGTTAGAGTTTTTGAGTAACGTTTTTTCACCTGGAATGACAACGACGTAACACTTAATCCACTTGTTGTTTAAGAAGGGGAATCTGACGACACACCATTCGGTCTTCTGGAATCTGTTCTCCGGAGCCAAAAGTGTTCTAATATCACTCAACAAGATTCCCTTGGCACTCAACAACAGACCGCTGAAACTTTCTTGGAGTTGTCTGTATTCGAATTGGGAAAGTAAGAGACAGGAGTAGAAAAAGTTCAAGTCTTCGAGAGTGTCGAAGGAGAACAAGTACAGTCTGGTCTGACTCAATGAGATTTCTAACGAGGGGGTTGGACTTGGAGTGTAGTTGAAGATGGCATCGGCAATGTTGATGTAGGTTGGTTCGGCGTCCGGGTCCTCCGAGGCCGAGATCCAATAAGCCAATTCGGTACCACTCAACTTGGATTCCACCAATTGGTTGTTGATACGAAGGAAGTCGTCGTAGTAGATTCTGGCCTGTTGGGCTTGAATCAAGGTAAGAATTGGGACAAGTTCTTTCGGAATGGAACTGTCTTCTAATAAAGCCGATGGGTCTTGGAAAGAACCACCACTCCTTACTCGGGAATGACGGTCTTTGTTTTCAGAGGTTTGTCTGAGGAATGAGGTGGGTATAGAAGACATTCTATGGTGTTTGGAGGTGGTGGATGGGGTGCGAGTAGATTGTGCAGACTCGGTCGTTTGTACTGGAGACCGAGCCTTATCTACAATGACTTGGGGCAGCAGCAGCGGTGGCAGCATCATCTGTTGCTCTGGACGGAAATTGACGTTACCAGACGGCAACTTCTTGTGCCCGGAAGATACCGGAGGGACCTCCCTTTGAGATTGTCCGGTGGACTTCTTGTTGAAGATCTTCTTAAACACCATTCAACCCAAGGCACAGTGTATATAATACAGGGAAAGGATTACTTGGAAACTACTTTTTCACTTTTTTTTTCTCCTGTTGGTATCTTTTTATGTAAGTTGCAGAGCAGCAAAAAAACAGTATAGATGAAATTATATTGCTCCGTTATCGGGGCTTATTAGAGAACAAAAAGCCACTAGTCGAGCTTTGAAACGCTGAGTAGAGGGGTAATGAAATTACTTGGTTGGATACTTTACCTGGGCACACGAGAGGCTATGTGTGATCAGTGATGGGAAAAAGCCAAGATTCAAATCTCTTTGTATGCAGTTGCGCCTAAGAATTATGCAATTTTAAATGCTACTGATAATCTCGGTATTTTTCAGTTGAATTTCAAAGGATTGTAAACGAAGTAGTAAAGAAAAGTAGAGAGGGAAAGAACTTAAGAAAATATAGGGAAATAGAGGGAAGAAAATATAGAGAAGAAACTCAGTAAGAAAAATATAGAGGACAAAAGTTAGACAGAATATTGAGCTTTTTTGCTAATTATCTTAGTGTATCAGTACTATGATATATTCAGTGTTAATATTCAACAACGATGGACTTCCCAGAGTTCTCAAATTTTACACTCCCGTTGACATTGAGACGCAACAATTACTTCTCCAGCAAATTCATAAGCTTGTGATCAAACGGTCCAACAGTCAATGTTCCTTCCTTTCACCACCACCTTTACTTGATGACGAGAATTACGCTGATTTGAAGATTATTTACCGTCGGTATGCGACGTTGTATTTCGTGTTCGTTGTGGATGATCAGGAATCCGAATTGGGGATCTTGGATTTGATCCAAGTCTTTGTCGAAGTGTTGGACAAATGCTTCGCCAATGTCTGTGAATTAGATTTGGTCTTTGGATGGCAAGTATTGGAGACGTGTTTGGAAGAAATCGTACAGGGGGGAATGGTGATAGACACCAATATCAGGAATATTGTCAATGCAGTGGACGAACTGAATAAACAGGTGCATTCTTCTACATCTACAGCAAGTAATAGGCAAAATATGTTAAATAATGTCTCCAGTGTATGGAGTGCTATGAGCAGGGATTCGAGGATGTTATGGTCCTCTAGGGGAAGGTGACGCATGGGTTCACCAGAATTTATACCACGATCTCTTATTCAGTTCAGCAGCCTTCTTTTGCAACTCTTGAAGTTGCAACTTTTGCAGTTCCAATTCCTTCATTTGAGATTCCAGAGCTTGTTGCTTGTCGAACTCTTCTTTCACCACCAACATCGATTTACCCTTACCTTCGAGGATCCAAGGGTTCTTCAACTCCCCAGTATGCCAAATCGGATCGTTAGACAGAGCCGTCTTTTGTACTAATTTCATCAACTCCTGTTGCTCCTTCTGCCGTAATTCTCTGTTCTTAAGATAGTTCAGTCTCAACTCGGGAGACAACTTGGCAATCAACTGCTCCTCGGTAGGTGTAGTAAACTTGAAAAGTAATATCCCGGTACCCAAAATACCTCCTCCAGTGAGGACCATCCGCTTCCATAAGATCCAGTTAACCATGATGAGCCGCTGATATAACTTGAATACAATTTTTTTTATTCACCTTTTTTTCTTTTCTCACTTTAACTAAAACTTTAAGATGGACCATCATCAAATGGATATGGACATGCCTGGTCATGATCACATGGGCAGTTCTTGTAAGATGAGTGTAAGTAGAAGTGGATTGAAATTGTAATTGTTCATACTAATGCGTTCAGATGCTTCTCACTTGGGAATACGAAGACTATTGTATCTTGACCAAACAATGGCACATGAAAAGTAAGCTGGACTTATTTTGGTCGATGGTGTTGACGGTCATTTTGGGACTCAGTTACGAGCTGTACAAGAAATATTCTCTGGCTTATCTTGCCAAATTGAGAGCCACCAGATCGAGCCCACTTTTGCTGGCCAATTCCCCAAGACCAAACAAGAACTTCCAATTGATTAGTTCGGCCCTTTACGGGTTCCAGGTCTTCTACAGTTTCCTTTTGATGTTGATCTTTATGAGTTTCAATTGGTGGATCATGATTAGTTTGTCTGTGGGAGCTCTGTTGGGTTATTATCTCTTTGGTAACGACTCTGTTGCGGGCTCTTTGGCTTGTCACTAATAGAGGAAAATTGCTCACTTTTTTTGTATGCACCATGATTTTGTGGTCTGAAAAGGGGGTGTTTCTATAAACATATATCTTAATAAAGAGCACTAAAATGCCTCCCGGTATTGATATTAATGAGTGGAATCGTAATGTGGAGACCGACTCAGATCATACTGAAGATCTTTTACTGCTGTACATGTGCTCTACGGAGTCCAATACAAACAAGCGTAAACCTTCGACTTCTGCAAGTCTCTTAAAAGCTATGAGTACAGAAACAAGATCCTCTAGTCCGAAGAAGAGAACGTTATTCATAAACAGATCTCCTCCAGGTAGCACCGAAACCACAGTGATCAGAGAACCGGAAGAAACTTTGACTATTGGGATAGGAGAGAGTGAACTGAGAGATATCGAACGAGAAACTCTTGGATTGCATCATAGAAATGATCAGTTCCAGACTTTACTTGAGACAGAGAATTGGTTTCACAGCAGTGGTGAGACAAAAGCTACTTCACTACTTCACTGGGCCCACTGAGCGGTAAGACATTGTCGTTGTCAGTATTACATGGTGATTCACATCATCAAAATCCCTTCTTTCAAGAGGATCGTATGACAACTAAAAGCAGAGAAGTGGAACCTCCATCTTCAAAAAGGCAAGGGATGACTGATGACACTTTCACTGACTCAGTATCACTGGACCCAGAGTTCCTTGTGTCGGAGAAATCAGATGTGATGAGATCCAAACGATTAACTAAGATATTGCTAGGTGTAATTGTATTTTTGAGCATCTTCCTCAGCTTCAGTATTGCCTTTGGAGTGACCTTGGCTGATGGAAACTGGTGGGTCACTAGGAAATATCTTGACAGAATCAGTAGCCTTGAGAGAAATGAAAAGTTGGCAAGGTATAGCTTATTCCCTCGTAGCTCGCCAACTGTTGCATCCAATGTAGTGAGCTATAATTCTTTCGAGGGCTTGAATCCTAGATTTAAACATATCCCTGCAGTGAAGGATATCATGAACAACAAAAGCCTCACCAATGTCTTTTATGGCATCAATTACAACCCAAGAAGAGCTGAGGAACCTGAGTGTGGTGTGAAGTTCAACGATGTAGTACTCGATGTAGCTACTCTTTCCAAGGTCACCACCAGAGTAAGAGTCTATGACTTACAATGCCACCAGTTAGAGATGACTTTGGAAGCCATTAAGCAGTTAGGTGTAAATATGACAGTGGTTGTGAGTCCTTCGAGCTATGAAATTCCAAGGAATAAAGAACTGGAGATGCTGGAATTGGAGATACTCTTGCAAAGATACCCAGAATTGATTGAGTCTTTATTGTTGAATAACGAGATGGATAGGAATCGAATGGAGAACTTCTTCGGCATCAGACAGGACTATCAAAGTGACACCGGAACTACTTCTACCGAGATTGACTTGAATTATTTGAATACAGAGCTCTTTTCTGCAACGTCAACTTCTTTCCAAGACTTGAAACTGCTCTCCATGTCCCAAGTTCTGCCGGAAGGAGTTCTCGGCTACATCAAAAGCCAAACTACACCGTTGACTTATATTACAGAAGTGGGATGGCCAACTCAGAGCGAAGGACTGGCAAACCAACAACAGTTTCTCAATGACTTCCTTTGCCATTTCAACAAACAAAGAACACCTTACTTCTGGTTTGAACTGTTCGACCAACCAGAGAGGGAGAAATACAAGTCCTCGGGGTTATTTGACGTCGATAGAAAGCTCAAAATTATTTTACCTATGTGTATTTAAAACTCAATTTGATCATCTCGTAGGTGCACCATATGTAGAAGACCGAGAAGACACCGAACGAGACAGTGGTATTAGCTATCACCCAAAGATCTGGATATCTAGCAGGAGGGTCCCATATCAACTCCACTACATGAACACTTCCAGCTACAAGGTATGAGCCGATAATGACGAGTCTCCACAAAATGGACTCCGGTAACAGCAATTGAGTAGATTCCTTACCCAACTTCTTGGTCAAAGTTGGACCAGGAATTACAAAGTTGGGCAAAACTCTGGAAAGGAAGTTCAAGTTTCCGACAAGCCAATTGAAAAGTATGCCCATCACCCAATATTGGAAGCGCAAATTATCCTTCAACAAGAGAGGATATAAGCTGAAGAGGGCGAAATTGGAGAACCAAGAGATGAGCCAATTGTATCTATCAAAGAGTAACAACAGAGGCATCAACGGCACCAAAATGGTCTTTTCGTGGACCTGAAAACTGAACAAGAAGAAGGACATGGAGGTCACTATGAAACCCAAGAGGATCAAGTCTTTGTGCGGCTTAATAAAGATACAGAGACACAGAGGAGAGAATCCTATCAGGGTCAAGGCAAGGGCCAGACGAGTGAGTTGTTCGTTGGAGAAGAGTTGTTTGTATTTGATGACCAAGTTGGTCGAACACCAGAAATTGGCTACTTTATCCTCGAAGATCCCTCTACCGAAAGGGAAGACTCTGATGAGAATTTGTTTCATCAAGACAAGTCTCTCCGAATGGAGTAAGAAAGGCAAGAGAAGCAAGATGAAGCTGACAATGACAGTGATACCGATGGTCAGCAATTTGAGAATGTTCAACTTGCGTCCTTGGAAACAAAGTCCCAACATGTAAGCAAAGATGAATGGAGCGTAATAGAGGGCCATTTGTTTGAAACCAAGACTCATAACGAAACAGAAACTCAGTAAAATCAAATTATCACTCAATAAGAAATTGACACTGAAGACGAAGAAACCTAACATGACCGAATTGTATTGGAAGTGACCATGGTCGATTAAGATAAGACATGGTTGGAATAAGATCAGACCCATAATCACCACCTGGTCAATTGGAGACTTCCCTATTTTGATATGACGTATGTATTGTAGAATGGCAGTGAATAGGAACAACACTTCTGACACCAACAGAGTGAGCCTCATGTAAGTTTTCAAGCCGGGCAGTTCCATTCCACGAGACAGATCCAACAGGAACCAGTCGGAGTTGATGAAACTGCCAATTTTGCCCAAGAGCCACGAATGGTACAGAGTCAAAGGAGGGTAATCAAGACCCCAATATTGTAAGTCATAGAAATACCACTTGGACAATCCGAGATGTTGAGTGATTTCGAGCCAATGTCTTTGTGCCTCGAAATCACCATACATTGGAGGGGTGCTTTTACCCGAATAAGACCCCGTTCCGACGGCACATCGGATTATAAGGGCGAAGATGATGACGATGTATTTACCTATCCATTGACTTGGGGCTGGTTTGAAAGGAGTGAGAAAATCGTTCAATGGTGACGAATGAAAGGACGTAGTAACAGCCTTGGTCTTAGAAGTAGACTTGACCGCCTTAGACTTCACAGGACTGCTCTTCGAATTAGCTTTGGCCATTGACTACTTCGAGGTTGACACGAGAAGGCTCTTAATTTTTCAGGGAAAAAAAAGAGTGAGGTTAGAGGTGAAGAGGTTTTCAATAGTTAACACATTAATTATCTAATACACGTTTGGAATAAAATGCAATCTAGAATGCTATTACTCTCAATTTCCGTTTCTTTGGTTCTAAATCAAAACAGGTGAGTAAGTCTCTGTCCGTTGCGATTTGGAATTCCTGATCCAAATCGGAGTGTAATACTATAGCGAATTCCGTAGTATTACAACGTTTGGCCAATTGCAGTCTCAAGTCCTGGACACTGCAGGCAGCCTTATTCAATTTGAGAATGAAGATCTCATCATTGAAGTAAAACTTGAATTTCTCATCCCCCGGTTTACCAGAAGAGATGGAGGAGTGGTGACTACTTTCAGGAGCTGAAGTCGGTACCGAATTGGAACTTCCAAATTGGGCTTGGGTAGGCACCGAAGTGGAGCTTGAAACACCTCCATAAGGTCCTGGAGCAGGTCCTGAAACAGTTCTTGGTGGTGGGACTTGATGTACACTGTGTGCACTTCCTTGACTCAGAGCACTGACTTTTCTTTGTTGGTATTGTTGGTAAGATGGGTATTGGTCCAGAATGGAGTTCTGGGCTTGAGGCACCGATTGTAGCAGCAGCAGTTGTTGTTGCAGGTAATGGTGTTGTTGAGAAGCAGAAGGTGTTCTTTGTATCGACAGCAGGGATTGTGTCGTTGGACGTTCTCCCTCGGCAATGATATTTCTGTCGTTATAATACTTGATGTCGAAGAGACTCAAGGCAAATTTACATCTGCTGATTCTTGGAGGTAATTCCAATAATTCGTATAAGTAATTGTTGAAATCGTGTAATCTTTGGTCCAGGATAGTAGCACTGACGTTCAGAAGAGGCCCTGGGATGGTTGGTAAGATTCTTGAGTCGTCACTGGCTTCTCTTGGGAATAACTTCTTCAAATGCAGTTGGAACTCGAATAAGTCCTCGTAACATCTATTGACCAATCTCTTGACTCCATTATTGAAAGTTAAATCAATGAGGTACCAATATTTGCCACGTCCATCTGCTTCTTTGGTGAAATACTTCTCAACGATCTGGGCACTTTGCACGTAAACGTCTTGAATCTCTAAGAATGAAGACGAAGTGGTGGTCCTAGAAGACAACCGATTACCAAGAGAACTCAGATCAGTCGTCGAACGTCCAGGAGATGGATAATATTGTTGTTGTTGTACTTGCAGTTGTGGCACTTGTTGTTGTTGCTGCAGGAACGGATTCACTATCGGAGTGGCCGATTTCTTGTATTCTGCTCTTTCTTTGTTCCATTGCTCAACCGTTGGTAATTTGCTCTCTTGAATGTCTTGCAGAGAATAAACCTTCAATTGTCCATTGCCAAGATTCATATCCAAAATTCCCACATATGAAACAGGGACCAAACCAGGACCACCCAAACGGGAGACTGGTTTGGCAATATACCAATCATTACCGCTATGAGCACAGATGGTGACGAATTCTTCTTTTGCCACTTGAAGTTCTTGGGAACTCATCAGCTCGAAATCGTACAACACCTTCCCGTGCAAGGTGGTCAAACTCTGACGCTTTCTAACATAAGGCGTATTGAGCATCTTGAAATACGACTTAGGTACAACTCCCAGCTTCATCTGATCCATGTCAGTAACATTGTACCAATTTTCATCGGCCTCATTGATGATCGAGAATTGGTCCCCCTTATAAAAGGTCAACTCCATGTCTCCTTGAGATTCATAATCATATAATGCTTGGATCTTCTGCCGTTGTGGCGCCAGCGGTGACGTTATCACTGGACGCTTGTGTTCGCTATTCGACCTCTTGAAACTCTGTATATTAGTTAGTATCACTCAATGTCACTCCCCTTTCGTCAGATCATCACTTACCTTGAATACCATGTCCACTTAATTTCGTCTCTTTAAAAAGATCTCGCCCGTTATTTTTTTTTTTCTTCTAACTTACCCTCTTACTCCTTTTTTTTTTTTTTTTTTTTCTTGGTAAAAAAGAAATCGAACGCGTAACTTCCTGATTGATCACTTACTTAAACAGGAAGTCAAAAAGAGTCATTGTAAAATGCATTTGAAGATTTTTTTTTGTTCAATGATAGATTTATAATAGATGACTATGTTATATCAAAAGGAGTTATACATTGCGCAATTAGCTGTCAAGAGAGCGTCATTATTGACGAGTAAGATCTCTAAGCAGATACAGAGTAATACCATTATCAAGACCGATGATTCACCGGTTACTTTGGGAGATTTTGCTGCTCAACTGATCATCATCAACTCCATCCGTCAGAACTTCCCTCAAGATGAGGTTGTTGGAGAGGAAGACTCAAAGACATTGAGGGAAAATTCCAAGTTATTACTGAATGTACAAAACATCATCGATGATATACAGACGGTTGATAAGGAACATAACTCTGTCATTGGAGCTTTGACGTCTCAAGACCAGATCTGTGAACTGATTGATCACGGAGACTCCGCTGGTGGCTCCAAGGGTCGTATTTGGGCCTTGGATCCAATCGACGGTACCAAAGGTTTCATTAGAGGTGACCAATTTCTGGTCTGTTTGCTGTTGATCGTCGATGGAGTCGTACAATTGGGAGTCATCGGATGTCCTCATTTACAAACTGGTGGGTTATTCAGTGCTGTCAAAGGTGAAGGGTCTTATTTCCAAGAATTATCCAAGGACATCACTTCTCCAATGACCAATGCCACCAAGATTCACATGAGAGACCACCTTGGACTCAAGTCTCTGGACTTGAAGATCTGTGAGGGAGTGGAAAAGGGACATTCATCTCACGACTTGCAAAGTAAGATCAAACAAGAATTAGGTATTGTAGACGAGTCGCAGACCGTTCGTATGGACTCTCAAGCCAAGTACTGTGCTTTGGCCAAGGGAGATGCCGAGATTTATTTAAGATTACCAAAGTCCATGGAATACCAGGAAAAGATTTGGGACCATGCCCTGGGTAACATTTTGATTACTGAGAGTGGGGGAACTGTGTCCGACATGTACGGAGCACCATTGGATTTTGGTAAAGGAAGAACCTTGCAAAGCAAGGGAGTAATTGCTACAACCAAGTCATTACACCTGCTGGTGATCAATGCCATTAAAAACCAGTTATAAAAGCATTAAAAGTTTATCAAATAACCCCGTCTTATATCCCATGTAAAGCAGCTGCACGAATAACAATACCGTCAAGACAATCAGGATATCCAATAACACCTCTACCGAGACTCTACTGATCGTTTCTCTCTCATTCATTCCTGCCTCTATCACAATTTCACGTGTGACATAACCTGAATCCAACATCTGACTAACCTGATGTGGTATTATTATATGTAAACTGTCATCCTTCTCAAATATACTGATCCTCAGAGGCTTCTCAGTAAAGGTTTGTGCCTCAATATCAAAGATGACCAGCTTCTCATTCATCTTGAATACTGCTCAGAAGACTACTTTCCAATTTTCGGGATTTTCCCCCCTTTATATTCTTTCCACGTGCATAGCATTAATTTTATTTTATCTCACCCTAAATTATTTTTTTCCTTCTCTCTAGTCTAGTGCAAGTCTTCTTTAGTTCTCGCTAACTTAAAGATAGAAAAACAAAACAAAAGGGTAAAGAATAGGGAAAAAAAAACTCCAGCTGCAGAACGTGCACTCTGTTAAAAGTTAAAAATAGGGTGTGAAGTGTGTTAAAAAATTTGGTGTTTAATTGGAGGTCACCACTTCAAACATTCTTCGTAATTCTGCCACAGTGAGGTCTTCAAATTTCTTGCCGCTTAATTCTTTCGCTAATTCTTGATAAGGATTTGACGTTGAATTTCCTCTACTACGATTACCACTAAATAAAGAGCCAGCTCTAGACCGTAAGGTTTCTGGTTCAGCTTCATGTAAGGACGTAGAGGAATTTGAGGTGCTGATCGGCCTTAATTGTCTGATCATACTGTTGCCAATATTTTTGAGCGACATATTGCGCTCGTGGCCCTTCTGAAATGCGGCAGGTGCAGAAGTGGACCCGGCGGAATTTAGCGTTGATGACGTAGATGTCGGTGTCAATGCCTCTTCTTCAATGCGCGAGCTTAATTTTTCTCCAATCTGCAGAAAGTCGATTTCCAGAGCCGGTTGTGAGGGCATCAAACGACTAAAAATACTTTTCACACTCGAATCAAACAGACTTCCTATTGTCCGGAACCCTTGGTCCAGATTTAGTAATGCGTATTCCTGCAACCTACTAGAATAATAGTCTAGAACGGAATCGGTTTGTTTCTTCAACATTTGATAATCCTCGCAATACGTAAGGCTCGATTCGTCTATGCTTATTGCAGATTTTAAATCGGCATCGTCCGACTCCAAGCCTAAATCGGTAATATTTAAGGTATTCAAATAGATCAAGCATGCATCCATGTTAGTCAACACATAGAGTAACTCTCCCACCTGATTCGTGCTGTAATCATCGCCCTGTTCATAAATGACGTTATTTTTAAATTTCTTGATAAAATTCAACTCCAACATCAAATTATAATTCAATGCCAAGTCGCTAATTTTGATCATCGAATATATCAATACGGGCAAATAAGTGTCTCCACTTATTTTGATGTCACATTGTTTGAAAAAGACGTTAATCAGCTCGTGGATCCGCTTAAACCGTACCAATTTGAGTGACGGTGTCTTGGTCTTGAACATTTCCACATATAATGGAGCCAATTTCAGAAGTAATCTAGACTCATCGATCTCCACGTCGAAATCTAAATGACGTAAAGTGATGGGCAATTCATGCAATTTCAGAAGTTTGATATTGAACTTCAGACTCATCAACCGACTCAACTCATCCTTGACGAGATTCTTATCGCTGATGAAAATCCGCTTGTAAAATTTGTTGCACACCAACTTCTCCACAACCAAATTGCTCAAAAAGATCTGCCGTTGTCCCTTCAGGATGATCAGAGCACGCGCCAGCGCCTCCTCTTTACTTAACAACTCATCAGGAGTGAAAGCGCTGATCCCCAATTGATCGTTCCAATACTTGGTGTTCTTCTCGTTGAAGTCACTGTAGAATTGTTGGTATAAATTGGACACTTCGTCCACATTGAGCGGGCGGTTGAATTTGGGCTGCTTGAGAAACTTGATGAACCCTTCAAACTCTTGCATGAGCTGGTCCGGTAACTTAGCGCCATCGGTATCCAACTCTGCAAGAACATCGAGCTGAGGGGTCAGTTCCTGCTTGACCATCGTATTGGGTTGCTCGGATTCGTTCATATACGAGTTCATACGAGATTCCAGCTCAAACGCCGGGTCGGGAGCGGGAGGCGTATGAAACATGGGCCTTATCTTTGTAGGTTTAGAAAGGAAAATGGCTCAGGTTTTTTTTATACATCGCTAATCTAGGAGTGATCGGAAGTAGTAACTAACTACGTCTACTGCTACTTAAGATTTAAGCTCACCAATTACATAATTATGTCATCTTTCTCTATTTCTCGTTCTTCTTCTCTCTTCCGCTTCCCTACTACCCTTCCATTCTCCTCCTCTGTCTCCCCTTCCTTCCTTCCTTCCTCCCTTCTGATGCTCTTCCCTTAAAAAAAAAGTTTCATTTCAACCGAGCCGACGTTCAACCCATGTTTTCCAGACTGATCCGGACCTACTCTACACGAGTAACATTCTTCACCAAAGCCAACTGTCAGCTCTGTGATAAACTGAAGTTGGTGCTCGATAAAGTACAGGCCAATCCAGAGGTGCGGAATAGAAATATCGAGTATACATTTGTCGATATCACTGCCCCCGAGAACAAGCCTTGGCATGACATGTACGTATATGACATTCCGGTGATCCACATCGATAGAGATGTCCAGACGAAACCAATCAAATACATGCATAGATTAGATGAGGAGGAGCTTGTGGAGGAGTTGACTCAAGACGTCTGATTCCGAGTATGTGCTCTTGTCTGGTATGGAGATCGGGACCTGGTCCCTGGCTCCGGGACTCGATCCTTGACTTGGAAGTTAGAACCAACATCTGCTTCATTGGGACTGCTGTTGGAGGATGTGTCGGAGTCACTGGAGTCACTGGATGAGACCTCAACGGGGTTTCCATTTTGGCTTCCAGGCAAATTCAGGACTTCACTCTGACCCAAGGTGCTCTCACTCTTCTTTAGCGGCCACCCCATAAACTCCCTCATCTTCTCATCCAACATTACTTTCACCTCGTTCAAAAACCTCACATTCAGTTCCGCATTGGCCCTCACAATTCTAGACTCATATCTATAACGTTAATGAACATTCCGTAAGAGATGAAAACCAACTCACTCTTCAAAAGCCCCTGCATGCTCGACTTCTTCCTTGAACAATTGTAGTCTCCTCTCCGCCTGGTCTTTCAATACCCTCTCCCTTCCCAGATCCATTCGCAGTCTATCGCGCTCTCGTTGGCACTGGACCAACTGTTCTGCACAGTCTTCGAGTTGCTTGGATAAATGCATGATGATCTCATCCTTCTGTGTCTGCTCCACCCTACGGCGTTTCCACTCCTGGTCATCGGGTAAGCCCATCTCTCAGCGTAACCCCTTTTTGTACTCATATAAAAAAAAATGTAATAAGCCCACACAAAAAGATAGAGAGACCAATTGATAAAGGCAAGAAACAAACACTCTCTATTCCCTTAAGTTTTTCCCATCATGTCATACGAATTAGAGAGTTATCCCATACGAGAATCGCGGACGTATCAATCTCCTTTCATATCCACTGGCGACTCCAGTGGGTCGCCCGCCCAAAGCGATCTCTACACCGCCCCAGAAGGGCGCTTTACACGAAAAAAAATTACTGGCTCAACTTCTCTTTCCAGTACTTCGGCCGGTACAATCATGCTGGAAAACCAATTGTACATCAACAGATACAGTTTCGGACTGAGTCGTCTCCGGTTCTATCCTACCCTCGTTCGTTGGAGAATCTCGGATCTCTGTCTTTGTGGACTGCTCATCATTTGGTTCTTCGTTGCTTGGAACCATCCGCTGGAACCTTTCCAAAGGCAATTCTACATCAATGACCTCACTATCAGTCATCCTCATGCAGAACATGAACGTGTTCCTGTCAATGCATTATTATTCTGTTCTGCCGGTATTCCAACATTTGTCATTGGTTTGGTGACTATCATCTTGACTCCTTTAAGACATAAGAATTACGTCATGTATGTCTCCATCTTGGGATTATTTTTATCTCTCTTGACGACAGATTTGATCACCGAAATCCTCAAGAACTGGATCGGGCGTCATAGACCAGATTTCTTGGCCAGATGTATCGTCCGTGGTGACACTCCATTGAATACTATGGTCTATGCCAAAGATGTCTGTACTCAAACCAATAAACATAAATTATTGGACGGATTCAGAACGACTCCATCGGGTCATAGTTCGCTTAGTTGGTCAGGTTTAGGATACCTTTCCATGTGGTTATGCGGCCAACTCTTGGTCAGTCACGAGGATATTGGAGCCTGGAGAACTCTCTTGAGTAGTTGTCCTTTGGTGGGGGCTGCCTACATTGCCCTTTCCCGTACAGAAGATTACCGTCACCATTTCATAGACGTTATTTTGGGAAGCACTTTAGGTGCTTTAGTGGCATGGTGGTCGTACAGAAGAATCTTCCCCTCCCTCAACGACGAATACTGCTTCTTACCTTATCAGTTACTCGAAGAGGAAAAGGCTACGAATGGAGGTAGACGTCCTTATAGATTATTGGACTCGAATCAGTTACCTTCCCATGATGACGATTTAGAAAGTATGTAAAGAACATTTAATCACTTACACATTCTTATCTCTATTATGTCCCCTCAATAATATCAGGGTACTTTTTTTTTATCTCTCCATAGAAATCATATGCTCGAGGCTCATTGTTATTCCAACAAAATTTTTTTTTTCCTTTTTTTCTTTTTAAGTCTGGAGAAAGATACAAGATGATACCATTCAAAGACAGGAAGATAAAGCATATGAAGTCGCACATATTCTGTCTTTTATCGTGTGGAAACCTTAAGCTTTTACCATTTGATCTCAACAAGAGCGTTGTTCCTAACAAAGAAGCTTTAGAGAGCAGCGAGATCGACCACACTCTTTCCCGTTCTGTGAGCAGTTCCTCTCTCGTGACCTCTATTTCCGCGACTCCTGAAGTGATAGACCTTGAAAACAAGTCGATCCTCGAGTCCAGTCCCTTTGCCAGATCGCTTTATCTTCCTCATCATTACGTATCACTCACCTCGGATAACTCCACTTTACAAAAGGAGCTTTTCCGCATCTTAAACAATGTATTTCCCCTGTGGAACTCAGCCTCTGATTTGATGGTCAAACCCCTCACAGGTGGTATCACCAACATGTTACTCTCTGTCACTAATAAGCAAACAGGTGAAGTCGTGTTGGTACGAACTTATGGCCAAGGAACGAACTTGATTATCGACAGAGATCGCGAATTTGTCTCTCAACTCTTTCTTCATTCTTTAGACTTGGCCGCGCCAATTTATGCTAGATTCGGTAACGGTTTGGTGTACCTGTTTCTTCCAGGAAGATCTCTCTCACCAGACGAATTAGCCCATCCTCTGTTATATCCAATGATCGCACAGAGATTAGGACAGTGGCATTCGGTGATACGAGGTGACGAAATTTTAGAGGGCATTGTCAAGTTACGTAATCTCCGTGGGGATCTGAACGACAAGTTGACGAAAGATGTATGGGAATTATGTCGTGACTGGTTGAAGGTGTTACCAGAGATGCCTCTGTTGTTAGAGAAGTGTCTCGAATACAAGGATGTATTGGAGGTGACCGGTGAAAGTTTGCAGTTGATTTTATCTAAGGAGTTAGATTGGTTGATTTCACATATTTCGGAGAAATCCCCAGTTGTCACATGCCATTCAGATTTGCTTAGTGGGAATGTCATCATTTCAGAGAGTCTGTCAAAGGCTTTGGAACTGGGCGCCGAGTTACCTGAGGGAAATCAGGTCTCTTTCATTGACTACGAATACATGTTACCTCTGCCTAGAGCCTTTGATATTTCCAACCATTTCATGGAATGGCAGGGGTTCGAATGTAATAAGGAGAAGATCCCACAACCTACCAAGGAGAATCCAGTAATGAGAAAATGGAGTAAACTGTATCTTGGTGCTGATCTGACGGAGAAAGATGTCGATGATTTGATCGAGGAAATTGCTACGTTTTATGGTCTTCCTGGATTTTACTGGGGTATTTGGGCCGGCATTCAAAGCAGTATCTCGTTGATTGATTTCGACTATAAAAACTATGCATCAGAGAGATTAGAAGAGTATTTTGTTTGGAAAAGGAGTTATTTAAGCTGCTAATGACAGGGCAAAGTTGTGTATAGTAGACCTCTTAGTGTCTTTATAATCTAACCCACTACTTTCCCACCAAAACCCACCTCCAAGGTGTAAATCGCGAACGTATTTGGCTTTGATCTGTGCGCTTTGTTGGTTGTCGTAACTGGTCCATGTTCCATTGCACAAACTATATGCACTTACTGCTTCCTCGTCAAACTGTTCCTGGCAACCACTAAATGGTAAATCTCTATAGTCTATTAATGAACCAGCACTAAAAGTATCATTTGGGCTTCCAGCACCGACGAAACTACGACCATAATTAGGCATTCCTAATACCAATTTCTCTGGCTTGATACCTTCTTTGAGGTATCTTCTGATAGTCTGGTCGACGGAATGTTGGTTAGGTCTAGTTGAATACAAATTGGAATGGTAATCAGCTGTCTCAGACCAGTTTCCAGCAAAGTCATAAGCCATCACATTCCAATAACTCAAGTACTTGTCTATTTTCTGAACTGGAAGTTTGTCTATATGCTCATCTGAACGTGGCACTGCGATCGTTAAAGGCATCTCACCGGGGAATAAATCCTGATGGAGTTCCATCTTATTTAAGCCTTCTCTGAGTTCCTTCAACAACAATACGAGAACTTCTGCGTCTTTCTCGTTCTTTGGGAATTCCCAGTCAATGTCAATACCATTGAAGTGGAATTTTCTCAATTTTCGAAGAGCACTTTTGACGAAACGATGTCTCTTTTCCGGCACTCTCAACCTTTCAAAATTATGTTCCCTTCCCCAACCTCCTATAGACATTAAAACGTTAAAGTCGTTTCTGGACTGTCTTATTTTAATTAATTGGTCAATAGCACCTTTGGTTTTCACCTTCTTTTCACCATCGGTGAAGGAAGATTTGATCTCGAGATCGCCCTCTTTGTCTAAATGCATTACATTCCCTAGTTCGTCAATTCCAAAGAAGGAGTAAAAAACGTTGTCAATGATATCAAATGGAATATCCTTCGGTGCCTGCTTGTTATCGTACATTGACCATTGAGTGTAATAGACGTTGATCATAGGGTCGCTCGTACTATTTGAGGGCTGTTGGTTCCTTAAACTAGCAGTTTCTCGGAGAAAAAAGCCAAAGAAGATAGTTAACACTGCGAACAGTGTAATTAACAGGGAGAAGACGATGTATTGTATGTATTTGGATTGTTTGATCTTCATTCGGGTGTGGTATACTTCGACAAGGAAGTTATGGGTTGTTTCTCCATTTTATATGACGTAAAAGCCATGTTCTGATAGCAGAGCAGATATATTTCATATAACTACATAAGTAGTAATAAGCTCCACATTTGAACTTTATTCAAACTATCACATTCATTCTTTGTCATAAACTAAAACTTTCACATTCCATGCGTGTCTGTATGACCTTGAGTGACTAATACTGACCTTAGACCTATTGCATATGCAGGTAACGCCCCTTTTTTCCTTCACGGAGTGAGTCAAAGGAAAAAGGATAAAAAAAAAAAATTACAGATGAGCTTTCTGAAGCAGACTGAGTAAAACACCGCCACTGCTCTATACATTAACTTCACACCGGCATTGGGCCATATCGACTAAAAAAACAGTATTATGGCTTTTTGAATAGCATTGCTATACAGAGAGCTAGTTTTGTTACCTCCGGAAGAGAAGAGTTAACGGAACTTTAGAAGCAGCACAAGACTATAATTCAGCGCAAGATGCCTGAGGATATCAGAGAGAAACAGAACAATGAGTTCGAGGCGCTTCAGGCGATCTATATGGAGAATTTCAAGGATTTGACTGCAACGAAATCGGCATGGAATCAGAAACCGTCGCCGAAGTTTTCGATACATTTTAAGACCGATGAAGAAAGAGATCCGGTGTTGTCTCTTTCTTTGGTGGTTGAGTTCACTCCGATTTATCCCCGTGGGCCGCCAATTATTCAACTCAAAGATGTCAAAAATGTATTGGATTCGCAGGTGGCCAAATTGAAGAAGCTCATTGATGGTAAATGCCGTGAATTGAGTGGATCCGAGATGATCTTTGATATTGCCTCCACTATACAGGAAGAATTAGACGAGTACCTGCTCAATGCGAAGAATGACTCGCTTGAAGACGAGCGTCTCAACAGATTGAAGGAACAACAGGAGAAATTAGAGAAGGAAGAGAGAGAAAAGCTGGAACTGGAAGAGAGGGAGAGGGAACGAGAACAGGAGATGTTGGAGCAAATGATAGAGAATGACAAGAGAAGGCGAAGACGGATGAATGTAGAGGAGAAGTACTACAATTCACTTAACGAAAACAGCAAATCCGAACTGTCGGTTGAATTGGATGACTCATTCTTACTTCCGCCAGCGGAGATGGCTCAGGGATACGTGGTGTTTGACCAACCAGTGGCCTTCAATATGGGACAAATGAAGCAATTCCATTTCAAAGCAGTCACAGGTCTTATGCCTATCAAACCTCTGGGATTGTTCAAGTCAATAAGCAAACAATACTTGGTAAGGCCATACATTAATCCAAAGTCTGCTGCATATGAAGAATTCGAAGGCGATGGGGACACGACTATGTTATTAACAGTAATTGAGCTCAACAACTCCTTCTGGGGTTCGAGTTCTGGAAGGAAGAGTCTTCAATATCTCGAGAAAGAATTGGAGCTGTGCAAGAGCGTAAGTCATGAAAACCTCACCAAGTTGTACTCCTATCAAATGGAACGAGTGAAGGACGAAGGCAGTCATTGGAAGATTAGAATTTTGACAGAATACACATCAATGGGAACCTTACTGGAATTGTTAACTACTATGAAAGATGTCAATTTATCAAGGGCTAGACAATGGATAATTCAGATTATTGAGGTATTGGAGTACATGAATAGTATGCGAATTCTGCACAAACGTTTAACTGCAGACTCGATCCAGCTTTTCTACAACAACGACTTGGAAACCAGTACGGTTAAGTTGTCACATGCATTGTATGGAAGTACCATACTTGAGATGCTTAATCGTCATCCTAATCTGAGTTGTGAACTGCTGCTGACTCTTCGGTCGAATTGGCCTGCACCAGAGGTCACTGATACTTATAAGCCCCATTCCAAGACCGATATTTGGGATCTTGGAGTTTTGTTTTTACAGATGGTGTGTGGTTCTGGAATCTTTGAGGACTTTACAACTCCTCAAGAGTTTTTGAGAGAGTACAATGACTCTTTGGATACTTCGGTGAAGGAATTCCTTGAATCTATTTTTGTTGAAAAGCTCAAGGGAAGAGCTGGACCTTTGGAGTTGTTATCTTCCACCTTGGTTCGTACGAGTATCACTGCAGACAACAACTCTATTTTCAAGACCCAAATCACAGGAGGCTCCTCAGCAACTTTGATGACAAGACCACTGGGTTCGATGACCTCTTCTTACCTTTCAGCTGGTCCTGTAACTACTGGTCCAATGAAAAGCAACGCATCACGGTATTCTTTCAGCAACCAGACCTTCTATTCCAGATATGCTACTGATTTTGAGGAGAGTAGAACTTTGGGTAAGGGTGCTTTTGGAGAAGTCGTCAAGGTAAGAAATAAGATCGATGGTAGATTCTATGCTATCAAGAAGATCAGACACACGAATGACAAGTTGAGTACCATTTTGAACGAAGTGATGCTTTTGGCAAGATTGAATAACCAGTATGTGGTTAGATATTATGCTGCTTGGTTGGAGGACTACATTTATGGTGATAACGAAAATGCAGTCGAGTCTGATGAAGACGAACAGGAGTCTGGAAAGCCTAAACTTCCTTCCAATTACTTGAAGAATAATAGCAGTTTCATGAACGAAACCAGTTATGTTGATTTTATCTCCAATTCGATGCCTAGCAGACGAGTAGAACCTGAAGAGTCTGAAGATGATCCTTTCACGTTTGGTCACAGTTCTGACGAAGAAGACGATGACGAGGAGGGAGAAGAATTGATGGTCTCGGCAGGGAAGGTCATGAAGACCCCGAAGAAGAAGTCGACATTATTCATCCAGATGGAGTACTGTGAAAACCATACGTTGTTCGATCTTATTAGACAGGGACTTCCTAATTCCCCTGATGAGTATTGGAGATTGTTTAGACAACTTTTGGAAGCTCTTGCTCATATCCATTCTCAAGGTATCATTCATAGAGATTTGAAGCCCATGAATATTTTCATTGATCAGTCCAAAAACGTCAAGATTGGTGACTTCGGTTTGGCCAAGAACGTTCATCATTTGGGAGCTTTGAGTAGTACTACGGCTCTTACTATGGATAGTTTCAACAATACCGAAGACATGACTTCTGAAGTGGGAACAACATTGTATGTTGCTACCGAGGTGATGAATGGCAATGCCAACTATGACGAAAAGGTTGATATGTACTCTTTGGGTGTGATCTTCTTCGAGATGGTCTATACTTTGAACACTGGTATGGAAAGAGTCATGGTTATCAGAAACTTGAGATCTCCTGATGTCAAGTTCCCTTCTGACTTCAAAGCTGGCAATGAAAGAGAGATCATCAAGAAGTTACTCGACCATGATCCAAAGGAGAGACCTGAAGCATCTGTACTTCTTCAGTCGGACTTGTTGCCAGTTAAGCATCAAGATGAAATCATACAAGAGGCATTAAAGGCTTTGGCAGATCCTTCTTCTGCATGGCAAGAAGAAGTGAGAAGGAAGTTGTTCGAGACACCTTATTCTTTTCCTACGGATGTTCTTTTCGATAAGAACGAGAAGACTTATGCTCTGCAGGATTACTTGCTCCATCGTAAGCTTACTGAAGAAATGTTTGCCATTTTCAAGAGACACGGTGCAGTGGAGGGAATTGCTCAATTAATAGGACAGCCACTTTTGTTCCCCAAATCCCCACTGTATGATCACGATACCAATTTGTATCAAGTGTTGGATAGATCTGGATCTGTTTTGCAATTGCCTTACGACTTGACCTTGCCAATGGCTAGGACCTTGGGTAATAGACTTCCTCCGGTGAAAAAGCTTTATAGAGCGGAGAATGTCTATCGGGCAGACGAAGAAGATTCAGGACCAAAGAGATATGGTGAGGTTGATTTCGATATCATTTCCATGGAATCAACAGATCTCTTATTCCACGAGCTGGAGTGTTTGAAAGTGTTAGACGAAACCATCTCCGCTTTCCCATGTTTCAAGGACTCGAATGTTTACTTTGTTTTGAGTCATTGGGATATTGCAGAAGCCATTTATGAACATTGTGGTATTGACCAAGTTCAACGTAATAAAGTTGCGGCTGTCATGTCCAATGTTGGTGTGGGTTCGACTTTGAAGGCAGCAAAGCAGATTTTGAGAGACGAGTTGAATATTTCCTCAACAGTGTTGAACGAGCTTGATGGTTTTGCTTTCCGTTTGGAATTCGAGGCTGCTCGTAAGAAGGTACGTAAGCTCATGATGGACAGTCCACATTTGGGGAAGATCGAAAGTGCTTTCAATTCTTTAAAGCTGGTTATGGAGTACTTGAAGCCATTGAATGTGGAAAGGAAGATTATGTTTTCTCCATTATGCACTTTCAATGCTCATTTCTACAAGTACTCTATGATGTTCACTGCTGTCAATGAAGAGAAGAATGGTTTATCGATTATTGCTGTTGGTGGTAGGTATGACCACTTGATAGCAGCCTTGGCTAGAAATAAACCAGTTTCGTTACTTCCGCATGCTGTGGGATTGAGTATCAGTTTCCAGTACGTTTTCAGTGGAATGCAACTTTTCCAGGCCAATGTCGGAAGAAGAAATACTAGTTTCCTCAAGGACAGTAGTTCCAAGTTCAACTGGATGGCCAGTAGATGTGATGTGTTGATAACCAGTCTTAGTTCCACCAGTTTGCGGACTGCTGGATTGGAGATCGTTAGCAAGCTTTGGGAAAATGGAATCAGTGCTGATGTAATGAAAGTATGTCATTCGACAGACGAGGCTTCTCTTACTCTGCAAGCAGATGGGTCTAATTGGATCATCTTTGTCAAGCAACAACAAAACTCGGGTTCCAAGAAGAAGTTCAAACCTTTGAGGATTAAGAATTTAGAGACTCAACTGGAAGTAGATGCGGATTTGGACGATGTCGTCAACGTTCTTGAGACCCAGATCAAAGAGAGAGAAGAGTCTTATAAGAATGTCAAACAACACAGAACCAAAGGGCATCATGAAGAAGAGGATTTGAGTAACAAGTTCAATTCTTTGACGGTCAGTGCTGATCCTTCTCAGAAGGTTTCCGTTGTACCTAACGAATCTACAAGGGGAAATAAGAGATCTAATAAGAAGGATAGATGGGCTGTTGAAGATGAACTGAAGAGTGCAGCATTTTCTTTGGTACAAGAATTGACTTCTGCGCCTGTCTTTGCCATAGATGCCCATGACGATGTCTGTGAGATGATCTCCATTACCTCTGTAAGACAACAAGATGAATGGATCAAGAGAGTCATCGGATCATCTTCTACGACGTACCGTAGTTACCTGCAAAACATATACAGTGCCTTACTGAAGGAAATGACCAAGGGAACTAAATGGGCAATCATTTACAATATGAAGACGGAACAAATATACATGTGTGACTTACAAAGATGGTAAGTAAGTGGCTTATATATCGAGGCAACATAGCTTTTTATCAATTTTATAAGATAAAAGGATTTAAGGAAAAATAATTAAAAAAAACAACGATACCTTAGCAAGCAGTAGATAGTTAAACAGAGGCATTGAACTATGAGTACTGTACCGTTTCAAGTGATTTCAATCTATCCCTTCCAATCCGAGGAAGAGGATGATTTGGAGTTTCCAATTGGCCAAACAATTGTGGTCGATACGATTGAAGATGAGGAGTGGTATAGTGGTAGTTATGAGACGGCGGAGGGGGTAAAGAGAGGAATGTTTCCGAAGAACTTTGTCAAGGTAGTAGAAGCCAGTACAGCACTGTCTGAAGAACCTGAGAAGATACTGGCACCCACTAGTGAAGCAATTGAGCTGGATTCAGATCATGAACTGGACGAATTCGAAGATCTGGAGGAGACCCAGGTTCCGGTAGAAGAACCAGTAGAGGAGAAGGAGCTGGCTCCAATTGCTCCGGCTCCAGCCGCAGTACCTCTTCCAACAGCCTTAGCACTCTCAACATCAACTGAGAAGAAACCTACCTTATTGAGTAAGATCTCGACCTTCAATTCGGAAAACTCGGCTCCAATTAATCCGGATAATAAGCCCAAGGAAGTTTCTTATGTGAAGAAGTCTTTCTATGCTTCACCAAAATCTTCATATGTTCCACCATTTCCAAAGACAGAGGTCCCTAAGAGTGAACCGATCAAGACTGAGATTGAGCGTGAGTCGATTGTAACGGAACAATCTCCGACAGAAGAAGAAGAGGGGCCAAAGATGAGTCTTAAGGAGAGAATTGCCCTTTTGCAAAAGAGACAACAAGAAGAGGCAGAGCTGGAACTGAGGAGACAAGAAAAGAAAGAACAAAGACGTAAAGCTAAGGAAGAAGCTCTGGCTCTGCTGAGGGCCCAAGCTCTGGCCCAAGCTCAGAGTGAACCTCCGCTGGTTCCGTTAGCTGTTAACATGACAGGAGATTCTTTGATGTCTGTGTCGACACTGGAGTCAGTTCCTAAAGTGCCTGTACCTGTACCTCTGGTTCCAACTTTACCCGAAGAGGAAGCTCCAATTGAGGAAGACGAAGTGGAAGAGAAAGAAGTTCCAGCTCTGGAAGAACCAGTTGCAGTTGATGAAGAGTCCGATGAGGAAGCTGCTGATGAAACAGGAGTTACTCCAGCTGTAGAAGAAGATGATGACGAAGAAGAGGAGGATGAAGAAGATGAAGAAGAAGCCCGTAAACTGGCCTTGAGAGAAAGAATGGCTAAACTTTCAGGTGGTGTCGGAATGTTTGGAATGATGGGAATGAGTAGTCCATTCGCTAGTAAGAAGCCAACGAAGAAGAGTGAGCCAAAGGAGCTGAAACCTCAAGAAGAACATATACTGCCTCAACCAATGCCTGGCATGCTGTTACCTGGCCTTCTGATGCCGGGTATGGTGCCGAAGCCACCAGTGGAAGAGGATGAAGTGGAAGTCGAAGAAGAAACTGCTACACCAGAGGCTGTGTCGGATGAATCGGAGGACATTGTAGAAGAAACCCCAGATGTAGTTCCGGAAGTTCCAAAGACCCTGCCTGCTGTGCCGGAAACTGTCTCGAATCCTGATGCTCGGGCTGAGATCAGAGATCACGAGGAAGATTCGAGCGATGTTGAGTCTGCACAAGAGGGTGAATTGGTAGAAGAGGAAAAGTCGACTAGTGAGGTCAAATTACCTGGATTACCAATTTTGGAAACCACTGCAACGGGATACGATGCTGATGAAGACACTGATGCACCACCCCTGAGAAGTGTTCCAGAAATTCCTCCAATTCCAAGTAAAGTCCCAGAAAGTCCCCTGGTTCCTCCAATTCCAACGCGGGCCCCAGAGAGTCCCCTGGCCCCCCTGGCCCCCCTGGTTCCTCCTATTCCATCCAGAGCCCCTGAAATGCCAGAAGTCGCTCCAGTTTCTCTTCCTCCTCTGCCTCCTTCCATGACTTCTGAGCTGCCACCAATTCCTAGTTCAGTTCCTGAAGTACCTGAGGTCCCGCTGCCACCAGCAGTTGCACCAGCAGTTCCGGAAATCCCATCTCCTAGCGCCCCTGCACTGCCTGTTATTCCAACAACATCAGCTCCTCAGATTCCTCCTGCCATCCCTGAAGCACCAGTGGAAGAACCGGCTCTTCCTGTCGATGAACCACTGACTCGCTCTGTGGTTGCTGAGCCTGTCCTGGCCGCTCCTCCTGCCCCAGCACAATCTTTACTGAGATCGACTACATTGAACTCTGAGTCAACTGGCAAAGTTGATCTTTCTAGCGAGTCAGGATGGTGGGTCAATGGAGAGGTTCCTACTTCCCTTTCGAAACAAATTGGTAAGAATGCCATCTTCGAAGTGGACACCCATACTGTGACGAAGAGAGGTGGAAGACAGGTTGTTTACAGGGATTACTACGTTTTGTATTACGATTTGTCGCAGTTGGTTATCGAGCTTAGTTACTCCATTACCGATCCAATCCTGTCCGTTTCAATGAAACAGTATGAGATCAAGACTCCTACTTTAAGAAAAGACAAATTAGATAAACTGTCTTTAGACTACGGTGCTCAGATCTTGTCTACGGCTGAGTCGCTCGGACAAACAACCGTTGGTCCAAATATGCTTGTTCCTTATGTCTATGATGTGCTTTCTAAGAAGCTTCCATTAGCACCAGCTGTTGGTACTAAAGGATTTGGGGCTGTGATAATGAAGGCAGGAGATGAGATGGTCAAGTATGCTGAACCGAGACCAGGAGATATCTTGTGTATCAAGGGTAAATTCGTGGTACACAAGAAGTTAGGTCAGAAGGCTACTGTCGATGTTGGAGGCTCTGAGATCCATTCTTGCGTTATCACTGAATTTGACCCCGTTAAGGGCAAGTTCAAGGTCATCGAGACCGACCATTCTGGAAAGCCACAGAGAAATAGCTACAAATTGGGAGACTTAAAATCAGGTCGTTTGAGAGTATTTAGAGCAGTAGGTAAAGATTATATAGGATGGTAAAACCTCTAATCGTTCCAATGATCGAAATCGATCAAAGCTTGCATACATCCCCATTCAGTGATCTTGTTTTGTAACCAGTCCAAGTTCACAGGTTTCGTAAGGTAGTCGTTACAACCAGCCGCAAGGGCTTTCTGTCTATCCAGTTTGGAGGTGGAGGCAGTCAATGCCACAATGATAACCGGGCTCCTAAATAAAGATACGTCCAATTCATCCTTGTTAGATAATTTGGGCACACTTGTGCCGGCACTGAAGAGCCCAATTTTGTTCACCTTTTCCAATCTCCTGATTTCTCTCAGGGCTTCGATACCGGATTTGACAGGTAATTGAATATCCATTAAAACTAAGTGGAAGCCACCTTGTTTCCATTTTTGAATGGCTTCTTCTCCATTCACTGCCGTTTGGAAATTGATCTTTCTCTTCCTTAAAAATGCCTGCAAAATCTTTTGATTAATCTTGTTATCTTCAACAATCAAGACATTGATGGAAGGGAACACCTTCTCCGTCGTTGATTTGATGGTCTTACTTACCACTGGTAAAGTAATTGAAGACAGTGGAGATCCTTCTTCTTCGTGGCTGTTATTCAATCTGGTTCTTGTCTGTGGCAGCAGTTGCAGCAGTTGTATGATGTCAGTTGGTTGTGGTTGGGTGTTGGTTCCAGTAGATCTGTAATCCTTCGGAAGCATTAAGACTGTTGTGTTGTTACTGAATGAAGCGGACTGAGGTGATTGTGGATTCGAAAGCGATCTTCTATGGAGTGATGTAGTTGACTTTCTTGTAGGTATCTGCCTCACGGGTTCCCCGGAGAATGAAAGACTGTGATGAGTTCTTGTTCGTGGAGCATCTGGAATTGTCGATTTCTGAGGAGATGTGTATGAGTTGAACAGAGAAGGGGTCGAGGTGTCTCTCAACAGAGGAGTTGGGGGCTCTACTATGAAGGCATCAGTCATTGGCATCCCATTTGGGAAGTATTGGTCCAACACTCTGAAGACATTTTGGTCTGGCTTCAATACCAATGAACTCACCGAGAACGGAGACTGACTGCGGCGGTCATCTTCACCTCTTGAACTTGGTCTTTGAAACTGAGCGTTTGGCGGTAAGAGAGGTGACTTGGCGGATGAAAGCGGTACGGGAGAAACGAGCTGTTTCGATTCGTGGAAGGGCATCAATTTGGGAGGCTTCTTCATAGAAGGATGATTGGCAGGAGATACCGAGGATATCGTGTTTGTTTCCAACCTAATGACCAAGTCGGCGGGATCTACCTCCCTTGCTAAGGTCGTTGGATATTTCTGTATGATGAGAAGTTTGAGATCATCAACTAAATCATCGGGTGAAACATGGAGAGATGTAGGAGCTCCTCCAAATTTCTTCACCCATACTCTTCGTCTGATTGGCGTATCTCCAATCATGCTGCAACGAATGTATTGTGTTATTAAGGGCTTCTTTAAAAGTCTAAGCTTTTTTTTTTCTCTTTAATTTTTTTCTTCAGCCCAGGAACCTTACGTCAAAGCTTCGATAGAGATCTATGAAACAGAAAGGTGTGGATTTACTGAAGGTTTTCGCTAGACGAAAACTTCCTTTATCCCATGTGAAGGTTCCTTATATTGGTATTACTGCAAGTAGTAAAAAATCCTTCAAGGACTCCCTTTCAGCCTTGGGCTATGAGACTCAACCAATGTCCAAGCAGAAGCCCATCGAATATGTCGACCCGACTCCAATTGAATATACGCCATTCCATTTGAACCCACAAACCAAAACCCCTACACCACTCAGTCTTAACATCAATGAATACCTCCCTGCTAATGAAAGCCTGTTCAGAAACCCCAAACTTCTGCACTTACCTGGACCCTATGTCAAGTCTCCTAATTATACCCCTGTGACAGCTTCCACCCCATTTGTGAAATCCAAATTTGACTTGAAAGGAGTGCTAGCTCCCTTCTCGAAGAACAAAATATTGAACACCGTGGATCAAGGTTTCAGGTCCTCGTACTTCTCCATGAAATTCATCCCAGCCAATCATTTCGCTGCTGCTATACGGAAATCTCGTCCTGCTATGGTGTTCTCCTTAGGGATGCCCTTACTTTTCAACCAGTTCTCCAACGGCCTTCAATCCAAAACCACTCGTTCCATTTACTTCCCGACTAAGTCTGCGGTGCTTCGTTCCAAAGAAAGAAGATTCTATCGTGATTTATACTTTGACTATATACAAAAGGGAGACTTCAAAGACGGTGTCTTGGTCATCCGATGCCAACGGTTCACCAACTCCGTTGAAGATCGCAACGCCGTCAAACAAATCTTTCTCAAGGGTATCAAATACTTGGAAAGCAGAAAGCTCCAGGCCAAGCCTCTGTCACGTGAGTATTGGGAGAGAATCTGTGTCCTGAATGGACTCGATCCAGCTCAAGTATTTGAGAAGAACCATGTCGGTTTCTCTGTCTCAAAGACAAGATCACCCACATGATACTTCCATGCATGTAACCATAATACAAGTTTTGTCGGGTCGTAATCTTCATACAATAACAGCCCGCATTCTTCGCATCGTTCTCCTGTAATCAACTTTTCTCTATTTTGACTGGCTCTATCAACCAAAGCCTCGAATTGTTCCTCATTAACATTCTTGACCTGCCCCAATAAACCTTCGACCCCATATAAGGGATCATTGCAAATGGGATGTCCCAAATTACGTAAGTGTATTCTTATCTGATGCGTTCTCCCAGTAATTGGCTCACATTGTACAATACTCTCATCGAGCTTTAAATCATAGGCAAGACATTCAAATTTGGTACTGGCTTCCTTCAATTCAGGAAGAACATTCTTCTTGGTCTGTACATTCCCAACAGGATCATTACATGTCACCTGTGAAGGGAATTTACCTCGCACCCGTGCCAAATAATACTTCTGTACATTCTCCTTATTCTGGATCAGTACCTGAACATCTCTACTTGTCTTGGCATCTTTGGCCAAAATAAGGGTACCCGAGGTCAACTTATCAAGTCTATGACATGGATGTAATTCAATTCCAGTCTCGGCTCGCAAGATTTCGGTGATTGTGTTGTAATAATACTTCTGTGTAGGATGTACTGGTATTCCACAAGGTTTGTCCACCACTAACAACTTCTCATCTTCATAAACTCTTTTAATACCACCTTCGGGCACTACTGGCTCGTGTACATGATCAGTATATTCCAAGGCATCTCCATTACCAATTTTGTACTCCAACAACTGTCTTCCTTGCACAACTTCTCCACTTCTCCTGGTGACCTTGAAATTGTTCTTCTCTATTTGTTCAACATAATAAGCCTGGTTCCTGTCCCGGAACTCCGAGGTGAAAACGTCCAATACCGTCCTTTGAAACCATCTCCCTTTACAATTCGTCGTGTGAGTGAAATAATACGGCTTTACTTTTCGTAGTCCCCGTTCAAAGAAGTACTCCATCACTCTTCACCGCATCTTTTCACCTAGATGAGGAAAAAAAAATACTTTAGATCTCTTATCATTCTCCCTTTTAACCGCTGCTTCATGAGTACCCAATTACTCCTTACTATCACTGATACCAGTGAACTTGAGCTGATCAATAGACGATTTCAATCGCAGAAACTTTCAGATGTCATTGCCAAATTGAGAACCAATTCTTCGGACCCCACTTACTTGCATGCCATACGCCGATACACGCGACTCATGCTTCTATGTCTGTGTCTCAATAGAAGGAACAAAGACACTCGTCTCAACAAATTGAAGCTTTCCAACAGTCTCAGTTTACTCTTCTCAATCAAGCCGGTCATTAAGAAATTTTTGTCCAAGTACAAATTAGAGAAGTGGACCAACTTCCTTACTGTGGTCATTTCTATGGCCAAGTATCCAAGAGATCTCAAATACCAGCGCAATTATTTATCCGTCTATTTAACCATCACGGCATTTGAGCTCGTCGTCGGTGAATATACCAATATCACCAATTTTTGGCCTCTCTTTCCCCTTACATTTGCTAAAGTATGGCAAGTCTATAACACTGATAAGGATCACTGTCCTAAATACTTCACCAGATATTTGGACTTTTCTACTCAAGATCTTGACTTCTCTCATTATCAAGAGTATCTCCAATCGAAACTGATCATTCCTTTTGTTCTCACCCCCTTCTTTGCACTTGTCGAGCTGAGACGCTCCAAAACAATCGGAGTAAAACTGCCTTTGAATGCCCTTAAGCTCACTTTGGTCTCCTTGTTGATGACAAATTCTGCCAAGTGGTTGACCAAAAGCACCGATACCAAATCTAGACTCCAACTCATTGGTGCCCTTTGCTCACTTCCCTCATTGGCCTACCATAGCTCCAACGGTGTCTGGCTTTATCTGGCAAGATTGATCTTGATCTCGATGAACAGAAAACATAGCTCCTCTACCACCTCGAAGCTCAACACTTTGAAGGTTGATAAATTGCTCATCTTGAGTTCTTTGGTAGTGTTGCTCGAGTTCAAAGATAAACAAAAATTGAAGAAGAGGTGGCTCAATTGGGTAGCTGATAGAATCAACGGACTGGATTTGTAGCTAGTATAATTTCGTAAAGTGCTCAACAGCTCATCCCATTTTTTAAAAAAAAATTCTTTTTACATGTTTAAAGTCATCGAAACAATGTTAGGAAGACACATTATAGGGAGCATCAGAAGACGACTGGTAGTTTCGGGACAAGTTAGATATAGTTCTAAGAATGTGTTTGATCTTCTTGATCTCAAAGATACTGAGTATTTGGACACCAATGAAACTTTTGGGTCGGTGTTGAGTGGTAGTAAGAGCGCTGATGCCAAAGAAGAGTTACAACTTCTTCTCAAGGATATGGATACGAGTCCGGCAAGAAGCCGTTCTAGAACATCGATTCAAGATCAGGAGTTGTTCAGTCAGATATTTGACTCTGTCACTTCCAAGACGCTGCTGAGACAAGCTCCAAGGAGCATCGAGTTTATGAATGGGGAGATCCGTAGTATTGAAGACATCGATCTTTCGATGTTGACTCGGTCCACGATGACGGAAAAGATGTTATCGGATATTCCAGGCGATTTCCTGGAAAGCCAAGAGAACCGTTTGAAGGTGATTAGGTTGATGAAGCCGGCCTTTGATCAGTGGCTGAAGTTCACCAGCTCGAAGGAATTGGTTGAATATTTCGAGAAAGAAATCAGAGACAGATTCGAGCTGGAATTGACTAAAGGTTTGATCCAAGACAATGTGCCTTACGACAAATTACTTCTGAAGACAAATTCCATCGACGCATCAAAACCAGCCTTGACTAAAGTGACGTTACCCGTCATTGTCGAATATTTCATTAGACTGCTTGCAAAGAACTTTGACTCCCCATTGGAAGCTTTGTCCTTGTTCCAATCTCTCAAGAAATCTTCTCTGTTCTATTTCAGAGCTTGTAATATAGACTTATACAACCTGGTGTTGAAACTTACTTGGGAGACTACGAAGAACGTGGAGGATATAAACACTCTATTGAAGGAAATGTTGTTGAACGGTCTTCTGGGAGATACTGCAACGTTGAAATTGTTAGGTCAGATCAAATTACAAGTCCTTCAGTCTTTGTCTGAAACAGATAATGATCTTATGATCAACAAATTTGAAAAGTATAGATATCACTACTTAGTCGACATTGACAAAAGAATGAAGTGGTTGACCAAGCAAAGGGCTTAGTAACCTCTCCATGGAATCCAAACGTCAACGACCTTTTCCTCGTCATCAACCAAGAACAAATGGCTGAATGAGTTGATGGTGATACAGGCATGTTGACACAAGACCTTGACCTTAGTTCCAATAGGAATCATCGTAGCTCCTTCTTCGGTCTCTGGAGCCAAAATACCATGTTCCTGACTCATACGGTCGAGATACCATTTACCATAATCCTCATCGAAGTATCTAATAGCACCAAACCCCTTGAAAGTACTGGTCTCCTTGGACATAGAAATTACACCAGTACTCATAAGCATCTCTCCAATAGGGTTTCTTCTTCCAGGATACTGCGAGATCACAGAAGACAATACATACGAGGCAATGTTGCTCTCGTCGATACAACCAGTGGCCAATTGTTGCAAGTCACAGATTGGATAATTACCAGCGTGGATCTCCAAGTTGATATTTTGGTCTTTGATCTGGCTAATGACAGAAGACAACTGCAGATCCAATTCAGGAGCCTGCTTCTTATAAAGATAGTTGTCAAAGGAGTGGATCGTTGGAGTAGCACCGACACTTACAGTGACTTGGTTCGTACTCAAGTAATCTGGTTTCAATGCCTTCAAGATATCGGTGGCCTTTGACACAAAGGTGATTTCCTCGATAAGCAGTTTTTCGGCTTGTCCAATGTCACCTGAAGCGTACGAATGACCCATATGACAGTAGAACCCAAACAATTCGACATCCTCGGTATAATCGGCAAACAAAGACTCGAGGAATGCCGTCAATGGCTTCTCATCATCTACCAAAATACCGGCTCTGTTAGTTCCTGCATCGATCTTGACAAAGACAGACCATTTCTTGGAGATGCCACGACTCTTGTTGAACTGTTTGATATTCTCAAGATGCTGAACATTGTCCACCATCAATCTGACTGTCTCAATCTTTTGAGAAATTGCATAGATTTGCTCCAAGTACGACTCAGTCACACCTGGAAGACCATATAATAAATCCTTAACGATAACCTCATTATTTGTCTCTTGTTCGTTCGCAATTTCCCACAGTTCGAGCATCGTACTTACCAAGATTCTATCCTTCTTAGGAACTTCCTTACTCAAACCATAACCCATCTGATTTTTCAAACCGGGGTAAGTCTTGACCGTCTTAACGTGGGCTCTAAAGTCGACATCAAGATCCACCGCACGCTGAATCATACGAGCACAATTGTCCTCGATGACGGATTTCTTAATAATAAAAGAAGGTGTTGGAAGTTCAGTAGCATGTTTGCCTTTGAATTCAGCCAAAATTTTGGCCTTCTTGTCGTAAGGTTGAGGATATAAATCACTAGATGTGAACATTGGTGGGTGCTTTTGTATCCCACTAATTGATTGAGCCGAAGAAAAAAAATAATCTTATCGGCAATCTGTTCCGACTACAGATAAGAAAGAGCATAAAAAAAAGAAGTAGCTTAAGTCATTAGTATACATGTAGGAAATAAATAATCTCTAAGTAGGTGGGCCTCTTTTCAAGAAGTCCATAAAGTCCATATCATCTTCATCCACGGTTTCTTGCGTCGTCTTTTCCTCGAACGTAGAGGACCATGGCGATTCTGGTGCGTCTAATTTGTGCTCGTCTCCAAAAGGACTCTTCCTTTTGAATTCGGCGTGCATTCCCTCGAACAAGGAGGTTCGTCTTCCCAATCCGAAAATGCTTCCAGCGGAATGTTTATGTTGAGGTGGGGATCCTCCTGCGGACGTCTCACTTACGTTGGCCTCTTGAGTGGGAGATGTTGGAGACAGTTGTGGTTTCAATCCATGTTCAGTGATATCGGCGAGGTTCTTCTTTGGTGTCAATTCGGTCATGGCATAGTTCAGTGAGAACATCGGTGACATGGTAGTTTCCAGTCTTTGCTTGAGTGGAGCAGGTGGATGCTTGAAAGATTGAGCTCCAGATGATCTACGTCTATCTTCAACAACAGTCCCACTACTCGACTCTCCAGTTCCACTCAAACTACTGAACCAACTCATCTTCGAAGATCTTCTTCTTTGATTACCAAATTCAGTCTCTCCTTTTCCGTAACTCACGAGTCTATCGTCATACGTATTCCACTTTCCAGGAGGCAGTACTGATTTCTTTGGAGTTGGAAGTTCCACGAAATCCATGTCATTACCAGCCAAAATCTTACTGAAATCATGTTCGTTCTCGTTCAGTGGATCCAGAGTAGTTGAGTCCGAACCCGATCTCAATTTCTCCAGCTCCAATTGTTTCTGTAATAACAGTCTTCTCTTGGATTCTAATGTTGGTATATGGTACAATGGAAGGAAACTGAGGAATCTTTTCCAGAATGGATATGAAGTCTCTTCTAAAGGATTGGTATCCGTCTTCATTGTTGTCATAGTCCAGGGCTTTTCCCTGAAAAGGAACACCATCGTATCGACAGTACAATTGAAAGGTTGAAAGAACAGCAGTGTCGCATTCAACCAGACAATGTTCGAGCTCGCATCGTGGAACTCGAAACATTGAAGAATAAATGGGAACATCCACAAAAAGATATAAGAGATTGGATAGATGAAAATCGACTTCATCTGTTTTTGAATTTGTAAACGACGGAGTTGAAATTGATGGTATGTCTCCTTATGCAAATTGTCTTGGATTCCGTTACGTGCTGTTGTTGTGGCTGCACCTGGATCCTCGAGAGGGATGTCAATTTTGGCTTCGATCAAATCTCCGTTTTCGTCAAAGTCCGAAGGTTTGTAAATCTTTTCAGACTCGTAAGGATAGATGTTCAATTCTGGGAAGAACACCTGAGCAAAAACCTTCTTGACACCTCTATATACCCTCTTCAAGTTCCATAGTATTTTTTTGCAGACCGTTTTCTGTGCCTCGTCGGATTCGACGTTGTGAATATTCTTGAAGTTTCCAGCTACAATCCCGTATTGTTTGGTCACGTAGAAGTAGATGGAAACGTAGATGGTGACGATCGTGATGACAATGAGATATCTAGGAACCCAACTAAGGACCAACCGATACCATCTTGGAGTTTGTGGTAAATAACACCACGTCGTTAAAGGTTTGTAGCCGGAATTGTTAACAAAGGCCAACGACAGTAAGACACATGGAGTGAGGAAGGAGATCAAATAGACGTAATATCTATATTTGAAGAGTCCTCCTTCTAAGGAATTGCCATGTTTCACTTTGGCGTTTGGACGGAAGATCAAAAGTCCTGTATGGACTGCGAAACTGAGAATCAGAATGTCCGCCCCTTCTATTGCAACACTGGTAAAAAAACCCACGATTTCACAGAAATTATGGTTATAATACAGCAAGAATTTGGTCTCGATTCTAGAGGGATAGATCAATAAGACACCCAGCTTGATCATATCGAAGAAAATCAAGAACATAATCAATTGGTGACGGAACACACGTTTCTTCTGGTCGATAGCGCCAAAGAAGTAGAACGCTATCACTCCACACACCAAGGAAGAAGAAGACGACAGGATGGAACATGTCCTCAATATATTCAGCTCATGATCAGTAAACCGCGAATCCAACGGCAGTCGCTTCCCTAGCACCTGTGCTAGCCCTTCAAGGTACCCTCGTACCATTCCTCTATCCTAAGTAGAGAAAAGAAATATTATTTTCCTGTGATCTGAAATTAAAAGAAAAGGAGGTAGGAAAAAAAAAAGTCTTGGTATGGTATTATTTGAATTTCTGTACACGACGAGACGTTTTTTTTATAGGCAGAATTCTGCATGAGTGAACAAGGAATTTCTTCTCTGGCTAAACCTTATCGAACTAACCGAGGGAGATATGCAACCAAAAACAAAAGCCTCGGTACTATGACAAACCAAGACAATTTGCTTGTCCCCCATTTTCAAGTATCCGTAAACACCCACATATATTGTTTTTTCTCCCTCGTTATCCACCAGTTGTAAATTATACATCTTACTTCTTTCTTCTATCAGCCGCACCAATACCATACTGTAGCTAGTTTCGGAGTCCAAATTGTCTAGTACGTAATGACAACAAAATCTAGCCAAGTCCATAGTAATGATATCTTCTCCATTACCACTACACATGAGCAGGATGAAGAGGTCGTCTTTCTGGAGTTGGTAATGAGAGGCCCCCACAATGGCAGCTGAACCTATTCTACCCTCTGGCTTGAACATGTTACCACCCGAAGAACTCATAGTGATCACCTTATCAGGTAAGAAATGGGCAATTCCTATAGTATCTGAGACTTCGTTCATCATTCGCTGGTTATATTCGAATTTTGATAGCAGCGTGGGGCTCACAAGTGTAGGGTCATGGGGTGAAGTATCTATGATAAGGACCGGTTTGGTGAGGCCGAATTGGTTGGGAATTGCTTGATCTCGCACGACTTCCATGGCTTTATGAAGGGGATATTTGGATTTGGAACAACACACGGCACCTTGGGTGTATTTGCCACTTTCATAAGTTAAGATACTGGCGTCACTCTCGACTTTGGCAGTGTTGGTGAGCGATGAGCCGTAACCGGTGTTAGTCAATTCGTGACCTTCAATGAGGTCTGAGATCACGGTTATGTCATCAAATCCAGTTTGATAGAGTTCAGTGATATGTGCAAATAACTTTTTGTACTCTCCAGCATTGTCCTTGTTATGAAGACCTGCTCCTAAATGGAAGAGAAGTACCATAAAGGACTTTTGTTAGGTTGAGAGAAAAAAAGTTTTGTATGGCAGCGATGGGGTGAGAGGGGGTGTGGTAGAGTAAGCTGAGAGAGAAAGAAACAACTCAATGGACGTGGTCTTGGTTTAGAAAGTTTAGAAAGCTAAGCAGAAAGCTAAGGTGGGGTTGGACAGTCTACTCTTGCTCTACTTTGATATACTTTACTCTACCACAGCAAGCCACAGAGAATATATTTACATATTGAGAACAAGGGAGCCACTAGAAGACTCAATTACAATTCTAATGTACTTTCAATAGTGACTACTTGATGTCTGAGTACAACTTAACACCCCTTTTTTGACTTACGTTCCACCCCTTACAGTTGCCTCTCTCCTATCACATTGCTTCCTTCACTCAATTATTTTTCTCCATTTTTTTTTTTTTCTTTGCCTCTACCAACTTTTACTCGTTCTACTCTTTAGACATGTCCAACAATTCTGATCTATTCAAGGCCATGGCTAATACAGCCTCGGTCATTGTTAATACTCAGCAGAATGGGATGAGTACCAGTGATATTCTTCTGCAGAATAGTGTTTACAAGACCGCCATCAACTCCACCTTACGGCGGCAAGACACCAATGCCATCATAGTTCGTCATTCGCATCATCCTTCCAGTCGAATGCACCATTCGAGGCGGAAGTTAAGTGAGATCTCTGATGAGATGCTTCATGACCTCCCTCAGCGTACAGAAAATGAAGCCTATAGTTTATTTCAAGGGTTCAACGCGATCCTTCCTGAGATCAACGATCTGTTGGAGATGATACGAGACGGGAAATTGATTCAAGATACCAGCGACCTGCTTCCCAAGGGCGTGACAGAAGAGAAAATACAGCATACCCAGAGTTCGAAACAACTTGAAACATTCAAAAGTGAGATCAATTACAAGTTAGACTTGCTTGAAATTAAGAAAGGGTTGTCCTCGAATGAGATTGTCGAATTGGACAGCAAGATCAAACTGCTTCAACTGCTGAGACAACTGGTCTTTGACAAGATCAAGAGATTTGAGCAAGACGAAATCTATCTTGAGAACCAACTCTACGAAATCGACTCGCGTTTGGAATTGATTAAAGATGTGGAAGAGCAATCGGAGAACTTGTCAGAGGAATACACGGAAGAAGAGATCGAATCGAATCTCATGTCGAAGTCGATCTACGGGAAATTGCGCAAAGACAAGACGAAATTACGTAAGGAGTCTATTAGGAAGACGAAGCCTACTCTTCAGACGTACTATGAGCCAGGCTCCATAATCAATGAATTCGATCTGCATCAAGATGCGATCACCGCTCTTGACTTTGATCTTCCCTTTGGAACTCTGATCACCTCGTCCTTGGATAACACAGTCCGTGTTTGGGATTTGAGTAGATCGAAGTGCATTGGTCTTTTGGAAGGTCATAACGCCTCTGTTAAGTGTCTTCAATTGGAAGACAATTTAGTGGTGACCGGTTCTCTCGATGCCACTTTGAAACTTTGGGATCTCACCAGACTTCACAGTGACGAAGAGACTCCTTTAGTACATTCCTTCGAGAGTCACGTTGAGGAAATCACTGCATTGAACTTCCATCAGAATGTGCTCGTGAGTGGGTCTTCTGATAGAACCATCAGACAATGGGATCTTCAGACGGGGCATTGCGTTCAAACCATCGATGTCTTGTGGGCTTCTACTCAGAACAACTTGACCCACTCTCAAACCATTACACCTCCATTCCGTGGTACTCTGCCTTTCATTGGAGCTCTTCAAGTATATGAGGCTCTGTTGGCCACTGGTACTGCCGATGGTACCGTTAGATTATGGGACTTGAGATCGGGAGAGGTCATTAGACAATTGGTAGGACATACGGGACCAGTGACTTGCTTACAATTCGACGACAAACATTTGACTACTGGATCTCTGGATAGATCGATCCGGATCTGGGACTTGAGAACGGGAGGAATAGTGGATCTGTTTGCCTACGAGTCACCAATCACATCGTTACAATTCGACTCGAGAAGAATCGTCAGCACCAATGACGAACATAGTATCAAGGTTTACGACAGAATAGATGAGAGACATTGGACTTGTGAAGCAGAAAGCGTCTTCGGACAAGTCAAGTATAAGGATAGTTATATTGTTGCAGGTGGTAGTGATGGTAAAGTGGTGTCTTTTGCTGCATAGAAAGAATCTTCATGGTCTGTACTGGTAAAGAGTTCAGACTAACCCCCCTATAAATATATCTCTGTAAATATGGTAGTGAAAAAATATTCATTTTTCTGACTTTTTTAAGAACGCGTTGGAAGAAAAGGAAAAAAAAATTTCGTTCATCACACAGTTAAGAGACCTTCTATAGTGACGATGAACTTTGGAGGACAGACACCAACTATTGTTGTATTGAAAGAGGGAACTGATGCTTCTCAAGGTCGTGGACAGATTATTAGTAATATCAATCTGTGTCTTGCCATTCAAGATACTTTGAGACCTACATTAGGGCCACTTGGATCAGACATTCTCATTGTCGATGGCAATGGGCGTACAACGATTTCTAACGATGGTGCTACTATTTTGAAATTATTGGATGTCGTACATCCAGCTGCCAAGACATTGGTCGATATCTCGAGATCTCAAGATCTGGAAGTTGGTGATGGTACCACTTCTGTTACCTTATTACTGGGAGAATTCTTGAAGGAATCTAAGGGTTTTATAGAAGAAGGCGTTTCGTCTCATGTTGTGACGAAGGGACTTCAAAAGCTGTGTGATTTGTCGGTTGAACGTATAAAAGAGTTGGCTGTGGAGATTTCGAATGACAAGTCCAATGAGGTCAAGTTTAGAGAATTGTTGGAGAGATGTGCTAGAACTGCCATGTCTTCCAAATTGATCAATAACAACTCTGAATTCTTCACCAAAATGGTGGTCGATGCCGTATTAAGTTTGGATCAAGACGATTTGAATGAGAATTTGATCGGTATTAAGAAAGTTGCCGGTGGTGGAATGGAGGATTCTCTCTTCATCGACGGTGTCGCCTTCAAGAAAACCTTCTCTTATGCTGGTTTCGAACAACAACCAAAATCCTTCAAGAACCCAAAGATTTTGACTTTGAATGTCGAATTGGAATTGAAGGCCGAAAAAGATAATGCCGAGGTCCGTGTCGAACAGGTGAAAGATTACCAATCCATTGTAGATGCCGAATGGCAAATCATCTTTGACAAATTGGAAGCCATTGTCGCCACTGGTGCCGAGATTGTCTTGTCCAAGTTGCCAATTGGAGACTTGGCAACTCAATACTTTGCTGATAGAAACATTTTCTGTGCAGGTAGAGTTCCTGCCGAGGATATTGAAAGAGTGATCCAAGCCGTTGGTGGTTCCATTCAATCCACCACCACTGAGATCCAACCGGAACACTTGGGTACCTGTGCTGAATTCGAAGAGGTTCAAATTGGTAACGAACGTTACAACTTGTTCAAGGGATGTCCAGAAGCCAAGACCTGTACGTTGATTTTGAGAGGTGGTGCTACTCAATTGATTGCCGAAGTAGAAAGATCCTTACACGATGCCATTATGATTGTCAAGAGAGCCGTCAAGAATAACTCCGTTGTAGCTGGAGGAGGAGCCATCGAGATGGAGTTGTCCAAATATTTGAGAGATTATTCGAAGAAGATCCCAGGTAAGCAACAATTGGTAATAGCAGCATTTGCTAAGGCTTTGGAAGTAATTCCAAGACAATTGTGTGAGAATGCCGGTTTTGACGGTACTGATTTGTTGAACAAATTAAGATCTGCTCATGCCAAGGGTGAAACCTGGTTCGGTATCGACTTTGTAGAAGAGTCCATTGGTGATAACATGGCCAGTTTCGTATGGGAACCAAGTTTAGTCAAGATCAACGCCATTCAAAGTGCCTGTGAACTGGCAATTTTGATCTTGAGTGTCGACGAAACGATTACAAATAAGGAGAGTTCTCTGCCTAATCAAAGCATAGCCCAAGGTGGTGCTGCTCCAGGTAGAGGAAGAGGTGTGCCGATGATGTAATTATACTATATATTAATACTTCTTCTCTCTTTCAACTTCTCCTCTATCAGTCTGATTTCCAGTTCTTCTTGAGCTATCAATTCCTTGGCATCTACAGTATCCTGTGATGTCGTATTCAATCCCATCTGATTATTGAGTTGTCTCTTTTGTTCGTCGAGTCCAGCTTCCAATTCCAGAACCTCTTGTTGTAATTGATGGTATTCCTGACTTCTCTTTTCCAATGATGTAATCAACTCCGAATGGTGCAGCAATATAGACTGGTTGGTATTGACCAAATTACGCACACCCTCGAGCAACGTCTCTACTGGATAATCTCCGTTGTTCAAACTGTTCAAAAGCGTTTGGATCTTGAACTCATCTCTCTCACTTTGACTATCCGATATCTTGACGTCTGGAATCCGCACCACCGAAGCCCGCTCGATTTGTTGACCCTCTTCCTCTTCATCCTCAGTAAGGATCAGATTCAAATACCCCGTAGACCCATCAGCTCTTCTGACTTGTTGTGTCTCTGGGTTAACAACATACAAATTCTTCTCATGTCCTTGAGCATCTCTCATTAACTTGAAAATACTCAAATTATCAGTCATGGCATTGGTAAATATTCCCGAAGGTGTAAAATAAAGACTCTTTATAGAGTCCGCAGACTTGTTCAAAGACTCTAAACTAGCATTAATCGATGTCATAATCTCTTTGTTTTATGTTTACTGATTTGCATTTAAGAAAAAAAAAAAATAACGCGTTAAATATTTGTAAAATGCTGATGCTATTCAATCATCTCTCCACTTGACATGGACTTCATCGGTACGGAATTTCTGGGTACAAACGGTATTTGTCAAGTCACTGGTATCACCCATTCTATATTGGAGTAAACCGGCATGGGCAATCATGATACCGTTATCGATACAGAACCTCTCATCGGTGGCATAGATGCTACCGTTCCTGTCCTTAACCATGATCTCCATCATTTCTTGTAATCTCTCGTTACACCCGACACCTCCGACAATCAATACTTGAGTCGAATTGACGTGAGCCATGGCCCTTTCGGTGATCTCCACCAACATGGCAAATAAACACTCTTGTAAAGAGAAACACAAATCTTCCACGGTGATCTTCTCTCCGTTCCGGGCAACGAGCAATTTATTGGTCTTACCGTTGAAAAGATCATTCAGTAAACTCTCAATGAACTCCAAGATTCCACTCATACTCATATCCATCCCCTTCACCGTGTATGGCAACTCCACAAGATGCTTTCCCTTCTTGGCCAATTGTTCGATATTATAACCAGGAGCAGGATCGTTGGGGATTCTCAAGACACGGGCAAATCTATCCAAACAATTTCCGATGGCGATATCCAAGGTTTCTCCAAAGATACGATAACACTGTTTAGAGTAAGCGATGATCTGAGTATTACCTCCACTCACATAAAGAACCACCGGGTTCTCCGCATCGGTGATCTCCCTCCCCATCTCGATATGACCAATACAATGGTTCACTCCAACCAATGGAATGTCCCATAATTGAGACAACGTCCTCAGAGCGATGACTACACTTTGTAATGGAGCGCCCATACCTGGGCCTTGAGTAAAACAGATCACATCAAGATCAGAGCCTTTCAACCCAGACTCCGCCAACGATCTCTTTATAAGTCTCACCACCCAATTTCTATGATGTCTTGCTGTGTCTCTAGGAAGAAACCCTTCTCCTGGCGGCGAAACATAGGTATCTCTAATATTGCTAAGTACACTAGCCTTGTTCGTTGGCGTAAGAGCTCCAGGCTCATGTCGTATGATTCCAACTCCCAATTTATTAGCTGATCCCTCTAACCCTAAGGCAATGTAATGGTCCTTACCGGGCTTTAAGTACTTATCTAAATCCACCACCATTTGTTAGTAAAGATTGTTAGGAGAGACTAAAAAAAAATTTTATATAGAGAGGAGAGCAGTACTAGCCCGTACTCCAGGAGCAGTTACAAGGACTCTCCCTATAGATGTGCTCAGTCACATATGCTCATCCAGATATTCCCATCCAGATCATGCCTCTCAGCTTTAACTACTAACGACTCTTCGAGCCCTACAATTATTACAGTTGACGTATATTCTTTACACTATCTTAACGAGAAGTGGCCAGAACCTTTTGGAAAGCACCCTTAGCTTGTTGCTTGGAGATCTTAGCACCGGAAGCAACCAACTTAGCCTTGTCAGCCTTCTTTTGAGCTTTCAAAGCCTTCTTCTTCTCCTTGTCAGCCTTAACAGCCTCCTCTCTGGCAGCCTTTCTTTGCTCTGGCTTTTGGGATCTCTTTTCCTTGATGAATTCCAAAGAAGCACCGACAACAGCTCTTTGGTGCTTGACGGTCTTTCTGGTTCTCTTCTTGGCAACTTCCTCAGTGATACCCTTCTTGTGGTGTCTTCTGTACAAAACGGTCCATGAGATTCTTCTTGGGTTCTTTCTTTGGTGGAACAAAGAGGCAGACTTGGACGATTGGAATCTGAAGATCTTGGAGTCTCCTCTGACAAACAAAGTACCTCTACCTGGGTAGATCTTTGATCCGGAAAATGAACAAACTTCAACCTTCATTGTGGTGTATGGTTTTTAAGATTAGTGTTGAAAAAACTCCTTTTTTTTCTCAAAGGTAAAAAAAAAAAATTGAGAAAAAAAATTACCTAAACTCAAAGTTGTGTAAAAAAAAACAATTCTTTCTTAAAAGGTTGAAATTTGGGACGGTCAATTTCCCTTTTCGTACATCTTCTTTTTTTTTTTTACTTAATTTTTTTTCTTGGGTTGAAAAATTTCTTCTTCTCATCTTTAAGACCGGAGTGTAAAACTACATATCACAGAGATGGTCAGTATCATTTTACAACACTAAGATCGCGGGCGATCATGTATACTAACATTTTACCAGGCCCCAAAAACTAAGAAGAACGCTGAGAACATCAACTCCAAGTTGGCTTTGACTATTAAGTCTGGTAAATACACCTTGGGTTACAAGTCCACTGTCAAGGCTATTAGACAATCTAAGGCCAAGTTGATCATTGTTGCTGCTAACACTCCAACTTTGAGAAAGTCCGAATTGGAATACTACGCCATGTTGTCCAAGACTCAAGTTTACTACTTCCCAGGTGGTAACAACGAGTTGGGTACTGCTTGTGGTAGATTATTCAGAGTCGGTGTCTTGGCTATCATTGACGCTGGTGACTCTGACATCTTAACTGCTGTCGCTCAAGAGTAAGCCTTTTTTTGTGCTTTAGAGGTATGATTTTATTTATAGGGTAAAAAATATTGCATCTATTCCAATTCCTCCTTTAGTAGATCTTCTAATTCTTCTTGTTCCTTCTTGATCAGAAAGCCCTCGTTGCTTTCAGTTTTACCAGCACTCACAAGAACAATCTCTTCCTCCTTTGTAATCTCCTGTAAAGGTCTACTCAGCGCTTTGACGTCAATGATTTCGACATCCCGTGAAAATTTGACATGTGAAACCACTGGCTCAATAGTTTCAATTACCAATTCAGGCATATTAGGTTCTGGCCCTGTAGGAATCGACTCAAGATCGATGGTCTTCAGTAAGATCTCGGCAAGAATGATAATAGCTGCAGGTTTGGAAACCACCAAACTGTTCTCTTTACAGAAAGGTGCAGCCACACAATCGGGACACCCCCAATCACAGGGACATTCTACGACTCTGTTGAGACTACCCTCCAAAATTTCATCGATGTGTTCAAACGCCTTCGTAGCAAGTCCAGATCCCCATTGACCTCCCTTGGCATCGTAAAGAATAAGTCTAGCAGGTCTCTTTCTTTTGGATTGTCTAGTTGCAAACTCCTTTTCTGGAGCCTTACATTCGGTTTGGATTTCATCGGTACCACTAACAATGAACAATGGAAGCATTGCCATGATGGCATGTTGCAGAGCATGGATTCCAGCAGCAGGATTGAGATGCTTGAACTTGATCTTCTCAAGAGCACTACGAGGAATGTCGATCCAGAACCCTTTGCTCTTAATGACGATTGGAGGATTATGTACTTCGATGGCATCCAAAATTCTCTTTTGCTGGTCAACTTTGAAGAAACCGAATACGATGATCGTGGTCTCGATCTTACCAAAGTAGATAGGAACATCGGAATCACCACGAAGTGATCTAATAAGCTCGATCTCTACTGGATCGACATTGGTGAAATCACGTTGACTGGTTGTCCAATCCACATTGGTTCTCTCCACTCTAGCAAACCTCTCATCGGGATTGAACTCTCTAACCAAGTAAGGATACCCTTGATGAATAAAGATACCTCCGTCGTACAATGTGAAACTTGTTCTCGAAGCCTCAATCTCTTCTATGACTATATTCTTACCATTCGTAACATCAACCACTGCATAAGTATCCTCTTCGATGGCTCTGATTGAAATATTATTAGCTGGCCATGGAAGAAACCTGGTGTGAACATGATAGCTACCATCAGCAGGATCGAAGATCAACCTCTCTTCACACACCCTTTTGATCTTCTGTTCCTCTCCAAACCATTGCAGTTCCTCTTGTAAGTTGAACAAGGGAAGTTCAAATGCAGCACATTGCATGTGTGCTTCAAGGACGATCAAGTTGTCGATATCCAACAGCAAATCCTGGAACTCTGTCTCTACCAACAACTCTGGATGCTTCATATAATGTTGGTCCACCGGATTATTACCTCCAACGACCAAGGTTAACGAATCTTTATTACGTCTTCCTGCTCTTCCACTCTGTTGGTGGAAGTTGGCCATTGAAATTGGGAAGCCACAGATTAACACTGCGTCCAATACACCAATATCAATACCCAACTCCAATGCATTTGTGGAGATGATCAGTTTCAAGTTCCCACTGAACATCTCCTTTTCGATCTTACGTCTGTCATGAGTGGAATAACCTCCTCTATAACTCATAACCTGACCCAAAAGATCGGTCCTGCCGATCTTCTCAAGTCTAGTACGAACCTCTTTCATAAGAAGTTCACATGCTTTTCTCACCACACAAAAGGCAATTGTCCTGATGTTCTTCTCCATCATCTCGACCAACACTTTAGCAGCCTCAATAATGTGCGATTCTCTGCCATTAGCTGGATCTTTCAGATTCAATAACGGTGGATTCCACACGACAACATGTTTCTCTCCAGAAGGAGACCCGTCCTCTTCAATATGGACAATATCCTCTATACCGAAAATGTGATGCATATGTTCGACTGGGTTCTTTAAAGTGGCCGAACACGAAATGAACTGCACGTCATAATTACCCAACCAATGACAGATTCTCCGAAGTCGTCTCATGATAAGAGCCACATGTGATCCAAATAACCCTTTGTACATATGTAACTCATCAATGACGACATACTTCAAGCGGGAAAGAAACGATCTCCACAGTTGGTGACCAGGAAGAATACTCGTGTGTAACATATCCGGATTGGTGAAGATCACCTTGGCATTCCGTCTAACGTAATCTCTCTTTTCCTTCTCTGTATCTCCATCAAAAGTATCCACAACCACCTTCTTAAGATTGGGGAATATCCCCAATAACTCCACCAAGGATCTCTTTTGATCCTGTGCAAGGGCCTTGGTAGGGAAGATGTACATAGTAGTAATGTCCTGATGGTCTTCTTCCAATGACTTTATCACAGGAACCTGGTAAATCAAAGACTTACCAGAAGATGTAGACGTAGATATAATCACATTATGTCCCTCCGTAATTGCATTCAATGCCTGGGCTTGGTGAGAGTAAAAATTGTCAATCTTCTTCGATTGCTCGAGAGCATTCCAAACTTCCTCACTCAATGGAAAGATCAAGTCGTCGAACTTGGCTTGTCTAGGTTGAATGGCAAATTCTCCACCTTCAACAATTTGCCCCTTATAGAAAGGACTTTGTTTCAAGGTGTTAATGAACTCAGGAATCGAGGGCCGTTCAAAGTTCTTTGCCTTGTCTTTATTTGCCTCGGCATTCTTCACCATTTCCTCGATCAGATCTACAAACTCCTTTGGTTTCGGTACTAAGGGTTCAGCCAATTTCGTGAGTTCCGCCATTGGATCTTCCACGCCAATAGATTTACAATTGTTCAAGAACCCCTGACACAGCAGGATAAATTTGTCATCCCTTCTCTTGATCAATTGCTTCATTGATTCCTGGGTATAAATAGGAAGATTGATCTCCGACTTGTGTACAAGCTTCGTCCTTGACTTCTTAAGGTTTCCATCTACAAACTCGAACACCAACAACTGTTTAATCAGTTGTTCCGGTTCGTCATCGCCCTTCAACTCGAAAATATCATTGTCCTTCTGCTCGAACCCTTTCTTGTATGTGAACTGTTTTTCCTCCACTAGGAACTGATTCTCATCACAATACTCAAACACAATATCGTCCGGAAGTAAATAACTGAGTTTTGCCACGTCAATCGGCTCCAAAGGCCGCTTTATCACCGACTCCGCGGAGGTCTTCATGAGATCAAAGGTGGGTATTATATTCTTCCGACTACTCATAAAGGTGAAGTAACTGTTCAATCTAAAATGGATCTTCTCCAATTCCTTGAAGGATTCGGGAAATTGCTCAATCTTCTGCTTCTTGTTCTCATGATCCTTATCCACTATACTCCTCTTCATCACTGATGAGCATCTACTAAGTCTCTTTCACTTTTTTTCTTTTGCTACAAAATAAAAAAAAAAAGGAGTACAAAATATATCACATATATCTCTGTAACACGAAAGAGATGGAAGAGGTATACTTAATTACCTTCAATTGCAACAAAATACTCAATTTAGGGGTATTTGAGAAATCTGTGAGTACACTTCCTAAGATTGCTCCTAAATTTTATGTGAGTTCGCTCCAAGAAATCTGTTCTATTGTGGAGAGTACCGATTCCGATGACGTGACAAAGTACTTGGAGTTCGGAGTTGAGATTATCACGAGAGAGCTCAAGAAAAAATACGGCGTCACTTATCAACCAGTTCTGTTGAATAATGTTGGTGCCACGGGATTGATAGTGATGACCTCGGAACTTGACAAGATCTCCGAGGTGAGAAAGCTGTCATTCAGTTGTGGAATTTCCTTTTCCTCTTTAAAGGGAGGATGCGGGGTGAGATTTTTGTACGAAGAACAGGAGTTCACTTTCGTTGCTGCGCATTTGAGTGCCAACGAAGGACCTGCCAATTGGGCAAAGAGAGATTCGGACTCTAAAGTGGTCTTAGGTGGTATGGATTTCGGGGACGGGTTCGGAGTTATCAAGCCAAAATCGCACGTCTTCTTTTTGGGGGATCTTAATTATAGGGCAATTAAGAACAGTTCTACTGCGGGTTCCGATACTGGGGAATTGTTACTTACTGATTACGATGCCGATAAGGATGAACTTCTGATCTCGATGAAGCGGAAATCGGCTTTCTGGGGGTTCAATGAACTGCCCATCACTTTCAAGCCGACTTACAAGTTCTTCAATAATAGAACCGATTACAATCTCAAGAGAAATCCTTCTTGGTGCGATCGGATTTTGTACTTGGATTATGTCAAGGATCTGATTCAGATTCACGTGTATGATGAGGTGAAGGAAGTGGTCAGTTCAGATCACCATCCGGTGTATCTCAGTTGTGCCATTGACTTCAATAACCCACCAAAGAACAATGTGATTGATACGAGGGGATACTTGGTAGAGGACAAGAGTATTTACTTGAAGCCGAGCTTCAGTACCAATTTACAAAGTTGGCTGACATTTGGACTGGATTCAGTGTTAGCTGCCGCATTGTACTTGACTGCTACCTCCAAGGGACATTTAATTTTAGGGATACTATTGGTGTTACTGATAGCACAGTTTGTATTTTAGTAGAAGAAAATTTTTTTGTTTTTTCCATCTCATCTCTCTATGTATGAATCGTATCAAGATGTCTAGATCTCCTTCACCGATACAAATTAATGGGCGTAAACGAGTTCAGATTGTGCGGGATCAGCATGGGTTTCGACTCAAGAGGGTGGCTGTTGATTCTAAGTCGATAATAGCGGACCCTGAACAGAGTAAGATCACCATTCATGAGGAAGAGTCCGAGGGAGCATCGTATGTCATTGACAACCAATTTAGGCGGGTGAGTCCTTATTACTTCACCTATTTGACGTATTGTAAACTGAGATGGAGAGACAGAAAATTGATAGATGTCTTTGCCGACGAATTTAGACTCAAGTCTAGACTGTATTATGAGAAGACTATAGCAGCCGGGAAAGTGATGTTGAACAAGGACGTTGCCGACTTGGACTCTGTCTTGAAAAATGGGGATTTGATTACGCACAGAGCACATAGACATGAACCACCGGTATCCTCAAAGCCAATAAAGATTGTTTATGAGGATGACCAGATTTTGGTGGTGGATAAACCGTCGGGAATTCCTGCCCATCCAACGGGGAGGTATCGTTATAATACAGTGACCAAGATTCTCGAACATGAGTTGGGAAGGGTGGTTCATACCTGTAATAGACTTGATCGGTTGACAAGTGGGCTCATGTTTTTGGGTAAGACCTCGGAGGGAGCCAATAAGATGACCCAACAAATCAAGGATAGAGAGGTGAGAAAGTATTATATTGCCAAAGTAGTTGGAGAGTTCCCAGTGGATGACGTCGTTTGTGAAGAACCAATGAAGACGGTGAATCCTAAATTGTGTTACAATAGAGTGGCTGAAGATGGTAAGTCGGCTAAGACGAGTTTCAAGAGAGTCAGTTATGACGGTAAGACGAGTATTGTTCTTTGTCAACCATTCACTGGAAGAACTCACCAGATCAGAGTGCATTTACAATATCTTGGACATCCAATAGCCAATGATCCTATCTATTCCAGTATCAAGGTTTGGGGTGATCATTTGGGTAAAGAAGGTCAAGGTGAAGATGAAGAGGTGATGCTGAAATTGGACAGTGTGGGAAAGACTACTTCTGCCACTTCTTGGTTCTTCCCTGATGCCACAGGAGAAACTCTTTTAGCAGAAAGATGTGAAGAATGTGATAGCGAGTTATCTTCCGATCCAGGACCAAACGATTTGGGTCTTTGGTTACATGCTTATAAGTACGAACTGTCTGATAAGTCGTGGAGTTACCAGACCGAATTCCCGGATTGGGCTTTGGAAGATCACCGTAAATACATGGAACTTCTGTTGGAAGAGGCTGCTAAATGTGAACCTACTGATACGGCCTTCTGTGTCGGTGCAGTGTTGGTGCATAATGATGAGATCTTAAGTACTGGGTTCTCTAGAGAACTTCCAGGAAACACCCATGCCGAACAATGTGCTTTGGAAAAATACTACAAAGAAAAGGAGACTTCTAATGTACCTAAGGGGTCTGTAATTTACACTACCATGGAACCATGTAGTGAGAGATTGAGTGGGAATTTGCCATGTACCGACCGGATTTTGAAAGATGGCAATATCAAGACCTGTTTTGTCGGAGTTTTGGAGCCAGATACTTTCATCTCCAAAAATATCGGAAAGGACAAATTGGAAGAGAACAACGTCAATTACATCAAAATCCCCGGATACGAGGAGTTGAGCTTGAAATTACTGAAAAAGGGTCATTCAATTCTAGATTCTACTTAATCGTTCTTTATCATTTTCTTTTAAATGCCAGGCCGGATAGTATTGGTCGGAGGAGCCTGGTTTGAGCAAGTACGGGTTAGCGACAGTGTTGTGCACTCCACCGATCGATGTATAGCCATGATTGTATAACTCACAGTAACTGATCTTGTTCTTGGTTAAGAAATACCAGATCTCCACATATTCCCAATTCAAGACAGGGTGAACTCGGACAAAGTCGGGCCAATTGTGGTCGGTCTTTTCGAAGAACTCCAAGTCTCCCCCATACGGATCTATTCTTCTCATTCCAACAATAATGCTTTTGATTTGAGGTCTTGTCTTGAGATACGTCTCGAATCCCGATCTCAAACTATCATTGATTTCTACGAACTTCAACTGGTAATCATCAATGGACTCCTTCAAAAACTTGTCCATCTCGGGGAAACTTTGTTCGGTGTTGATAAAGATGGCATTCAATTTGGAGTCCGGGTAAGCTTCCAAATGGTCCTTATGTTTGTCAAATAGCACTGCCAATAGTATCACCAACATGACAAGACAATCTTTTCCCCCATTATACGACACTGACAACTCATCAATTCTATCGTACGTTAGTAACACTCCTTCCAACCGTCACATGATAACTACTCACTTATATCTATTCAAGGCCTCCTCTAAAATATTGTACGACTCTATCACCTTTTTCCTCGTATCATCGTATACCGAATCCTCTAATCTCAAACCAAGAAAGCTATTCACTGTTTCACTAGCATTCTTACACAGCTCCAAGAGAGTCATCGCCTGTTTAAAGAGAGAAGGTGAAAAAAAAAGAAGTTTAAAAAAAGTTTCTATCAATTTCTAACAAAAACAAGTACAATGGATTATCAGAATAGAGTAGGCTCCAAGAAGGGAGCTGGTGGAATAGCTGGTGCTGAAGAGACACGAGCACATCAAAGAAGATTAGTACGGAATTTGTTCAGTTCTTCGTTAGAGAACGATCCTTATCTTGTACGAAATGCCAATGGTATACTAGAATGTAAATTATGTCTTACATTACATTACAGTGAAAGTTCCTATATTGCCCATACTGAGGGTAAGAAACATAATCTCCGATTGCTCGAGAGACAACAAAGAGATGAGAAGTCCCAACAAAAGGGTCCCTCCCTTGAAGGAATCTCTAACATCGCCACTAGAACATACATGAAAATAGGTAGACCTGGTTATAAGATTACTAAGATACGAGACCCAGTGAGTTACCAGATGGGCCTATTGGTCGAGGTCAAATTCCCACGACTTGCACAAGGCAAGGTCCCTCATTATCGTATCATGTCCGCTTATGAACAATCCAAGGAAGATAAACTGCTGAACTTTAACTATCAGTACTTGGTAATCAATGGAGAACCTTACGAAAATATTGGCATAAAGATCCCGAAGGGTGACTTACATGATTTATGGACTCATTGGGATGTCGACTTGAAAGAGTACTATATTCAATTTCTATATAAAGAGATCTAGATCATCATCTAGACGCCTGAAGCTTTCATTCTGGGAAGGCTCCATTGCCAAGCCCAGCTCTTTATATCTTCTGCTTCTGTAGTTCAGAGATGTACGTTGTCACTGAATGGTTCAATCTTTGGATACAGTTGTTCAAAAGGTTCTCCTCTTCGGCGAACCGGTCTTTGAGCAGTCTCATTTCCAATTCCAGTTCGGTAATTTGGTATTTCTTACCCTTCAAATCTTGTTCGTTCAAATCTCTTTCAGTAGTCAACGTAGCATATTTGCCATGTAACTCCTCAAGGGTCTTCATGTACTTTTCTCTCTTCTCCTCTCCCGTTTGTCTCAATCTTTCCAACTTCAGTTGTTGTGTCTCTGTGAGTCTCAGAAGTTGTTTCACTCTTCTATCCAATTCTTCCATCCTCTCTTGAGCAGCAGTAACATTCTGTGTCATGTGATTCAACGAGATTCTGGCTCCTTCCTTCTTCGAGATTTCCTGTTGCAATTCCTCCAACATCTTATTGAATCCTTGGAACTCCGATCTCAACCATTCGAAAGAGTCAACTGAAATGGACAACTTTCGCGTCACTATTTCCAATTCACGCGATTTCTCTTGTTCTTCAGCCAAGTTCTTTGCCAAAGGCTTGTTCGACAGTAACACAACCTCCGGTGAATCGTTCATGATCATCTTCAATTTGCCCAACTCTTTATTCAGTTCCAGTAAGGCAAAAGACGTGTCTTCAAAAGATTTCAACAAAGAACTCTTTTCCTTCTTATACAGAGCATATTCCGTGGTGATCAGTTCTTGTTTCAGTTTCAATCTTCTCAAACCGTCCTCGAGACTCGAGTTCAGTTCGTTGACTCTATCCAAATTGGCTGCGTCGTTTTGATATTGTAATTTGTTCGTTTCTTGTTGAATTCTCTCGATCTGCAGTTGTAACTCATTATACGTCTTCATCACCTCTCTGTCCTTCTCGAGTAAATGATCCACATTAGGTATAGTGTTTTGTCTGAATTGATAATAATTCACCACTGCACTCAAGATCCACTTCAAACGGGCTGCATCAGGACGTACAATATCATTAACGCTGAAATCGTTGATTCCACAATCACACAAGAATTTGTACATGATTCTTTGTAATCCCATCACTTGTAAACTGTCCAGATATTCGTGCCCATCGTCATTGATACTGTTGATCAGTTTATAATATCTATCATTGGAGATCCCGAGGAAAAACTCCACCATCTGTTGACAAAGAGTCATCATATATTGAGGTGATGGTTTGATCAAATATTCCTCACTCCATGGAAGGTGACACGCGTCAAGGTACGCTATCAATTCATGATCCTCCAAAAGCGGGAAACTATAATTGATGGACCGACTAGATAATCGACTCGGTAATATACTGGATGACCGAAACGTAGCACTGGTTCGTGACATCTAAACTAGCGCGTCTATTGTGATTTGTTTATGTATCAGAGAGATGATGTTTGTTTTTTTTTTTTTCTTTCTTTTACTTCCTCCAGATTTATTTTAACTTCCCCTTTAAGTATTCCCACATTCAGACTTAAGGAGCCGAGATGAAAAGCAAAAAAAAAAATCAAGGAATCATCTCTCTTATAGAGTACAACATGTTGAGAGGAATAAGGATAAGTACTAGATTGTTCAGTCAAAGTAGTCGGGTTTTGAGTACAGCCAAATCATCTAAGGTTGGATCTGCTGGTATTGACTCTATTTCCACTGCCGGAGACGGGAAGGTCAAGATTACCATCAAACCTATCCCTAGAGATAATGAAGATTTGGAGAAGAAGAGAAGAAGATTGGTGTACCAATCGAGAAAGAGAGGAATTTTGGAGACCGATCTCCTTCTTTCCAGATTCCTGGATAAATACATCAACGAAATGACCATGGAAGAATTGGTTGAATACGACGAGTTGTTAGATAACACCGATTGGGATATCTTCTACTGGGCCACCAAAAATTATGACGTCACTCCTTTACCTGACAGATGGAAAGACTCGAAAATCTTACACAAATTACAAGATTTGAGCGAAAACAGAGAAAGAATCGTCATGAGAATGCCTAACTTAAACTGATCCCTCCTTGTACATAATATATAAGCAAAAAAAAAAATAAGAGATAGTAGTGTATTTTATGCTCAATAAGAAGTGTCTCAAAAGGCTTTCAAAAGAGAAAAAAAATTGGACAGCTTTATAGTAAAAAAAGAAGGGACTGATAGAGAGATAATGGATAACTTCTTGAACTTCCAGGATTTTCAAGGGGAATCACCTAATGAGCTGAATGGGGTGAACTCTGCGTCGGTGATCAATGATCAGGATTTACTTGATTTCAACGGATTGGACTTTCTTCAGCAGGACATTGATAGGGGCAATGGGACGCTTGTGACTCCGCAGATTAAGGAAGAGGATAGTGAGGATGAGCTTGAGCCGAGTTCGTACCAGCCTCAATCGATCCATCAAACTCCTGGTGCTTCTTTCAACGCCAAACTGTCGTCATCGTTCAGTGGAGTCAAGAGATCGTTGTCGAAGCTGATGTCCAATTCTAGAAAGAACTCGATTATCAAGGATGAAGCATTGAAGACGCCTAGATCTCGTAAATCCTCTATTGTGGGGACACCAGGATCCATTTCAGGTTCATATATGTCAAGAGCCAATAGTTTACCTGGGGGGACAACGGTGGAGAGAAAGAGAAGAGATAACATAAATGAAAAGATTCAAGAGTTATTAAAGATCATACCGCAGGAGTTTTTCTATGAGAATGACAAATCGACAGGGACCAAGGATGGCAAGCCTAATAAAGGACAAATATTGACAAAGTCGGTGGAATACATTCAATTTTTACAGAACGAGATCGACTTCAAAAACCGGAAGGAGGTGGAATGCGTATACAAGTTGAAGAAGCTCAACTACGAAGTACCAGAACAACACACCTCGGCAGAGATAGGATTGGGTAGAATTGGAGTGGGACCATTGGCACACCTTCAGAAAGAAGAGGCAAGAAGGAAATGGGTCAACAGAAAGGACTTTCCACAACCGGATGATAATGATAACGATAACGAATTACTTAATTTTGAGTGATCATATAAATTTAAAGTACATATTTCAGTAATTAGAAGTTGGAGGCGGACCGTTTGGTCTTTGGTAACTTTGTGTCGGGTATTCCAAGTTTCCGTCCTGTTTACCCTCCTGGTAGTATTGGTTGTTACTGTCATAACCAGCTTGTTGTTGCTGTTGGTATTGGGCTTGGTTATTGGCTTCGTAATAACCCCCATTACCTCCCTGAGGTTGCCCCATTTGTTGCATTGGAGGTTGTTGGTTTTGAGGGTAAGGATCCCATTGTTGCACGGGCAGAGTGCCGTCTTGGATCCTTTGACGGTTACGACGCTGCAAACCCCGACAAAAGTAGTAAAACCCAATAAGGAATAAGATAGGAAGAAGAATCACCAAGAATAATAACCATCTATATCTGTGCCAGGTACTGTTGTTGTTGTAGTAACCATAACTACTATAATAACGCTTGAAAAGGTTCTTTGTTTCTCCAGTTAATTCAATTGCTGGCATTGTTTTTCAGTGACAATTTTTAGAAATTCTGCAAGCGAGATGTGAACCCTTTTTTATAGTCAGGGACAAATTTCAGCATAAACGTCATCTGCAGCTGAAATTATCCAAACAGCAAGTAGCAAATTACAGAAAAAAAATAGTGAGAGAACTCTCTATTGTTAACTATGTACAGACATCTAATCGTAAGGAGGTGGATTGACCTTGTTCTTTAATCTTTTCAAATGGTAATTCACCGAAGACTTTCCTGGAGGAGGAATTTTTCCTTGTTTATCCATACAAGTCTTTAATTCTTGTTCCAACTTAATACAAGACAGGTGAGCCTCTCCCGAAGAAGCCCAACAACTCATTAATAAGGACATCGTCACGAGACATGGATTCTTCTCTTTCACCACTGTAGGCCTCAAAACCTTGAGTTTAGGTAAATGTGGTAATCTAACTGGCTTGTTCGACATCGTGATTATGTATACCAGTACACCTTTGATCTCGTCAAAACCTTCACTCTCTACCAATTTCTTGGAAAAAAATTTTAATTTTTTTCCTGTTATCCTGTTTGGTGAAGAAATCGTCCTTGTTTAGACAGAGGGAACAAAAAAAAAAAAAAAAAAGAAAGCTGGATTTATCTACGATGAGATTAGGGAGATGAATTCGGATGGACCAGCAATAGAGTTAATAGATTCCGATTCTGAAGGGGTGAATTATGAGAAAAAGGTAGTTGAAGAAGAGGTGACGGCGTCTCTTAAGAGGAAGAGAAGTGATGATGAGGGGCCGGAAGATGACAGTGAGGAAGGGTCTTCGAGTGATACTGGAGACCTGGAAAGTGAGTCAGAGTCAGAGTCGGAGAACGAGTTTGAGCCTGCACAGATACTCAAGGCGAAGACATATTTGAAGAGGGAAGGTTCGGAACTGTTCTTGAAGAAGTATTTGGCAGTGACACTGGGGCCAGAGGACATAGTTAGAGTGATAAGATTACTTGGGTTCAAACTTAGAATGATAGATGAGCCGGAATATGACGAGCGGTTGCGGTATTTGATCGGGTTGCTTCAACGTGCAATGACTAGAGTGATGCATGAGAGAATCCGGTTGGCCAATTTTAACACTATTGACCAATTTGTGGAGAAGTTGCAGAGTTGTAATAAGATTCTCGTTTTAACGGGAGCGGGAATTTCCACCTCGTTGGGGATCCCTGACTTCAGATCTTCACAAGGTTTCTATTCCAGAGTCACCGAAATGGGGTTGTCGGACCCACAAGATGTCTTTGACTTGGAGGAGTTTGCTATGGACCCTCAACTCTTCTATTCGATAGCTCACATGATTCTTCCACCGGAGGAATCGTATACACCTTTGCATGGGTTCATCAAGCTCTTACAAGACAAGAACAAGCTCTTGCGTAATTACACACAGAATATTGACAATTTAGAGGGGAATGTGGGCTTGGACCCTGAAAAGGTGGTGCAATGTCATGGCTCCTTCCTGACTCTGACTTGTAGAACGTGTGGTCTCAAAGTGCCCGGTACTACGATCTATAAAGAGATCAGACTGAAAGAGATCCCTCTTTGTCCACATTGTGAAAAGAATAGAAATGATGACTCTGAACCTTCTTTCGGAGTTATGAAACCAGATATCACTTTCTTCGGTGAAGCATTACCTGAAAGATTTCACGACTTGATTCCCTTGGATCTGAGGGAAGCCGATTTGTTGATCTGTATTGGAACCTCACTTAAAGTGGCTCCAGTATCGGATATCGTCAACTTACTTCCTGCAAATGTACCCCTGATCTTAATTAATAAAGACCCGGTCACCCATTACGCCTTCGACGTCAACTTGTTGGGCTACTGTGACCAGGTCATCACGTACATCTGTGACAAACTCCAATGGGAGATTCTGCATAAAGATTTTGCCAAAATTAAAACCAGCGACTTACAATGTCAAACCATTGATCTGGAAGACGGTCTCTACGAAATCACCGACCTTGATTATCGGAAGAAGCAAGAGGCTCTGAAGGAACCTCCAGTAGAGGATTGCTGATGGTGTCATCACATTCACTTTTTTTAATTCAACTATGTATAATTATTGCTGAAATTTCAACAGATTCATTCCTCTTACCAATTGAGGCTCACTCAACAATTCACTCAGTTTCTTGATTTTAAATGTTTCGGTGTACTCTGGTTGCTCTTGTTCATCTTCCACTGAACCTCCCTCTTGCAAATCGGCATCCAATTCTTCCTCCTCGTCGTAGTCATCTTCGCTATATTCATCAGAAAACTCCTCGTCATCATCTTCCTCATCCTCGTATATAACTTCGTCGTCGTCTTGGTCGTCATCTTCCTCATCATCCACGTAATCTTCATCCTCATCCTCGTCATAATCGTCATCTGGAGAACTCAGCACCGTGTTCGTATCGATATCAGTGGTCAGAGTCTTCAAGTCATATTCACTAATAGACGATCTTGGTCTTGGTGGAATAGACTCAATAGCTGGAGATGACGGGAACAGAGAAATCGTTTGACTTCCCAATCTCGGAGAAGACAGAACTGGCGAAACGGAAGGTGGTGGTGTGACTTCATCATCACTCAAATCACTCAACTCTGGTATAGGTTCTCTCCAGAAATTGACATCTGTAAATCCCTCTTCGTTCGTGATGTACAAATTCTTCTTCTCGGTCAGCTTACTCATTTCCATCTTTACCGGTGGGAAGAAATGATCGACCAACTCTGTGATGAAAATATAAGACGACTTGTATCCAGCCAACTCCAACAACTCCATATGAACTTCTCCGTCAGGGTTGATGGTGAAGATTCTCGAAGAAGGAATCCCAACCGATCTATACGACAAGGCATCCGTAATTCTATTACCAAAACCAGCGTAGAACGGAGTCAGTGACTTCTCATCCAAGCCGTACAAAGACTTGATATCATTCAAACAAGACATCTTGAACACCTCTGGTTTCTTCAAAATGACTTCCCTTCTCAACAGGGCAAATGTTCTATCTGGACTCAAAATCACCGGCCCCTTCGGCAACACATGCCCCTCTTGACAGATATTGTCGAGGTAGTTTCTCGTCGTGTCCAGTTGTCCTACAGATCTAGCTGTAAGGTACATCACATTATAACCGTTCAAGGCTATATCTGTGAACAATTTGCTGACTCCCTCGTGAGTCCAATCCTTTCCGATCATGGTCAAGACGTGGCCCAAGGCATCGGATTTGGTGATGGTTCCGTCGATATCAGAAATTACGATCGGTACGTTGTACTTCCACAAGAATAACCGAGCATTGATAATGGCACGGCCTTCATTGACACTGAATTGGATGTCATTGGACCCTTGATTCAAGTTCAAACATTTCAATTGCTCATTGGTCAATCTCAACGACTTAAGAAAGACGGTACCTTCCGCAGTCGGTTCCAATTCGTCATCGGATTGAATGTTGAAAGAAGAGATGTCGGAAGCGGGAGACAATGGTGGAGAAGGAGTCTCATTGGCTTGCTCTTCTTCTTGTTGGACTAACAGATCGAAATCGACATTATCTCCGAACTCATCTTTGAGCAAGGTTTTGATGATCTCGTCCGTGTCTGCCATTTGCTTGTTATCACTCTTGTAGCCTTGCATATCGAGAAAGATATCTCCATTTTGGGACACTTTGGTAGGAATGTTGTATTTCTTGGACAATTTTTGTGTTTGCTCATATGATAACCGTTTATTGAGGGCGTGTCCCGGAGGGGCATTGGCAGTGACCGCCGATGTGACAGGTGCTGCTGCCACAGGAGCAGGTGCTGCTATTGGGGAATCCAGGGCGCTTTCACCCAAATCCAAATATTCAGGTTCTTCGCCACGTCCCAAGGATTCGGGCTCAGGTGAACTCGATGGCGATATCACAGGAGATGTCTGATAATCACGAGGTAAATTAGGATCATACGCCGTCTCAAAGACAAAGAACAGTTCGCCTCCATCTCCCAACTTCATGGGCAAATTCGTCTTCACCCCATTAACAATGAAATCCACCTTCTTTTGACTTGGTCGCAATAATTGGAACTTACCAAAACGCACATGGAAGGGAGAACAGGATAAATCCCCATTCTCTTGCTCAATCACTATGACATCAACAGCCCCACTCAACGTAGCCGGATTGATAGAACTCCAGGTCTTACTAACTGACCCTAAAGCTCTCCCCACGTATTGCATAGCTGATCAATGGTGTCCTATATAATGTCAAACAATCACACGCTAAACACGCAATTTTTATTTTTGGATCCTTTTTTTTTTTCTTCTCTTTCTCCTCTCAACAAATTTTCCAAAACCAACGTTTTCAGCGTCTCATCTGATTACATCATCACCATGTCTCGTAAAGGGCTTCCCTTATTTGTCACTAAAGAAGACCAGCAATTTCAAGAGGCTTTGAAATTGTATGAGAACAAGCAGTACAAGAAGTCGCTCAAGCTTCTTGATCTGAATCTCAAGAAGAACTCTGCTCATGTCGAGAGCTTAGCGCTTAAGGGCTTGGTGTTGCATTACACTGACGATGCCAACGGAGCCAAGCAGTATATCAAGAAATCGATTCTGAAGGGCACTATAAACCCTGTTGCCAATCATATTATGGCCATTTATTACCGTAACGTCAACGACTACACCAATGCTGCCAAATGGTTTAAAGCCGCCATCGACAATGGAAGTAATAACAGGAACATTCTGAGAGAGTTGGCCATTGTGCAACTGCAAATCAGGGATTATCCAGGTCAAGTAGAGTCTAGATTGATGTATTTGGAAGATCAACCGGGTTACAGAGCCAACTGGACCTCGATGCTGTTACTGCATCATTTGAACAAAGATCTCAAAGCTGCTGAAAAGACGCTTGCCAAGTTTGAAAGTTTGGTCGATAGTAATGGAAAGGCTCTGGAAGTAGATGCCTTTGAAAACAGTGAATGTTTGTTGTACAAGAACCAGATCATTTTCGAGTCGGGAGACTTTGAGAGAGGTTTGAAGGACTTGGAAGCTATTAAAGACAAAGTATTGGACCAATGCAGTGTCATGGAGTTACAACTGTCTTACCTTCTTAACTTGGACCGTCTGAAGGAGGCAAGTTTGATCTACAGAAAGCTTTTGAAGAGAAACCCTGATAATAAAGAGTACTATTCGGGATTGGAGAAGGCTTTACAAATCGAGCCAACTGACTACCCAAAGAGACTCGCTTTATACGACAAATTGGCCACATTCTATCCTAGATCTGACTCTGTTGCCTTTTTGCCATTACAATTCTTACCAGAAGGTGCTGAGTTGGAGTCGAGATTACTGAAGTACATCTTGTCTCTGTTGAAGAGAGGAGTGCCTTCGATCTTTGTCAATCTTAAACCTTTGTACAAGAAGAAGTTTATAAGGGCCCTTGTCGAGAAAATTGTCCTCGACTTCTTACCAAAGTCTGCTGAACATGGTCCTTTGACTTACTGTTGGACCAACTACTTCCTTGCTCAACATTACTTGTCTCAAAAGCAACTTGTCAAAGCCCGTGAATTTATCGACTGTGCTCTTGAACATACTCCAACCTTGGTGGAGTTGTACATTGTCAAGCTGCGTATTTTGAAGCATGAGAACAAGCTCGTAGAAGCTGCCAACACCATGAACGAGGGAAGATTGTTAGACTTGCAAGATCGTTTCATCAACTGTAAGACCACCAAATATTATCTTCGTGCCAATATGATCGACGAAGCTGTCCTGACAATAACGTTCTTCACCAAGATTGAGAAGGATCTGCCTAACGGTGTCAAGGAATTGCATATGATGCAATGTTGTTGGTTCATCATGGAAAGTGCTGAACTGTATTACAGGTTGAGTAAGCAAGAGACTGATGAAGAGATGCTGAAGAATTATAAGGCTCTTGCCCTGAAGAGATTCTACGCTGTCGACAAAATCTACACCGAGTTCAACGACGACCAAGTTGATTTCCATTCCTATTGTGCTAGAAAGGGAACACCAAGACATTACCTCCAAATGATCAAGTGGGCTGATAATTTGTGTAATGGAGCCTTCTACACCAGATTCTTGCAGGGTCTTTACCAAATCTACATGACTCCTGAAGAGGTGGTTGAAGATGAAGAGCTGAAGAAACAGAGAAAGAAGAAAATGGGAAAGCAAAAGATGAAGGAAAGGGAAGAGTTCATTCATAAGACACAAGCCTATAAGAAGGATGAGGATCCTTTGGGATTGCAGTTGTTAGCTGTGGATCCTGTTACTCAATTCCACAAGTCTTTGAGTAAGTGTAACAACGAGTACGATGCTACGTTGTACATGTACTTCAAATACTTCTTACTGGTGGACAAGTACGTCTTGGCTTTACAACAGATCAACAAAATTCACAAGAAGAATGAAGCCAATGAGATGGTCTTTGCCTTGTTACTGGAATTGAAACTGAAAGAGAAGGAGGAGAAGTTGGCTAGATTAGTGGATCTTACATTGGTGAAGACATATCCTGAATTCAAGGATAAAGATCTTAGTCAATTTAAAGAGATTTGTGAAAGTCATATCCAAAATGACCCATTGCTGATTATTGAATATATGAAGACCTTTAAGGAGGAGGCATTGCAGGAGAGATTAGATAAGGTATATGAGACGGAAGAGCCACTTGTTGTGTCTAAGTTACAACAACTCACATTGGCTTAGCTGTTCATCCAACCTTCTATTTGATTAGAAGCGACACTACTACCGAACCTCAATTGCAGGAAACTAAGAGGGAAGTAGCCGAAGCAAAACCATACCATTGACAGGACCTGGAATACCACACCAACGATGACTAAGAGGGTGAACTTGAGCCACACTGTAGATATCACTGTCATCAAGATGGAGCCTATATAGATCAGTGAGAAACCTATGTTCTTTGGTTCTGTCATGTTTTTGTAGAATTTCTTGAATCCTTGTAATACGCAGAACGATGTGAGGAAGAAGATGGAGCCGATGGTCCAGATCATTGAGAACTTCTTCGGCTTGAGGAGTAAGATGGGGAAGAGGAAGAAACAGATCATAAAGGACAGCATCAGGATCCCGAAACATACGATAAATAAGACGTATCTGTCCCATGTGCTCAATTGGAAACTAGAACCCTCGTCGTCCAATACTATATCTCCTGTCTCCATGTTGAAGAGCTTCTTGAATCTCTTACTGACCTTATCTCTTACACGCTCTTCTGGAGGCACGGTAACACTGATGTTGGCCAGGGCAGAGGTCGGAAGGATTTGATAACTCTCCGACACCGGAAGATTGACTCCGGGAAGTTTGTTAAACATCTTTTTCAATGGCTCACTTTTGGACCGAGACATGATGTGTTGTTTCTTCTATAAGGCTTAGAATGGGTGTATAGAGAAAGGGAAAATAACGGCTCAACTTTTTTTGCATGAGACATTGGCTTTATACAAAATGGCTCCATACAAAATTGGCTCCATACATTATTTTTGTTACTAGTAATTTTTTTTTTCTTCATCAAAGAAAAAAAAACTTTCAAGATTTTCCAGTGTTCAAGCTTCACCAAGATCATGAGCAGTAGAGTAGGACTGATAGTGAGACTGAGTCAGAACAGACTGTTTTCTGTTTCGTGTACGGCTTTTGCTGCTGCCCCGGATAGAAAAGTCAGGGTTAGAGTTGTTTCCAATAAGAAGAAGGGTAAGCCAAAGATGGGACCAGGAAGTCTTTTGACTTTCAAGGAGATGGTTACCAGATTACCTTTGAACAAGGATTGTCCTGAGTTGGAGTTACCGGTATTACAACTGGATTCACTTCAAGTCAACGGACTGTATTCGTTTGCCAACATCAAGGAATTACATCATCTTGGAGCCTTCAATAAGTACCAATTCAACGAACTTTGGAAGTCTCCTTTCACCGTGGCGAGGGAACTGGTAACCTTCCCGCTTTTGGATTTCCACAAGAAGAGTCTTGAGACTGAGTCGAATAAGAACAGATTGATCCTTTTGGGTGAAAGTGGTGTGGGAAAGACCTCTCTGATCGCCCAGTTCCAATCGATTGCCAAATCGAAGGGAGCCATTATCATTCCATTCAACGATTGTACCAAATTGATCGACGGAACCAACGACTACTTATTCGACCCGGAAAGCGGATTGTATCAACAACCAATGTTCCTCAATACTTTGTTCAACAAGTTGAAGAGAGGAAATGCCGAGGAATTCACCAACTTGAAGTTGTCCAAGACCTACAAGGTAGAACAACACACTGTCACTTCCAAGAACAACATCGTTGACTTGATCAACGTCGGAAAGAAGTTGAAGGCTGGACAAAAGTTCATTGTCTGGCAACTGTTGATCGAAGAGTTGACCTTACAAACTCAATACCCAGTCTATCTTACCATTGACAACTTCTCCTCCATCATCAAGAGACCTTACACCAAATACAGAGATGCCGAGGCTCAGTTCATTTACTTCGACCAATTTACCTTGGGTAAGTTCCTCATCGACCACATAAGTGGCCAAGCTAGTTTCGGTAAGGCTGGTGGTGTTCTCATTGGTACCAGTGGAGGTAGACAGAAGAAGACCTTGAATGTTCCTCTTGGTTTAGAACCATTTGATCCTTACGTCAAGCGTACCGACTTTGACCAAAAGTTGGCCAACTACCTTGCCATGGACGGATTGAGCTCCTTGACCATTCCAAAGTTCTCCAAGACCGAATTGGAACCAATCATGGACTTGCTCATGAAGAACGACATCTTGAAGAATGACGAGATCAATGATAAGGAAAAGATCTTGAACGGCAAGTACATCTTGAGTGGTAACGGTAACCCTCGTGAGTTCTACAGATCGTGTGTCTTGAATTATTATTAATTATACTGTACATAGCAACTAAAACTTTCTTCTCTTCAGCTCTTGTTCTTCCAGTTCTCCATATTTAGGAGACACTGGTTCGTCGTAAGTCGGAAGATCTTCAAAGTCGTCATTGTCGTCGTCTTCATCTTCGTTATATTCCTGTTTTGGTGTAGGTGGTTTATAACTGACTCCATTCGGTTTGGAATCAAATCCTTCAGGAGGCTTGAACAGTACCCCTCTTTCATCTACAACGGCCTTCAGTTTGTGCATATTTTTCATAGCCTCCAATCTCTTCTTCTCTTCCTCCTTTCTTCTTTGTTCACGGAGCATCCAATTTTTCTGGATCTCCCCCGCCAGAGTCTCCAATTCCTCCAGCTTGACGGAATCCTTGATACTATTAAGAACCTTCTTCACCACACTGGAGAAATTTCCGTTCAATTTGTCATCTCTGAACCGCAAGAATCTCCATCTTCCCTCGGAATCCTTTCTGGTCTCTGCTATCCGACCGTTCAAAGGTTGGTTCAAACTCTTCAACTTCTCGAATTCCTCGTCCGTCACATATAACTCGGAGAATTCAATGTAGTTATCGAAACTAGTCTTGTACTCGTACGGGTCGATATTCTCGGGTACTTCCGGTTCGTTATCTCCACCTTCCCATACATACAATTTGAATACCGGTTTAACATCATAGTTCGGATACGACCGATCAGGATTATGATGGTCTTCAATTGACTCGTCAATGTATTCTGGAATCTCCAAACGGATCTTGAAATCAATTGTGTTCTCTTCCAGAGGCTTCCACTTCAACAACGTGTGGTCGGACCCAGGCAGATACGGTGTCTCACAACAGGTGAAAATAAGCCCGTCAGTGACATACGTCAAGTTCTTCATCTCCTTAAACACTTTCGACACCTTGAACGACTGAGACATGTTCTTGAAATCCACCTTGAAGGGGAAGTTCAGACACTGTTGAGGCATCAGCAGTCTCATCTTTTGGAAGGGTTTATGGAACATCTCACTGGCATAGTACAATCTCTTGGTCAAGATCTTGTGCATGACACGTTCTCTGTTGTAGGCGAGACAATCGAAAATCAAGTACCGAGTCTCCTTTACCTTGGTGACTGGGTTGGTACTCACGACCAATTCTCCATCTAAAATAGTTCCATCTTGAGGCTGACTGAAATCTTTGCTATCCACAGGAAAGTGGAAGTCCGGTACCATGTAATATTCGTTCTCACGATTGATCAAGAAACAACCTTCTTCCCCAGTATCTTTATTCACTAGCAGTAATAACAAACACCGCAACCCATCACTCTTTTCACACACAAAATAATCTCTCGTCAACAAGTTTTGGTCGATATGTTGTCTTTCAAAACTGACCGGTTGCGACCCCGGAAACTCATTCTTCCGCGTATGTAATATCCTCGAAACCTCGTATTTTAAAGCATTAGCTACATCAGGGCTCACAAGGAACCCCGGCATCTCAGGCACATCTCTGTCCATAGCTATATACTACTTCGATGGTTTTGGTTCTTATTTTTTTCTCAATATAAAAAAAACCTGTCTGGGCATTTTATGAAAAGTGCTAACAAAGGGAGGAGAACTAACTGCCAGAGCAGGCGGCTGATGGTATAAGTTTAGGTGGTATGGTAGTACGTTGTGTTCCTGGTGAGGACTCGGATTGCCTAGAGTACTCAATTTCTGTAAATTTTTCGTAAACTGATTTCTATATTTTACTGCGGGGGGTTAACATAATGTGATATATGAGATATATCAGAGAAATCTGGCTCCGGTCATTATTACTTTAAGTAAACATAAACCAGCTCCTTTCCACTTCAAGACTCGAAGAAGCGCACTTTCTGAAGAAGTTCTGGCCTTTCAATGACCTCTAGTGCCCCTTCCAATCCGTTCCAATCTCCTTTCAGTGCCATGCAATCTACATAGTACCTCTACACCACATACCATACAATACCATAAACCCTAACCTTATAATACAAAACTATTTAATACATCCGTTCATCATCGTCGTCATCCAAATCCGAGTCACAATCGTAGAAATCGTTGTTCGAGCTTGAGAATTGAGACTGCGACTGCCTCAAGGCATAGCCGTCAATACCATGATTTACATTTTGAAAGTTCATTTTTTGTTCCCGACTTGGTTCCTGCAATTCTGAGATCTCCATGTTATCTCTGATGAATGTCCTGATGGTGCCGTTAGGCGTGAATTGCACGAAACCCCCGTCCGGATGGTGGAATTTAGGGTAATCCTCCTGTCCCTGTGTCTGTTTTGTTGGTGTCTGCTTCTTCACCATCTCCTCGTCGTCGGAAAATCTCCTCTTGGATCTCATCGGAGACGAACCGGAGCTGTGACCTAAGCGATTCAGAGCCTGACTACCAAATGGGGGTGGTGGCTGAACTTGAGACGAAGACTCCCGACTCAGATAATGTCCTCCGCCAAACACTCCAGTGTTACTCTTAGACTCAAACATATTACCAAGGTCCCGATTTTACGCGTAAGTAACTGAATATTACACGATCAATCTGAAGTTTGAAATAACGTCAAAAAATATTTCACTTCTGCCAAAAGAAGGAAAAGAAGAAGTGAAAAAATCTCAGAGCGAAAAAAAAAAAAATTATCTGCCGGGGAAAGGTGTGTACGAAAACTCAATTTGAGGGAAAAGATACTTCAATAGTGGGGCTCTTTTTCTTACCCTTTTTTGAATCGCTTAGTCGGTCGAACATCGGAGATAAATTCATTGGTAGAATGTCCAATCGCCGGTGAAAAATTTAAATTGCGAGAGGAACCGGCCGGAACGGTGAGGATAGTAAAAAATTCCTCGGTTACTAAGTGCTACAATAGAGTTCATGCTTTACATATCATACTCAGTGTGGCTATTCTGCCCATTGGCTACGACATGGGTTTTCTCAAGAAGCCCCCTCCTCAAAGACTGCAGGGGATTGTGGAGGTTTACTCTGCGTAGTAATTACTCCTGCCTAATCTAAAAAGAGTAGAATTTAAGCAATTGTAACAAAGAGAACTGAAAATTTTTCTGTGCCATTTGACTAAACGTTTCTGCCCAATGAAGTCTTCGAGTCGGTTAAGCTTTTGTTTACCGAGATGCAAAGTTATCTCGAGAGGGATTAAGCCCTTATCGCTGGATTGGAAGGACTTAACTCCAAGTACAGTAATTTGCCCCTTTTTTATCCGGCAGACAGTAATATCGAGGAAAAAAAAGGGCAAATGGAGGAAAAGTGAGGGAATTTTTTTTTTCGCTCACTCTGCTTCTGCGAGATGACGCTTTTAATGAGACACAAAGAGGGTGAAGTTAGGCAAAGGAAATTAAGCTTAGCGGGAGAGGGGGATAGATTGGAGAAGTGAGAGATGAAGATGAAAATAGAAAAGATGAATAATATATTGAGCTCCTAATCAGTACCGACTGCCCCCTAATTAAATTCGAGGGCTGCCTCGGGGTAAGCGAGATGGCTGGCAGGACGTCAACCTCTTCCTGGAGAAGTTTTTTTTTTTTCAAACGGGCTGCAAAACTTACTAATTGGGAAGTGTAATACGGAAATCTCGATAAAGAAAATTCAAAACACATAGTTAAGGAAGGGGCAAGCTGGAGAAAAAAAAAGTCAAATTTGGAGAAGATTTTCTGGGAACCGGTTGGATGATTACGGTTTGTTTTTTTTTCCCGCTATATATTGTACTAATTTCGCACATTCCAATAGTTTTCACCCAGTATATACATATACATTTATACCCATCTTATATCGAGTAAGTTGAGAAAACCCAGCAATTGGACCTCGAGAAGCTCATCATACTAACTGTTATCAGACAATGTTGCCACCAGGTGTTATCTTAGTCTTCTGTTTGTTGTTCGTCATTGCAGTTGCTGTTCTGGCAATTGTCATCTCCAGAAAAATTAAGAAGAGCAGAGCCGCCAATGCTAACAAATAAGTAGCTCATTAGATTTGCTAATTTGTATGCTTCTGTTATTATATGGACTTGAAAACTGTCAATTTGGTGAATGCGTTGTGTTGCTTGAAGGTTCTGTTTGTGAGTCTTATTGTGCTCTCCATAATAAAATCCCCTGCACGTTCTCATTTGACTCACTGACATTTGAATTCCTGCAATTTATATACACATAATTTTATTCCACTTGTTCATCAATTAAACCTTCTTGGAGTATCCATTTATCTATTACTTATCGTCGTCGAAGACCGCTTCTTTTTCTTCAGGGTAACTGGTCGTGTCCCAGGGGCACAATTCGGCTGCTTCAGTTCAAATTTTTTTTGTGTTATAAATTTTTCCTAATTTCCTCATTTTCTCAATTCCCTTTTGAGAACAGATAGACAAAAACAGTACATCAATCAAACGGTAAGTAACGCATCATTTGACTAGGCATTGACGACTTTGAAAGTAGGGGGCAGGACAATGAGAGTTCCGAGCCAATTGGGGGCTTTTGCCCTGGTGTTCTGGCTTTTTTTCTACACCTTTTTCCTTTCCCGCACGAAGGTCCTTGAAGCAGTAATTTGTTTATCCTACTGAATTGGGTAGGTTGCAAAGCGATTAAGTCAGATACTGTATTAGGACACAGTGACGTGAAAGAAGGGTACTTTAATTAAGTTTGACACATAGGCAACCTCAAATATTGATGATGGATGGATCGATTACTCATTCTTGACCGATTGATTGATTTGATCGTCAATCCCGCTTTCCCGCCACTGGCAAATATTTTTGGGTGGACTCGAGTCAAAGGGCGAAATAAAAAGTTCTGCCATTTTTTTTTGCTTACTATTAGCAAGCCCTTAGTAAAGGAAAGGGAAAAAAAAATAGCGTGCCTTTCTTTGTCTGTGCTTAATTTTTTTTTGTTTATTTTTTCCGCAAAGTACTAACATAGAGTCTTTAAACAGAATTAAAAAGCGATGTCAGAAGAGGTTAAATTAGAGCAAACTTTGGGAGAGGGTCAAGAACCTATTGACGAAAGTCAATTAGCCGGAGTTGATGATGATGATGAAGGAGCTTCTGGAGGTAAGGCCAGAGAAAGAAGAAAGATCGAGATCAGATTTATCCAAGACAAATCAAGAAGACATATTACATTCTCCAAGAGAAAGGCCGGAATAATGAAGAAGCTGTACGAGTTGAGTGTTTTGACCGGTACTCAAGTCTTGTTGTTGGTTGTCAGTGAGACCGGTTTGGTTTATACCTTCACAACACCAAAATTGCAACCTTTGGTTACCAAGCCAGAGGGTAAGAATTTGATCCAGGCGTGTTTGAACGCCCCAGAAGAAGACCTGGATGAAGGTGCCGAGCAAGAAGAACACGCTCCTCAAGCTCAACGCGCTCCTCCTCCAATGGCCCACCCGGGACAACATCCAGGTCAACACCCAGGTCAACCTCAACCAGGTCAACCGTACCCACCATCTTACATGCCAGAATCTTACTTCAACTGATCTGGGGTGTAAAGTTTTTAGTTTTAGTTTTGTATACTAGTCGTTCGTTTCCGTTGGACATTGTTTAAATTAATAGTAACATTGGTTTCAAGATGTTATCCGATCTGTTGCGCTTTTTTCGTAATTTGCCTAAAACGCCAAAAAGTTAGAAAAGGTGAAAAAAAAGACAGAGAGAGAAAGAGGAATAAGTAACAGCGGTTATGTTTGCAGAGGAGGATCTTGTCTTGCTGAAGATATCGGGATACAAACCATGGCCATCTATTGTATGTCCTGAATCTAGACTTCCCGGTAATATTTTGCTGAAGAAGCCGGTAGTGAAGAGCGCTGGGCGTAGAGTTTATCCGGTGTACTTCCTTGGGGATGGTACTTTCAGTTGGTGTAATGAGAATCAATTGACGCTGTTTGACGAGAAACTGATTGCCAGTTTCGAGAAGCAGGGTGATAAACTCAAGGGAATTTACAAGAAGAGTTTCGAGATCGCCTTAACGAAGCCAAAGACGGCGGACGTGGTGCCTGTCTTCGTGGAACCGGTACAAGAAGAAGAACCACCTAAACCTAAGAAGAGGAAACTGGCGCCTCTGAAACTGAAGTCAAAGGGGAAGCAGCCACCGTCCAAGAGGGCAAAGAAATCAGAGACTCCTATGGTTGAAGATGATGACGAATCATATGAAATAGACGACGATGAAGAGGAGGAGGATGATTATGATGAAGAGGAGGAAGAAGAAGAGGAGGAAGAAGAGGAAGAGGAAGAGGAAGATGAGGAAGAGGAGAGTAGTGAAGAAGAAGAGGAAGTGGTTCAAGACTTTATACCTGAGATCAGTTCTAAGGAGGTGAGTGAGACCATACGTAAGAACACTAAGCTGATTCAAAAGTTGGAGAAGGATCTTAAAAGTACGATTTTGTTTCCAGAGAACGTTGAGGATTACGAGAGTTATCTGAAGCAGAACAGTTCTAAATTTGTCAGTCTCGTCAATGAGATTGGCAAGTACAGTCAAGAGAAGTTGAATTTTGTGCTCTTCAAGAAATATCACATCTTCAAGATGAGTTACCAAATATTAGAGAAGCCTGAATTGAAGAATCATCCTAAAGTGACTACCAAATTACAAAATTTCTTAGAAAGTTATGACGAGAACATGACCGAGATCAAGATCGAACCCAATTGGAGTTCCAGCTTCGATTACGAGCTGGAGAAGGAGGAACGTAAGAAACTGAAGGAAGAGGTCAAAGAGGAATCCAAAACACAGACACCAGAACCTAGTGCAGCATAAATAATCATTTCTTCTTTTTACTATCTTTAGCTTCCAACTTATCGGCCTTACGTTTCTTTTCCGTCACCTTCTTCTCGTATTTCTTGGTATATTCGTCTCTTTCCTTTTCTCCCTTCTTGGCCAATTCCAGACTCTTTTCCTTGATATCCTCCAGGGATTTACCTACCAACCATTCCAACAACTTAATCTCCTCTCCGAAGATGGACTCGTCCTTTCCAAAGGGAACCTCCAAGATGATTGGAATGTTCTTCAAATGTTCATCGTTACTGATCAAACGGAAACATTCGAGACCCAAGAAACCCCAACCTAACCGTTGGTGCAAATCTCTATTACTAGCAATGACACCCTTAGAGTCATTCAAATGTATACTACTCAAATATTTGTAACCAATGATGTCATCAAATTTAGCCCAGAAGTCATTGTACAGTTTCTCGTCTCTCATGTCATAACCAGCAGCAAAGGCATGACAGGTGTCGATACAACAGCCAATTCTAGACTTGTCTTCAACCATATCAATGACATCACGGATATCTTGAAGATCGGACCCGATCAAGTTACCGTGGCCAGCCATATTTTCCAAGACAATCTTGACAAAACTGGTCTCTTTCATCAGCTTGTTAATATTGTCCAGTAACAACTTCAATGCTGCCTTATGATCTTCACCCAAACTGGAACCTGGATGGAAATTGTAAAGTCCGATATCCAATTGTTCACAACGTTTCAAATCATCCACAAAAGATTGGTAACTCTTGAGGTTCTTGTCCTCTTCGGGATTCAGTAAATTGATGAAGTATTGACCATGTGGCAAGATGTCCGTTCTCGGATTGTACTTGTGTTCCAGGCAATAACTCTTGAACTTTTCAATCTCTTCGGAGGTAAAAGGTGGGGAATCCCATTTACGAGGACTCTTCAAGAAGAACAGTAAACTATTGGCTCCAATATTCATACCATTGAGTACTGTATTAGAGATACCTCCACTTCCACTCACATGAGCCCCAAACAACCTCCCATGACTCTCAATTCTGGTATACTTGAAACTCGAACTAATTAGTCAGTATCAACTTTCTCTCGTCTCTCTCTAGTCCTTACTTACATCTTTGCTTTGACTGCCATTGTACACTGTCGCCTTCAGGTTTACTCGTAAAAAAATTATTTAACGCGTAGGAGTGAAAAACTGAGCAAAATATCAAGGGGAGATGATCTCGTATTGGAAACGTTTCGCTGGACTATTCCACTTGAATTGGGTCTTTTTGACTAAAATTTGTACTCTCCTTCCATATTTGATGATATTAGGATCCAATTGATTAACCAAAATGACACTATTCGTCTCGTCGAGCACTGTCAAGTTCTGTTGTTCTACAAAGAGTACTTCCTTGGGTAAGCCTCTTGAATATTCAATAAAGTAGCCGTTGAGTCGGCACTTCTGCCCCACTTGCACATCTTGTAGTGTCAGAAGGTTCGTGTAGTCATCTTCAAACAGTTCTTCTTCTATTTGGTCTTCTTCTTCCTCGTCGCTCGAGCTTGGAAGACCGTCATCTAAGTCTTCATCGCTGTCTTGATTTAGCAGGAACAAGATTTGTTGTGTACTGATGATCAAATCCTTTTGAGTGGGTCTTTTGGCACGTTGCAGAGGTTCTTGGAACAAAATGTCCGAGGTGGTTCTCTTTCTATGAGGAGTGACGATGAGAGAAGAACTATGGAGTAAGTTCACATTGATCCGCCGTTTTGTTCTCTCGATGAGACTTACTAGCAACTCGGCATGCGGATCTAGTTCCTCAACAACTTGTAATCCCGTACAAGTGCCTTCCAAATGGGCTTTGTAGCTTCTTAAGTAGAAGGAGACTTTCACCAATACCCCGTATTTGTATTCCCTTTGAGGTTCTTTAAAGGAGAAGTCCGGGTTGTGTTTGCGCAAAACACGGGTCAATGCTTCTTTATGACTTGTAAGGAGAGAAATGGTGATCATCTCCCGATCCAAAAGATCGCCGAGGAAGATTTCGTCATCGGGTATCCTGGGCTTTGGCGTCACTGTGTAGAACGGGTATTTGGTGAAATCGGTGACGGTGATTTTAGGCGGACTCCCACCCAATTGGTTCAGTTGAAGAAGGTATGCATAGATCTGCACCTGATCCTTCGAAGAGTTGTCTATGAGATCTATATGTGGGAAATTGGTCACGGTAGTTAGAAGCATCGGAGGTTATGTTAGACACTTCAATTGCACGAGATTTTTTTTCACTTAAATCTCATCGCATCTTTAAGACAAGTACCGATAATGAGCAAGAGTATGTTAAGTAATCAGGTACTTCAGCGACAATCTTACTAACGCTATAGGATCTATGCCCAAGTTGCCCAAGTCTGTCATGGATAAGATGAAGAATAAGGAGCTGAGCGAGCCACAGACCGCTGCAGATTATTTGGAACAAGGTGTTGAGGAGGAGGAAAGGGCCGATCGTTGGTACTCTTCTGATCTTCTGAAGAGTCTCCGGTTTTACCAAAGGGCTTACGAATCATATGGAAAGGTCATTGAACTCGATAATAGTTTCTTAGATGCCTATTACAACTTGTCACGGTTACTCTTTCATGTATACAACAATTTTGCCAAGCCCGACCAGATCAAGTTGAACAAATTGGAAAGCATTGAACAATGTTTTGGTCAGGTTTTGAAGGAATTACCCGAGATCTTACAATATTTCGATGTCGTTGTTGCAAAATTTGACCATTTCGGGAAAGTGTCATGGGATTTAATTTACAATTATCTGTTGATATACCAAGAGCTCCTTGACGAGGGAAATCTTGATTTTACCCAGGGTCTTCAACTGGCAGAAAGGAGTATGGCACTTTATGTCAAGTACATTGACCATCAAATGGAAGAGTTGAAAGTCATTGCCGGAGTCAAGGAGGCAGATGAACTGCCCATTGAAACCGACTATTCCACCAAGATCGAAGAATACGAGGTGATATCTCCAGCTCTGGTTATGGAGACTATGAGCTCTGCATTAAGATTGGTGCAATCCCTTTATGAGACAGCCTCTGACCAGGAGATGCTCATGATGGTGAATGTCAATGTAGACTCTTTCATGAGCTTTATCAAGAGCAGGTCTCAAGATTTATTAAGTATACAGTTTCCAGACTTTTCTCCAGAGGACACCGAATTCCAGAAAGCTTTGGATGAGGCCCAGATGTTAAATCAATTTATAGCCCTTTTCAATGCTTCAGATGAGGCAGTGGTGATTCAAGAAATGTCTGCTCTCGGTGAGACCAGGACCGACTTTGACTTCTTCATAGCTGCAAGTGATTTATTACGAGAGATCGCTCCTTCTTGGAATCTTCTCTCCTTGGTGTCTAAGTTTCTCAAGCGGGCTCAAGACATTTTGCTCGCAGAGATGAAGACTGTTAAAGGTGATGTCTATTCCAGTCGAATCTCCATCCTTTCTTCTGTCTTTATAAACAGAGCCGATGTGGAGTACCAAAGAGCTCAATTAACAGACTCCGAACAGACAAAGACCGTTTTACTCAATAATGTCAAGACATTGTTGAAAAACCTGACCATATGGACACTGAAGAGTGGTGGTTTGAGAGAGAACATCATCGACCAACTCAACAGATTCTATCTTGGGTACAAGGCCAAACTCAGATTGTGTGCATTGGAGAGGGGGGATATTAATACAGTAGTGAATGACATTACAAGTTGGACTACAGAGTTGGAAGAAATCAACGATATTTACTCAACCTAATTAATGGCACCAATACTGGCAGCCTTATACGTAGACATATAACCAGCCAAATCAAGATAACGGAACTTGACACCCAAACCCTTGGCAATTTGCTCTCCAAGGTTCTTATCAAGTAAACCAAAATATTGGGCAACCCTTTCCTTGACAACTTGGTCCTTAATAGTGGAAGCGTGACCAGTGACGTTCTCGATAAATCTTTCCTTCAGATCATCACCATATACCTTTTGATACAAGGTTCTTGGTTGTTCGAGATCCAATTCTGAGACACCCGAAAGGAAGAAGTAACTGGTTCTGTCCCACATCGTAAGCTCATGTTCTTTGAGCTTCAGTTGCAGTTGTCTCAATTCACTCTCCTTCTCACTCAGATGGGAGACGGTACCAAGGAAGTTATCATTCTTGCTGAAGTCCAACTTACCATCAGAGCCCAAAGTAGCAGCACTGATAGTGTCATAAGTGGAGATATAATTAGGTCTTTCGCCCTGCGAAAGATAATTCATAACACCATCTCTTTGGAAGTTACCAGCCATGAATGGACAGCCAGAGCCCTTTTGGAAGGTTCTGGCAGCATTGACTGGAAGTTGTTGGTAATTGGTACCCAATCTGTGGTAATGAGTGTCGTTGTAAGAGAACAATCTCGATTGCAAGACTGGGTCATTAGAAGGGCCAACACCAGGTAACAAATGAGCTGGAGAGAAGGCAACCTGCTCAGCTTCCAGGAAGTAATTGTCAACGTTCTTGTTCAAAGTCAACTTACCGAACTCTCTCAATGGGAAGTCTTTATGTGGCCAAATCTTGGTCAAATCATTGACGGAATAACGGAACTTTTCAGCCTGTTCTGGAGTCATGGTTTGGACATAACAAGTATAAGTAGCATAATCTCCCTTTTCAATTCTGTCAAATAATTTGGCATTGTTGTAATCTGGAGCACTACCCATCAACTCATTGGCTTTCTTGTTATCGTCAAAGATAGCGAAACCATCATCAGCCTTGATATGAATCTGGACATAGGTCATTTCATTCTTGGCATTGTAAAACTTCAACGTGTGGCCCGAATAACCATGCATAGCACCCCAATCAGCTGGAGTACCACGGTCACCAAACATATAAGTGATTTGGTGGATCGACTCTACATTTTGAGTCAAATAGTCCCAGTACATAGTAGAGTCCGACATATGGTTCAAATGGGTCTTTGGGTCTCTCTTTTGAGTATGGATAAAGTGAGGGAACTTAAGAGGGTCTCTAATGAAGAAAACAGGGGTGTTATTAAAGACCCAGTCCATATTACCCCAATCGGTCTTCAACTTGGTAGCGAAACCTCTTGGGTCTCTCAGAGTGTCGGGAGTACCCGATTCTCCACCCACAGTGGAGAATCTCGTGGTGACCGGACATTCGTAACCCTCTGTAATAAATAAAGGACAAAAGGTGATATCTTCCAAAGACTTAGTCAACTTGAAAGTACCATGGAAAGCACCACCTTTGGCATGGACAACTCTTTCAGGAATTCTTTCCCTGTCAAAATGAGCAAAAGAGTCCATCATATTGAAATCCTGGATCAACAATGGTCCACCAGGTTGGGACAATTGAGAACCATAGGGATGGTTGAGTTGTGGCACACCATTGGAGGTGGCATATATAACCGAATTTGGTTCGTTCTTAATCTGAGCGTCAGATGGCATGAGATTGAGTTTAGATTAATTTAAGATTTATGACAATTTCACTTCTTATATAGAAATTTAAATCGGAGGTCTAGTCTCGTTTATTCTGAGTAAGTACTATGTCAGTCAGCAACCGCAAGTAAGCAAGGTTAATTAACCTGCAGATGAGGAAAAAAAACTATAGCAAACAAAGGGGGTTTGTTTTTGTCTTAATTATGCAGGATCCTCCAAGACGGTTTATTAATTTTTCCTTTAGCTAGGCCCTTCAAATTGGTCGATGGATGACATATTGTTAATGTAAAAAATTTCATTGGATCATACGATTCGGTGCCACCAATGTTTGATGTGATTTCTATCGGAATTCGGCATACCTATCCAACATAATAACATGGCAACGAAGAGGCCAATACTAAAAGGTAAAACGACGTAACTACCTCTAAACTGGGAGACTAACCCAATAATGAAGGGGAATAAAGAACCACCCGTACTACCGAACAGTGAAGACATACTTAACGAGACAACCGCGATCTTCCGAGGAAGTACCTTAGAAGCCGTTGCTATGGCTAAAGGATACATTGGGCCGATAAAAATCCCCGCAATTGAGATCATTACTGCTGCGGCGACTAAATTAGGTAGGAACCAACCCAAAATAATAAAGACAATAGAAATCAGAGTAAAAAGTATAATTCCCCTTCTAGCCCCCAATTTACGCACGGTCACGGTAGTTAAGAAGAATCTTCCCAATGTGAGTCCTGCCCAAAGTCCAGAAGCCACATATCCCACTGAGCTCTTTGGTCCATGACGGTAGTCTAATAAATAACTAACGACGTAACCAGCCAATCCAACCTCGGCTCCTTGGTAAAATAAGATGAAGAAACATATCAACCATGTGGTGACATCTTTCAAAGAGTCGGTAATCTCCACTTTTTCCTTGCGTTCCTCATTATTGAAGACGCGAATCTCTTGGTCAATTCCCTTATAAACCCACCCCAAATTGAGTGTGTTATAAATAGATAAGCCAAGTAAGAAGAGGTAAAAATAACACCATTTGACCCCGCGACTAGTCATGGATGTTGCAATGATGGGAGATAAAGTAGCTCCCATCCCGTAACTACCATGAGCACAGCCCAATAATTTAGGTCCAATATCATACCTTAATAAATGTACGTTGAAATTGGCCAATCCAACGGCTGCACCAAAACCACCCATAAAATAACCTACGACAATAACGGGGAATTTAGAGCCGGTACTGACGAGCAGACCCATGATGACCATACAGAAGGGACTAAGGATAATCAATTGATGAAGATCCAACTTGTTATTGAGGATGTGACTACAACCAGCGACAAGTACAAAACCTATGGCATTACCCAACCATATTAAGGAGACTAAGGCATAGGAGATGTTATAATAGTCTTCAATATAATTCAAGATCAGACCAGCTGTCGAGTCGTTCCAACCAATGGTGAAGAACCATAAACACGTTGAAATGACACGCCATTTATCATCGGAGAAGGAAAGTTTCTTCTCTTGTTCGGCCTCCGGTTCCACGTCGCGTTGGGGCTCTTCAATCTCCATCTTTTGAAAGTCACGAGCCGTTCTATACAGAGGAGTGTACGAACTTCCAATGAAGGCATTGATCTCACTATTAGGTGACAGCATCTGATTCTCGATGATGTTGACCTCGTCTTTGAGGCTCATGTCCATTTTATATGAAGAGTTTATCAGTGATTCCTTATTACTAATCGTCCTGCCGAAATGAGGGAAAAAAAAAATCTGATTTTGCAAAATCTGGGGTAATTTTGCGGAGATCTTCAAACTATACGCATCCACCAATGTTTAAATTTGGAGTGATCTGGATTAGGCAATCCGATCCAACAAAGTATCATGGCAATACAAAGACCTATACTAAACGGTAAAACGACGTAAGTTCCTCTGAATTGGGAGATGAGTCCTATTAAGAAGGGGAATAACGAACCCCCCGTACAACCAAACAGCGACAGTAATGTTAGAGACACGACGGCTATTTTACGTGGTAAGATCTTTGACAGTGTGTTGATGGTGATAGAGAATGTAGGACCAATGAAAGCTCCAGCCAAGGAGATCATGACACTTTCTGCGATCAAATTAGGCAAGACCCAAGTGAGCACAATAAGAATAATGGAAATGACGGTCATTATGAAAATACCTCTTCTTGCTCCAAAGAGTCGTAAAGTGAGACTTGTTAACAGAAACCTTCCCAAGGTAAGACCTGCCCAAAAGCCTGAGGCTACGTAACCGACTGAACTTTTAGGTCCAGACCTGTAATCTAATAAGTAACTGACGATATAGCCAGCCAAACCAACCTCTGCTCCTTGGTAGAACATAATTACCATTGAAAGGAGCCAAGTGTTCAGGTCTCTAACAGAGGCAGTGATATGGAGAGGCTCTCGTTGGTCATCATGGTTGAATTCTTCTATTTCCTTATCAATTCCCCAATAAGAAAAGTAAATGTTGACTGAATTAAGAAGAGATAAGCCCAGTAAGAGAGAGTAGAAATAATGCCATTTTATACCTCTCGTTGTCATTGCAGTGGCTATGATGGGAGAAAGAGTTGCTCCAACTCCATAGCAACCATGAATGTATCCCATAATGGCAGGAGCTTTATCGTAACGGGACAGATGAATGTTGAATTGGGATAGGCCTATTGCTGAACCAACACCCCCAAAGAAGTAAGCTGCTACTATAAGAGGAAATTTCGTGCCAGTGGAGATAATCGCACCCATTATCACGAAACCTATGGGATTCAAATAAAGAATTTTGTGGATTCCAAGTTGGTTTTGGACCCAGTGGCCACAACATGCAACTACTATATAACCCAAAGCATTACCTAACCATAGTAAAGAGACCACTGCATAAGAAACCCCGTAGTATTCTTCAATGAGGTTTAAAATTGGTCCCGCTGTAGCGTCTGACCATCCAAAGGCTATGAACCAGAAACCAGTGGATGCCACTCTCCACCATTGTAATTTACCTTCGAACTTGATCTTGTTCACCTCTTCTTCCTGGTATTGGTCGCTGAGACCTTCGTGTTCCAGAAGTTCTATATACTCGGTGTCGGGTTTAGCACGAAAGGCTGAACTATATGCCGTGTCAGGTTGTGGTAGAGAAGTCATGTTACGCACTGTAAGTACTCAGTGAGAAGTTGATAACTGCTTATCATAGCGTCTTTTTATTTTACCCCATGCATATTGCATGGGGAAGAAAAAAATAGCCTACAGATGTCAAATCGAGAGGGGGTTATTCATTTTCTAAAGTTAAACGTACTTCTACACAATGGACAAGTACTTGCACCTGAACTTTTGAACCATTTGTATAAACAAGGGGAATGGAACTTGTTGTTACAGGTGGTACAAGTCTTGGAAGGTAAACTCTTATCTTGGTAATGTAAGATGGAGTAACAGATGGCACATTCTTCGAAGCCGGAGAAATGTAAAGAGACGTTCTTGTTGAACAATTCGATCAGTCCAGTGATTGTCGAATTTTGTGAAGTGATAAATCTCTGAGTAGCCAAAAGCCAAGATTTCCATTGCGAATCCTTGACACCCAATCTGGCAGGTCCATCGACAATGACGTTTTGTAAAGGAAAGCAAGTAGGGATTTTGATGACCATCTCCATAGTTTGTTCGTCAATGTCATAGACAGATTTGATTTCATTGGACAGTCTATTGACCTTGAGTGTAAAGTTCTCCATATCAAATGAAGCCTCAGAGGCCTTGTTCAATTCTTCAGTGATGACCACTGGAGAAATGAACTCAGAGGCTGCCCTTTCTATAGATGCCTTCCATTGACGATCTCTAATGGCATTGAAGAAACTTTGCACTGTAGTTCCACAATGCTTGAAACTCAAGTACATTAAATGAACCATGAGCAGCTTTTGTTCTTCAACAGGTTCATATTCTGGATCTGAAAGTTCGTAGTGACTGATTTGATCACGACTGGCTAACATCTTGAAGAACAGAGGTTGTTCAATTTGCTCAAAAAGGTAATGTAAGAGCTGTTCGAGATATGAACCCATTTGTTTGTTGTAATCTTGTTTGATCCTTTGGGTCATGTCTTTGTAATGATCAAAGACCAATAACCATGACCAAAGATAAGAGTATGTCTTGTAAATGTCCTCGTATTCCACGTAGTCTTCCGGCAGTGAGGAAACAAGAGTTACAAGTCTTTCTGGAATTTTAGCTTCGAGATCATCCAGCAGTTCAGAAAGCTTGGATTTGGATAACTCGAACTCGATAACAAAGTCTTGTTGTGATTGGAGAATCAACTTATCAAGGACCTTGACAGCTAATCTTTGCAATGGTCCATTCAGTGATAAGAATTGGTAGAAATTGTCAGCCACAATCAATTTAGGAGGAACCACGTCAAGGGCCTGAGTGTACAAGTCGACAATTGCGATCATTGGTTGAGAGCTGTCTGTTGGAATATTGAGGAGAGACTCCATCAAATCCTCATGGACACTGACATCGTCCCAGGTCAGTTTCTTCTCGTAGAGTAAGAACAACTTCAATGCTTGATAGTTGAGCGCACTGACTGCAAAATATACTGGAGTATCTGGAATCATAATATTGACGATGTTGAATGCCTCACCGAGGAGTTTGTTTGCGAGGTCCAAGACGCTGCCCGTCTCCAAGCCTGAAGAGTAGTTGGCTAAGGTGAGATAGTGGTTGACGAAGGAGACCATTTGGCCTCTCAAAGAAATGAACTCATCCTCGTATGCAACATCACTCTCCAACCATTTATTGAGTTCTCTCAAAACCATATTAAATCTCTGTTCGGGTATTGGGACAAAACTCTCTACACCGGCAGAGGCTGAATCGACGAGAAGAAAGTTCTGAAGTAAGGTCAAGTAGGTGAGACCCTTTGTAAGTAATTCACTGGACTTCAAACCAATCAACTCTGAGGCAACAACGTTTCTAATTCTATCGAATTTTGGAGAGGTGATGAACTCTTTGCAACTGAGAATGAAGGCAGCAAATTTTAAAGGTGACCTGAGAAGCTTGTTATAGTTGATCTCAAGGCTATCAAAGTGTTGTGGTGATTGGTCGAGGAGATCACCCATGACTCTCTTCAGTACTCTTGAGTGATAGAATTGCAAGATTGGCGAACGCTCCAGAACCTCTGACTCGAAGAAGTCGTTGAAGAACGTCAAGTCATACTTGAAAGCAGCCTTGAGGTCAGAAGCGAGAGATAAGATTTCTGGTTGAGAAGCAGTTGAAAGGAAGCAGTAATCGGAAGCGATCTCTCCGATCAAACTCAATTTCTCACCAAGACTATCGTCACCCAAAGCGAGCAAGAATCTTCCATACAGTAACAACTTGACACATTCTGGCATATCGAAGGTAGGTCTCTCAATACCATTCAGGGCCAAATAAACGTTACCTTCAAGGGGATTACCAATGGATAATCTCAAGTCGACTGTGTCTCCAATGGCAGATTCAATCATATAGTCCAAATCTGTCAGTTGACTAAAATTGTCCTTCAATGAGCGAGAAGAAATGTAGTCCACCAAATCGTCAATCTTGACAAATGGAAATTGACAAACATAAGCCATGACATGCAGCTCCAACACAGTCTCATTCTTCACATGATTCAAGAGTTCCTTGGAGTTGCTCGTATCTATAGTACGGAACAAATAATCAAAGAGAAGTGCTATCGATGGGTCCTCAGATTGGAGGAAATCCCCAAAGACTTGATTATCAAATTTGGCCAAGAATTGGGAGACGAAATCCAGTTCAGCTGAGCTTTCAACTGAGGATTTGAATAAGTTTATAAAGACATCTTTGTTCATGTAATTGAACATTGCGTCATGCGATGAACCGGCAGAAGATCTGTTGACAATGTAGGCCTTGATGTCCGGACACAAGTCAATACTTGCCTTAGTCAATCTAGGCAATTTGTCCACAAACGATTGAGCCAGGGAGTCTTCGATCATCAAGGCTTTGATGAAGACTGAATTGGCACACTCGTTCAAGACTGCCACATCAAGGAACAGAGAGTTGTTGTATTGGATCAACAATTCCATAGAAGAGTCCATGAGTTGTTTATCAGTGAAATGCAGTAACTGTTCGAAGAATTCGTTCACTTTTGGTTTGTATTGGAGATTGTTTCCACTCAAAAGTTTGCGTATTATGGTGAATGACTTTGCTGGTGAACTATGAAGGCCATCGAAAGCATTGTTGATCAATTGCTCAGCCAGATCAGGTCCTGCCAAATCGTAGACGTTCTCGACAAAGACAGTGCCTTCTTCTGACTCTATCAGTTTTTGTAATATTGGGGTCCAAATCTCCTCATGTCCCTTCAAAAACAGTTGGAAGGAGGCAAGGGTATCTTTAGAGAGTCTTGAACTGAGACTTTGCATCAAAAATTCAGCTAACCCAGAATGCATTGTGAATTTCTCTTCGATAAAGAAGAAACACTTCCAGGCTTGGTTTTTGAAACTAACGAGTCTTTCTTGTTGGAGATCGTTCTTCAAGATCGTCGTGAGCCACTCGTAATCTTCTGTACTTGAGAAATCAACTATTTCTGAGGGCACTTTGTCAAAGATCTTGCACAACAAATCGTAATAAATATCAGCTGAGGAACACGATCCGAGTTCTAAAAAGGCTTTGAACTTGTCTTTGGACTTCTTGACACTCCAGAACTGGCTACTATAGTTAGACAGATTAAGAATAGCTGATAAGGTAGGGAGGATCACCGTCGAATAGACAATATTGTTCGTTTGTGGTTTGTACTTTATCGACTTGAAAATAGCCTTTGAGATCTTTTTGAAAAGCGACTCGTCAATGAGGTCCTGTTTGGTCTTAAATACCGAAACAGCTAACATGAGTAATGATTTGCGCAAGTTCAAATCTTTGTGAGAGAATAAGTCCCAGAGCTCTTCGTTTTGCAAAAATGATGAGTCATCGGTGGTCAACTTACCATAGAGTTCCACAGCAGCCAATACCACCCTGACGTATTTCAGTTCTGAGTCATCTTTAGAGACGGTGCGTTCGTCAGATAAGGTGTCAGCAGACTCGAATTTTATGACTTGATTGCAATAATTGAGGATCTGTTCGGAGTACAGTTTCCACAAAAGATCGATCTTTTCTTGTGAATGGAAGGCGTCCATGAGGGATTGTTGGGTCAGTTTTTGGACGACTCTTTCTGGGTCATAGAGACCTGCGAGCCATACTGGAGCGGAGTCCTTCAAGTATTTGGCAAATTTCCGCCCTAAGAGTTGGACTATCTTGGATTGCATCTGATGAGAGAGAAGTCTCACATTACGAGAGACATCGATGGAAAGTTTGGGATAAAGTTGTACCCAACAAATGGTAGTCATGTCTTCTCCGAGGTCTTCAACTTTGAGAAGATCCTGTAACAGTTTTTCTTTCGTGGTGGCATCTTTCTTAAGTAAGGACTTGAAGATGACCTTGAGATTGGCAGAGGCAATCAAGTTGAGATCAGGCACACCGCTGATGTAATTGAGTGACACCTCGAACCCGTTGTAACCGAGGGAAGTATCGTCAAACGATGAAAAGCTAATAGTTAGTAAGGAGGGACTATTTTTCATTCCTGTGTAGTATACTTACGATGCCATGGTTTGCCTTCGTTGACTGAGATCTCTCCTATTTTCACTCGACGGAAAAAAAATAGAAAGTAAAAAAAAAGGGAGAGCCAAACATTTGAAAGTTCCATCTCATCTTGTACCAATGGACAAGTTAAAGATTAGTGATAGTCCCAAGTTGACTAAGGACAATTTGACTATTCATGGTAAAGTATTTGGAGCAGCGCCAGAGATTCTTATCGATGATGATGATGTGAATGAAGCAGAGATGACAAAGAGTGTGTCTACCCATTACTCAGTTGCTGAGGACAGGTTGTTAAATGAACATACTATGAAGATGAAGGCACTTGAGGCGGTTAACAATTCGAAGCCTGGCAGTTCCAGTAGAAGATATTCGATCATTGAGCCGTCGACTTTGCCTCAACATCAGTCCAGAACGCTGTTCAAATTGGGAGCTATTGATGAGACAGATCATCATGTCAGTTCAGAGACCCCTTCAGAAGAGACAATTGAATTGTACAAACAAGTCAAGGTGTCTCGTGAATTGAGAGCTAAATATCAAGCCATATCCTTACAAAGATCTCAAGATAATCCTAAGAACAATCCGAATGGTGAATGGAGAATCTATCCAGAACCTCCTAAACCAACGTGGAAGATCGAAGAGAACACCAAAAAGTTCGATGAACAAAAGTTCATGGAAGCTCCAGTGAAGGAGGAGTTCAAATTTGAAGAATGTGAGGTTCCAGGTGAAGATCCTTTGATCAACTTTGAGTTGGACGACGAAGATTGTTATCAAATCCGAGATCAAGACGGTGAAAAATTGTTACAAGTTCCAACTATTAGAGATTATTACATGGACTTGGACAAGATCATCACTTTCGCCTCCGATGGACCAACCAAGTCTTTTGCTTTCAAGAGATTGGAGTATTTAGAAGCCAAATGGAACTTGTACAGTTTGTTGAACGAGTATCAGGAAACAGCCGACTCCAAGAAGAATCCTCATAGAGATTTCTACAATGTGAGAAAAGTAGACACTCACGTTCATCATTCGGCATGTATGAATCAAAAGCACTTGTTGCGTTTCATCAAGCACAAGATTAGACATCATCCAGACGAAAAGGTGATCTTTAGAGATGGTAAAGTGTTGACCTTAGCTGAGGTATTCCAATCGTTGAATTTGACAGCCTATGATTTGAGTATTGACACTTTAGATATGCATGCTCATAAAGACACTTTCCATAGATTTGACAAGTTCAATTTGAAATATAATCCTGTTGGAGAATCTCGTTTGAGAGAGATTTTCTTGAAGACGGACAACTTTATTGGAGGTCGTTATTTGGCTGATATCACTAGAGAAGTATTTGACGATTTGGAACAATCCAAGTATCAAATGGCCGAATATAGAATCTCTATTTACGGAAGATCCATGGACGAATGGGACAAGTTGGCCACCTGGGTCGTTGACAACAAAATGTTCAGCCATAACGTCAGATGGTTGATCCAAATCCCGAGATTGTACAGTGTTTACAAGCTGGGAAATTTGGTTCAATCTTTCCAAGACATTGTCAAGAACATCTTCCAACCATTGTACGAAGTCACGAAGAATCCTCAATCTCATCCTAAATTGCACGTCTTTTTACAGAGAGTAGTTGGATTTGACTCTGTTGATGACGAATCTAAGACTGATAGAAGATTCCAAAAGAAGTTCCCAACTCCTCGATTCTGGAACTCTTCTATGAATCCTCCTTATTCATACTACTTGTACTACCTCTACTGTAACATTTGTTCATTGAATCATTGGAGACAACGCAGAAATTTCAACACTTTTGTCTTGAGACCACATTCTGGAGAAGCGGGAGATCCTGAGCATTTGATCAATTCTTATTTGGTTGCCGAGGGAATTTCTCATGGTATCTTGTTGAGAAAGCTTCCATTTGTGCAATACTTGTATTACTTGGATCAGATTCACGTTGCCATGTCACCGTTGTCCAATAATGCCTTGTTCTTAACTTATGATAAAAACCCTTTCCCACAATATTTCAAGCGTGGATTGAACGTTTCGTTGTCCACAGATGATCCATTGCAATTCAGTTATACTAGAGAACCATTGATCGAAGAGTATTCTGTTGCTGCTCAAATCTACAAGTTGAGTAACGTTGACTTGAGTGAGTTGGCCAGAAACTCGGTCTTGTACAGTGGATTCGAATACGAATTGAAGAGACATTGGTTGGGAGAGAACTTCATTTTAGAAGGTCCGGACGGTAATGACATTGAGAAGACCAATGTGCCGGATCTTAGATTGAACTACAGATATGAAACGTTGAAAATGGAACATGAATTAGTGGAAAGGTATGCTAATATGAGTATTTAGAGAGACTTGTCATCGTCCACGGTGCCGAAGATCCGACCTTCTCCGCTACGGAATCTTCGGATGATCTCGTCCTTGAACAGAGGAGAGAGTTGTTCGTTTTCCAAAGTGACGAGTGACTGAGCATCCCAATGGTTGTAATAAGTCATGTTGTAATTGAAGGGTAAGAGTAATGAATAGCCCTTGGTGCCGAATAATTCGGTTATGTTAGTGTATAGATCTTTATGATAGAGCCTATCTTGCTTTCTCAATTGTATGACGACTCGTCTTTCCGGGTGGTCCGGGTGGATGAAGTTGACGAATCGTGGTCTGTAATTTCTTCTTCCCATTTGCATGCTTTCTACAGTTGTGATATTATCTCTGATGAGGATGACATGACTCGTAAACAAAGCAACGGTCATGATGATCCAGAACCCCGAGACGATCAATAGAAGGATCAAATTGGGGTTCGGAATGTGATTACCCATGGCGGTTTTGTAGCTTAATATCCGAGGAATGTAACTCAATGTGGAGACGAACATGAAGACAAACCAGGTGATCATGGTGACTAAGAAGATGAGGAACAACTTGTAATTGGCCAGACCAATGACACAACCAATGTAGAAACAATAGTGATCAAATCTGGGCACACAATGCAGATAATTGGTGGAGTGGTGACTGCGAACCACTTTTATACTTTGACAACTTGTGCAATAAAAGGGCAATCCAGATTCGTCACAGACAAACCAGTCGGGAGGTTGGATCAGATCGGTGAGTGGTGCTTGACCAAAATGTGTCGAAAGATCATAAGGAGGGACTCGGGCTAATTTTCCCGGGCCAACTATCAATACTTGAGCCCATAGTATAAGAGCAAAACAGAAGATGACATTGTAGATGGTGATGAAGGTGATGGATACCGCTCTGTCATGGATTTCGATCCAACAAAAGCGATAAGAATAACAATATTCAAGATACCCATAGAAGAATAGCACCAGAATGGGGAAGAGGACGTTGACCACACGTCGCAGGTCTTGACTGTTCATTGCCTTCACTCGCATATACAAAGGGGAATATTTTTTTTTTCTACCTAACCTATTTACGTTTCAACTTGAAGAAGGAAGAGAACTTATTTTTTCTGATCTTGTCCTTGACCAGATTAGCCAGTAAGTCACCTCCTGTTATTTGTGGACTTGATCTCAGAGGATGTAATTCTGGTCTTTCCGAAGGTTCGAGTGCCGCTCCTGAGAAAGATTTTCTAGCCAGTTCTCTTCTCAGACTTTCTCTAGATGGAATGTCAAATTTCAATGATGATTTGACGGGTCTGAGAGGACTGGAGTCCTCGGAAATTGTCACTTGAGGCACGGAGCTTGTCGATCGTGCGATAGTAGAACTCTTACTCTTGGTAATTGGCTCTTCCGTGACATCAAGTAATGATTTGTACTTCTTTGTAATTGGAGCTCCTGTTATCGTTCTGATAAGAGACAGTCCAGCACCATCTTCTCTTTCAATCATGGCCATTCTAATACCAATCTCACGAGAAGCGTCCGACACACTCACCAATAAATTTTTGAAGTAATCCACCGAGGAACGGTCCTCCAATTCTATCCTCATATCCAAATCTCTTTCGATCTTTTCACATGTCTTCTTTAAATGACGAATGGAACTAGCTTCCGAGTTCACTCTGCTTATTCCAATGGCATCATCTGAACTTTCTGAATCCATACTTGAATCAGATTCCGAATCGGACTCAGATTCCGACTCCTCATCTTCCGTAGCAGTCAACCCAGCATCAAGCATTGCTGACATCTTACGAGTCCCCACCTTCAACAGGTCCATCATTGACCTCAACACCAGAGTATTGAGTTTCGTATTCTGGAAATCCTGGTGTCTCGCCTCACTCATTGGTTTAATATCCTTGAATTTGAGTCGCATTTGCAGAAAGAGAGAAAACTCAAACAAATCCATATTTGCAGCAGGAACCAAAATGACTGGCACCGAATAGAAACTCACCAACTTATCACCAATCTTGGAAGATCTCCAGGCAACAGCAGGAAAAGTTTCCATGCGTCTCTTGGCTGCAGTGACAATCAATGTCGGATTGTACAAATGATACAACTCTTTCATCACTTCTTTGGTAGTACCTACCGATAACTCAACAACAATCTTCACCACCAAATCCGGATCTGCCAAAGCCAAACAATACTTCATTATACTAGCAGCAACCTCTTTGACATGTTCCGGGGAATTCAAATGTTCCTTCTTCCTTCTCAGTCCTCTTGCTCTAGATAGACTTCTCGATCTAAAATGTGCATGAATAGGATTGACAGACCCCACCACAATGATGGTATCACCCTTTTCGACAAAGCAACGAAACAACCAATCCAATGCTACCCATGTGTGTTTTCTTCCACTCACATAAACCATCAATATTCTTCCTGGAAGTACTGGTTTGTGACCCAATTCTTTGTCGTCATAGGACAGTTCATAGTCTTTATGCACTCTTGTTATCACAAACGAATCCAATCCTATGATCTTGGTTCCCTTGTAAGACAATCTATGTGGAGAATGATACCGTGGAGTCAAACGATCGTCAGGAGAGAACTCTTGTCTCGTTGGAGAAAGATTATAAGGAGACGACATACGACCTCTAGAGTAATCTTGCGGATCCACTGACCCATGCCGGAGACCCATTCCACCATCATCCATGAGATTCAAACGAATTGACTCTTCAAAAAGTCCGAGTGATTCTTCATTGTCAATTACTTTGTTGACTGTATCGAAAGCCACTCGTTTGGCAAAATTGGGATTGATATAGTCTAAAACTTTACTTCTAGCAACCGATTTGGCCGACTGCCGTTGCAGCGCCCGCCTCAGTTTGTAACCTTCGTAGGTTCTCTTGCTCACATTACGATATTTGCGGAGATATTCCTGTTCATCATCGTCCTTCTCATCATCCAGATCGGAACTCTCACTAAAGTCATACTCATCGGGCAAGGGACACTTCACCGTCACATACATCGGATCGTTCAACTTGCCCATCGACTTAATTGACTGGAAATCCTTGTCCAATTGGAAGTATTTTATAAGCGCCTTATTACGTTCGTATATCACCTTGCTGCCATGTTCTTCAAGTGATAACCCCAGTAATTGTTTCTCCCATTCGGGCTCAACAGTCATGATGGAAGTACTCCGATCATCCGACGCAAGTGAATTGTTCGGTGACATCAAAAATGACCCACGTCCAGGCCGTAATATCGGTTTAGATATACCTGACATAGTGCATATCTCGTCCTAAATGACTAGAGAAAGAATGCAAAATTGTACATGCACTAAAAAAAAGAATAGAAAATAAAAAAAAAGGGCCAACCGCCTTAAGCTAAACAAAACACTAAAGAGACTTTTCTTATCAACCGAAAGAGAAAAAAAAAAGAACCCGGTGCAGGCAAAAGATTCCCAAATTGGTCAAAGCTGCACCGACTGTAAATTACACTTGAACTACAGCTCGTAATACACATGATACTTTCAATACTATACTTCTGAATTATCCTTGACTATTGACTGCCAATTCCAAGATCAATTGCGTCGATAAATGTAAGAATGGGTAAGCACTAAAGGAACTAGCCTCATCACCTTCTCCCAGATCTGTCGAGACGGAAGGGTCCGTACAGCTTTCCCAGCCGTCGAATTTGAAGTCGACCAAGTAATTGTTAGGTTCCAATTGGAACAACTGTATCACCATCTTCATATATTCTTGTTGTTGCAGTGGTCCGTACTTCCATCTGACCCTAATGGTCCATAAGTCTTCCTCTGAAGGTTTTACCCATTCCAGTCCCAAATTCTTCAACAGTCGATAAATCTCTCCCATAACATCCAATGGATATGACCGGGATCTGATACCGAAATGCCATTTGGTCTTGGACTTCTTGGAAGACATTGGACTGATTTTTTGAACGTTCTGTGTTTGCAGCTTGGATTCCATGTACAGTCTATGGATCTGAGGTAATGATGAAGGTAAGATAACAATGGTGGATTGGTACTCGGATGTGTTCTTGGAAGGAATGTTACTCGTCAACAGTTGGAACAGGATCTGTTCTTTCGTCTTGAATGGTTTGTCATTGGAAAGAGCCGATGGTGGGAGTTGGGTGAAATCGGCATCGCGATGTTGTTTCTTAATATCTTCAACTAAAGCCCTATTCTCCTTCATCAATTCGTACAGTTCGAAAACGGCAATTGTCTCTGGAGAACGTCCAGCCTTCAAGGACTCAATGATGTCATTTCTATCATAACCCATAGTGATGGACAAGGCATTGACAACATCTTGATCAATGTCCACCTTGGTTTGCTCTCTTTGATCAGTTGGAATCAAATAACTTGGGAAATCCTTCTTAAACCATTCGTCTTCCATCAATTCATGAATCGAAATACGGTTCAACGGATTGACCACCAACATCCGGGTCAACAAATTCTTGGCTCCAGGAGATAAGTAATTAGGCAATGTGTAAACACCGTTACTAATTTTCTTGAACAATGCTGGAATGAAATCGTCATCGAATGGTAATCTACCACAAAGCATCACATATAAAATAACACCACACGACCATACATCGACTTCTGGACCTGCATACAATTTACCGGAGATGACTTCTGGAGCAGCATAGTTGGGAGAACCACAACTGGTCTTGAGGAAATTACCATCCGTCATGATATTACTCAACCCGAAATCGGCAATTTTGACGTTCAATTGTTCATCCAATAACAAATTTTCCGGCTTCAAATCTCTATGGACAATCTTGTGTCTATGACAATACTCAACAGCGGCAATGATTTGCTGGAAAAATCTTCTCAGTTCCTCTTCCTTCATCTTACCTGTATGAACAATATAATCGAACAATTCTCCTCCGGCAAATTCCATCACCATAATAATCTCGTCTTTAGACTTGATCACATCATACAACTTGATGATATGTGGATGACGTAATAACCGCAAATACGAGATCTCTCTCTCAATACGACCTTGCATATCCGATTTAGCCAATGTCTTTCTATGAATCATCTTTAACGCCACCTTCTGTCCAGTGGTCATGTGGTACGCCAACTTCACCTTTCCGAAAGAACCCTCTCCAAGGGTCTTTACAACCTGATATTTCCCAATACGCGGTTGCTGTTGACTCGAACCTTGACTATGGTGATGGTGGTGATGATGATGATGGTGTCGTTCTTCGGATTGTCCCGTTGTACTTTCTGACATGTTGACAACTAACCGTCTTTGCGGGGATAGCAAAAAAGTACAAGTCTCACTTTTTTTGTTTTTTTCTACCAAAAAAAAAATAACCGCCTGCCCTTCTTTCAGACCGGGTAAATAAGGCTTTTTTATTTGTATGACTCTATAAACTTCAGTACGGATTGTTCCACCTGTACTTTATCGGATCTTGCTCTAGATTTTCGATCCTTATACACCTTCTGAGGTCGTCTATCTACTCTGGACTTGAATTTACCCCGTATTATTGGTTCCTCATTGACTTTCTTTTTCTTCTCTACCTTCTTCAATTCTTCTGGAATCCCCGATTCTGATTTCTGAGCGTCCAACAACAACTGCCAAAGCTTCGTCGTGAACGGACGAGTGTCTTCTTCTAGAAAATTCACCAATTGCAGATCAATATCCTTTATATCGAGTTCTGGCTCTTGTAGAAGGTTCTTCACAAACTCCACCAAAATGTCATCTCCGGCAACCAAACGTTCCAATTCTTGTTCTATCCATTCACTTATCACTGTGAAATTCACTTTTTTGATATCAACACTCTCAGTGAAGATCTTAGGATACCCCATATCAAGTGATGAGATGATGTCAAATTTTCTGCTTTTCTTAGGTGCAACTTTTTTTTTTCTTCTCTTAATAATTATCTTTACCCCCGATGACTTCCCAAAGAACAAAATTATCCCCATCTTTTAAAGCCACAGTATTATTGTCACTAAACTCGTGAATTAAATGTTCTGAAGTTGAAAATGCATAATTGACGTTAGGGACACCCCAATTGAGTATAGCCAAAGTAGAGTTCTCTCTTAGTACGGGTAAAACACTCAAGAGTGGTACTATGCCTCCCTTTATACTTATCTTAGTGAAGCTACTTTTTCCCACCATTTGAACGGACTCACTGTACTGAGAAAGGAAGGCATCTGGCTTCTCTCCACTCAATTGTTCGCCGTTAATGGAGGCATAAGATAAGTATTCCAAAGTCTCAAGGGCCCATTCGGGGTCTTCCTCTTCGGGAATACTCAAATTTGGATGGTCCATCTGGTGGAGTGTCACCTGTTCCACCTCACAGTACAACTCCTCCCCAATCTCCGGCAGATCCACAACTGTACTCAAGTAGAAGTCGAATTGTCCATTCACAGCACTAAAGAACCTCAATAACCGCAAGAATTCATTACTTGAGGTATCTGGACCACACAAGTCAATGACGTACTGAAAGACCTCGAAACCTTTAAACTGAGACTTTTTCATCGGTAAGCCCGATCTCTCTTTGAGTGCTTTGTTGGTGGTCAAGTAGAGGGTATTGTTGATGATAGAGATGAATATAGGAGGGTTTGGACTTTCGGTGACCATGTAAAGTTTGACCGACTGGTTTTTGGAGCGAACCATCGCCAAAAATTTTGGACTAAGAAGCTCATCGAGGGAACATGACAACTTGTAATACTTCAACAGAGGCAACTCTATAGGACCTGATGCAAGAATAATCGTATGATTAATGAAGTTATGACGCGAAAGTATGTTTTCAACTTTCGAAATATCACTCACTTTGGTCACATGACATCTGGGAAGTGTATAACTCATCACAATTGCTTAAGTAAGAAGATCACATTTTATAGCGAAATTCTGGAGAAAGAAAAATAAAATAAAAAAAAAAAATTCTCAGTGAGTCAATAGACGATTTCGAAGACATTTGAAGAGATGCCTCGAATTAAAGAGCTCGAGGGCTATACACAAGAGGAAAATCCCTTTTCTAAGTTGGTATCTGACCAGCGATTCGTTGAGATCGACGAGGTTCGTTTAGAAAGTGACGACGTGCTTTTCGATGTTCCTGTGGCGTTCAAGACATGGGGGAAATTAAACGCTGAGGCCAACAATTGTATGGTGATTTGTCATGCTCTTACCGGATCGGCCGATGTTGCCGATTGGTGGGGTCCATTATTGGGTAGAGGGAAGCTGTTCGATCCTTCCAGGTACTTTATAATCTGTTTGAATCTGCTTGGATCGCCATATGGATCAGCTTCCCCTGTGACGAAAGATCCCGAGACCGACGAATTGTACGGTCCAGAATTTCCATTGACGACAATCAGGGATGATGTAAATATTCACAGAATGGTATTGGACTATTTAGGAGTGAAGCAAATTGCCTTAGTAGTGGGGGGATCCATGGGAGGTATGCTTTCATTGGAGTGGTGTTTCCTTGGAAGGGACTATGTTAAGGCCTGCGTAGCCTGTGCCACTAGTGCTCGTAGTTCTGCTTGGTGTATATCGTGGAACGAGGCACAAAGACAATGCATTTACAGTGATCCAAAGTACGATGACGGGTATTATCCTTTGGACGATCCACCAAGAAACGGATTGAGTGCCGCCAGAATGTCGGCCATGTTGACATATAGATCGAGAAATTCGTTCGAAAGGAAATTTGGAAGAACGGAAGGATCGAGAAGAAATGCAAAGTTGGACACAGTCTCCGATGATAGCTGGTCTGTACATAACGATGGTCTTCGGACACCTCAACAGAGAGGTCCTAGAAGAGGCAGTAGTCATTCAAGAAGAGGATCGAGTGAGTCGATAGCGACTCAAAGTTCTCTTTCTCCACCACCACCAAGCCCTGGAGCATCTACTTCTGTCACTGTGGAAGGTGGATCTGGAAGGGCTGCCAATGGTCCACCATTACGTAATAAGAACAGAGCCACACACTTCTTTTCAGCACAGTCATATTTACGATACCAAGGAGAGAAATTCTTACAGAGATTCGATGCCAATTGTTACATTTCCATCACAAGAAAGGTGGATACCTATGATGTGGCCAGAGATAGACCAGAGTTTGAGAACGATATCGAGAAGCTGTTACTGTCTTTGGAACAACCTACATTAGTGATTGGGATAACTTCCGATGGATTATTCACATTTTCTGAGCAACAAATGCTCGCTAGATGCATCAAGAACTCGCAATTTGAGAAAATCACCTCTCCAGAGGGACACGACCTGTTCTTGTTGGAGTTCGAAGCCATGAATAAATTCATCTTGGACTTTGAGAAGAAACATTTGATAGAATTAATGACTGCCGAAGTGGAGGCAGGAGATGCAGACGACGATATGACTGTCAAGACAGATAGTGTCTTTGGTGAACTGGAGCTGGATATTACTCAATGGTAGCCTATGTAGAATATCAATAAAAATCATCATCATCATAAAGATCCTTGCATTGTACTATACCACAGTAATTTATAAGCCATAAAGAGATGCAGTAAATAAAAAAAAAAAAAAAAGATTAACTAAATTAGTCTCTACTGATAAGACAGATGAGTGAGGAAGATAGAGTTGGCGTTCGGTCCGAGATAGGGAGATCACGGAGTCCCTTAGCGAAATCGTTTTCTATGATACGGTCTCTTTCACCTATAAGTATAGATAGGCTGCGGTCGATGATAATGTTGAAGCCGCCTGCTAAATCACATACCGATACTGAGCCCGATGTGGCACATCCCATCTCTGCCATGGCCAAGTCAATTGTCACGGTTTTGACAGCTGCGAGTGTCTACACGGGTATGGAACTTGATGCTCATGATGAGGATGATATTTTAGAGGAGGAGGAAGATGAAAGTGAAGAAGAGGAAGAGATTACGGTGAACACGGAACCGGAAGGAGAAGAAGAGCAGAAACAAGAAGAGCCGCCGTGTCCCGGTAGAATATTATCGGATTTCGAGAAGAGTGTCATTAATAAATTGGCAGAACATGATAGGGGAACGAATACGGAACTGCGGGCAGTAGCCATTTCGGAAAAGTTGAAGAAGGCCTTTGAGATTGAAGACGATGAGGAGTATGTGAGTGATTATTCTTGTTGGTTATTGAGGGATGTTTTACTTCATGGCCACATCTACATGACCACGAAGAATGTATTGTTCTTTGCGTACTTACCTAGAAAGCAGGGAAGTGTTGCAATGAGCGGAACGTTGGGCTTGAAGTACTATCCGTCTAGAAGAGTTGTGAAGAAATGGGCTGTTCTTAGAGATACGACGTTGTCTCTTTATTCTTCTTCAACAGATCTTTACTTTCCAACATTGACCATAGACTTACAATATGCTTTGAGAGCGGAAATAGTACGTCACCAGGCAATGGTTGGACCGGTTAGACATATGCTTGGGTTCCATGCACCAAAGACTGTCGTGTATGTACGTTTGTTAACTGAGACACACAATTACACATTTGAAACAGACTCTGAGGACACCGCAAATCATTGGCTTGCTCTGTTGAAGAAGAGGATATTTTCCTCCAGATTTGAGGGTAATCATGTGTCGGTGAAAGTGCCCTTGAGTAATGTGGTAGATATCGATTTGAGTCCTTTTCTGGAAACTGCACAGACATTGAAGTTGAAGATTGTGGAAAACACAGAAGATTATGCCGTGGATGACTATCATTTGATGTTCTTTCAAGGTGCAGAACAGGCTTTTGATGACATTAAACTGCTTATTCTGGATCATACTCCACCAGAGATACCTCAGCCTACAGTAGAAGATCACTGCCCTTTGACTCTGAAGCACCATAGACTTTCGAAAGCCTTCATCAAGAAGCCCAAAGCTGTCGTTGAGAAGTTGGTGACTTATAAAGGGGAAGTGCCTGAAATTGTAGTCAGACTGGATGGAGAGGTTTCCCAAGATCAACAATGGAGTTCGGAATCTACCAGCAGTGGTAATGAAGAGTCCATTGATGAGGCACTGGCTGAACCTGATAAACAGAGATGGAGTTTGATGAGGGGAATACTGAATATTCCAGGGCTGGGTGTTGTTTCTGGAATGGCTGGAATGTGGTCGGCTGCTCCACTTCATTATAACGAGATCAACTCATTGGAAAGAGGGGAAGAGGATCCGCATTTTGTCAGTGACTCGAAAGAAAGAGAAGGAGCATTGTCTAGATTCCGTGAACACTTTACCCTTCCTGACAGGACTCAATTGGTGGCATCCTACTATGCATTCTTACTCAAGAATATTCCAGTTTACGGGAAAGTTTACTTGGGTAGTGAACAGATTTGTTACAGATCTCTTTTACCAGGTTCTCATACAGTTATGATATTACCATTTGATGATATCGAGAATGTGTACAAGGAAAAGGGATTTAGATTTGGTTACTTCGGTTTAGTTATCGTTATCCATGGGCACGAGGAATTGTTTTTTGAGTTTGGTTCGATGGAGGCCAGAGATGACTGCGAAATTTTGCTTTTGAAGCAGATCGATTTGCAGGTGAGAAGGCAAAAGCTGGAGCTGGAGCTGGCAATGGATGGTTCTTCGGCAGACTTGTCGGATGCGAGATTGAGAATGTTCGAAAACAAACTTCACGCCATCTCAGGTATGACTATTCCCATCATATTGGAAGAAGATTCCAACATTCATACCGATCTCAAACCTCAAAAAGCTTTGAAGTTTGTCCTTTTGACTATTGGTTCGAGAGGAGATGTACAACCTTATATTTCTCTTGCAAAGGGTTTATTGGAGGAAGGTCATAAAGTGAAGATTGTTACCCATGGCGAGTTCGGACCTTGGGTAGAATCTCATGGTATTGAATTTGCCGAGATAGCCGGTAACCCTGCCAAATTGATGAGCTTAATGGTTACTCACGGTACAATGAGTGTCTCGTTTCTCAAAGAAGCCTCGACGAATTTCAGAGGGTGGATTAGAGAGCTTTTGCTCACCTCGTGGGAGGCCTGTAAAGATGCCGATGTATTAATTGAATCCCCTTCGGCAATGGCAGGAATCCATATTGCCGAAGCTTTGGGTGTTCCTTACTTCAGAGCTTTTACAATGCCTTGGACAAAGACTAGAGCATATCCACACGCTTTTATTGTCCCGGACCAGAAGAGAGGTGGATCTTACAATTACCTTACACATGTGATGTTTGAGAATGTATTTTGGAAGGGAATTAGTGGTCAAGTCAACAAATGGAGATGTGAGACTTTAGGGTTGCCAAAGACCAACCTTGATCGCTTGCAACAGCACAAAGTTCCGTTCTTGTACAACATATCGCCAGTGGTATTCCCTCCAAGTCTTGATTTTGCCAATTGGGTTAAAGTGACTGGATATTGGTTTTTGGACGAGGGCCAGATTTATAACCCACCAGAAGATATGTTGCTGTTCATCCAAAAGGCCAGAGACGATAAGAAGCACTTGGTGTACATTGGATTTGGATCGATTGTGGTAGCAGACCCTAAACTGTTAACAAAGGCAGTGGTCGATGCGGTTGTTTCAGCAGACGTCAGATGTATCTTGAACAAAGGATGGTCAGACAGACTCGATGACCCCGAGTCCAAGAAGGTGGAAGTGCCTTTACCTGATTGTATCTACAATACTGGATCGGTTCCGCATGATTGGTTGTTCACAAAGGTGGATGCAGCTGTACACCATGGAGGTTCCGGAACAACGGGTGCATCTTTAAGAGCGGGCTTACCTACCATCATCAAACCTTTCTTCGGCGATCAATTCTTTTATGCCAATAGAGTTGTTGATATAGGTGCTGGTTTGTCATTGAAGAAGCTTAATGCGCAATCTTTGAGCAAGCTGCTTAAAGAGGCTACAACCAACCAGCGGATAATTGAAAGAGCAAGGGAGATTGGTGAGAAGATCAGAGAAGAGAAGGGAGTTCTCAATACAATCTCCACTATTTACTCAGAATTGGAATATGCGACAAAGTTGGTCTTAAGTAAAAGACTGCTGTATGGTGCCACCTCTGATAGGGAGGATGACGACCAAGAAGAACTTGATGATGATTCGTGGATGATGGTTTAATATATTTATGTTACATATGATCAACACCTTAGACTAGTAGTACTCGTCAACAACAGACTCGGAGCAATTGTAGACGGTTATATGACTGTAGTGGGTGTAATTAGTAGCCATCATCATTCTATGAGGATGTAAGGTCAAAGTGGAGAGGTAACTAGAAGGCCTATTACCCAAGTAACCATAGGCATTCTTGACATTAGCCACTGGGTCACCAGAGGTAGTGATGATATCAACACTCTTGGATCCGCAAGCATACACAGGAGCATGTTCATGGACCTCCATGGTCATGAGACTTCTTCCATGTCTGAAAGTGTGCAATGGCTTATCATTTCTGATGTCCCACAAGTTAACAGTTCCATCGGAATTTCCAGAGACCAATTCTCTGAACCCACCTCTTTGCAATTGAACCTTCTTCACAGAAGAGTTGGTTGTTCTCCAAAACTTCACCATCGACTCTCTTGAGGAAAGACGTCTATCGTAGACTCTGATGGTACCATCATTGAAACCACAACAGAATATGCTACCTGCGACCTGATCAGAAGTAATCGAACTGATTGAACTAGTCGATCTTGCAGGAATATCGACAATACACATTTCTCTAGGGGCATCCCATAATCTGATAATCTTAACATCACCAGTAACCAACAAGGAACCTCTTGATTGTTGCCAATCAGAGATCAAACCTGTAGATCTTGAGGTGAGTAAAAGATCAGTCAAAGCACGCCAAGAGGAGATCAATTGAACTTCAGAAGTCGAATGAAAGTTTTTGTACAACTTGACGACACCGTCGGAAGATCCAGTCAACAACAACGGAGAATCATCCTCGTTCAAAAACTTAAGATCGGTGATTTTGGTTCCGAAGGAGTTACCATTCGAAAACCTTGCGAGGGAAGTATTGTCCTTATAGTCAAAACATGTGATGGTATCTTTGTCATCGGTACAGACTAAGTAGTCCTCGAACTGTGTAAATTTCATCAACTTTGGTTGAGTCTTATTATCGAGCGTACAATAAATATCGTTCCAGTTTCCACTAAGGGAAAGACTCTTTTGAGCCTGAGTTTCGTAAATGATCAGTTCATTTCTGTTTCTACGCCAGATTTTCTTGGTAAATTCTTCACTTCCCGGCTCTTCAGATTCTTGTGGGCCCAATTGAGGTTCCTGGAAATATTCACAACTGTAATTGAAGAAGCCCGAAACCAAAGGAAGCTCCGGTTTCTTACCAGCTTCACGAGGCTTGAAACGTGGTGTGGTTGCTCTTCTTTCTACACCATAACCAAGGGTAACTGGTTTCGAAGATGCAACGAGTAAACCGTTGAGTCCTAAACCATCACCGTTAGAGTTTTGAGTTTCGTCAATTAAACTCAACGATCTCAAAATGCTGGTGATCGACAAGGAATTTCTCAACTTCTCAGTCATGGATGTAGTAGAAGCAGACGATGCCACTCTTCTTTCATCTTGAGAGGTCGTGAGAGTTGCTAAACGACCTTGATTCTCACTTCTGATGTTCAAAGAAGTGGCACGGTTGTTTTGCCCACGTTGAGGTGGACCCCTCTTCTGAACGTTGAGCTCATTCATCATATTACTTTCATTGTTCAAGTTGACGACACTCTTCTGTAAAAGATATTGCTCCATCTCACTTACTACTTCACCCAACTTACTTTCGTTCAATCTGAGTAAGACATAGTCGACGACTTCTTGAGCATACAGTTGGACTTCGTTATGCGGATCTTCTGAGAAAATCAACAACAGCTTCCAAGCTGTACTGAATACGGTTCCATATGCGGGGGAACTACGACGAATTTCGTCGATCAAGATTGGGTCATCAATCAATACGATTTCCTCTTCCAATTGCCCAAATGCACTGACCAAGAAAAATGACATGTACTTCAACACAAACTTACTGAAGAACACGACAATCTCCCTTCTCACAATAGGTGACCCGTCACCCATCGAATTGAGCACTGCAATGGCCAATCTAATTTCCTGTTGTTGTAACTCTTCTCTTCCGAAATTATTAGTGTTATGTTCTTCGGCCTCATTATAAACATCAGGTAAGAAGTTGGCCAAAGCCAAGATCACAGCAGTTCTAACCTCTGGAATTGGGTCGTTCAATACGCTGATCAATCTGTCCAAGATGCCATCCTTATAAGCTATCCATTTGCCCTCTGGAAATTCATCCCATAACTGCGACAACAATAACAGTGACCATTGTCTAAGATGTGGATTAGAAGTAGTTTCCAAGATGTTCAACACCATAGCATAGTTGGCAGAGTTTACGACCAACTTCTTATTACTGAGATTGTGTCTTGTGAACAAGGAGAGAATGAAACAGCACATAGCCTTATGAGATTCTCCCAATACTGAAATGGTGATGCCTTCTTTGTTGTTAGGAGGAATTTGCATTTTCAAGATCTGAAGGAAGTAATCGTAGCCACCATCTTTGGCCAATTCCAGTTGGGTGTTCTTATAATCGACACCCAAAATTCTGGCCCAAATGAAAGCCAATACCGGCTTCAGTTCCGGAGCTGGACTCTGTAATAACTTCAAAACGTAAGGGAAGATACCAATCGATAAGGCTAAGTAAACTGCCCATGGTCCAAGATCCAAGAAACGGGAAAGTAAGGTAAGTGCTCTAAAACGATGTACTTGGGATAAAAGGACTTGAAGGACAATCGGAAGTTGTTCAGGTGGCCTATGCGTTTGAGCACCATACTTCAACCACATCTCAAATGCGGTCAAGTGTTGTTCGAAAAAAGTTGAATGCTGGAAATTACTTGACAAGTCGGTCAATCTTGAGTTTGGAGGAGCAGCCAGTTGTTCACCAACTCCCGAGGAATTCTTTTGGTTGATCAAAAGTTGTGAAAGGATCTGATCTATAGCCAAGTCAAAAGAGTCCCATAATGGGTGGTTTCTAATCTCTGGTAAAGGAGGATCAGAAACTGGATTACAACCAACCAAAGGCATGATTCTCTTTGCCAAAAGGAAGTTTCTGAACAACACAGCTACCATCAAATCTTGTCTGAATAATTTCTTGAACAATGGTCTTGATAAGGTAGTCCAGGCGATCGTGTCAGTGATAGCAGTGAAAATCCAGTTCAATTCACCCAACGGTGTTCTTCTATCTGTCAATTTACCAGGAATGATGATTTGACCATTTTCATTGAGTAACGAATCGTAATATCCATGTTTCTTCAAAGGCGAGTTCATGACAAACCACTTGACAGAGATTTCTATTGGAGAGGTCAAACAACAGGTGAACAAATCTGCTGGAAGATCCGGATTCATTGGAAGTAATTCATTTGACCGACAAGCAGCCAATTGGATGCAATCGATATATGCGGAAGTAGGTGAAGGTGCTGAGATGTCATGGTTCCCCAGATTGTCGTCATCGATTCTCTTTTGAACAAATTTCTTGAAATTGGCAATGATATTCCCCGCGGAACTGCAATCGTATACATAAATACAAGGAGCCCCAAGCCATGTTTGTAAGTCGTATAATGAGATGGGAATGTATTGTGTGTAACCCCTATTGAAGACCCATAATTCACCACTCAGAGTAGGTTGAGGTACTCCATGTCCATTGTAATGAAATAAGATTCTTTCGTCTTTCGAGGATCTTCTCAATTGATTGAGAAATCTCTTGAGATCCTCCACCGAAGGATCCAATGATTGTTTGTACTTCGTCCTGAGAGATAACATCTCGAGATTCTTTTGAATAGCATCTCCAATTGCTTGTAAACACTTCTTTGTATCTGTGAAATTGGAAGGATTAATGCCTGCCTCCGTGACCGCACACGGATGCGTTTTCACCACATCAGGAGGATCGACACCAAGATTCAAACATAACACTATCAGAGCACTCACTGTCTTCTGACGATCCTTCATGATCTTCCAATCAAGAATTGGCTGGAAATTCCGATAATTCTTGATCTTCTCCAGCTCCGTCATCGGATTTCCAGATGTATTGTGCCGCTTGTCATCATAATAGATGAAGAAACTATTAGCAAGTATATCCATATATTCAGGAGACGAATACTCCTGCTCAAACCCATGGCGCATCTCCATATTCAATGGCTTGATGCTCGCCACTTTATCTTGCCCATTCTGTTCAAGCACTCCATTGCTCTCCACTTGTTCTTGAACAGGCATCTTTTTGTAGCGTCTATCTAAATTATTCAACCTCTGCTTACTATTTATTTTTTCCTTTTTCCTACGCTCTGTCTCTTTTGAGTGCTTTGAAAGATTTTTTTTTTTTTTTTTCAGTTTGTCAGATCTCTTTTATAGGAGCGGCGACAGAAAGGCAACACATCTAAAAGAGATTTAAGTGATGTCGGCAGGGCTAGCAGAATCCATTGAGGAGCTCGATCTGGGGATGGGAGAATCCAATCCCTCTGGATATCAACTTACATTGCATCAAAGGATGCTGAGTGCATGTGCTGGGTCACTTATAACGTCATTTGTCGTATTACCCTTTGATGTGGTGAGGATACGGTTACAACAGCAACAAGTGCTAATGCCTTCGCGTATAATGAAGTCGGAAGAGTGTTGTAATCTTGTGTTTTGGCAGGAGTCGAGGAAAAGTATCATGAGTGCTCCAGTGACTACCAAATCGGGCCTTACCCCAGGTATAAGCCCTGGTCATGAGTTTTGCTCCACGGGTCAATGTTTGCAAGAGACCAAACTCCGTGGTACGATGCACGGAATTGCAAAGATTTATTCGACCGAGGGGTTCACGGCTCTTTATAGAGGTCTTTCATTGGTGTTATTAATGGCCATTCCTTCTAATGTGGTGTATTTCTCCGGTTATGAGTACTTGAGAGATGCCTCACCAATCAAGCAATATTCCATATTAAACCCCCTCATATGTGGATCGGTAGCCAGAGTTCTATCCGCCACCACTGTGGCCCCAATAGAATTGTTGAAGACCAGATTACAACTGATCCCTTCCACCTCCGAAACGAGTTCAAGAGAACTCATGAAGATGGTGATGACTAATTCGTTGAAAGAGATCAAGTCCTCGGGCTGGCTTTCCCTTTTCAGAGGTTTACAAATTACCTTGTGGAGAGACGTACCTTTCAGTGGTATTTACTGGTCTTCCTATGAGTTTATAAGTGACAGCTTGAGAAGACATGTGCCTTTACTTAAGATAGATAGACACAGTAAGGCAGTCGATACGAAAGTATTTACAACTAGTTTTTTGAGTGGCTGTTTTTCGGGAGTCATCGCCGCACTGTTCACCAATCCTTTTGATGTGGGGAAGACCAGATTACAAGTCTCTGTGGGGGAACAGAAACAAGGAATGTTCTCGTTCTTAAGACAGATCGTCAAAAATGAGGGTGTCGCCTCCTTGTACGCAGGATTCACCCCAAGATGCCTTAGAATCGCACCTTCGTGTGCCATTATGATAAGTTCCTACGAAATGAGTAAGCGTTTTTTCGCTAAACTGTAAATAGATAGTATGTGCATAATATAGATGAGCTGATGAGTTTCCGATCACGTGATATGATGTGATTTTTTTTAAAAAAAAATTGTAAGAAGCTGTTTAACTAAGAACCCAAAGAAACAAAGGCGACATGTCTGGATTTCAAGGAGACAAGCCCAAAATGGGGGTAACTCAAGGTACTGATGATTCGACATCGGCTGCATTATTGGAGCAGTTGATTTATGTGGATTCGTTTATGCCTGATGCCGATCCTATGACGTTTGATAATCAGTTGAATGCAGAGTTAGCGCTCTTTGCTGATGACTCGTTTGTCTTCCCCGATGAGGAGAAGCCGCTGAACAATGGGGATATTTTCAAAGATGACGATGGAACTCCCGATTCTCATCCTACGGGACAATCACAGAATCTGACACCTGCCTCCACGGGAGGTCAAAACCAGATCAGCCCAGATTTGTTGTCCCAGAGTCTCATCACCATACTTTCATCACAAAAGACGGGCCAGAACTCGGTGATAGATTCGCTTTCCAGAAGTTTACTTTCCAGTGTTCCAAAGCTGCAGGTCCCACCGGGTCTGATGAGTACTTTGGCAAATGCCGGATTATCTCAAATCCAGATAGATGCCTTGGCAGCATTGATAGCACAATACCAAGCAAAGGATACTAAACTCAATAACAATTCAACGGGATTGGATTTCCATAACACTGCTATGAATGCTTTGAATGGGTTGACTACAAGTATGAATCGGTTGAATAACTTCACACCAAGCCAAGATCTGGCTGGAGATAGACTTTCCAGTTTGGTGTCAATATTGAACTCCAGTAGTGCGGCTGATAGTCAGTCACCGGTGACGACGTTTCAAGCAGGTCCTGTCAATCAACTGTCACCTATCTCCAGTGAAACTTCTTCTACTGTGAAACAGGAGATCAACGAATTAACTATGCCACGATCGGAAACTCCTCCTGAAACAGCTGCTGATGATAAGAGACGCAGAAATACTCTGGCGTCGGCTAGATTCAGAGTGAAGAGAAAGATGAAAGAACAGGAGATGCAAAGAAGTATACGGGAGTTGAACGAGAACTCCCTGAAATTGCAAGCCAGAATCCAACAGTTGGAAATGGAAAACAAGTTGTTACGGAATTTGGTGATAGAAAAGGGTGCTCAAAGGGATTACGAAGACATTGAAAAGTTGAAACAGAGAGCTAGAGAGGGTTTATAAATAAGGTATCATCATGCTTGTATCTGATGTAGAAAACTTCTGAATAGTATTGATATGAGTGGTTTGTTCTCAACTCTCATTTTACGTATAGTGCATAGATTCCAGTTTTGCCTAAGAAAATCCGTGATAGTTTAGTGGCTAGAATTACCGCTTGTCGCGCGGTAGACCGGGGTTCGATTCCCCGTCGCGGAGCTCTATTTTTTTTGCATTAACTATTTACAAGTAACCAAGCAATTGCTTGACCTCCTTCATGGTGTCCGAAGCTATAGCACGGGCCTTATCCCTTCCCTCATGTGCCACCTTTTGTAAAAGCTCCGGCTGCTTCATCAAATCTATGTACATTTTTCTTGGTTCCTCCAACTCTTTGGCCACCAATTCACTCAGATACTCTTTCAACTCCAGCTTAGTAAAGTTCTGCACTTCTGCTATTGTCAGTGACAATGGCTCGTTCTTCACGGAGTTGACAATGGTGATCAAATTGGTGATACCAGGTCTCCTATTGAAATCGTAAGTCAAAGGTCCTTCTATCGAATCTGTGACGGCTTTGGATAACTTGAAACGAACAGACTCCACGTCTTCAGTAATGAGGATCTTGGACAACTCGTTCTTATCTGACTTGGACATCTTCTTCTCTGGTTCCTTCAAAGAACTGATTTTCTTGGTTGGTGCAAATAAAGTCTTTGGTAATTGGAAATATGACAGACGAACGAGTTTGTTGAAACCCGTAGCGATTTCTCTAGTCAATTCCAAATGCTGTTGTTGATCTTGTCCCACAGGGACATGTGTCGATTTATAAAGTAAGATGTCGGCCAGTTGTAAACAAGGATACAGGAATAATCCGAGCTTGGCACTGCCAAAATCTGCCTCATCCTTAATATGTGCTTTACTCTTGAATTGAGTCATCCGGTTAAGAGATCCCAAATTCGTCACGGTAGACAACATCCAGTACAATTCAGCGTGTTCTGGAACATCTGACTGGTTGAATACTATAGCTCTCTCCGGATCTATGCCACTAGCCAATAATGAAGCTATCAGTTCTACCTTCCGTTGTCTCAAAGCGTCAGGGTCTTGTGGCACTGTAATAGCATGAAGATCTGCTACTCCAAAGATAAGCCTTGTGTTATCAGCAAGCTTTTCTGACTCAGCAACCTTCTTCGTCAAATCTTTCCACACCTTGACTGCTCCAAAATAGTTACCCAAATGGAACTGACCAGTGGGCTGGATAAGACTAAATATAGTACTGTTTTGTGGTATATCCAAAACAAGTCCTTCATCTGCTTGTAACACAGTTGAAGAGTACAGTCTAGTCAGAGACCTGACTCTAGTCAGCACATGTCTCAACATCTCTACAAGACGCTACTACTATTCAAGATCTACTCATATTTTTTTTCTTTCTTTCACTTATAAAAGTCTCTACTACTTACAAATAAAGACCCTCCAAGTTCTCCTCCACCTTGTTCTTCAATACTCTTTCCTTCGCACTCTTGAAGTCCTCGGCTGTAACTTGCATTCTTCTTTCTCTCAAAGCCAATAAGCCAGCTTCCGTACAGATGGCCTTGATATCAGCACCAGACAAATCATCCTTAGCGGTGACCAAGTCTTCCAAATTCACATCTGGAGCCAAGTTCATCTTGCTGGTATGAATGTTCAAGATCTTCTTCTTCGTCTTAGGATCTGGGTTCTCGAACAAGATCTTTCTGTCAATACGTCCTGGTCTGATCAAAGCCGGGTCCAAAGACTCAATCTTGTTGGTAGCCATGATCACCTTGACGTCTCCTCTGTCATCGAAACCATCCAATTGGTTCAATAACTCCAACATGGTTCTTTGAATTTCTCTCTCACCTCCAGAAGTGGAGTCGTAACGTTTAGTACCAATGGCATCGATCTCATCGATGAAGACGATAGAAGGAGCATTGTCGGCAGCGACCTTAAATATCTGTCTAACAAGTCTAGGTCCATCACCCAAATACTTTTGAATCAATTCCGAACCGACAATTCTTAAGAAAGTTGCACTCGTTTGATTGGCTACAGCCTTGGCCAATAATGTCTTACCGGTACCTGGAACACCGTATAATATAACACCCTTTGGTGGTTTGATACCCATTTCTTCGTATAATTCTGGATGTGTAAGTGGCAATTCAACAGCCTCCTTGATTTCTTGGATTTGACTTTCCAATCCACCGATGTCAGCATATGATTCCGTTGGAGACTTGTCCAATTTCATGACCGATACCATTGGATCGGTATCGTCTTGTAAAACACCAACAATGGATACGGTCTTATGATGAAGTAATACGGAACATCCTGGTTCCAACAATCCCTTATCGACGAAAGATAATATTGACACGTAGTATTCAGGACCAGAGGAAGAGCTGACAATGGCATGATCATCATCAATGATCTCTTCCAAAGTACCAATCGACATTGGAGAACCTCTGACATCCTCGAGCTTCTCTCTTTCTTCAGCTTGTCTAGCTTCCGTTGGTTGAGCATTCTCTTGATTGGCTACGAACTCCTCTTCCAACAATAAATGATCCTTTATTCTCTCCATCTTCAACAACTTCAATTTACATCTGGTGTTTGGATAAACGTTGGGCAATTTGGCGGTGGTGGCTGGGCCCTTTCTCTTCTTCCGCCCAAACTTGGATTGAACTGGCGGTTCATATTTTGGCTTCTCCTGCTTCTTCTCACTCTTCTTCCCCTTGCCATTTGACATAGACGCGTCCTGACCCATGATTGAATGTTGACTTGACGCTGTTTGTAACTTATGAGACTCAATAAGTTTGGCTTTTTTTTTCTTGCCACCAAAAATAAGATGGCTAAGATTTGGTAGGCAGTTAGAAGCACTAGAGAAGGTAGGGTGTGTAATGATATTTGAACCAAAAAGGGCTTCCTTCAAGTTTCCCTCATCCTAGAATACCCGCCGTCTTCCCCATTAACCTCAATTCCTTCAGTTCATTCCAAACACAACAAAACCCACCATCCCATACTATCCATATATTCCAAGTTTACCTTTACACTCTATAAGAATAGGGAGCATGGTCTAGTGGTATGATTCTCGCTTTGGGTGTGAGAGGCCCTGGGTTCAATTCCCAGTGTTCCCCATTTTTTTTTTTTAATTTTCCTCTTTATTTTATTTTTATTTTTTTTTGTTAGAAGGATTCCTATAGGAAGAGACATGAACATAGTGGACTTTGAGACCGCCGTTGACATCAAAGAGAGGTCAATTAAGGCATCTCTGGTGTCTAAAGGTCATTTCTATGTCGGTTTCAATGATGGGTACGTCAATGTCTATGACAGTACCTCGAGTCCCATACGATTAGAGAAGAGAGTGCGATTGTTAGAGGGCGCCATCGATGACCTCGACGTGTTACCAGACATGGGCTACATCTTGGTACGATCGCGGAACCAAGTGACGATATACAAGGCGAAGAATTTTGAATTGGATGTCAGTTTCGATAATAGTCATTTGTTCCAAGTTTATTCAAGCACTCAAGATGACCTTGCCTTGTTGGATGACTCTTATATGGAGAAGAATTCCTTGATAGATTACGGAGACACAATGTCTTTGGCGACGCTGAGTAGCGCGCATCACGAAAGGGCAGAAATGAGAGTAGCAGATTACCGTTCTTACATTGCAATCTGTCAGAAGAGAACCGTCATAGTGTATTGTTTCATCAAGGACGAATTCAATAGCAAGACAGAGTACCAGCTCAAAGATAAAGCCAAACACCTCGAATTTTTGTCCTCGGAACGTTTGATGATCACCTTGAATAACAATGATTTGAACATAGTCAATCTCTATGAAGCGAACACGGAAGCTGCCATTTCCACCATCAATCCCTTACCATATCTTACCAATTCCGTGGTGGGTTCCTATTTCAGAAGTCATAACTCGAGGTACTTTGTGGTGAGAACGTTTCCAAATACCAACATTGTATCCAAGGAAAACGTCCTGTTAAAAATTAATGACAAAGGTGAGCTTCTTCATTACAAGAAGAGCTCACTGATCAAAAATCATATGCATTGGATCAAAGCCCCGGATTATTTGTTGTACTGGTTTCCCTACTTGGTGTTGCTGTATGACAATCAGTCAATTGAGATCCGTAAAGTACGTAATGGCGAGGTCCAACAATCGTTGCCGATACATGGATCCATTCGTCTGTTGACTCTGTTCGATGATCGGTTGTATATGGTCATCGATGGCTCGGTCCAGATCTGGAAGAGGAAATCTTTCCAAGAGTTATTGGATAACAGCAAACAACTGGAGAGGTACGAGGATGCCATCTCGTTGATTGAGAAGTTACCTCCTCTGATGTGTCAGGAAGAGTTGGATACCAATGAGAAGGATCTGAAGTTCCTTCTCTTACGTGACTTCAAGATCAGATACGCTAAAGAGTTGTTTCACAAGGGCCAGATTGAAAAGGCTATGGACATATTTATGGCCTTTATGGCTCCACCCCATGATGTTTTGCATTTATTCCCCAACATCGATGAACTGTTAGATGATTCAGAGGACGAGGAGGCAGTAGCTCAAGTAACAGTGTCTCCGAGATCTCCTAAACGTCATAATAAACAACACCACAAGGATATTTCACTGCTTATACCGTATCTCACCGATACTAGACGGAGATTATTTAAGATGTTGAATCCTGACTCCCCTCACTTCGAATGGAAGGGTGTCACTTTCAGCAAGGATATTTATCTATCTGGTGATGGAGATAAGTCTCTCGTTTCGATGATGGAAGGTGTGGATTCTACCTTGTTCAAAAGTTATTTGATCATGAGTCCAAGGTTGGTTGGTCCGTTACTTAGAGTTGCCAACTTCTGTGACATCGAAACTGTAGAAAAGAATCTCACGGAGAGAGGAATGTTCAAAGAGTTGATAGATTTTTATTACACCAAAAGTTTGCATGAAAAGGCCCTTAAGTTATTACACAAATTGGGCTCTACGCCTCACCATCAGCTCGAAGGTCCACTGCTGACGATTCAATACTTGCAAAAATTGGATGACTCCAACTTGAATTTGATATTTGAATACTTGAAATGGCCAATGTCATTGGACCGAGACTATTGTAAAGATGTCTTTATCAACGACTCCATCGAGAGCGAATCTTTGAACAGGTTCAAAGTTTTGAACTTTTTGGAATCGCAGTCAGTTAGTCTTGATATCTTACAAGAGTACCTCGAATACTTGATCAAAGACTTGAACGATGAATCTACGAAGTTCCATAACAAGCTTGTGGATGTCTATGTCAAACAAAGCAAAACCGACCAGCTTGTAACAACCTTGAAAGAGTCACATCATTATGATTACAACAAAATCGCTGAATTACTCGATGGACTGGGGGATCAATTCCTCATGGCTAGAACAGTAGTTCTTGAAAGGTTGGGTCGTCATGAAGAGGTGTTGGAGATTTTAGTGTGCCGTTTGAAAGTTTACGATTCTGCCATGTCATACTGTTTGAAAATGTATGCAAAGTCCAATGAAGAAGGAGCAAGACTTTTGACCTTCCTCTTGAATCTTTACTTGAAATCAGAGGAGACCATGCAGGAATCCTTAGATTTGTTAACTACGCAAGGAACCAAGTTAGATTTTGCTGAGGTTCTTGGAGACTTACCTAGTGACATCCGGGTTACTCGATTGAGTGATTTCATCAAATCGGCCATCAAGAAACTGGAAATCGACTCGAAACGGTTATGGCTTCTACGGAACTTGATCAGCTTGTCTAATACCAAACTTAAGGAGAGACAGCTCAAATTGAAGACGGACCACATAATAGTACAAGATGACACGTTGTGTTCTGTTTGTCACAAACGGCTAGGTTATAGTGCATTGAGTTGGTTCCCGGATAATGTCGTTGTTCATTACGGATGTAGTAAGAAACTATAGCAAAGTATGTACTTTTACGCTTAGATAGACCGCATATAAATCACAAGCAGAAAAGAAAAAAAAAAATGTAAGACCCTCTTTGGTCCACAGTGTCAAATGTCGGTTGGGGCAGTATTTGGATTGACGCCGTTCCTCGCGAGTTTCGGACTGTTTTACACGCTATCATTCCGTGGAGTGTATCATTTAATTCCCAAGCTTTTCCACATTGAGACTCAACTGACGGAGGCGTTCCAATGGAAGTCGAAAAGGCTGGACAAGCGCGCTCTCGAGGATGTTCAGTTTGGAAGGATTGTGCACCACCTGTTCCTGTTGACTTTCTCCATCTCCTTATTGGTGATAGAACTTTCGTTGTGTGAGATAGAAGACTTGTTCAATAGTGATAGCAGATTAATGCTTTGGCATTCTGTAATTCCTATTGTTAGTGTGATGCTCGTATTTATGATCCCTGGTTTAATTGTGGTGACTTTGGCGGATAGATATCTCCCGCGTGTGGAAAGAGTCAATTACTTGGGAGTGATAGTGATGATCCTGGGATGGTTGTTCTTCTTGAGTCAATTGGACGTCATCTCGGGTATTAATACCGATGGACTACAACATAATATGATTTCCAAATACGTCTCGGAATTGACCTTATTGGGTATCACGATGATCCTGATCTTGGGTGGAGTTGGAACGATCTCGAATCCGTTCTATGAATTGATCAAAAAACAGAAACCTGTCAGTCAATTGGACATCGACAGAATCAATGTGAACTTAAAAACGACGGAACAAGTCTTGGAATTGAGGAAGCAAGAGATTGCAAAGTTCGAGCCAAATACGAAAGCTAGTAATCAGGAATTGAAATTACTTGAAGAAGAGATGAATGCAATTTTACAATTGAACAACTCACTTAAACAAGACCTCGTATACAAGACACTGGTTTTGAAATCACAAGCCAATTCGCATAGTGTCTCTTACAAGCTGGCTAAATTAGGGAAGAAACTGTTCTCCATGTACTGCCTTTACAGATTGGTCTCTTTATTCCTTATTAAGTTACCAAGATTGATATTTCATGACGTGATGAAGATGACCAAAGATGCCGAGATAACTAAAGATGCCTTGGCTGTGACACTAGCAAAGTTTGTCATACAAATCCGCCGGTTTTCACAAATGGACGAGGCTCTGTTGACTAACCAATTGTCTTTCATCATCTCGGGACTCTTGTTCCTCTGTTCGGTATCCAGTGTGGTGAACACCTTTCATTCGCTCTTCAAATTGGTACCTCATTCATTACGTCATTTACTTCATCTGCATTCGACCGAGAAACAGAAGAAGTCCATTCTTAGATCTTTGTTGATCTCCGAGTTGTTCGGTATCTACACTTTACTGACAGTGCTCCTTCTCCGGTCCAATTTGACAGACCTGGCATCATCAAACATTGATATTGCCATTGGAGGAGAACCTTTGCAGGTGAAGTTTGTCGAAAATTGGTTCGACAAGGTCAGTATTAGTAGCTGTTTCGTCACATTGATCGGAGTTATGATTAACGAGTTTTTAAACCACGAGGAAGACGAAGAGTTCGACGAGGAAAAGTATATTCAAAATGATAAATTTTCATAAGCTATTTACAGACTAGGGGTAGCAGATGGAGTAGCAGCATTCAGTTCTTCACTGAACAGCTCATCTAATTTGTTGTTCTCTCTCAACAGTTTCAACACCACACTTCTATCTACTAATATGGCTGGCAATTTCTCGTGACTGACCAACTCTTGGCTCCAGTACTTGTCATCTCCCTTTCTCCACAAATTCTCCCAGAAAACCTTGGTTGGGAATTTGAACTCGTCTATCACCGTACTCAAGTCGGCAACGGCTTCCTGTGAATAAGTTGGTCTGAACTGACCGGAGTACCAAATATGTCCATCTTTATTACGTCTTCTCATCAGTTCCAGCTCATTCTTCTTGGAAACCTCTCTCATATGTCTCAACTCAAGAAGACCCAAGTACAGTTTTAACAGCAGATCATGGTCCGAGAATTCGGCAACACACATGATCTCCCAAATATCACGTCTCTTGGTTGGCTTCTTATACTCCCAGTTTGGACGTTTGATCAGAGTCTTGATTTGGTAGTCTCCAACATGAGGAATTTGAGAATACACCACCTGTCCACTTTCAATATTATGGAAAAGGTATACATGAGGAGCAAATCCCTTCTTTTGTAACCAGTTGACAGTTCTAAACTTAGATGACATCGTCTATCAACCTTGACTGGATGATTTTTCAACTCTCTCAAATTTTTTTTTCTTCAAAAAAAGTTGAGACTGACAAGATGGAGGAAAAAAATTCACGGGTCGATTAGTGTCTTATTATCAGTGACTACAAGGACATGGTTATTAGACATCAGCACATTAAAAATTAGTATATATAGTTATTTATTTCAATTTCTTTTCATCTTCCGATTCGGAGTTTTCCGGTGTTATGAGTTCATTAGTGGTCTTTGTGGCCTTAAGCTTGGCAGAGGCACCCTTTGTATTCAGTTTTCTGTTTTGTAAGAATTCGTGATATCTTTCGATGGTGATTTTCCGCTGGTTCTTCTTGTAGTCGTCGATTCCATGGTATTCTGTCTTGTAGATCTTGTCCCAGAAGGTAAAGAAAGGTTGCGAGAAATTGTTCTTAATTCCGAAGTTCTGGTGGTGGATGTCATGATAGATGGAGTTGTTTGGGAAGATATATTGGAACAAATCCCATGGGAAGGAGTAACCGCAATGGTCATCCACGGTCTTCAATGTGGAGAAGGTGAACAAGACAATTTGTTCTCTTGGCGTTAACAGAGTCACCAAAGCGGCTAAACCGGATCCCAAAGTATCCAATAAGAATCCCTCCACTGGATCGTTGTACAAGGCACCGAACAGATAAGGCACATACAAACGATGATGTCTCGAATGGAATCTCTTGTACAAGTACTTGTTCAAATGCATCAATCTATGAAGGAAGAATTGCCAGGAGTCGATGATGGCAAATGCAGTGAAGATTTTGAGCAGTGGGAACAGGATGTTGTACAATATTGAGATCACATAATTAGGCAAGATCTTGAAATTCTGTTTCAATGTCCACATGGACAAGAGTTCGTATCCGGTGGTTGGTTCCGCGTCGAAGAAGTACAAAGTGGACCCAGCAACAGTCTGGATGACATGTTGTAATATCACGTCACGAAACACCTCGAATCTGTCCAGCTTGTTTCTCTTGGCGATTTCATCGGGTGGATGTATTCTGTAGTATTCGGCGAGCTCGAACTCGTCTATTATGTGGAAGAATAAGGAATAACTCCAATAAGCAACGATTGGTGCAATTAACAGAAGAATCCCATCAGGTATTCCCGGAATCAAGGAATCTTGTTTCGTTATCACCGTAAATGGCGGGATTGGACTATCAAGTTGTGATAACTTCTCACTATCGAAAAGATACTTGTATGACGTCGTAATCACATTCATCTCTGCTTGTTGAAAGGAGCGCCACTGCTTAGTCTTTTTTGATATAATAAATAAACAGAAGTTAAATACAAAAAAAAAACTTTTTTTTTTCTTTTTTTCGCTCCATAGTAAGAGAAACCGAGGCTTTATATAGTGCAACTTGAGCCGGATCGTGATCAGGAGACTTTGCGGGTTTTGAAGTAGAAACTAAAAAACCCTGGGGCTTGACGGTGGTTTCAATTATGCAATTACTAGAACATTCCCATTCTTCCGAGCTGACCGAAGTGAACTTACGGAGCCTCTTTTACTGAGTTAAAGATATATAAAATATAAGCTCATCATCTAACGAAAGCTTGAAGATCGAGACCCTGTTATGCTTAATAAGTAGCGATATACTTCAAAAAATTTCTATTGCATCATTCTACTTTAGTCGAAGACTTGTCCTTATTATGACCTAAAATGTCATCCCGTACTTCTCTTACATAATCACTTTAGCAACTTTAGCTGGTTACCCCTTTCTTTACTACTACTCTTCCATTCCTGGTAAAGTTACCCGCGCAATATTTAAAAAAATCTGTAATCTTTTGATAGATGTTATCTTTTCAATCGACGAGTATGGGTGTACCTAAATTTTATGAGTTGGCTTCGGGTCAAAAATTGCCCTCAATTGCACTTGGAACGTGGGATATTCCGAGATCAAAGACTGCAGAAGTCGTTTATGAGGCCTTGAAGACCGGTTATCGGTTAATTGATTGTGCAGTATTATATGGCAATGAGCAAGAGTGTGGAGAGGGAATCATGAAGTGGATCAATGAAAACCCAGAAACGAACAAAAGACAAGATGTCATTTATCAAACGAAGCTTTGGAATAGTGAATGTGGCTATTCAAATGCCAAGACTGCCATAGGAAGATGTTTGGATAAGGTGAAAGAATTGGGATACATCGATGTCTTACTTATTCACTCTCCTCTCTGTGGTCCACAAAAGAGGTTGGAGACTTGGAAGGCCATGCAGGAAGCAGTTGATCTGGGAATGGTCAAGACAATTGGAGTTTCCAACTATGGAAGCCAACACATTGACCAATTGCTCACTTGGCCAGAATTGACCCATAAACCAAGTATCAATCAAATCGAGATTTCTCCTTGGTTGATGAGACAAGAATTGGCTGATTACTGTGTTTCCAAGGGATTGGTAGTCGAGGCTTACGCTCCTTTGGCTCACGGTGGTAAAATCAACCATCATGACGTCACTGCAATGGCTAAAAAGTACGGTGTTTCCAATAGTCAAATCTTGTTAAGGTGGTCGTTACAAAAAGGACATGTTCCATTACCAAAGACCAAGACAGTTTCCAGATTACCAACGAATCTTGATGTCTATAGTTTTGAGATCTCTGATGAGGACATGGACCTTCTCTCGCATCCTGAGGCTTACGAACCTACTGATTGGGAATGTACCGATGCTCCTTAAATATGCTATATAAACTCGAAATCTTTGAACAGTTTCTTGAAAGCTTCACATTCACGACTCTCAATGGTGTGAGATTGTTTGCATTTGTCCCAGTAGACCCATTTCTTCTCGTTCAATACATTTGCCAAAACTCTTCTAGGGAATTGTAAGTCGACAGATTGATCTTTGGAGTTACGAAGAGTAGCCACATGATGAGTTCTCTCTTCTGGACTGTGCCAGATGGAGATACCCATATATTCATGGTCCAGTACCTTTGGATATTCCGTTTCGGGAATCTCCTCGAACTTCAATCCAAAGTTATTGGCATACTTACTGTTGTTCTCCAACAGTCTTGTAAGAGACTTACCGAACTTGGAGTCAACATACTTACCGAGGATAGGAACGAATTGAACATGGTAATGAACAGAGGTCAATCTGGAGATGTCAAAGAAAACAACCTTCAAGTCAGGATTGATACTTTGGAACATCTTCACTACGGCAGTCTTGTATTTCTCCAACTCATCCCATAAAGAAGTCTGAGCTATTGACTCCTTTTCCTCGATCTCCTTGGCTCCAAGTAAACAAGGCGTATGCACAACAGGTATTAAGATCCCATGACCAGAGAAATCTCTTCCATTTCCCGGTTTGGTCAAAGGACCTTTGGCAATGGTCATGTATACTTTTTCCCCAATAGAGACAATCATATGAGTCTCAATGTTTGGGTTGGAAAGACAGAAAAAGCACTGGTCAGGTGTCACTTTTGGTCTCTTCACAACTTCAGGTGCAGGTTCAGAGGTGATCTCACTTATAGTTCTCTTAGGCTTAACTTCTTTCACCACCACCTTTTCGAAAGGATTTTCCACTCCGACTTCCACTTTGCTTATATCAGATTTCAGATCCAATTCTAAATTAAATGCATAATGGAATCTCTCAGGAGTCCCATGCTCTCCGAGGCTGATAAATCTTGTCACTCTCAAATCCTTCACCCAACTGATAGGTGCTCTCTCGTAGAATTTCCCCTTATTTGAACCACATGCAAAGTGATATCTTGGCTGAGTCAATTTCACCACCAGATCCACTTTACTATTACCGAAAAGACTCAACTGTAACTCGGAACTGATCAGAGTGGGCCAATGGTAGGTCAATAAAAGGTCAAGCTTAACATCCTTGAAAGCCAATTCCAACTCATCGGTACTTATATCAGTGAGGTTTCCAGTAATGTAACCCAATGTCAACCCATTTTCCAAGGTTTTGACACCAAATTTACCCAAATAATTCATCTTGGACGCCACTTCTTTACTATCGGACCCACCGACCAAGTGTCCACCTTCAGTAAAGAAGGTTTCTGTATTCACACCAAGTAAGCCCAGTGGTACATTATTCACATCAAGGACATCCCCAACTAAAAGCACAAAATCAAACGGTCCACTCTTCTCACAAAGACTATTTTGCTTCTTAAGCAACTTATTCAAGTTATCCGCAGCAGGATTTAGCACCAATATCTTACCCATACTAGTCCTGTCAAATGATGAGATTATGGGCCTGAAAAATTTCTCAAAAAAGAAAAAAAATTTAAACTATAAACAGAATAAAGACACCCCCTTTTAGATCACTTCACTGATGACCTCACTTGCCTCCCTATATGTAGCCAACAACTTCTCGCATCTATTCCTTTCTGCACTGATGGTCTCGTCCTCAAACAACAAATCGTCAAAGTATTCCTTTTTGTACAATTTGCTGACCAATCTATTTTGAATAGACTCTTTAATGTAGTTGACTAACAAGCACATCACAGCCTTTGGAACTTGGTCTTGGATCATCTCTCTGACGATTCCAAAATAAGAAACAATCAATCTCTTGATCAATTCGCATTCCAATTGCTCTCTTTCGGACAATTCCAGTTCCACCTCATCCTCCTCCTTCAACTTCAACTTGTCCATATTTTGAGTGATCTTCATCGAGACGTCTTGGTTGGTTTCCAAAGAAGAGAATGGCGATTCCTCCTCTACAACAGCAGACTCAATGTTGTTCTGTTCCTTTCCAAAGAAGAAGTTCAAGAAAGACTCAGAATCCGGCTTGCTTTGTTCCATAATAGTCGAATGGTTGGCCAAGACTGGGGCCAGATGAGCTGACAGCTCCGAGTTGGAAGAGAAGGACTTGGATTCATGGTGCTCGATATTACCATTCTTCAATGGCAACTTCCCCACTTCCTTGGCCTTTTGTCTATCTTCAACAACATTGGCCATAGCCAGAGCAGCACCAACAAAGTTAGGATGGTTCGTGTTGATGTAAGCCCTGTGGATCTCGATAAGACTTTCCACATACTTGGAGGTTGGACCCAATCTTTCTCTCAACAACTCGGACACCACCTCGATCAATTTGGTTTGTAATTTAGGGTATCTATCCAACTCAGTGGAACCGGAATTGTGACATATTTTCATCAATTCTTCGTAAACCAATTCGACACAACGCTTGGAAGGTCCTTCAAGCAATTGAATTTGTGGCTTGACCAACAAATCAAATGCCACTTCAGGAACAAACAACGAAGGTCTTGGACCGGTGGAGTTTCTGATGGCAGTTCTAATACCCTTGACAGTCAAGTTGGAAGTTGGGTTAATGGACAGCAAGGATTGTCCAAATACTTCATGGTAGATGTAATATAATCTAGCACCACCACAGAGCTCTTTAGTAGAAATATCAATCGAGGTACCGTCAATGGAGTTAACAAAGTTATTGGCGAATTTGGTCATCAATTGCAAAATCAACAAACCTCTGCTTTCACTTTCAATGGCCCCGACATCTCCATAACTGGCCAATTCTTGCTCCGTTTGACCCATCAAAGTATTCAATTTGGCCTTGATATCCGGCAATTTCTCCCTGATATGATGCATCAAGGTCTGGTTCAAAGTCTTGGCCAAATATTTGGTACCACATTTACTAGCTATCGTCTTGTACAGCGGATGATTTTGGAAGAACTCTTCCTCTGCTTGCAAACTGTCCGTCAAACTCTTGTTCACCAGAATGTCTTGTTGAGATCTGTTGACAGTTCCAATGAAACCCAACTTCAAAGGATATACCTTTCCAGTCAAGATATCCAACAGATTAGTTCCTTGGTCCATCAAGTCAAGTTTGGACAAAATACCAATCGTTCTCTTTCCTTGAGGATCGACTTGTCTGGCCAATTTCAAGGATTCAGAGTTGACCAAGTCCACATTGGCAGGACTTACCAGTAAGATGATCGAGTTCGGTTTGGCAATGTATTCCAAGATCAAATTCTTAATTTGTCTCTCGATATCGGTTGGTTGATCTCCAATAGGAATTTTGGTAAGACCAGGCAAGTCCACCATTGTCAAGTTCAACACATGTGGAGAATAAACCTTCAAGTTGATTGGTAATCTGCTGATTCCCTTGTTCTTACCTGCAATTCTGGCGGTCTCATTTTCAATCTCCTTACGGATATCGTTGAAGTTATAGAAACGCTTATTTGGGATGTGCAAAAATTCACCCCACTCGTTTCTGGATTGACCCTTCAAATGCTCTTCCAAAGAGAATTCAGAGTCCGATTTACTGTCGGAGTCCTCATCCAAGAGACTCTCATTGGCATCATTGAGATTGATCAACTGTAACACCAACGGTCTTCTAGTTACTATACCTGTTCCTCTAGGCAAGAAATCTTTACCAACGATGTTCTCAAGCACCGACGACTTACCGGCACTCTGAGACCCAATAACGGTCAAGATCGGAAGATCCAAATCCGTCAAATTGGTATTGGTAACAATGTCTTGTAACTTGTTCACAACAGGAATGAGATCTTGTAATGACATGATGTGTACTTATTATTGACTGTTTTGGCGCCGTCGTGTATTTTTCGATATCGATTTTTTTCTTCCTTTCAGAGGCAAAAACAATGCTAGCAAAAGAAGAGCATTGTTTTTTACTGTACAATAGGAAATTATTTTTCACTGAGTGATGGGGCTTGAAAATCACTAACCTAAATTGAGAGAGCACATTAATTGTTAAGACCTCTCTACTTTTATACCTCTATACCTTTTTCTTCTTCCTTACAATCATCATCGGAGCTGCATTGACAGTGTTAACAGTAGTAGCCACTTTCAGTCTTTCATATTTCCCCACCACCAAGGTCATCTTGTATCTCTTCAAACTATTATATACCTGCAATTCCTCTGGCTTGGAATAATCTTCTCCAATGACCAAATTCTTGATCTTCTTTAACATCTTTGGAGAAAATTGTACAATTTCCCCCACCGATGAGTTTCTCAGGCGGATCTTTCCCTCAATTCCAATGACTCCTACTACAATCCCCAATCTAAACTCCTGTCTAACCGACAATTCCAACCAAAACTGTTTCATCTTCATCTTCTGCAGTCTATTCTCTACAATCAAATGTTCAATGAACCGAGCCTTAGGGTCATCCGGAAAGATAGCAACCGTCCTAACAGCCAAATCTTGCTCTTGAGCACTGAAAATATCTCCCGAAGTCCATTGTGAACTAGGGAAGTATCTTTGGATAGTTCTAGATTCAGCTCCAGGTATCATAAGCTTGCATTGGGCCTCCTCCATCTCAGACTCAACCACCCGATTCACCATCTTACACCACCACTTCAACAACCCTTCCCCACTCAAAAGATGTTTCCCACGATTCTTATTCGAATAAGGAAACAAATACTGTGGTTCTGGTCGCGTGAAGAGACAGATCTTTTCAATTATCGGTAGTACCGCATCCTCCAACAAATTCTTCTTCTTGATCATCATAGGCTCTCCTTCAACTGCCACAGACAAACTTTTATGCACTCTCCATCTCTCTTTCAAAATGTCCAACCGCTTAGCATTACTACTCACCACCGAACCGTACTCTATGACATCCTTCAAATAATACTCGAGGGGTATCTTCAATATCCATTTCAATATAGTCTCTGTCACCAAGCCAATGTTCAAGCCAATGCCCTCATACAATCCCGTCGTGTCCGCCTTTGACACAAATAACACCTTCTCCGTCCTGTTCTCGAGCAAAATCACGTAAATGAAGATCTCAAGCCCAAAGATCGGGATCTCATCTTGTAACACTGTCACAAAATGTTGAGTCTTTACCGTCACTTGTCGCTGTTGTCTATAAAAGACTCTCTTCGAAATCTTCGGTTCAGAACTGAAGTTCGCCACCCTGAAAGGTTTCTCACCTTTCGGAAGAGCCGAAGCCAACAATTGACTCAACTCTATCATTGTCCATCTACAATTCTGAAAAATGTGTCGCGACTCGAGGGGAAAAAAAAATATCACTTTTTATACACTACATTGTAACTCATGCCAATTGGTAGTCTTCTGGATAGAAGATCAATCTCTCGACACCCTCCTTTGTCAACACCACCATTCTAATAACACCACCTGAGGATCCGTCCCATCTGATCAGTTGCGATAAAGAGGTCTTAATAAATGCTATTGTCTCATCTTTTGTCATGCCACTCTTGAAGTTCTTCTTGGTGTAACCGTAGATATAAGAAGACCCACTACCTGCAATGGCGTATTCTTGTTTGTGAATGGAACCTCCCAATGGGATACTATATACGGAACCACCCAGTTTCTCATCGTATCCGGCACAGATGATCCCTGCTTGTAACAGATCTTTATTGTTGTAACATAACTCTTGGAACAAGGAGGCGGCAATTTGCGTCGATGGCAGCTGTCCGTTTTGAGCAGCATACATTTGTAAGTGGTATTTGACAATATCAGCTATCAGTTGCGTATCAGCGGCAGATCCCGATCTACAACACCAGATCGTTCCATGAACCTCAGTCAACTTATCTGCAATTCTATTTGCCACATACAGCCCTGTAGAAGTCCTACTATCGGCTCCCAAAACAACACCGTCCTTGAATGTGACCGCCATAATGGAAGTTCCCAAATTGACTTCTCCCTTCTTCAAATGATTGATATCCACGCTAATTGAGTCCATCTTCTTCTATCTATTGCCACTGAGAAATAACTACGAAGCGATATTGAATCTATTTTTTTTTTCTCTTCCTTTATTTATTTAATTGAGCTAAATTACACTACAATTCCTCATCCAGAGGGATCTTGTAGATGATCAACTTTGGAGCGTTAGGGTCCTTCAATACGATGAATTTCTCTTCTTCCAGCTCGCTGTAATGACCGATCAAATCTACAATGGATCTGACAATACCCCAACCGTTGGCCAAGGACAAACCGATTTGCATAGCCAACTCAGATGGCTTGAATTGGGCGTCACCAACGACAACATGTCTGGTGTTGTCCTTAGGGTTGGCTCTTGTGACGAAACCGAACTTCATGAGATCGATCTCGGCCAACAAAGCTTGAGCAGACCATTTACTGATCTTGTTAAGACTTTGCTTGAACTCAGCAGCCAAAATGGCTCCTCTTTGTTGGTTCAATTTGGTCTTCCAGTCCAAGTTACCAGGAGTGTATTGAGTCAAGGTGTTGATGGATAACAAGTCACCGTTGGCTGGGTCGAAGGAGTCAACCTCGGTTCTGATGATAACTGGTAAGTTTTCCACCTCTGGGTTGGAAGAAGGTAACAAGTACTTTCTGTAACGGTATCCCTTTGGCAAATCATCCTCGGTCTCTTCTACGAATGGGTTTTGTTTCTTCTCGAATTCCTTTCTGGCTCCACTCTCATTGATCGAAGAGGCAAGGTAGTTACTGTTGATGAAAACGGCTTCCAAAGACAACTTACCAGCATTGTTGATGTCAGAGTCGGTACTGTCAGAAGGTGGAGAAGCAGCATTCTCGTCGACGGTGATTCTGTCCAAAATAGATCCCTCTCTCTTGTCCAAGAAGATCTTTCCTCCCTTCTTCGTGACTACAATGTCCCAAGAATAGACAGACTTGGTAGCACACATCAACTGGGAGATCACCTTATCAGTGGTAAAGACGGTCAAACCTTCCTGTTCTCCACTCAACTGTTGTAATACTGGATCATCGGAGGCAGTTGGGTTATAGAAGTTCTTGTCGATGATGCTCAATGGCATCTCGTTTCTCTCATATTTCTTGCTGTATGGGCATACCGATCCGTAACTGACGACGTCTTCTCCCTTAGCAACGTCCAAAGTCAACTTAGTCAATCTGTTGAACTCGATCTCGGTGACTACATTCCACTCTTTCTTGGCCTTGATAGATGGCTCTCTCTTTCTCTCTTCGTTCTTGTTCCATGGACGGTAGTTGTTTTGGGCCTTTTGTACAACTGGTTTACTGGTCTTTGGACCTCCAGTGTTATTAGCAAGCTTACCAGCCATAGTCAAAGGCTTCTTAGATCTAGACAGCTTACCTCTCAAGACAGTGGTTACTGCTTGTTTAGTAACACTGGACAGATTCTTATCGACGACAGAGAACTCTCCATCATCTTCAGCTTCAGCAGCAAAAGAAGAAGCAGCAGATACACCATACAGATGATATTGGTCTCTTTGTCCTCTTTGGTGTAATTGCTTGGTCTTTTCCTTCTCTTTGACTTGATCAGTGTTCCAGTCAGCAGCCTTACCCAACTTGTCTCCCTTGGAAAATGGAGCATATGGAACATCGTCGAATCTCAACTCCTTTGGAACTTCCTTTGGTGGTCCCCATGGCTCAGATGAGGTTCCTAATGACGCTAATGAAATGTTACAGCTCATTGATTTTATCTTATGTAGTATAACACACGTTAATTAAAAATTTTTCATCACATTATAATTTTTTTCCTCTCTTTGCCTCATCAGTAACTTCTACCCTCTTCAGCTAGTGTTAATGAACTTGCTCTAGTATATTCATAATCCGACGACGGACTTCCATTCCCTTGTAATTTTCTTATTGCTCTTGTAGGTGAGAGTCTGGGACGTGGAATCTCCTCGAATAAATTTTCGGGATCATCCTCTAATTTAGTAGGTGGACTCATCTTCAACCCCAGAAATCTGATCTTGAATTCCAGGGCCTGAGCTCTTTTGTACGTGTCACTATTGAAAGAAGTATCCAGTCGACGTGGAGTACGATTACCTCTAGGAGACCTGTTCTTACGTGACGATGACAACTTCTTAGGACTGAAATGGGGTATCAAAGGTGTAGAAGTATCATGGAGCATCATGTTAGATGAGATCCTTCTAGGGTATCTATGCATTAAAGGAGAGTACAACTCCGACTCAAAGGACTCATCTATGGCCGTCCTGAATGACATCTTCTCCAACGTAGCCTCCTTCCAAAACGTAAAGAAACTTCTCATCGAAGCAATTCGAGTCCGTCTTGTAAACTGTTCAACCATCCCATTCAAACTGACAATCTTAAGTGCCTTCAATGACCAAGTCTTGAGATAGGTATTGGCCAATTGAGCATCCTTGACGTCCATAAACTCATCACATACGTCTTGGACATATTCAACCTCAGATAATCGGTCCAAGAGAACTCCCATATAGATCAGCATCATATTACGTTTACTAAACTCGGCAGCCTCCCTTTGAAGCACGTAATAACGGTTCGCACGTTGATGCCATTTGTTGAAGATTGGTTTGATGACAGAGGCTCTATGTTGGTCGTAAAGCTCCAACAACTGGTTCTCCTTCTGTATCGAGGCAATGACTCGGTCTTCCCATTCATAGAAGAAACATTTGAGATAAATCTTTCTTCTCCTCTGTTCAAATGAAGCTCTATGTTCTTCGAACCTTCTCTGCAACTCCAATAGTTTCTGTTCCTTCAGGTCCAGCACCTTCTGTTGCCATACCAAGAGAACAGTTCTTTGTATCTGATCATCTCTTGCAACTGTCCAAAGTTTAGCTCTCGTCTTCAATCTCCAAGCTCCAAAGACCTTCTTTCTCAAATTATCTCCACTCACTTGCACTTTGACTCTTCCTTTGAGAGTGAGATGCAACATCTTCATTGCCTTGCTTAAAGTTTTCCGTCTCAAGAACTCCCTAGCCAGCTCAGATCTCTGTTGCAGAAGTATCATCTCCCAGAAATAGTTCTTCTTCATCTGACTCAATTGAATGGACTTGAACAGAGCACACAACTCCGCTTCCCGCTTCCTTTGCATCCAATTGTTGAAGAACCACCGCATCAAGTGCAAGTCGTTTTTCTTCTGAACGTCTTTCAGTACCTCACGGATCGTCAAACATTGTTTCCAGTCGTTCAAATACTTTTGCTTGATCAACTGCTGATGAAGTTGTTTCCTCACCAGAAGACGAGACTTGGCAGAGTTTAAGATATTGAAGTACTTCTTCTTCAACAAAAGCTCTGCCATAAGATTCAAGGCCAGTGACTCTTCATACTTTGTCTTCATCTTATCTATCACCCTACTCTTTTGTCCCATCTCAAACACTTCTATCCTCTCCACCAACTCCTCCTGCAAATTTCTCTTCACCCATAACGCCAAATACTTTTGTCTGATAAAATCATCACTGAACTGATCTAACCTCACAATGTCATAATGTTTGTTATACCATTTCCTGAACATCAAATTACGATCATATGCATTCTTGTACTTCTGTGCCTGTATATCCATTGTCTTCCACAGGACAAACTTGTTGATCCACTTCTGAAGGTGTCTCTTCTTCAAGTATTTGTCATAAAGCGAAAGAAGGGCATTGGACTCCTTCTTTTGGATGGTGATCAGATCCCATAACTCAAAAGCCTGCCTCTTCTGTGATTGGTTCTTGGCATATAACAACACAGCCAGAGTATGATATGGTCCTGGCTTGATAGACTTGTAAGATTGTTGTCTTCCAAACATAAGTTTGCAAAGAGTGTGTAATGGTAAGTCCCAACAATCAGCATCTATTGTGGTATTTTTGTACTTCAACACTTCAGAAGCCACCAGCTTATAATATGGATCATCTTCCAATAATCCTTCATCCTGAAGAAGCTCCATATAAGTCTTAAAGATCTCGGGAAATTTGAACTCGTAGTAAGTCAGAGAGATCTTTGGAACGTCGGGGTCATCTCTCAAGTAAAGCTCATAATTCTTGAAAGCAAATGAGATCTCACTAAGAAGCAGAAACACCTCCAGAGGACCATCAGAAACTTCAGACTCTTTAGGCACTTCCAAACCTCTCACCAACTCCAATTCGGGCATCACTTTAAAGTCGTCAAAAGCTGCCCTTATGAATTGCTTGATCTGCTCATCTGTAGCCAATACACTAACAAAAGAAATCATCAGCCTCCAGAATTTCAAAGACGACCGAAGATCATAGAAATACGCGATATTACACACCGATTTGAACGTGTGTAAAGTGACATTGGCCATTTCTTCCGGGTCCAGACCCTCGGATTTGGATAGCACGGATGCATACAAGTCACCTAGCACGGCACTATCGGTACAAAAACTCCTTCCATATTGATGGTCATACTGTAAACATTGTGTAATGACATCCATGAACCGATAATCTTGGTCAATGGCTTCGTATTCTTCAACCAAAACCGATAAAGCCTCACATATGAGCTGGATGAACCCGTTCTGTTCTGTCTTATCACGTGCTTGTGCGATGAGGCTCTTGACTCTCTTATAATAAACACCATCTCCTTGTGATTTGGGACGGATATTCTTCAACTTGAGCAGACAAAACTCCTCGGGCAGTGCCAATGAATCACTCTCTATCGAGAACTCAATCATCTCCACCTGCCCTCGACTCGGTAGCCGGAAGAGATCACTCAAATATTTCTGTATAAGAAGTAACTTCCGCCCAACTTCCGATCGCACCTCATTGTAATCAAGTGCAGAGTAATCCTCATAAAGATCATAAACCGCCTCAATGGTCTTGAGCGCTATGTCTTCATTGTTCATCCTTACCTAACTCTAAGATCTCTAGACGCGCTCCTTAAAAAAAAGATGCACTTTAAAAAAAAAAGACACTTCATAGCAAAATACGAACAACTTTAATATTTGATGGGAAAAAAGTTTAAGGAATCTAAAGTAGATAAGGCTCACGCTATAGCAATGGCGACGTATAGGGCGATACCTGAATATCATACTGAATATAAGATGGAGCATTTCAATCAGTTAGTGGATACTACACGAGGACTTACAACGGATAAGCTTGGGAATTTTGTTGAGCCCGGTACCGGAAGAAGATGTCATCTTAAAGGTATCAATCTTGATGCTTCCGCCAAGCTTCCGACCTTGCCATCCGGGATGACTTCACACCGGTCGGTTAAAGACGGTTTATTTTGGGATGGGGATCATGTTTCTTTCGTAAACAGACCTTTCCCCTTGGAAGAGGCGGATGAACATTTGAACCGGATCAAATCATGGGGTTACAATACTATACGATATGTGATCACATGGGAGCTGATCGAACACAATGGGCCCGGTCTCTACGATGAGGAGTTTTGTGATTTCACTGCTTCCATGTTACAAAAGATCGCCGATATCGGCGGATTATACGTCATTTTAGATCCTCATCAGGATGTGTGGTCTAGATTCACCGGAGGAAGCGGTGCACCTTTATGGACCTTGTACGCGGCCGGATTGAATCTGCATAAGTTCTCCACCACGGAGGCTGCATTCATTCATAACACCTATTCCGATCCGGCCAATTTCCCCAAAATGGTCTGGCCTACAAATTATACCCGTTTGGCCACCTTTACGATGTTCACAATGTTCTTCTCGGGGCGCAAGTTCTTCCCGAAATGTATTATCAACGGAATGAACATCCAAGACTATCTTCAATCTCATTTCGTGAACAGTATCAGTTTCTTGATGAAACACTTGAAGTCAAAGTGTCCCGATATCTTTAATGCCAGTTTCATCGGTGTGGAAACGATCAATGAACCTGCAGTGGGATTATATGGCCATGTCGACTTGGCTCAGATCCCGAAAGAGCAAAACCTCAGAGTTTACACTACACCAACACCTTTCCAGCTGATGAAGTTGGGGCTGGGCATTCTGTGTGAAGTGGACATGTACGAAATCCGTCTCACTGGACCAACAAAGACTGGATCCAAGTTGGTCAATGAGCAAGAGGATACTTGTTGGTTACAAGACAGCAGATGGGATGAACATTACGGCTTTGAACGTGGAGAAGACTGGAAAGTTGGAGAATGTGTTTATGCCCTTCATGGTATCTGGGATACGGAATCCGAGACCTTGATGGTACCGGATTACTTCCATAGAGACCAGTTGACTGGTGAGACTTTGAATATGAACACTTTTGTCAATAACGAGTTCCTTGACTTCTACAAGCGATTCAAAGATATGGTGAGAAGAGTGGACTCCAATTTGTTCCTCTTCATGCAACCTCCAGTCTTTGAGATCCCTCCAAACTTGATCAACTCTGATATTGTGGACAATCGTACCGTTCTTTGTCAACACTATTACGATGGAATGTCATTGATGTTCAAGACCTGGAACACCAAGTATAATGTGGACACGTTAGGAATCTTGCGTGGAAGATACTTGAACCCTATCTTCGGTATTGTCTTTGGTGAGAAGAATATCCGTAAGTGTATCAAGAACCAATTTACGGAGTTGATCCAAGAAAAGAATGATCATGTCGGGAAGAGAGTTCCGATGTTTGTAAGTGAAACAGGTATGCCATTCGATATGGATGATAAGAAGGCTTATGAGGACGGTGATTACTCCTCTCAAATCGGAGGCTTGGACTGTATTAGTTACGCTTTGGAGTCGAACAATTTGAGTCACACATATTGGACTTATTGTTCGATCAATTCTCATAAATGGGGAGACCAATGGAATAACGAAGACTTCTCCTTTTGGTCTCCAAGCGACAAAACTCCGGAGCTTCCAGAATCAGGAAAGAAACGTGTCTTTGAATTGTCCAAAGAGTTCGGTGATACCAATAGTTCAATCGCTTTGGGATCCAGCTCTCCGTCGTATGGGGAAAGTACACATCTTTCTTATTCCAAAGTCGGTACTGGTATCACCCCAACAGGTCTTCTCAACGGTTCTAGAGCCTTGGATGCCATTTTAAGACCATATCCTATTCTGGTCAATGGTGTAGTCAAGGACTGTGTCTTTGATTTGAAGAAGAAAACCTTCTACTTCACCCTTCATACCAAGACTTCTTTACCGAAAACCAGTCCTACCATTGTGTTCCTTCCCTCTTATCACTTCCCTTCGGAAATGACTAAAATCAAAGTCTCGGAAGGAAGAGTCGTCTGTAAATACAACGACTTTTTACAAGTCGTCGAATGGGATCATGAAGTTAATATCGGAGAAATCAAACTCGAACTGGAACTAGACGATTCAGCTTTGGACTCAGAACTATACTTGACAAAGAACTACTCTTTAAAAGATTATGCCTGCAGTCTTTTCAGCTCCTGTCTGAAATAATAACATCCTCGACCTGCAGGCTCTTCACCATCGAGGTCCGTTTATTGCATATGGTGTTGTTGCTTTTACTGTTCCCCCTATATAAGCTTTTGTGTGGTTGATCTAATCCCATGTCACGTGATTTTTGATAATTGTATCCCTCTTTTTTTTTTTTTGCTTCTGCAGGTGAGCCTCAGTTGTGTAGTACTAATATATAATAGGGGGTAATTTTGGAGAGGTAAGATAAATTTGTGTAGACTCAAAATGAACTTTGATACCGACCAGTTATTTCTCGAGCAATTGAATTTCGTTAAAGAGCATTCTGATTTCAATGACGATTTGTTGGCCTTTGCCAATGATGAGTTCATTTTTCCAGACGAAGACAAGCCTAGTTTCTCACGTCAAGATAGTGAGACTTCTTCTTCCGTTAGTGGATTTAATTATACGGCTTTAAACGAGGAGACTGATGAGAAGTCAAAGGCCAAAGAGTATCTTCATTCTGTGCCAAAGGTTGAGGTGCCAGAAAATACGAAGAGATTATTTATTGAGAATGGGTTGACCGAGGTCCAAATAGAGGCTCTTGCAGCTTTGATGTTTCAGAAGCTGAATTCCCCACAATCTGCTGGTTCAGAGAGGGTCAAGAGAAACAGAGAGGCTTCTACACGGTTCAGAATTAAAAAAAAGACGGAGGAATACCAATTGGAGAGAGCCATTAGAGAACTGAATGCCAATATCAAACAACTGACACTGAAGATTAAAGAGTTGGAAATTGAGAATCGTTTTCTTAGAGATTTAATCCTAGATAGAAATAAATAAGTATCACCAATCCCATCCTGACATATACAGCTCACCATCAGTCTCCTTAGATGATGCCAATAATCCACTAAAGGTTTCGAATTCCAAGGACAAGTCACCTTTCAATCTTTTGGTCAACTCACTGTCTAACAAACTACCATAAGTCCAGTCCAAGAAGTCCTCCAAATTGTAAGAGTACTTGTTAAACGGTTGGGAGAAGATCTTTGCCAACGAAGCAACGTTCGGATGGTAATGGTTCATGATACTTTGTAATTCCCATAAAGAGGACTCTATCAGTTCGGTCTTTAAAGGATCAGCCTCCTTCAGATTGTAAGGATCAGTGTAGGTGTTGTATTTGGTGGTGTTATGGATCATAACCATACACGTAGGATGACGTTTGAGTAAATTGTAAATGAATGGAATGACAATCACCACACCAGAAGGAGGAGCAGTAAGAGTGAGTCTTGCTAATCTCTTGATAAAGGACAGAACCAAGGCTGCTGGAAGATGCGACGATTTCAAGAAAAGGTCCAACAATCTGAAGAATCTTGACTTTTGAGTCAAATGCAAAAGCTTGTTGTTCAAGATTTGATACAAGTTCTCGTAGAATCTTGGATATTCCAAGTTGTAATTGTTGATCAACTCGAACAATCCGTTCAATGCCAAAATAGAAATGCTAATACTGTCTTGTTGCAGGTTATTGAATCCGATTTCATAGGAATCACTCAAGAAGTCCATCAAGTTGGTTGGTGTTACCATGAAAGGAATGATTCTCTTGTGTAAAATTAACAAAGTTTGTTTGTAATGTGACATACTGAGATCCCAAGTTAAAACGCTCAACCAGTTCTTCTCGAAGTTGGCCTTGAAAGTTGGTAATTTGAGTATCACCTTTGGTGCATTTGGCACAAAAGTCTCATCATATTCAGGTTGGTCTTTGTACATGGCGTTCTTCATTAAGACCAAATAATTGGAGTAAAACAGTTCACGGTCTTCAGTGGAAACCTGCTCAATGATCTCTCCCAATTCTTGTACCAAATAAAACTTGATATCCCAATAAGGACGTAAATATTTCTCCTCCCATTCAACAAGTAAGAATTCCTCACACCTGACCAAATTGGAAACCAATTGTCTGAATAATGCAAGGCTGAAGAAAGGTTCTCCTTGATTAGGACCCAAACTCAGACTCTCCTCTTTGATTAAACTCATCACAACGACCAAAATATCCACTTGGAAGGACTCAAACATGTCGGTTTCATTACCGCTCAGAGTTAAGTAGCCAAACAACTTTTGAATGTATCCAGCATACTTACCCTTCAACCATGAAGCAACCTTGGCAACAGACTCATCACTGTTCTTCTTTACAATCATAGCCTTAGTTTGAATAAGAAGAGAAAACACTTTCTGTAACCGAACCGTAAGCGCTCTCAATTTAACAACATCCTCAGTCTCTGTCTCCTTAAGCAGATCATAATACGATAGAAGTATCGCAATGTTGTTGTATTTTTTATGACGGAACTCTTCAACCTCATGCAGTAACTCTTTGATACGTTCAATATCAATGGCTGGTTTAGCCACAGATTCCTTCACAACCTTCTTTCTTTTGGCTGCCATATCTAACCCTTGAAAGCTCTTCTTTTAACTTAGACTTTTTTTTATTTCTAAAATTTTTTTTTTTTCAAAGCTCATCGCAGTCGTGTATTTTTCACCCAATTTCTGGGCCTTGCAAAGGAAACAAAGAAAAAATTTTTGTAGAACAAGTTTTAAATTTCCTTAATGAACCTTCCAAGTTTTTAACTTACATGATGAAATCTCGCGTTTATTGTATTTACTGAGCCCTCCTATCGTCCAATTCTAGATTCGCCGCTCTAGGGTGGTTTGAGTCCGGTTTTGGTCTCGGGAATGATCTCTTTATTGAGGTCGGGTTTGAATGGGTAACCACGTCTGGCGCACCGTTCATCTTGTTACAATTTTTTTTAAGACGTCTAAGAGAACTTCTGACCCCTCATTAGGAAATTCCGAATGGGGAAGTTATAAAATTTTGGATTTTTTTCTGGTTCTTCTTATCCCGATGCACGGTGTTCGTAGTTAGCTTTTTCTTTTTAGTAAGTTCTTGTAAATTGTAGGAGTCCTTGAAAAAAATATCTCAACAAACGGTGTAATGTTCTCCATTTTTTTGTTTCGGAAAAATTATTCCGGATAATGGAGGTTCAGAAATGTAGCAACTGAGGAGAGTCGAATTAGATAAAAGTCGCGAAGAGTGCCGGGGTTCTGGAGTATTCGGATTAGTAATTGCTTACAACAGGAGGATGTTTCGGTAATTAAAATTTGAAATTTCTTACGAAAGATAGTCCGAAATGCGGGCCTGGAGCGGAGTAGGGAGATCCAAAACCCCTCGCAAACCGGATTCCCGCAAGTATATAAAGAAAAAACTATTTGCTGTAAAAAAAATTTCTGGATCATCGACATATTTACCAAGTAGAAGATGCCAGATTTAGATCAATTAGCTATCAACACCATCAGATTATTGTCTGTTGATGCCGTTGCCAAGGCCAATTCCGGTCACCCAGGTGCTCCAATGGGTTTGGCTCCAGCTGCCCACGTTTTGTTCCAACAAATGAACTTCAACCCAAAGAACCCAGACTGGTTGAACCGTGATAGATTTGTTCTTTCTAACGGTCACGCTTGTGCCTTGTTGTACTCTGTCTTGCACTTGTACGGTTATGACTACTCCATTGATGACCTTAAGAACTTCCGTCAATTGCACTCCAAGACTCCAGGTCACCCAGAGAGAGAATTACCAGGTGTCGAAGTTACTACTGGTCCATTGGGTCAAGGTATCTGTAACGCTGTTGGTCTTGCCATTGCTCAAAAGCAATTCGCTGCCACTTACAACAAGCCAGGTTTCACCCTTTCTGACTCTTACACCTACTGTTTCTTCGGTGATGGTTGTATGATGGAAGGTGTCGCTTCCGAAGCTTGTTCTTTGGCCGGTCACTTGCAATTGGACAACTTGATTGCCTTCTACGATGACAACCATATCTCCATTGATGGTGACATCAACGTTGCCTTCACTGAAGACGTCACCAAGAGATTGGAATCCTACGGATGGAACGTCATCTGGGTTAAGGATGGTGACTCTGACTTGGCCGGTATCGCTGCCGCCATTGAGGAGGCTAAGAAGATCACTGACAAGCCAACCTGTATCAGATTGACCACCACCATTGGTTACGGTTCTTTGAACCAAGGTACCCACGGTGTCCACGGTTCTCCATTGAAGGCCGATGACATTGCCCAATTGAAGAAGAGATGGGGTTTCCCAACTGACCCATTCTACGTTCCACAAGAAGTCACCGAATTGTACCTGAAGACTGCCAAGTCTGGTGCCGAGAAGGAGGCCGAATGGAACCAATTGCTCGAGAAGTATATCAAGGAATTCCCAGAAGAAGGTGCTGAAGTCACCAGAAGATTACTGGGTGAATTGCCACAAGGATGGGAGAAGGCTTTGCCATCTTTCACTCCAGCCGACAAGCCAGTTGCCACTAGAAAGTTGTCTGAGATGATCTTGAGTGCTGTTCAAGGTTCCGTTCCAGAATTGGTTGGTGGTTCCGCCGATTTGACTCCATCTAACTTGACCAGATGGGCCAACGCTGTTGACTTCCAACCTCCATCCACCAAGTTGGGTGACTACAGTGGTCGTTACTTCAGATTCGGTGTCAGAGAACACGGTATGGGTGCCATCATCAACGGTATGTCCGCCTTCGGTGCTAACTACAAGGTTTACGGTGCTACCTTCTTGAACTTCGTCTCTTACGCTGCCGGTGCCGTCAGATTGTCTGCTTTGTCTGGTCACCCAATCATCTGGGTTGCCACTCACGACTCTATCGGTTTGGGTGAAGATGGACCAACCCATCAACCTATCGAGACCTTGGCTCATATGAGAGCTCTTCCAAACATGATGGTATGGAGACCAGCTGACGGTAACGAAACCTCTGCTGCTTACTACAAGTCTTTGACTTCTACTCACACTCCAGCTGTTATTGCTTTGTCTAGACAAAACTTGCCTCAATTGGAGGGTTCTTCTATTGAGAAGGCCTCCAAGGGTGGTTACGTCTTGGTCGACGAGCTGGACCTGGACTTGATCATCGTTGCCTCCGGTTCCGAAGTCTCCATTGCCGTTGACTCCTTGCCAATCTTGAAGGAGAAGGGTTACAAGGTCAGAATCGTCTCCATGCCAGACTTCCACACCTTTGACAGACAATCTAACGAATACCAATTGTCCGTCTTCCCAGACGGCGTACCAATCATGTCCGTTGAGGTCATGACCACTTTGGGATGGTCAAAGTACTCCCACGAGCAATTCGGTATCAACAGATTCGGTGCTTCCGGTCCAGCTCCAGAGGTATATAAGTACTTCGAGTTCACTCCAGAAGGAATCGCTGACAGAGCCGAGAAGGTCATCACTTTCTACAAGGGTAAGCCTCTTATCTCTCCATTAAACAAGGCTTTCTACTCTATTGGTGCTTAAATAGTTTGAAAACGTTAATTGTGTTCTTTTAAAAACGCTTCACTTGTCCTGTAACCTTACCTAACCTAAGTCAAGAACTCATGCTCAACGGCTTTCTCGTATTTTTTTTCCCTCCAGCCTCACATCATCACCATCGCTTATTTTTTTTTTTCTTCGCTGCTGCTGTCTCTCGGGTTTTCCTCTAATTAATTTTTTAATATATAACGACCTGTCAGAGGATCACTCAGGAGTTTTTTTTTTCTTTAGGTGTTTTTTTTTTGAAAGATTTTTTAACAATTAGCAAACACAAGGGTTGTTATAATTAATTAAGACATTGGGAAGATGGAAGAACAGGGCAACAAAAATGAGTTGCAACCAAGTACGAGTAATGATTCAGGGATTTTGAATAAGATATTTAGAAGACGGTCGTCTGCCGGGTCCCGGAAATCCGATGATTTAACAGCGCATCGAGAAGCATTGCTCCATCTTGCGGGCACAAGGCGAGGATCTTCACATTCTCGATCGAATAGCTCCAATAATCCGTGTTATCGGTTATCCTTCCAGGTGGGGGTGTCGGAGAATAAGAATACCAAGTACAGACCGACAATGGAGGATGTGCATACGTACGTTGCCAATTTTGCTGAGCGGTTGGATTGGGGTTATTTTCTGATTTTCGACGGCCATCTGGGGAAACAGCTGCTGAGATGGTGTGGGTCCAATTTGCATTCGGTTATCGAGAAGAATATTTTGAAGAACGATTCGGTTGATTTGAGAGTGAATTTGAACAATTCCTTCATTGAAAGTGATGAGCTGATGAAGAATGAATGTCACGGCTCTTCCGGTTGTACGGCCCTGGTGGCCATATTGAGATGGGAAGAGTTGGAGGAAGGTTCCAGTGCTGACACGACAAATCGTAGTATGGATCTGCAATCCACTCCATTCGACTTCGTTCCTACAGCTAATCATAAAAGAATGTTATACACTGCCAATGTCGGTGACTCGAGGTTGGTATTATGTAGAAATGGGGAAGCTGTTAGATTATCCTACGATCATAAGGGATCCGATGAAAATGAACAAGAACGTATTGTGAACTCTGGTGGAGTCATTTTGAAGTCGAGAGTCAATGGAATGTTAGCTGTTACGAGATCTTTGGGTGATACTTATATGAAAGATTTGGTCATTGGAAATCCATACACGACTCTGACTGAGATTGACGAAGAGGACGAGTTCTTGATCATTGCCTGTGACGGGTTATGGGACGTGTGCTCTGACCAACATGCCGTAGATATGATCAGAGGTATTAAGGATGTGAACAAAGCTGCTAAAGTGTTGTGCAGCTATGCAATGGACAATTTGACTACTGACAATGTGACGGTAATGGTCATCCGTCTTGATACGGGAGTCTTCAAGTTCAAGGCTGCCGATCAAAGTGCCGTTGTTACTGACGATGAAGACCAAGTGCTGGAAGTGGAGAAGAAGATCGACGGACTTGGTTTATGATTTACGTGGCAGAAGATAGGAAGCTTGTGAAAGTTTTGTAGTATTTAGTATATTTAGAGAAGGACTCTACTCTCTATCAGTAAGATCAGTGATTTTTCCCTAGTAAAAAAAATAAAGTGAGGGAGGAGAAAAAAAATTTTTAGGAAAATTTTCAATCTCATCTCTTAGTAAAGGATTAGACTTCAGATTTGAGATCCCGATAATGGCCAAGAAAGTTGTGAAAAAGGGAGCAAAGAAGCAATCCAAGCCTGAAAAGGTGGATGATTTTGTATTCACCATTGATTCGGAGTCTGAAAATGAAGCAGTAGTTGAATCAGATGACAGTGATGAGGAAGAAGACAAGAAGGATGAGCTGAAGGTGAGCAAAGATTTGGATCCAAAGTTCACCTTTTCTTTGGATGCCATGGACACTGCTGGTGATTTCGATGGCTGGGATTTCCAATTAGAAAAGGAAGAGTCCTCAGAGAAGAAGGAAGTCGACTTGGACACGATTCTTAGAAGAAAGGGTGGATTGGGTGAAGTGATAAAGACCAGTAAGGAAGAGGAAGAAGAAGAAGAAGAAGAAGAGCTGGGTTCTGAGTCGGATGACGAATTAGCAATGGATGGTTTCGGTATGGGAGCCAAGGATAATGACAGTGAAGACGAAGAAGAGGATGAAGAGAAAGAGAAGGAAGAGGAGGAAGAAGGGGAAGAGTTACATGCTGAGCCTGAATCTGAACCTGAGTCAGATGAAGATTCTGCCCAACTGATCAGTGAATTCTTTGCTGACGAGGCTGAGAGTACTCTGGCCAAGAAACAAGTGCATCAGACCTTCCAATCGCTTTCACTTTCGCGTCCCGTTCTCAAAGGTCTTTCCCAATTAGGATATACCAAACCATCTCCTATTCAAAGTGCCTCCATTCCAGTGGCCTTATTAGGTAAGGACATCGTTGCCGGAGCTGTTACTGGTTCTGGTAAGACTGCTGCATACATGATTCCAATCATCGAGAGATTATTATACAAGCCTGCCAAGGTTGCCAGTACCAGGGTGATAGTGCTTCTGCCAACCAGAGAATTGGCTATTCAAGTAGCTGATGTCGGTAAAAAAATCGGACATTTTGTCAATGGGTTGACATTTGGGTTGGCTGTTGGTGGTTTGAATTTGAGACAACAAGAACAGGAGTTGAAGGCCAGACCAGATATTGTCATTCTGACACCTGGTAGATTCATCGATCATATTAGAAACTCTCCAAGTTTCAATGTAGATAGTGTGGAAGTTTTGGTCGTTGATGAGGCCGATAGAATGTTGGAAGAAGGTTTCCAACAAGAATTGACGGAGATTCTTCAATTGTTACCTAGAAAGAGACAAACCTTGTTGTTCTCTGCTACTATGAACTCGAAGATCAAGCAATTGATCCAATTGAGTTTGGACAAGCCAGTAAGAATCATGATCGATCCTCCAAAGCAAGCTGCCACTGGATTGGTTCAAGAGTTCATCAGAATCAGAAAGCGTGAGTCTTTGAAACCAGCTGTGTTGTTTGAGTTGTTGAAGAAGATCGACTCCAGACAACTGGTGGTGTTCGTTTCGAGAAAGGAGATGGCCCATAAGTTGAGAATCATCCTTGGTTTATTGGGTATTAAGGTTTCCGAATTGCACGGTTCCTTATCCCAAGAACAACGTTTGAAGAACGTTACTGAGTTCAAGAAACATATCGTGCCAGTTTTGATCTGTACCGATTTGGCTGCCAGAGGTTTGGATATCCCAAAGATCGAATACGTTATCAACTTCGATATGCCTAAGAGTTTCGAGATTTATTTGCATAGAGTTGGACGTACTGCCAGAGCTGGACGTGAAGGTAAGTCTATTTCCTTTGTAGGAGAGTCTGCCCAAGACCGTTCTATTGTCAAGGAACTGATCAGAAGTGTTGAGCTGAACAAGACCGGTAAGGCATTGGGAAGAAATGTCGACTGGAAGGAAATCGAGGAAATTAATAAGCATATCAGTTCCAAGGAAACTTTGATTGAAGAAGTATTGGAAGAGGAGAAGAACGAGAAGGAAATTTTACAAGCCGAGATGCAATTGAAGAAGGGTGAGAACTTGTTGAAGTACCAACTGGAGATCCAAGCAAGACCAAGAAGAACCTGGTTCCAAACGGAACTGGAAAAGAACGGTGGAGAGAAGAAGAAGAAATTCTTAAACTCGAAAAAGAAGAAGAGACTGGAAGAATTGGAAGAAAACGGTAGAAGTTATAAGAAGACCAAGGTGGACAGAAGTAAGAACGATGAACTGAGAATCACCAAGAAAGGCTCTGCTAAGAATAACAAGAAGAAGAAAAATAAACGCAAGTTTTAAAGGAGAGGAAATAAAAAAAAAAATTAAAATTGTATAAAACCGTTTTAAGATATAGACAGTATCAAATGGAGCGTCTAACACAAACGTTAGCCGCCGTACAAACTCTGGTACGTGAAAATGTTTCTGCCATTCGCGTTGACAGTATATCATATAGTCGAATCATTGACTTGGAGTCCTTCAAGGATACCTTTTCTCCTTCCCGTATCTTTGCCCAGATCGTGATCTTGCAAGGTTTCTATTACCTGATAGCGACAGGTATGTTTTGTTTGTTGTCGTCATTATCGGGCCAGCCGTTCTCCTTTGATTGGATCTTCTCCTGGGAACCTATAACGTTGGAAAATGCCTTGGGGTTGACATTGACGGTGTGCTGGTTATTGGACTCTTTCTTATGTATTGGATTTATGACTATCATAGTGGGGAGATCAAAATTGGCCTGGGATTTCGCTTTGACCATTCATTTGATCAATTTCATTGTCTGTTGGACCTACTCCAAAAAATTCCCGCGCTCCTTCCTTTGGTGGGTCTTACAAGTCGTCTCTTCCATTCTTTTGGTAAGTTTGGGTACATGGACCTCTAGATGGAGAGAATTGAGAGACACCTTCTTCGAAGGTTTGAACGATGCTGAGACTGGAGTTGCCGACGAGATTCCTATGCAACCGGTAGCTCCAACCAAATGAGCTGTAATAATATATAGAGATAATAATATCCATTCATTGTTATACACCGTTTAATCTTTTAATTGTGGCCAATTCCGTCAAGGCCGATGACAAAATATCCATGACTTGTTCGTTGGACATGACTCCATAAATACCTAATTGTTGTCTAATGGCAATCATGTTGACGATCAGTTCAATTCTGGTCACAACGTGGTCCAAAAAGGACAAAAATCCAATGTTGGTCAACCGACTTATTTGATCTGAAGATTTGACAAACTTTTCATCAGGCACAGACTTGGAAATAGATAAGCCGTCTCCGAGATAGGACAAAACCTCTTCCAATCTCAAGGCCAATGTTCTTAATCTCCATACAAGATCGGTATTATTGGAAACTGTAGCAACACTAGCCGTAGTCTTCTCTCCCAACTCTTCTCTTTCAAAGAATTGAAGACGAGGAGAAAGCGATTTGGTGAACATCACCGTGATCAATTCCGGAGTTTCCAAACCTTTCAATTTCTTTTCACCAACCTCGTGAATCAACCAGCCGATTTGATCAAGATTGTTCATCTCCTCCTCTAACTTTCTAGCCATTGGAGAGTATTTATCAGCATAAGCCTCATCCAAGGTCAAACCTTCTTTGGCCAATTCATGGCTGTGCAAGATAGAGTCGAATTCCTTCATGAAATCACTACTCAAGAACAATTGACCACCATCAGCAATGGAACTGATTCTGGACGTTCTGTTCACCATAGGACCGAAGTAATCCATTCTCTTGGTGATAATATCACGTTCACACACCGGTACACCCCAATGTGCTCCCATTCTTACAGAAAGACCCTTGTATACCACATTACCTCCACCGTCTCTCACTTCACAACATTGGTTGCTCTCCAAGATTTCAGATGGCCAATCGGCCTCCAACAATTGCTCTTGCACAGTGAAACACCATAATAAGGCAGATATTGGAGTAGGGAAGGACACGATGAACAGATCACCTTCAGTCTTGACTTCATAACCTCCTACAATACGCAATTGTCTACGCATAATAGTGTTATGAGTTCTAATAGCCGATCTCATCAGCACTGGGTGGGAGTCCCATAATAAAGTCGAACTCTTGATATCGGTGAAAACCATGGCAACTTCTCCAACAGGTGGCTCGATTTCATCGTCCAATCTTCTCAAAGTGGAATCTTCTGGCAACGAGGACTTATCCTTTCTCACCTTAAGTAATGCATCATTATCTTCGGCCTTCTTCTTCCATGTACTGGTTTGGTCATTATTAAGAGAAATGATAACAGCAGCGACTTTATCACTAGCACCATACGAAATAGCGTAATCTCTCAACTTTTCAGCCGCGACTTGAGGATCATCTTTATCCTTTCTGATCACATCAATGGCAACGTTGTATGGCACATATCTCCAGATCTCATGAGTACCAATAGCGATCATTTGATCACTAGGAGACAATTCAAAGACAGTGATATCAGGACCAGAATGAATGTGAGGTAACAAATTACAGTAACCCACAGCTCTCGAAACATCCACCATTCCATCCAATTTACCATCGTTGGTAACGAAACCACCACTTTCTCTGATTCTCTTATATTCATCCAGGGCATAAGGTGAATGCTCGGTGGTAAGCAATTGATAACTACCATTTGATCTAGTCAACATGGCCATGGAATCTCCAATGTTCAGGGTGTAGATATGTTTGTCTCTGATGTAGATGATAGTAGCACAACAACCACTCAAACCATCCTTAGGAGTCAATTCGTAGGTAGTCGATGTTCTATGGGCTTCTGGAACGGAGGCAAAAGACGAAGTATCATTCTTGATGATGATCGAATTGATATCTCTGTTCAAGTTCAAGAAAGCACGTCTCAATGCATCGTGGACGGTGGTGTTTGGCTGCTTCAATTCCTCTTGGAAAATGATACCGAAAGTCTCTTGTACAATCTTGGAGATCTTATGACCTTGTTGATCATCTCCATTCTTACCGTCGAAGATACCAATCAAGACCTCGTCATGATCACCGAACTTTTCCAAGACCACATCTCTGATGCTGACAGAGTCACTAGTACCCAAGGAATCAGAGATACCGTAACCAATATTGGCAAATGCCGATGACGTCGTACGTACACGGGTGTCTACAGTTTGGTCGGGTAATTTTTGAGTCGTGATAGTAACGTCCATCAAACCCAAAATCTTCAAGTCTTTCAAGACTAAGAACGAGTCCAAATCGTGGTAGTTGGAATCTCTGTTGTGACTTGGTTTGATCTCCAATCTCTTATTACCAGAGAAGTTCAAGTACTTCAAATCAGTGTTCCAATGCCAGTTCCAGTCGTATGGCCAATTCGAGATGTTATACTTCAATTGATTGGATCCGACATCCAACACGTTCAAATGGACAAGCTTGGATAATTCAGCCGGTAAGGAATGCAACTTGTTACCGTTCAAATGCAAAGTAGTCAAGGCAGACAATCCCTCGAAATCTTCCAGGGGTAAAGTAGTAAACTTATTACCAGACAAGAACAAGTCAGCCAAGTTGGTCATACGACGTAAAGATCCAGTTGGTAATTCGATCAAGTCGTTATAAGACAAGTTCAAAGACTTCAATCTGTGCAAAAGTGACAATACTTGAATGGCTTGATCTTCTAATCTGTTATCGGCCAAAGAAAGGAACATCAACGAGTCCGATAAATATTGGTCCTTTTGACTGCTGCTTCCCTGTCTTAACAATGGCGGGTCAAAGGTTGGTCTTCTAGAGTTCAAAGGCGAGATAGACTCTATTGATTCATGTCTGATCACCAGGTCTAAGTCATTACTTGGAGTAACAGGTGTAGCTGATTTGCTCAGGAAATATTCTTGTGGAGGTCTTGGGAACTCCACCAACAAGTTGGAGGAGATGTTCAACACAGCCAAAGATGGTAAGTACCAGATCTCTTCTGGTAAGGCTTGTAAATTGTTCAAGTGCAAGTCTAAATATTGTAATGATGTCAAATTCTTGAAATCTGGTGGTAATTCTTGAAGTTTGTTATGGACGGCCGAAAGGTAAACCAATCTCTTCAATTGGGAGATCTCTGTTGGTAAGTAAATCAAATCGTTGTCGTTCAAAGTCAATCTCTCTAAATTTGGAATGCTCGAGAATATCTTTCCTGACAAAGCAGTCAACTTGGCTTTAGATAAGTCGATCACCGTCAAAGATTGGAAAGTGTTTTGAAGAACTAAAGAAGTCAAAGGATTTCTAGCCATGGCAAATACTCTCAAATTTGGCAGGTTATCCTTCATGAATGAGATGCTGTTGCTCGTTGATTTCAACTCTTGTAACTTTGGTAAGGAACTAATCGACTCCAAACTGGTCAACTTATTATATCTGATATCCAACACTTTCAAGCTGGTCATTTCAGAGAAGAACAGAGGTGCTTCTTTGGTCAACAAATTAGCACTGATATTCAAGTTCTCCAATTTAACCAAGTTCACCATTGATGATGTCACATTGACTAAAGAATTGTAGGACATATCCAACTCCACCAAGTTGACCAAATCAGTGACCGATTCAGGAATCGACTTGAAATTGTTGGAAGACAAGTCAAGTTTCTTCAAGTTCTGTAAATTGCCAAAACTCTTTGGTAAACTGCTCAATTGGTTACAAGCCAAGTTCAAAGACTCCAAATTGGCAAGCATCTCGATGTCTCTAGGAATCTCAGTCAAGAAATTCACCTCCAAGTTCAAATCCACCAACCGAGACAGTTGTAAAAGATTGACTGGGAAATGTGTGGCTCTGTTGTCAGCATAGACAAATTTCGTCAAGTTGTTACAAGCTTGAATGAAATCCAATGGAATGGTGATCGAGGGGTTTCTCGATACGTCAATCGACTCAATGTCAAACGTTCTTTGAAATAGCACCAATGGAATGGATTGAATTTGGAATCCTGCAAGGTTCACATGTTTGAATGTTCTAGTCACGATATTCTCTTCTTCGTCACTCAATTGTCTCAAAAATGATCTCTCAATGGTAAACTTCACCAAGTAACTGATATCTGTAGCTGGAGTTACATCGGTTGTTTGATAACCGGAAAGTAAAAGCAAACTCATTTGGAGTCTCAATGGTCTATCTTGACTTTCTAAAACTTTGGATAGCCGTCCAATACGTACAGACAATTGGTAATCACCAGCTGTACTATTGAAGAGATACTTTCTCTTGTACCTTCTCAACAACTCCAGTGTTGTCATCTCTGTATCACATGACATCACCTTGGAAGAATTATCTGTTGTGAAGATACGAATAAATGCTCTTTGTACCGAGGAAGCCGAAGAGACCGAGTTCTTTTTAGAGGCCAAACTTAAACCTGCCGTCGACAGTTTTCTCATTGAGGTTTCCAGAGTTGGTGAGGCTGGTGCAGATAATCTACCGGCATCGACACTATTTCCTCTTGATTTTGAAATTCTCGAATTGGCCATCAGAGGATCGGAACTCGTGGAGGAAGAGGTACTATTCAATCTCTCCTTTTCGGCAATCATTTCATCACTTTTCACATTCCAGGACTCTGGTGGCACCCAATTGGATGAAACACTTGCATTGTGATCTCTGAATGGTACACCACTGGCACTACTTACAGAATTGCTTTGTCTGCCCAATTGTTGTAAATTGACCGAACTGACCAATTGATTCAAGTCACTGAAATCCGATAAGTCAATGTTTAGTATCAGAGATCCTCCGCTTGGATCGATGGGTTTGGAGTTGGGAGACGATCTTCCGCTGTCACTTTGACGATGTTGCGTTGTTGTTTGACTGTCACTGGTGAACATTTCCTGGGATAGCTCCGGGAATTGCTTCGACATCGGAGAAGCAATGCTATGTAATCTTGTCGAACTTCCTCTCATTCCATTCGAAGTGGAAAAATGCCTTCCTGTGAAGAAATGGTGTTCCTTCTCTCCTTCGGTAGATGTATTGCTAGTAGTACTTGTCGTAGAAGCTTGGGACAGTTGACTCTCCCTACGAGGACCCGATACAGAACCCGTTCCACTCAACAATTTACCAAATAAGCTCGACGACTTCTTCATTGGACGTTTGAGTTTCTTTCCTGATGGCTTGATTGGAGTTTTGAGCGGAGCCTTCGCTGGCAGTGGAGCCCGGGAGTGAAATCCCTTATAATTGGCGCTCAATGGATTCACCGACTTGGACTCGGAAGAAGAATCCGAATCCAGCGATCCACTACTCTGCTTATTGGATTCCATCGGAGTAGCCGAAAGTTCCGCCACAGGATCTTCAATTGGCGCTTCAGATGTCATGGTGATTCCTTAAAGTAAGCTCCTATTGTTGAAGGTTTCAATCTAGCTAACTAATTTTTTTTTTATTTTTTTATTTTTTTTCTCCTCTGTCTCCTATTTTTTTTTTTTTTTGCTTCGGCCTGATAAATTTTTGACAAGCGTTGAAATTCGTTAGAAGGAAAATCAAACATGCATGATTTGGAAAGCCGCAAGGTGATAAGGAAAATCAGGTAAAATTTACCAATGTAAGTCTGATAAAAAATTCCGCCACATGAGAAGAGACCAATATGCGGACAAGTCCGTTCATACATACTATGTTCGGGTTTCGTAAAATATGTTCATGCAAAGTTATGTAATATTTAAGCTGCATTCGGGCAGTTACCAGCAGCATCCCGCCTTTTCTTCCCTACCAGCTATTTCCAAGTTCATGTTACTATCACTATGAATGAACCCGTCATTGCCCAATTGCACTCCCGTACTGGAGTCTCGGATATCGATGATCCCCGTCTCGATCTTCTCACAAATCTTTATCCCCAGCATTTCAAACACCTCATAGACGTTTTCTCCACTAAACGCCGAGCAGTCATAGACAAAGTCCACGTCCAAGCCATACTTCAGACGCATGTTGCCGACAAATTCGGCCACATCCTTCCTCTCCACCTTGATCTCAGAGACAAGATCCAGCTTGTTCCCCACTATAACACACGTGATCACGGACTCATTACAGAGGTTCTTGATGTCCTTCAAATCGAACTCGAGCAGTTCCAATGTCTCTGGTTTAGTCAAGTCGAAACAAAGAACCGCTGCCAGAGATCCTCGGTAATAAGAAGAGGTGATGCTTTTAAACCGCTCTTGTCCAGCAGTGTCCCATATCTGTAATTTGATCTCAACCTGTCCTGGAAGTTGTAGCACTTTGGAATGGAATTCCACCCCAATGGTCTGATTTGCAGGTCGTGAAGACTCGATATCAAGGAAACTTCGAAGTAAACAAGTTTTCCCGGTCCCTGAAGGTCCAATAACAATGGTCTTCGCTAAATAGTCATAGTGCTCCAATATGGTAGGAATAATAATATTGCTCTGTAAGGTGGAAGAACTCAACACCGATAACAGCGATAACTTCTTTTTCATCATACTCATACCCACCAATTAGAGTCCTAATAAGTTGAATTATGGACTCTCTGTTCTCCTTATGTTTCACTGTCCACTCTTTGTTTATTTGTTTGTTTTTTTCCTCCTTTTTAGTACTTTTTTTCACTACTCCCCTCCCCTTTTTTTTCTCTCTCTTCAAAACGACGCGTTTTTTTAAATTACACGCATTTCATAAATATTCCCTTTATGGAAATTTAAGTGAAAGGGAAAAAAAAATATTCATTCCCCCTTTTTCTTAGTTCTTTTCAATCAACTTTATCACCACAAACAAAGATGGATAGTACTATTATTCAAGAGGACAGTACTGATGCTGTCTTTAGTGACAGAGTGAGAAGATTCCAGGAATTTCTTGACTTGACAGACAAGACCGATTACAAGGAACAGATCCGGTCGATGTTGATGAAGAATGAGAAGAGACTTGTCGTGTCGATTGATGAAATCCGTGATTTCGACCGTGATTTGTGGCTGGGCCTCTTACAAATGCCAGCAGAATTCCTTCCAGCTCTGGAAAAGCTGTTGAAAGAGACCTTGATGGTGGTTTATGACCCGTACGAATTCCCCAATCTGGAAGTCGACAACGACACCGACTTCTACTTGTCCTTCAAAGGTTCCTTTGGAGACCACCAATTGACTCCAAGATCGATCAACTCCTCTTTCTTGTCCAAGATGGTCAGTATTGAAGGTATTGTTACACGTCTGTCCTTGATCAGACCAAAGATCATCAAGTCGGTACATTATTGTGATGATACTGGAAGATTCCATCAGAGAGAATACAGAGATCAAACCACGTCTTTTAACCCGATTAGTACCAATGCGGTATATCCAACGGAAGATCCAGAAGGTAACAAGTTGGTTACCGAATATGGTTTCTCCAAATACAGAGACCATCAAACAGTCTCTGTTCAAGAATTGCCTGAGACTGCTCCAGCTGGTCAATTGCCTAGATCGGTCGATATCATCGTTGATGACGATTTGGCCGACAAGGTCAAACCGGGAGACAGAATCCAATGTATCGGTGTGTATCGTTCCTTGGGTAACGGTAACAACGCCTCGTCTTTCAGACGTGTCATCTTGACCAACTCCATCTATTTGTTGAAGGAGGTTAAGACCACCACCAAGATTACCGACTCCACTTTGAGAACCATCAACTTGTTGTCCAAGAAGAAGAATATCTTCGACATCTTATCCGAGTCTCTTGCTCCTTCCATTTACGGACATGACTACATCAAGAAGCTGGTGTTGTTGATGTTGTTGGGAGGTGTCGAGAAGATCTTACCTAACGGTTCCCATTTGAGAGGCGATATCAATATTTTGATGGTTGGTGACCCATCCACTGCCAAGTCGCAGATGTTGAGATTTGTTTTGAACACTGCTCAATTGGCCATTGCCACCACTGGTAAAGGTTCTTCCGGTGTCGGTTTGACTGCTGCCGTCACCACCGACAGAGAAACCGGTGAGAGAAAATTGGAGGCCGGTGCTATGGTTTTGGCCGACAGAGGTGTCGTCTGTATCGATGAATTCGACAAGATGTCCGATGCTGACCGTGTGCTGATCCACGAAGTTATGGAACAACAAACGATCACCATTTCTAAGGCCGGTATTCACACCTCGTTGAATGCTCGTTGTTCCGTCATTGCTGCTGCTAACCCAGTTTACGGACAATATGATGTATTCAAGACTCCTCAACAAAACATCGCCTTACCTGACTCTTTGCTTTCCAGATTCGATGTCTTGTTCATTGTGACAGATGATGTGTCCGATGAGAAGGATCGTAGAATCAGTGAACATGTCTTGCAAATGCACAGATACATTGCAGCTGGCTACGAAGAAGGTGAACCTATCAGAGAGACCAACGGTGTCACTTTGAGTGCTGGAGATACTCACAAGACCAGAGACGAACTCGAAGACGAGAACGAGGAAAAGATCTTCTTGAAGGGTTCTGAGAACTCGAAGAATGTACTCGTCTCCATCGGATTCTTGAAGAAGTATGTACAATATCTGAAACAGCGTGTTAAGCCAGTATTGACTGCTAAAGCCAGTGCCAAGGTTGTCAAGTTCTACTCTGAGTTGAGAAACGATGCTGACACTGTCAACACCAACAAAACGTCTCCTATCACAGCCAGAACTTTGGAAACTATTATCCGTTTGGCTACCGCTCATGCCAAGTTGAGATTGTCTCAAGTAGTAGAATCCAAGGATGTCAGAGTTGCTGAGGAGATCTTGAGATTCTCCATCTTTAAGGAAGTTTCCAAGAAGAGAAGATCGAGAGCTGTTAAGAGAACCAAGATTGCCGAAGACAGCGACGACAGCGATTTGGAAATTGCCGATGATTCCGACTCTGAAACTGAACCTTCCGACGTCGAATATGTTCCAAGAGGTACCAGATCAAGAGCTCTGCAAGTACAGCTGGACTCTCCACAACTGGATACGACAATGGAACAAATCACCACCGAATTGGATAATTTACCACTTCAATCTACAACACGTCAAGAGGAAATTGCAGGAATTTCCCTGGCAAGATTACAGGACTTTACAAGAAAAATGTCCGAGTTAATACAATCAGATCTCTTTGAAGATGACAGCTGTGCTGTAGAGACTTTAATGACAGAGATCAACAGAGATTTGAGTGAGGAAAATAAGTTCGAAGAACTGGAGTTCAACAATCTGTTGGAGGTAATGAGTGATAGAAATCAAATTTTGGTGTCCGATGGTAAGGTTTGGAGGGTATAGTGTATAGTATTTTGATCGAGTTTTTGATATGACTAATTTACTTGATAAGCAGATAGGGACTAACAGTGACTCACTAGCTTAGTGACTAAGAAAACAGTGGCTTTCTCTGCTGAAGAAAAAAAAAAATATTTAAAGCAGCGCTCAAGTCGGCCAGTTAAAAGAGTCACCATTACACAATGTCTTCTCCATTAGCCAAACAGCTCAAAGTAGCTTTGATTCAATTACACACCAGTCTGTCCAAGGCTCTGAACTTGGCCAAGGTCACTGCCAAGATTGAGGAGGCAGCTGCTGCCAAGGTTGACTTGGTGATGTTGCCTGAATGTTTCAACTCACCATACGCTGTTGACCAATTTGCCAACTATGCTGAGGTGATTCCAAGTGGTGAGACCACCACTTTGTTGAGTTCGTTGGCCAAGAAGTTTGGTATCTTCATCATTGGAGGCTCAATTCCTGAATTGGGTGAAGACAAGAACATTTACAACACTTCCATCTCCTTCGATCCGGCTGGAGAAATCATTGCCAAACATAGAAAGGTCCACTTGTTTGACATTGAGATTCCAAACAAGATTACTTTCAAGGAAAGTATTACTTTGACTGGTGGTAAGAAGGCTACTGTCTTCAACTTGAAGGGTTACGGTAATGCTGGTTTGGGTATTTGTTACGATATCAGATTCCCAGAATTGGCCCTGATTCTGCTGAGACCTCCACAAAGCTCCTTTGCCATGTTCTACCCTGGTGCCTTCAACATGACCACTGGTCCTTTGCACTGGCACTTATTGGCTCGTGCCAGAGCCGTCGACAACCAAATCTATGTCGTCTTGTGTTCTCCTCTGAGAGACATGAACAGTGGTTACCATCTGTTCGGTCACAGTTTGATTGTCGACCCTAACGGAGCCATCATTGCCGAGGCCGGCGAGGGTGAAGAAGTCGTCTACGGTGAATTGGACCCAGCCTTCTTGGACCAAACTAGAGGCGGTATCCCAGTCACTACCCAAAGAAGATTCGATGTCTACCACGATGTTGCCAGTGACGCTACCATCAAGGATTTATAAAAAATTTAGTTGTTTTAAATTTTATAAAATAGTCAGCACAGCTCAACTACAAAGCCCTTAGTAGAAAATTGGAATCTTGTCCCAGGTCCATGGGTCGTTGAATCTGATACATTCGTCCAACTTGGCGATTTCCAGGAAGTCACCGTCGTCCAAAGTGAAGCTGTCAACGTTCAAGTTAGAAAGCAATCTCTTTGGGTTGGAAGACTTTGGAATGATGGCCAAACCTCTTTGGTGAGCCCATCTCAACAAGACTTGAGCTGGAGTAACCTTGTACTTGTCGGCAATGGACTTGATGGTGTCGTGCTCGAACAAAGTTGGAACGGCCAAAGCAGTCAGGTTCTTCAATTCCAAGAAAGATTGTGGACCGAAAGAGGAGTAAGCAGTGACGACAATACCCAATTTTTGCAGGTACTCAATCAATTGAGGTTGTTGCAAGTATGGGTGGTGTTCGATTTGCAAAGAAGCTGGGATGATCTTCAGTTTCTTGACCAAGTCTTGCAACAAGGCGGCACTGACGTTGGAGACACCAATGGACTTGACAAGACCCTTTTCGACGAGGTCCTCCATCAGGGTCCAGGTGTCCAAAAGAGAGACGTCTTCGTAGATGAATTCGTCACCACGGCCACAGTAGAATCCTGGAGGGTACTTCTCTTCGAATGGAACGAACTTGAAACTAATTGGGAAATGGATCAAATATAAGTCCAAGTAGTCCAAGTTCAAGTCGGTCAAGGTCTTGTTCAAGGCCTTTGGAACGTTCTTTGGGTCATGGAAATTGTTCCACAATTTGGAAACAATGAACAAGTCCTCTCTCTTGACAAGACCGTCCTTGATCAGCTTGTTGATACCTTCACCAACTTCCTTCTCATTACCGTAATCAGCAGCACCGTCGAACAAACGATAACCTTCCTTAATGGCATCGTAAACCATGGAGGCAGCAACCTCATTTGGGATTTTCCAGCATCCCAATCCAACAGATGGAATTGTCTTACCGTTGTTTAAATCAAAAGCCTTAACCATTTTTTATTATTATCTTCTAATATCTCTCAATTGATTATCGAAAAGAAAATGTGGGGAACCACGGTACCTTTTTATATCATGCCCTTTTTTCATTTTTTTTTCCTCTCCCCTTGCCTAGGCTGCTATTTTCCTTTTTGTTAGCTAGGCTAAAAAGGAAAATCACAACTTACGAAAATTCGTATCGGTCTTTGTCAACATTTTACGCAGACGGAATTATTGTCTTTGACTTGCGTTTCCTTGGCAGGTCCGGTGGAGTTAACCAGACTCTATTTAAATTAGAGAGATAGAAATAAACCTCAATTGCCTTAATACCCAATACCTTAACCCCAGTGGCCTCAGTCACTTAATTGAATATAAGTCAAGTACTACGTGGGCAATTCCCTCCTTCTCCACTCCCTTAACTCCACTCCATAATAACGTGATCGACAATGGCCAAAGCGCCCCAACTTTTTTGCCCCTCCCTGCAGTGAAAAAGTCTGGGGATCTGTGGAGGAGAAAAATGGCAAAAACCTTTCAAATCCGGATCGCACTCAAATTTAACAAGATAGCCTCCGTCGATCTACCCCACAACGCAGTCCCACTTCATTGGTTCTAGGTCAAATATTGTGCATTACTTTTAAATTTATAAATAGTCACTTCTATGTACATGTGAGGGCGTCGGCTAAATACCAAGACATTCCCAATTTTACGACCCACCTCGTCTAATTAATGGTGAAGCCGAAACCTTTCATGCAGCTCTTGTATTCATCGATGATGGTATCACATTTACCGCTGTCTTGACCATTGATTAATAAGCACTCATCTCTCGATTGTTTTTGAGGAATGCAAACGCAACAAGGTTTTGGTTCTGAGGAGTTAATATATAATCCTGTGGTGAAAATAGCACTTAAAAAGTGCTGTAATACCTCTTCTTTACTTACTCGTCTCGTTCTTAACTGGTTCAGCCATGGTCCAATGCTCTTACTGATGCTTAGTAAGTCTTTCTAGAAAAAATGCTCAGATTTTTTTTTTTTCTTTGGTACTTTGCTTGATTGGGAAATATTACACGACGGTAAACAGAAGAAAAAAAACTAGCAACTAAGATAAGATTATACCTCATCGATAAAGGGACAATGACGGATGATGATACATGTGATATAATGGGGCCCATTGGGATAGTGATACAGAGTTTATTGGGGGTATTACTGTTGGGGTCATTAATATACAAGCGGTCTAAGGAGTATCCGCGGCGAAGACCGTGGAAGATATGGTTGTTTGATGTATCTAAGCAAGTGATAGGGGCGTTGGGGGTCCATTGTTTGAATATCTTGATGAGTATTATTAGTGGCAAGGATTTATTTGAGATGATCAAAATGGAGCCGCCTGCCACTGATCCATTAGACGACCCTTGTAATTATTACTTCCTCAATATCTTATTTGATACCACTATAGGAGTACCAATTCTTTATGGCTGTTTGCTTGTACTTTACAAGATCTCCGAACTCATGGGATTACAAGGCGTTAAGAGCGGTGAATACGGACATCCGCCAAGATTCATCAACTACATCAAACAATTGATAATGTATATGGTGGGGCTCATTATGATGAAACTGGTCATCTATCTCACCTTGATCCTCTGTCCAATTTTACTCAGTATTGCCGATTGGATCCTTTCCATTTTCAACAAGAATGAAACCTTACAATTGGTGTTTGTTCTCATGATTTTTCCCTTGGTAATGAACTCGGTACAATATTACTTAATCGACAACATTATCCAGAGCCCAGAGTACAAAAATGAGCCGCACACCAAGGGTCTGTTGGGTCAAGAGGAACCTATAATTCCAGAGGGACAAGATGAACGTGGATATGGAACTATATAGAACAATGTTAGATTTTTTATGCTCTTTGATTTTGATTTATCGTAACGACAGATCTCTCTCTACTTCTGCCACTACCTCAGCCGCTGTCCCTGCTTCTGCCTGAGTACACTTTTGCACGTTTTTTTTCTTCACCCAATGATAGGCGAATAGCTTACATCGACCATTAAACGTCTACCACTTATTAGTTTCCGATCGCGATTAAGAATGTCTTTACATAGAGATACACAAGCTTCAGGTGCTGAATTACCTCATACCTTTGACAAGCCAGTCCAATTACTGATCATTGGAGGTACCGGGTTATACAAGTTGGACAATTTGACGCCAGTAGCCAGATTGACCATTTCCACTCCATGGGGCTTTCCTTCGCTGCCAATCACCATTTCCGAGACCTCCACTGGTTTCCCAATTGCCTTCTTAGCTAGACATGGTCAACATCACGACTTGTTGCCTTCTGATGTCCCTTCCAGAGCCAACATTGCCGCTTTGAAGAAGATCGGTGTCAAGGTCATTGTCCTGTTCAGTGCTGTCGGATCCTTACAACAACACATTGCACCACGTGACTTTGTCTTGCCTACTCAGGTCATTGACCGTACCAAGGGTATTAGACCATCCACTTTCTTCGAGAAGGGTTTTGTAGCTCATGCTGGATTTGGAGAGCCTTTCGATATGAAGTTGAACAAGATCATTGCCGAGATCGGTAGTGGCTTGCCAAATTTCCAGAATGGAAAGAAGTTCCATACGAAGGAGACTGAGAAGGACGATTTGACTGTTATTTGTATGGAGGGACCAGCCTTCTCTACTAGAGCCGAGTCCAAGTTGTACAAATCATGGGGAGGTTCCGTCATCAATATGAGTGTCTTGCCAGAGCTGAAATTAGCCAGAGAACTGGAAATCTCGTACCAAATGATTTGTATGTCTACTGATTACGATCTGTGGAGAGAAGATGAAGAACCAGTCACGGTAGAGACTGTGGTGGGTAACTTGAAACTGAACAGTGAGAACCTGCACATCGTTGCTGAAAAGTTGGTGGAAGTCTTGGAAAAGGAAATTACAGCCGGTAACGTCGGAGATGACTTGAAGGGCTCCATGAAATTCTCCGTCAGTACCTCTCCAGCCGGTGTCAAGAAAGAATTGTTAGAGAAGATGCACTTCTTGCATCCTGGTTACTGGCCTTCTAACTAGACGTTTTTTATATAGAAGAAAAAAAAAATTCTAATCCAAATTATTCATACATAAGATCATCAATGGCTTCCTTCACCACACCCTTGAAAAGTTCACCTCTTGCGAACTATTCCTTCTCCACGCCGTCATCAGAGGATTCTCATAATGATACATTCATAGCCAAGACGCGAAAATCGGCGCAATCCTCCAACGGGTTACTGAAGTTGGCACTGTTAAACAACATGTCCACGCCAAAGCTGAATCCTGAACCTGTAGCTGTGAGCTCCGGGTTTGACGTTGGAATGTCTACACCAAGGAAGTTGGAACCTTTGGTTGAGACCCCTTTCAAGCTGAAGAAACTGGTTACCTTCAGTCTGCCGGAATCCCAAGTTCGAAGTAACAATTTCTTCTCGAAACCATTGAATTTGGAGCCGGGAAGACTCAACGGTTTCAGGAAGAATGAGCTCAAGACAGAAGCTGCCAAGCCAAATAATGCATTCCTGCCCATGTTAGATGATAACGTTATACTGCTGATGTCTCGTTTACAAAATAAGGAGTTTGCTATGAAGAGATTCCTCGTTAGTTTGTTCTTATTGTTGGCTTTGAAGTTAGTCAACTCTTTCATCACTTTCATTTACTACAACACCTCTATATTGGACCTCGTATATGAGTTCTTCTACAACGAAAAGATAGTCTCAGGGATCAACTATACCATCATAGGATTCACGTTGATCAACTTGTTAACTAGTGGACTGAAGTTGATCCAAAAGCAGGACCAATGTTTGGACTTGAATTTGAGTAACGAACAGAGAAAATTGTTGGGCTTGAGCTTGGTTGTCGAAGAACAACTGGCTCCAATGCCAACAATGACTCCAGTCAAACAAATGTCCCACGAAGAACAAATGAAAGAAATGGATACGATCAGCAAGACTAACGAATTATTGGCTCACTTACAAATTTCAACTCCAAAACCATAATTAGAATACGTATAGATATAAAAACTGAGCCTAAACCAATCTCTCCTCGAATCTCAATTCGTCCAAGGCTGGCAATCCGATCAATAATCTCAAGAAGTTTTCCAAACCTTGCTTTTGCTTGTTCAAACCGTTAATGGCTTGGAATCCTGGTCTAGTCAAAGGAGCCTTCAACCAGTAACTCAAGAAGGACAAGACGGAGTAGAATCTCTCGTACTCAGAAGCATTGTCACTTCCAACCTTCTTGTAAGTGACTCTGGTCAAGAACTCACACATGACGACCAAGTCGATGATCAATGGAGTGGCCAACAAGGAGTCCTCACAAGTGTTGTGAATAGCGATTCTGTTGTGTCCTCCCAACATCAATTCGGAGTAATATTCATCCATAGCGACCTTGGAGTCACCAACGGCTGGAATGTACTTGATCACAATACAATGGTCAACCTTGGAACCGGCCTTCTCATTATACAAGATCTTGTTGGACTCGATAATATCATCAACGACCGACTTCTTGGAGATTTCCTTGGATCTGAATTGGGCTTGGGAAGACAAGTTGTAACCGTCATTGTTACCCAAATGGTTATAAGAAGTAATCGAAACTGGCTTGATACCGGCATCGACCAAGAATTGGGCCAAGACAGACTTGATCTTGGTTTGTCCGGTCTTGAAATCGTCACCTCCGATGAACAGCTTGTGAGTCTCCAGTAATTCGATACAACCTGGAACAAAGGTGTTTTGTGGGGAACCGTTGATAAATGGTACACCTTCCAAGATACAGGCGACAGCAAAGATAGTGGAAGGACTGATTTCAGAATGGTCAGCCTTAATGGAACTCAACAAGTTCTCTTGAGTGTCGTTGACACCTGGGATGATCTCAGAGTAACGTTCAGTGTTGGCAGTCCACAAGACAACAAGGGAGTCCAAGTTGTTTTCAGCCTTGAACTTTTGCATGTCCTCTCTGATAGTCTCAACGTGAGACCATTTACCCTTGGTGGATGGTTCAGCACTGCCTTCTCTGTTGATACAGTTGTCAGCACGCTCGTTTTGGTTAGCCAGGATGTAATCTGGATAATAAATACTTGGTAATGGTTTGTATTCAGCCATGTAAGGTTCCAATTGCTTTTGCAAGTCAACATCCAAGACCTTCAGTCTCTTCATGGCCTTGTCCAAGCTATCACCGTTGATATCCCAACCACTGACGACGAAGTCATTTGGGCTGACGAAGGGTAAGATGTCTTTGAAAGGAACATAGACATCCTTACCCTTGTCATCGATACCGATCTTGACAGTGGAGGATTGAGTGACGGAACCGTAATAGTTTGGATGAACGACACCGTTCTTGGTTTCGAAGGAGATGTTATGTTTGTTAGCCAAGACAGAGGCAACAAGAGTAGTACCATTGTTACCACCCAAACCAACTAACATCAAACCAGTCTTAGGAGTCTTCAAGTCGACCTTGAATTCGTAGTCAATTGGTTCATTCTTGACGACGTAACGACCATCAGCGGTCTCGGAAACTCTTTGACTCTTGTAAGTGTACAAGGAGGTCAAGGTTTCTTCGTTGACAGTGATCTTGTCATTGACAACGGTAACTTTAGGGGTGTAATGGGAGACAGTCATAATATTAGTTGATTAAAGAGCTTATTGGAGTAGCACAAGGGAGAATTACTAGGACTATTTATATGGTTCCGGAATCCCAACATTTCGGGTTCGTTTTCAGAAGGGCGATTTAGCATCCAAAATCGCGACCCGAACTTTAATAAAAAGAGGGTTCGAACAGTCTGTACCATAATATGCACTCCAATCAAGGCTGAGAAAATGAGCAAATCGTGCATATCGATTAAACGGAACCAATCATAACTCGCGAAATCCCGTTGTTAGATGCATTTTGACGGGCCGTGCATGAACGGGAAAGAGGGGTTGCGCTAAAAACGGAAATTAAAAATAAACAGGCCGGAATTTTCACCGAGATTTTTTCTCAGTTGGGAAAATTGGAAAACGAGAATTGTTGTGCCAATTAAGTTTCGCATGTGCTGGAAGTTCCGAGTTTCCGGTGTTGCCATGAAATAAACACGAATCAGTATTATTTGAGTGTAGTATTAATTAAATGTGGCCAAGTGAATGAAGTGCTCTGCTTTAGATGTGAGGATTGCAGAGGGGTATAATAAGGGTCCAAAGGATCTGATAGTGGTTCTTAATATTCCGATGTAGCTCAAAGCAGCAGACAACTGTGTGGGTACTTCTCTGTCTTGATTGCAGAAGATCCGGGAGTTCCAAAGACTTAATCGTTTGAATTATTCAAAAAGTAAACCTTAGTTGATAAGAAAGATAAGGAGTTTTCAGATATATAAGATATATTATGTTATGCAGAAATTACCAAATTTTAACAGCACCAACACACCACCACATTGCTTGTATAAACCATAGCCAGTTCAATTTAAGCCCAATCTACCTCTTTCCTTCAATATCTTTTCCTCCATCGCCCCAAATCATCCCTCGCTCTTTATTTCCCTTCTCGTCTTTTTTTCAGAGATGAGAAAAAAAAGTTCGGTTCACTCGAAGACTAGCAGATCTTGACTATGACGTTCCTTAAACTAGCACCCACGCTCGATAGACTGCTTCTAGGAAACCTTGCCAAGGAGAGCATTATATTCAAAAGGTCATGTCTTCTTCAACCCACCAAAACTGATCTGCTCAACGCCGACTCCACTCTTTCCAATATCCAACAAATTCAGAACAAAGCCAACTTCACCACATCGTACAAGGTTCAGAACCCGGAGCTGGGCAGTGTCAAGATCTTTTACAAGTACTGTGTCCAGTTTCTTCAATTTTACAAGAACGGAATAAAATCCACTTACCAAGATTGGAAGGAGGTGAGACAGTTGCAAAAGAGCTTTTACGTCAATAATAGAGACATCATCCCAGGGACCAAGAACCAGCATAAACAGATCAGAGTCAAGGACAATAAGCAGTTGATCAAATTTTTGAGTAATGCGGTGCATAATTATCGGAACGAATATGCACTGACCAAAGATTCCACCCGCATGTTTGAGAACAAACATGAGATCGCCATTACCCGGGCCCAATTCCGGAAATTGATTCGAGTGCCACCAAATGTCAGGAAATTACCCACTTTTGCCATTTTGTTCGTTCTATTGGAAGAATTTATTGTCTTACTGTGCAGTATCTTCCCCGATCTTACCCCCTCTAACTGTTTAATTCCCCAACTTTATTCACGGTTCTACGGAGCTGCTCTGAAGGCACAAAAAAATTTATACACCATGGAAAAAGGGGACGTTCCATTGACCTCTCTGTATCTGATAGAAACCCCCTTGGTCCATCAATTGGTCACCTTTTTGCAGTTGAAATCCCGTTACATCCCTATCGGTTTGTATAGCGAGAACTACCTCAGGGACTTAATACAGCTTCGCTTGCAGGAAATTAACGTGGATGATTACCTTATCTTGAGAGATGGGGGGATATGGAACTTGAGTAAATTGGAATTAGTCGATCTGTGCATAATGAGGGGTTTGATAGATCTCGAAGAATTCATTGGCTTCTCCAAGTCAAAGGAAAAAAATTTCTATGACCTCATCGATCAGGAGTCGCTCAGACTTAAATTATGGCTATTCATTAATAACGCACAGAGCGGGGCAACTCTCGACCTGATCTCATGTAATCATTCATTGTTGATTCCCAATGAGGCAGACGAAGTCTCTTCGTGCATCAGGTACTTGACTAGTATATAAACAAAGATATAGTGGGCATATCTAATTCTTATCGCATCCCACCTTTTTTTTCCCCTAAGAAAGCAACGAAGCTTGTTCTTTTTTCCTCTTCTCCATGTCATCTCTCACGTAAAATCCGGGGTAAGGTTAAAAAAAAGGAGGGATCGCCAAGAAGTCTTGAGGGGTAAAAGTATATTTAAAGGAACCGAAACATCTTGTAGACCAATATACTCCATAATACCATATGACTTCTGTTGAAGAGATTGAAGATTACAAAGCCAAAGCTTCCTTTGTGGAGACACTGGAGGGAGACTCTATTGAAGAAGAACAGCCAGTTAAACATACAGGACATGATGCCATTGTTGATGAGGCTAATAAATATTTGCTGGATGACGAAGAATTCGAGTTTGAAGATGTTGAAGAGAAGAAATTGATACGCAAAATCGATTTCACCATTTTACCTTTCATAGCAGTGTGCTATGTTTTCTTCTATATCGATAAGACCACCTTATCGTACGCCCTGATTTTCGGTATTAAGGATGACTTGCATCTTGGCGGAAAGGAGTACTCGTGGTTGAGTTCGATCTTTTATTTCGGTTATTTGCTGTTCGCCTTACCGACGAACTATCTCTTGTTGAAATATCCGGTCAACAGATACCTTGGACTGAACATTTTCTTGTGGGGGGTTTTTCTTATGATTCAAGCTGCATGTAAAAATTTCAGTGAATTGGCTCTGGTGAGACTGTTTGGAGGAGCCGGGGAAAGTTGTGCTGATCCTGCTTTCCTTTTGATCACCTCTATGTATTACACAGCCACGGAACAACCTATGCAAATTGCTAAATGGTATAGTTTCAACGGTTTGGGTATTGCTACTGGTGGTTTATTGGGTTATGGTTTGGGCTCTATTAAGAGTTCCTTACCTTCGTGGAAATACGAGTTCCTTGTCATTGGAGCTCTTTGTTCCTTCTGGGGTATTATCGTTTTTGTCTTCTTACCTGCCAATCCCGTCAGAGCCAAATGGTTCAGTGAACGTCAAAAGAAGATGATGGCCTTTAGAATCAAGAGATCCCAAACTGGTATGGAGACTAAAGTATGGAAGGGATACCAAGTCAAGGAATCTTTACGTGATCCTAAGACTTATATCTTCTTCCTCAGTGCCATGTTCGCCAATATTCCAAATGGTGGATTCAGTAACTTTGGAACCATCATCGTCAATGGTTTAGGTTTCTCAACATTGCATAGTACTTTGTTACAAATTCCTTACGGAGCCTACATTTCTTGTGTCATTTTATGTGCTGCTTATTTGAACCGTCATTTACATGAGAAATTACACAAGAACTTCAGAGTCGTCTTGATGATCTGTTTTATTCTCCCAAATTTGGCAGCCGCCTTCGGCTTGTATTATCTGCCAGCCAGCTCCAAAGTTGGACGTTTGATTTGCTATTACTTAACTGGTTCGTACAATGCTTCTTTTGTTTTGATGCTTTCGATGAATACTTCTAATACTGCTGGTCATACTAAGAAGGTCATCACCAACGGTTTCACCTTCTTGGGTTATGCCGTGGGCAATATTGCCGGTCCTTTCTTCTACAAACAATCACAATATCCAAGATATTCCTTGGGTATGGGTTCGTTAATTTTCAGTCACTTCATGCAAATCTTCTTGGCCTTGCTCTTGGGATACCATTTAAGAAATGAGAACCGCAAGAGAGATCTGATACAGCAAGGCGAGAAGACTATTCTCCACGGGTTGGAGGATTTGACTGACCGTGAAAATATCAACTTCAGATATGTCTATTAAGAGTATGCCTTGTCATACAATCCAAGTGCTTTGATTGTGAATAAAAATTTGTAGTTTGGATATTCAATACCGCTAAATTTGTTAGTATGATTCTGTAGTTTTCTAAAGTTGTCAAACTTACCAAGAGTGATTGAAGACTCCTTCAACACCTTCGAATTCCCATTCTCCTGTTTCCTTTTGTCTGTCCATGATCACTTTAATACCGCGATCAATGACATCTTTTCTTGGGCATTTGGCTAATAACAAGCCAATTACAGCCCAAGCTGTTTGAACCACTAACGAAGTCTCAGATTCTACATAAGAGTGTAATTCACACGACTTCATCGTTTCTCCCCAACCACCATCTTCCATTTGCTTGGAAATAAGGAAATCACATCCTCTTCTAACAGCCTCATCATTTTCGTAGTCCTTCTCTATAGTGGAAAGCAGCTCCAAGGCAAACATACCGGCATAAGTGTAACAGATTCCCCAACAACCGTACCAGGACCCATCTGAATTTTGTGACTGCCTGATATAATCAATGGCACGATCAATGGCCAACTCGACGTCTTGCGATCTATAGTCGTAGTATTTTCTGAAATAAGTCAAACCAAGCACGGAAGAATCAGTACATTCGACGTACGGATATTCAACCATAATATTGGCAAACACCTCGGCAGGATTGATCAGCTCCAAAAGAGGAGTCAGTCTGATCTTTTCATAGGTGGAAAAGGAACCGAATTCAAACAGTCCCACGTTTTGCAAGGACAACAAGACATCTACCGCATCCCGAAGATTCGAGTCATTGTATAAGTCACGATACTCGGCAAACAGTTTGGAATGTTGCACCATAATAATCAGCTTCATCAGTTCGGCAGTACAATCACTAACAGTGTATCCTTGTTCCTTAGTGGAGAAAGGCCACGCTCCCTTTCTCTTGTCTCTATAACTTCCTTCCACGCATTCGTCTGTGAATTGAGATCTGATGAGGAATTTGTAACCACTGACAATGAAGTCTTTGTACTCTGGCAACTCCGCAAGACCTGCCATGAAGAAGTATTGGATAGCGAAACTGATATCCCAGACTTGCGAACCGTTCGTTCCCATGACAGCCATACCTTGAGGACCGTGGAAAATGATGTCGTCGAATCTAGAAGCAGCTCTGAGGAAATCGGCAGACTTTCCTTCTTCAACATACACTGCTATCAAGTCAAAGGCTGCACTTACTGGTGCAATTGTGAGATCAACTGTGTTCTCCAAGTCCTTCTTAATAAGGTTATAGACATGATCGTTGGCTCTCTTCAAGAGCCAATTTGGTCTCAATTTTTCATACCAAACTATCAGAGTATTCATCACGTTAAGAACCGTTGTATGAGGATAATAAAGATCGACACCACAGACGGTGTCTCTATGTTTACTGAAGTCAATAGAGTCAAAGTCCTTGACGTAGATCTCAGTCCTCAATGCTTCTAATAATGGGTCCAATTCACATGCCACTCTGTTCGAGGACAAATACAGTAACGGTGCTGTAATCAGTCTCGTATGTACCCACCATCTTCCAGGATGAACGGGAATGGAATAAGGCATACCGAAGATTTCTGGTGGAACTGGATTCACACCTTCCCATTTGTACAAGTTCAAAATAGATAACCATGCCTTCCCCCAATGAGGACATCCAATGGCTCCACCCAACCGGTGCAAAGTCTTACGAGCCTTGACACAAACTGGATGATCCAGTGGTAAACCCAAGAGTCTTAAGACGACGTAGTTGATGCTGGTTCCAAAACATGTCGACTTATCTACAGAGTGTAAACCCCAACCTCCATCTACAGGGTGGGCATTGTTGACAATGTACCTTATGAGTTCCGCTTTCACGTGTGGTTCGATCTCGAGATTGCAGTAGTAAAACAGAGCGACATACCCGATCGTCATGAACATTGGTCCAATGTATTGTACAGGTACAATTCCTGAATCTTTATCTTGAAGCAATCGAAAGAACGAAGCTCCACGTTTGGCCAGCTCAATTGGTGTCTCCGCCTTGGAATCATACTTTGGAGCAGGGAAGGAATCCATCTGAAGTAAGTACTTTACTAAGTCCGATTGTGGATCCTTCTCCGCATCAGCCGGGCTCAAATACTCCCATTTGGTAGCGCCCAATTCAGTGATCCGTAATCTCCAACGCGAGGGATCACTTTTGGCAAGTCCAAGTGTCTCACTGTAGTACTCTCTCGGAGCCATCGTTTACTGGTTGTGAAAAATTATAAGTTATTAGAGCTCGTATAAAAAAAAAACAAAAAAACATCACCTTCCCCCTTTCTAATCACATAAAGTTGTGTGACTTCAACCAGTCGGCAACATCGGCTGAATCTCTCTTGGCCCAGAGATAACTTGTTTGAGCTTGATCTAAAGCTTGGGCTAAACCTCTTTCAAAACCCTTCTTTGGCTTGTCGGCAAAGAATTCCGTCATCTCATTGTATCCCTTCTCTGTAGCGAACTTACTCAACACCAGTTTCAAAAATCTATCCCACATTACAAGATTGGTAGCAAGTTTCCCATGTACGGCATCGTAGTTCTCCTTAAGATAGTTCCAGAATTCCCAACGAATAGCGGTACCCAGTCCAAGGGATTTACCAAAGAGTTCGGCATCCATAGGTCTGAATTCGTCAGAGACCAAGATGGAAACCACCTTTGGCTTTAATACTGGGTTGGTGACGTAAGCAACGGCCTCCAATGCGGACTCCAATGCTGGAGTCTTCTCGGCAATTTGTTTCCAAAGTTGGTCGTATTCTTCTTCAGTGGCATCTGGTTGAGAAATGACAGTCTTGAAGACAAAACCCCTCAAGAGAGGATCGATCTTACCGGTTTCCACCCATTCTTTGAAGAGGGAACGAGCATAACTGACCACACTTTCCACACCAGCAGAAGAAGCGGCAGAGAGTAATAACGTTCTAAGACTGCTGACCTTGTAGTCGTCAGTATCTTGAGCAGCAACACCGACCTTAGTTAAGGTTGGGGAAACCAAATCAAGTAAGAACTTCTTCAAACCGTCTTGTACTTCTTGAGGCAGCTCGAACCAACATTCCTTAACAGCATTGAAGCCGGACATCATCTGAGTCCAAAGAAGATGATTATCTTCGTTCTTCAACAATTGAAGGAACTCGAGGAAGGAGGAAGTCTTAGTTAAACCAGCCGTGGCAGTGGCAGTCAAATCAGACACCAACCCAATCTTATCTCTTACAGTCAACTTATCCATGTTATCAAAGATATCTTGTAACAATTCCGGGTCGTAACAAACACGATAGAATCCATAGGCATCTTTGTTCAACTTGACCAAACCCTCGATCTCAATGTCCAGGGACTTGGTCTCTAAATAGTCAGTTCTTGGAGTATCACTCATCACGTTCAAAGGAATCCACCATACAGTCTCATCTTCTTCTGGCTTGACATCTCCAGAAGATAAGAATCTCTGTTGCTCTACGTGAACGGTTGTTGGAGATGTACGTGTTACAGTAACGTAAGGGAAACCCATCTTACCAGTCCAATGACTCATGTAATGAGCAATATCCAAACCGGTTACCTCACCCACACCATCCCAAAGATCCACCGTAGTGGCATTGGCGAACTTGTGCTTACGCAAGTAGTTACCAACACCTTTCAAAAAGGCTTCGGTACCCAAAGCGTTACTCAACATGTCAATAATGAACCCACCTTTACAATAAGAGATGGCATCAAAAATCCCTCCAATGTCAAAGACACTGTTAATTGGGACCTCAACAGGATGTGAACCTCTAAGAGCATCCAAATTGAAGGCCATTTGTACATCCCTAGTAAGAGACGAGGTGAAAGTGTCCCATTCGGGATGGAACTTGGAAGTGGCTACATAACCGACCCACGTTGCAAATCCCTCGTTCAACCACAATTCGTCCCACCAGTTCATCGTTACCAAGTTACCGAACCATTGATGGGCAATTTCATGAGAAATAACGTACGAAACAGTCTGCTTATCCTTGATATCGGAGGTTTCAGGATCGTACAACAAGGCAATTTCTCTGAAGGTGATCAATCCGTAGTTTTCCATCGCATAATGACTATACGTTGGAATGGAGATCAAGTCTAACTTTGGTAAAGGATAATCAACCTCAAACACTTGAGAGAAGTAATCAACAACCTTAGAAGCTGTTTCCAACCCAAAACGTCCCTTCTCCTTCTTACCTTTGACGGTATAGATTCTAATAGGAATCTTACCGACCCCTTCGTACTCCTTTTCGGTATAAGTCTCGATGTACTCGAACTCTCCCATAGCCCAGGCCACCAAATAAGTACTCATTCTGACGGACTGGTCGAATGTATACCTGACCAAGCCGCCTTCCAAGTCTTTGGTAGAGGCAACAGGCATGTTTGAAAGAGCCGTCCATTCACCTGGACAGTCAATCACCACATCGAAGACTGCCTTCAAGTTAGGTTCGTCCATACATGGGAAGGCTCCTCTAGCATACGATGACTCGAATTGGGTACTAAGACATATCTTTGGCTCTTTCGTCTCTAAATCCGTATAATCCGAACGATAGAACCCCGTCATGTTCTCAAAGATCTTAGCACTGTACTTGATGTCCAGTTTCAAAATCTCGTTCTTAGCAACTTGCTCACTCAATTGAAATCCAATAACTTGAGTCTCTTCATCGGCTTCTTGCTTCACCACCGTCAAGGTTTTGTCTCCAGCTTGAATCAAAATCTCCTCAATAGTAATCTCATGCACGTTGAACCAAAGCCAATCAGTCAGCTTGACAGCCTTGAGATCAATCTTCACTTCACCTGAAAAGGTGTTTGCACTCAATTGTACATTGAATATATGAATCCAATAACTGATTGGAGAAAATCCAATCGGAAGCCCTTCGTATTCGTCTTGAGCCATAGTAATGTTCTCTTCTCCGTGCGGCACTATAAAAAAATTAAAGAAAGGGGGAAAATCCTTTTTTTTTATATCGTAATTGAAAAATTACCTCCCTACATATATACTGCATATGAGTCACCGACAAGAGGTGGGGTTACTCACTCTTTGCCGATTACTCAACCGTCACCGATTTGGCCAAGTTTCTAGGGAAGTCCACGTCGATTCCCTTGTTGACGGCCAACCAATAAGACATCAATTGTAAAGGAACAATATTTAATAACCCTTGTAAGCAGTCCACCGTTTCTGGAACTTGTAAATTAGCAACCAGTTTACCCTTAGCGATGTGGCTGTCTCCCTCATTCGAGATGATGATTGGACGGCCATCTCTGGCAACGACCTGAGAGATCAGGTTCATCACCTTAGGGAATAATGAGTCTCTTGTAGCCAAGGCAATAATCGGCAACTTGTCATCGACCAAAGCCAAGACACCGTGCTTCAATTCTCCAGCCAAGACACCTTCGGAATGCATGTAAGAGATCTCCTTGATCTTCAAGGCACCTTCCAACAGGGTAGCGAACTGGTTACCTCTTCCTAACAACAACAAAGAAGGTTGGTCTTTCAAGACGGTCTCACACAACACCTTGATCTCGCTCTCCAACTTCAACACGGTCTTGATCTGTTCTGGGATCTTTTGTAAACCATCGATGATCTCTTGACGACGAGCCAGTACAGATACACGGTCGTCGGAAATACTCAAAGCGATCATAACCAAGGCAATGTATTGGGAAGTGTACGCCTTGGTGGAAGCAACACCAATCTCTGGTCCGGCATTGATATGGACACCACAATCAGTTTGACGAGAGATGGAAGAACCAACAGAGTTGACAATACCGACGGTCAAAGCTCCTCTTTCCAAACAATAGTTCAAGGCAAGCATCGAGTCCAAAGTCTCACCGGATTGAGAGACAAAGAAACAGACATCATCTCTCAATACTGGAGCTTGACGATCCAAAAAGTCGGAAGCCAATTCGACACTCACTGGGATTTCTGTCAACTCTTCGAAAAGAGATCTCGTGGCAACACAAGAATGGTACGAGGTACCACAGGCTACCATGATAATACGTCTACAACGCCTTATACTTGGGAGCCAAGCTTGCAAACCACCCAAGTTGACACGATGGTTGGCAAAGTCGATTCTACCTCTCATAGTATTGAAGGTGGATTCCGGTTGTTCGAAGATCTCCTTTTGCATGAAATGCTTGTATGGACCCTTCATGATTTCGGCCAATTCCATTTCCAAGGTGTGGATGGCTCTGGTGGAGGAAGCACCGGCCTCTCTCTTGGCTCTATGAATATGTAATTCTCCGTTGTAAATGTGGACGATGTCATCATCTTCCAAGAACAACACCTTCTTGGTGTGTTGGATGACGGAAGAAGGATCGGAAGATAAATAGAATTCAGCTGGCATAGGCATTCCATCGTCGGAAAGGAAGGCTCTCGATTGCGAATGACGGAAGTTTTGTTCTCCCTTGGCTATTGGTAACAATCCGTTCAAGGTCTTGTTGACTCTTGGGGGTTGTTGAGTTTCACTTGGCTCTGGGAATTCGACATCGACAAAGTCAACCTTCAAATTCTTTGGGGTCTTGACACCAACCAATAAAGGAGAACCCTTTCTAGTGGCTACGACTTCACCTGGATAATGGGAAGATTTGACTAACAAACCATAGGAACCTTCCAATTCGTACAAGACTTGTTTCATCAAGTTATTGAAGTCTACTTCATGACCATTAGTGACATTGGTGTCATAGATGTGCTTGAACAACTTGGCAATGACCTCAGTATCTGTGTCGGATTCAAACTGACAACCCTTTTGCAGTAACAAGGTCTTCAATTCCTTGTTGTTGGTAATAATACCGTTGTGAACAACGACAAATTCGTTATGAAGATCAGATCTATGAGGATGACAGTTGATACGGGTAACACCACCATGAGTAGCCCATCTAGTATGGGCAATAGCAGAATGGTTGGCAAATACAGCATCCCTATTAACATCCTCACTATCAATTAACAGCTTCAATTGGGCAACCTTACCGACTTCCTTGAAGATAAAGGTCTCGTTCTGTTCATCGCCATCGATGGCCAACCCAGTAGAATCATACCCTCTATACTCCAAACGAGACAACCCCTCAATCAAAGTATCAATGATCTCACCTCTGGACTTCTCCACTAAGAAGTTGACATACCCAAAAATACCACACATCGTTTAAACGCTTGCTTGGATGCTCTATCTAGTTTCTGTGTGCGTGTATATATGAAATGACACGAGTTGAGAGAAGAGAAAAAAAAAAGTTGAAATGAAAACAAAAACAAAGGAAAAAATCAGCCTGCTTATTTAAAAATAGCCTAAAAGGGGTCGCAGTAGCCATAGTCATCTTTTCATGGCAAAGTCCTGCGGAGCGTCTAAATGAGGGTCTAGATGAATCTGGGTCTTGTAATCCTGTTAGGGTTTCTCCTTCCCCTGAACCTTACATTGTAATTCTACTCTCTCTCTCTCTTTACCTTTTCACCCCCTCTCTGTAAATGAAATTCGGTTTCTGTGGTAATCGTCCACACCAATTGTCCAACCACATAAATACAACCCTGGTAACCTAAAATTGAACCCTTGTTCTACCGAACAAAGAATCACGTTACAATTCCAGCTTTCCCCGCCGTACGTCGCGTATCCCATCGCAGAAGGCTGTGATTCGAATCAATTTATCCCAATTAGGAAGGAGCTAAACAAGGACAATTAAGACGTCCGAATTTCACGATTGACTAGACTCGAACCTGAGACTTGAAATTCCGCATCGGGACGTCACATCATCGAAGCCTGAAACAATTTTAGTTCACAACGATCTTTTCTTTATGAAGTGCAGGGGGCTTAGGATTGTCATCGGATCTGTCTATGTATGTGACAAACTAAGCCCACAAGAAGGAAAGAAGTGAAATAGAAAAAGTTGAAACCGAAGTATGGACTTTGTATAGTGGAGATGGTTTCGTCCTACACTGGCGGTGCTCTGGAGGAGAGCGAACACTCTGGGCCCCTACTGGATTGTACTACTGTAAGAGTAGGGTAGAGTAACACCCCAAAGCTACTACTCTTCCAACCTAACACACCGCCACCACCATTACAACTACATCTACATATACTTCACGACAACTGAAAGCATGACGAGTTATTCTCATCCATGTTATCCCTTCCAGGTCATCTCTCTATCATAGGTCCTCAATAGTCGTGTACCGATACCAAATTGACTAACTAGTCGAGATTCTTTCCCTATTGGGAGTAGTCATTAGCTGATAAGGAAGGGGTGGTAATTGGGGTCTGATAACGCAGTCACTGTTTTGGTGGTCATCAGAGTCGAGGAATTCACTCAGAGACTCGAGTAAAGGCAATAGATCCGCTTTAACACCGTCCAATTAAACCCCCTCCACCTCGACTCGTACAACTTTCCTGATAAGCTCTTTCGGGCAATAATTAAAAGAAAAAAAATGGCTGGAAAGGCCGAAACCTTTTTACCTATCAACCACTTACTTGACACTATGAGTGCTAGACCATTGATTGACCAAGAACAATTGAACAAGCTCTTGGAGTTGGTTAAATTGACTAACAGCAAAGACGTTGAGGCCTTAAGGGAGCATCTCCAATCTTCTGAGGTTTCCACCTCGAAGTCCTCGGAGAGAGCCGTACCAACCAAGGCTAAGCCTACCGTGGCCTCTGGCCCTAAACCAGAGTCTTACTACTTCGACTACACCAACAAGTACATTGACTTCACCTATGAGAACCCAACCACTTTACATGTCGTTGATACCTTTGGTAAGTTCTTGACTTCCAAGGGCTTCACCTACATCTCTGAACGTGATGACTGGGAGGGATTGAAGCCGGGTAAGTATTACACTACTAGAGCTGGACTCTGTCTTTCTGCCTTCATCATTGGTGAGGACTGGACTCCTGAGAAGGGTGTTGGTGCCATTGGTTCCCATATCGATGCCTTGACTGTCAAATTAAAGCCTATCTCCGTCAAGTCCAAGGTTGAAGGTTACGAGTTGATCGGTGTTCTGCCTTATTCCGGTGCCTTGAGTGACAAATGGTGGGACAGAGATTTGGGTTACGGTGGAAGAGTCCTTTGTAAGGTTGCTTCCAAGACTTCCAAGACCGGTTTCGAGACCGTCTCCAAGTTGATCAACTCTGCTCCTAAGCCAATTGCCAGAATTGCCAGTTTGGCTCCTCATTTCGGAGCCCCTCTGTTGGGTCCTTTCAACAAGGAGACTCAAATGGTTCCAATCATTGGTTTCGATCCATCTCCAGAACCAGAACCTACTGCCGATGAGAAATCTGCTCCATTGTTCGGTAAACATCCTTTGAAATTCTTGAGACACGTTCTGAAATTGGCCGAAGTCGAAGTCAAGGATCTTTACGAATTGGAATTGGATCTCTTTGATGTCCAAAAGGGTGCTATTGGTGGTTTGAACAACGAGTTCTTCTTTGCTCCAAGAATTGACGACAGAATCTGTTCCTTCTCCGGTATCAATTCTCTTGTCGAATTCGCCGAGAGTGCTTCCGTCCCATCCGACTCCTTCTCCATGGTCACTGTCTACGATAACGAAGAATTGGGTTCCTTATCTAGACAAGGTGCCAAGGGTGGTATGATTGAGAGCTGTGTCGACCGTGTCATCGGGGCCTTGTTCCCAGAAGAAGACTCTGCCGCCCTGAGCAAGTTGTGTTTCGCCAACTCCATCCTCTTGTCCGTCGACGTCAACCACTTGTACAACCCTAACTTCCCAGATGTGTACTTGGAAAACCACAGACCAAAGCCAAACACCGGTTTGGCCGTTCTGTTGGACTCCAATGGACACATGGCCACCGACGCCGTCGGATTGGCTTTGGTCGAACAAGTCGCCGAGTTGAACGGAGACAAACTTCAATACTTCCAAATTAGAAACGACTCCAGATCAGGAGGCACCATCGGTCCTTCCATCTCCAGTCAATCCGGCGCTAGAACCATCGATATGGGTATCCCTCAATTGAGTATGCACAGTATCAGGGCCGCCGCCGGTTCGAAGGATATCGGTTTGGCTGTCAAGTACTTCGTCAGCTTCTTCCAAAACTGGAGAGCAGTCTACGATACCTTTGAAGACTTATAAAAAAAAAATAGACTTTTCTTATCTACGTTTTGCACTTAACTTTTTTTTGTAGTAATAGTACTATTGTACTGTACTAGTAAGGCTGGCTCAGATCCTATGCGTGCTCCTAATTCCTTTAAAACTGCACAGTGACGAAAAAGAAAAAAAAAATTGACAAAAAAAAAAAAGACCAATTTAGGGCTTAAAAAAAGAGGAGTCAATAAGGAGGTGACTATGGAGGGAGCATCTAACTATCTTACGCCACCTGAGACGTATTCTACCGGATCACATTCATCATCATCACCTGCAGAGGAGGGGTATGGATTAAAGAACTTTCAATACTATGAGGAATGTAACATGGAGCTCCATGCATCACCGTTTGTGCTGAGTGCCATTAGTTTACGAGTTGCGGATTGTAATATGGTCGGGCTTGGAGCCGTGGTTCCCGCTATGACGATGGTAATTAAGGGCGGATGCTTATATTACAATAATGCAGATGATTTTGGTCTTGAAGAAGACCTCAGATACAAATTATTCATGTACATCGACCCGGCAGACAACATGTTGCGCATTGATCTTAACAAGAGTTTCAGTGAGAAGTTTCCTAACGATGACTTTGGACATATCGATTCACCAAAATATTTCCAACATGAGACCGACGGAGATCTCAAGAAAGTAGCCGAACATCTCACCCAAACTAGTGACTTCCCGGATCTCGTGTTCAAAGGTAGAGTGCCCTCAAACTACCCAGCCAAGTTGAAAGAGCCCCTTTTCGGTATGATGAAGTTCCAGAAGGCCAAGGAGTTGGACTAAAATGTATGATGTAATAATTTTATTGTTTTAAAATTTATATGACTAAGCTATGATATCATTTTATGCCCCTGTAGTACCGGTAACCTGCTGATTCGTTCCTTTTTTTTGTCCCACTTTTGCCCACATATTTTTCCGAAGGGCACAAAAAAGAAAAGGAGTTATTCCGGTATAAAAGCTGAGGATGTCACCTCACCTTCTCCAATTCGAGCTATAGAGAAAAAAGATGACCTTGAATAGAGTAGAAACCGAGATTTGTTTGTTCGATTTGGATGGAACTTTGGTGAATTCCACCAAGGCTGTCGAAGCTGCTTGGAAGGAGATGTTCCTTACTGAGAACATCAACCCAGAGGGGTTTTTCGAAGACAACCACGGGGTTAGAACTGTTGACGTGTTCAAAAAATATCTTCCTCACATGGACGACACTGGTAATGTATTGTCCGACAAGTTCGAGGTTGGTGTTTCTGGAAACCATGGTCATTTGGCTTCTCCTATCAAGGGTAGTACCGAATTGATCCAATCCATTCCAAAGGGCAGATGGTGTATTGTCACTTCAGGAACCCCAGCTTTGGCTCACGGATGGTTCCAAAAGGTGTTGTTGGATGCTGGCTTCTACAAGCCAGACGTATTTATTACCTCTGTTGATGTCAGTGAAGGTAAGCCACACCCAGAAGGTTACTCAAAAGGGGCTACCATGTTACTGGAACTGGCCATCACTGAACAAGGAACTACCCATTTCAGCAAGAAGGTAGTTTTCGAAGATGCTCCTGCTGGTATTCAAGCTGGTTTGAAGTCGGGTGCCGTTGTTGTTGGTATTGCTTCTTCCTTCGATAAACCAACTTTGATCGAGGCCGGTGCTAATTATGTCGTTCCTGACTTGTCGCATGTCAAGGTCGTGGAAAAGAACGACAAGAGCTTCATTTTGGAGATCGACGCATTATAGATTTGCTTTTCATAGTATTCCATTTATAGACTATAAATTCCGATTTAAATTAGAAACCCCATCTCTGTAACGGCCAGCCGCTGATTTTCTTGCAGAAAAGGGGGTATCACCTGAAGAATTTTTCTTCCCCACGGACTTAGGAAATTTCCCCACGGTCTTTAGATCCAAGATGAGTAAGGAAAAAAATAAAACGGGGAGCCCAACCTCTTTAGTTAACACATCATCACTAACTAATCCCACCATGCCAGTTGCTAGTCTTACCGTTGATGCCGCTTTGTTCGACTTAGATGGTACTCTTATTCTTTCCACTGACTGTGTTGTCTTGGCTTGGAACTCCTTCCATGAGAAGCATAACGTTCCTATGGACCCTGAATTCTTCCATAAAACCCATGGTATGAGAACCACTGAGGCCTTCAAAAAGTTCTTCCCAATGTTGGACAACACCAACAACGAAGCCAGTTCTCTGTTCGATCTCTCTATTTCCGAACAGTTCCATCATTTGGCTCATCCTGTCGAAGGTGGACCTAAATTGGTCTCCTCGATGCCTCATGATAGATGGTGTATTGTAACATCTGGTTCGCGTGGTTTGGCCCATTCTTGGTTTGACAGAGTCTTGATCAAGCTGGGTCTCCCGAAACCAAATATTTTCTTGACCTCTAACGATGTCACTCAGGGTAAACCTCACCCTGAACCTTATTTAATGGGAGCTCTGGCTCTTTTGCAAGCTGATCCAACCACTGACGAACCATACAAACGCACTGTCGTCTTCGAGGATGCTCCAAACGGAATCAAATCCGGTGTTGCCGCTGGAAGTGTTGTCATCGGTATCATGTCCACCTTCGAGGAATCCGTCTTGTACGAGAGTGGTGCCACTTACGTCGTCAAAGACTTGACTCACGTCAAGGTGGTCAAAATCAACGACGATAAGAGCTTCGAATTGGAAATAGATTATGTAGAAAAGCCAACCGCTGTTTAATCGATCATGCTCATCTCACTTGTAAGTACTTCACTCACCAAAGTCACCTCAAGGAATGGACTAGAAGAAGGGACATTGTATTTGGCCCTCTTAATAGGTAAAAAGTCAATCAAGGTATCATCAGATGATACCTTTATACTGGAATCCTCCGTAATTGGCTCTGATCCATAAGCGCGTTCTTGTGTCTGATGGAAGAGCCTTATACTCTCAAACTCCTCATTCGTGATCGCCTTCCATTTAAGGTAATCAAGTGGTATACCATAATACGATAACGTCTTCTTCTTTACCCCATTCTCACTTACAAACCTCGAGATGGATTCCACCTCCTTCACTTCCGTAGATGACAACAGCATTACTTATACACTGGGTATTAAAAAGGGGGTTATTTATCGCTTTTTCTTTTTTGGTTGTTTTTTTTCTTAAAATGCTTTCCTCTACCAAGCCTCAGAGAAAGCATCACCTCTTCTTCTTTTCAGATGTAACTTCAACTTGTCCATTGGGAAATCACGCTTCAATTTGTCGGCGTTAGCAATCACTTCTGGGTCGGTGATTTCGTTCATATCTTGATCGTAGAGCTTGTCACCCTTTCTCATCACGATATTGTCTCTCTTTGGCTCTTCTGGAAGCTTGTATTGCTTACCGGTGATTTGGCTCCTGACTTGGTCGATGGTGGTTGAAACCACGTTGGCAGAGACAGAGGCCACGTTATCGTCAGAAGCCAATTCCACGTTCAGATCTGGAACAGTGGAAGATTCTGGGACCAGGGCAGGTTCCTCGTCTTCACGCTTTTGCAAGGTCTTCTCAACCTCCACCAGGCTCTCAACATTGACACCATCTTCACTCTCAGGAATTTGCAGTTGATCAGCCAGTAATTTGGCAGCCTTCAGTTGCAAGTCGAAGTCCTCGTTTTGTTGAACCTCGATGGCATTCTCAAAGTCGATAGGAGTCTCCAGAGCTTGTTGAAGATGGTTAGACATAGACTCATAAGCAGAGACGGAATCCAAGAAGGCATTACAGTCAAAGTCCCATCCCGCAAGGTATTTGCTGGCCTCACATTCGGACTTGGTCCAACGGTCTCCTTTGATTAATGGACTGAACTTCATGAAAGCAGTGACAGCAGCAGCCATGAAGGCCAGTAAGATCAGGTACGAAACTTGCTTCTTGGTCTTCAAGACATAGGAGTGCAAGACTTCAAAGTATTGACCCAAGACTAAGATACCAAAGTAGTACAGAGGTAAGTAATGGTGCAAGAACAATTGTCTACCCATCAAGAAGGATGGGAAGTAATGCAGCAACCAACCCAAGATGAAGTGGAATGTTTGCACATTGAAGTTGAAGACATCTGGAGAAGAAGCAACAGCAGCACCTCTTTGCCATCTCAAAATTTGGATGGCAACATAGACAGCGAACAGGAAGATACACAAAGTGGTAGTCCACCATGTGACAACGTTACCGAAGAGGTAAACTTGGGTGTTGTCCTTGACCCAATAGTTGATACCACGGGTCAAGAATGGCCAGGAGTCTGGAGTCGATTGCCAGTTGTGCTTCTCAGTCAAACCCAGGTTGATCTTCCACATCTTCTTGTGACTCTCGATGAACTTGGAGAAGAAAGACGGAGCCTCGTAGTTGACCAATTCCAGATCCAGAGGCAAGAACTCGTTCTCGTTATGTTCAACAGTCCATAACAATAAAGGTTCGATACCAGCGGTAGCACAGGTGACTTCTTGTTGTTCAAAAGCCCATTGTGGTAACTTGACCTCGTGAGAGAACAAGTAACAACCAGTCATGGCATGACGTAACTTGAAGACGGTTTCAATGGCACGGACTCTCTTTTGAGCCTCACCTGGAGCAGATTGTTTCTTGACAATTTCAACGATGAAATCATCGTTGGCATCACCTTCGAAACCTTCAAATCCATAAGCACTGACTTCCTTTTGCCAGTCGGCACTTTCAGAGACAGGAGCCTTGTGGTCGTGACTGTGCAATCTTCTTTGGGTAGTGACGTGCTTTAATCTGATCTTAGTACCATCGGTAAGTGGAATGAACTCGGTTGGATATTCAGTGACGTTGTACAATTCAACTTGGAACAAGTTGTTGTCGTCCAAATGTGGGTACAAGGTGATTTGCTGTTGCTTGGAACCAGTCTCATACAAATGGTTGTGAGAGTGCAAGTAACCACCTTGGGTGTTGACGTGACGTAAGGAAATCTTGGAGGCTACACCTACATCGGCCTTGATATCTCTTGGTAACTTGTTACCATTCAAGGTGGATCTGAAGGCAGCAGACATGAAAGCTCCTCCATCACCTTCGTTGGTCAAAAGTTGGTAATGTAAACTGAAGAAGTACAAGTACATGACCAAAGGAATACCCAAGAAGGCAGTCAACTTGGCCAGGACTTGCTTGGCCAAGTAGGAAGGTGGCTTGGAGACGTCACCGAGAACGAACCACAAGTTCCAGACAGTGAGAGCACCTACCCAAGCAACGGTGAACAATCCTACCCATTTGGAAGATAAGGCAAGACCCAAAGAGACTCCGGTAGCGGCAAGACTCTTGTACCATTCAAAGGTGAAAGGAGTATCCAATTCAGATCTCTTCAAAGAGTAGACAGCACAAGAGATGAAGAAGATCAATGGAGCGTCCAACAAGATGTATCTGGAGATGGTGAAATAGGAATTCTCAATCAATAACAAACCACTGGTGAACAAAGCAATGATTGGTTTACAACCGGTCAAACGTAAAGTGGAGTAAGTGGTCAAGATGGTACCTACACCACACAAAGCACTGAAGGCTCTCATCATAACGTATGGAGTAGAGTCAGGGAAGACGTCACCAATCTTGGCGAATTCGAAGTCTCCGTTGTAACCAAACATGAATCCAACACCGGCATACAACATTTTCAGTAAAGGTGGATGAACATCCATGAAATATAATCCAAGGATGTACTTTCTGGCAAACCCACCAAAATGGACCTCATCAAAAACAACAGATTTAGGTTCAGAAAGCATGTACAATCTGGCGAAAAGCGATACAAAGATCAATGCTCCCACCAGAACGCGTTCAGCGGTGGAGCGCCCATTCCTGGCCCCTTGGAGCTCCTTGGATGGCTCAACTACCAAATACTCTCTCTTCTCACCCTTGGCGAACTTCAATTCGGTGGTCTTCAAATCATCCCCAAAAGCAATCAACCCATTGGATTGATCCCCCTTGGTTTTGGACCCCTTAGTTCCTTTTCTAGGTGCCATGGTTTAAGTAATATTATTCCTGGTTGAAATAAAACACGTCAAACAAAAATTGAAGGATAGAAAAAAAATTAAGGGATTCGTGTTTGAAAAAAAAAGCACGACAATTAAGAAGAAAAAAAAAAGGATAATCTTTATTTTTTTATGTATGCAATGGAAAAAAAAGGATGCGAGTGAAAATCATTAGAAAAATCAGTCTCTCTTCCATCTTACTTGTCTTGGTTGGTGAGCCAAATAGATGCCACCTACTGATAAGTCGGTATTCCAATGATCGATATAAGAACAAAGAGCTGTAGTGATCAGTAATTCTCTTGGGATTTTGGATTCATCTACCAAGACCGTGAAGCCAGCTTTCCCCGCAGGGATTACTTGGCCAATTCTTTCTCTCACCTCACTTTCTTTTTCTCCCAAATTGCGAACCTTCTCCAAGAATTTCCCCGAAGTAGTCCATTGATATGTCTCACCATCGGCCAATTGGAACATTCTATAACTATCATTGGCATCTACTCTATGACCAATGATATGCCAGCCCAATTCCGACAGCAGAACATCGGGCAGTCTTATCAATAATACATTAGACCTTAAACCTGCCCTTACTGCAGCGACAGGCTCATCTTGGCCATCTTCCCCAGTTCCTCGAATAGCAGAAGAATACATTTTATAAGCACCTTTTACTGCACGCGACCGAACAAACCAGAACAATCGATCATCTTGATTGGTGGAGCCTTGGCTGCCGGTCTGCTTGGCATCGTACACATCAAATACTTTAGAACCAGTACCAAACTTTTTACGTACAGCATATTCAGATACGTCAGAAGGAAGATCAATAATAGTAGGTATATACCGAGAAGCTCTTCTATGAGGATGGAATAAAAGAGCTTTTGCCCGTACAACGGGTCTCATTACAGGAGAAAGTATCAATTCAATAGGCATAGTCTTAGTAGTGTAATCCCCCTGAAGTGCCACAATTACTGTGTCCCTCTTTTTTTTTTAACCAAGTCATTGGTCTTTGTGGCTTGATGACCTAATCAAAACGTGTGGCTATTACATAATACACAGTTACAGGAACCTTAACGAGTACAGATAATGCCAAGCAAATTAAGTTTTAATTAACCTGTTCCTATTTTTACTCTGTCGATAAGCAAACAAACGTCCACAATTGTGGTTTGACACCACAGCTTACATAAGCATCGCATTGAGCAAGCTGAGGAAAAAAATTGCATGAGATAAACGCCCCTCTCATCCAAACCCCTTTTTTCGCATTGAAATAAATAAAGAGATAAATCCACTTGGTTGTTTTTTAGTTCAGGGACCAACCGAGAGATTAATATATGACACACCAGGATAAGATCATAGCCTCTGCTTCCTATTCTGTGGAGGGCGTTTCTGACGATTCGTCGCAAGCCACGTCTTCTGGAATTAATTATCGGATTATCGTTCCATCTACCAATAGTAGACGGTTCGATGAGCCGCTGAAGGCGGAATCCGACATCAGTTCTGTGGACTCATCGGAGCCAATTTTGGGACAAAGGTCGTATTACGTGACCAAAGATTGGACTGATGAGGAAGAGAAGAAGGTGAGATGGAAGGCTGATTTGACGGTGTTGCCCTTACTTACCATTGGGTTCTTTGCCTTACAAATTGACCGTGGTAATATCAGTAATGCGCTTACCGATACCTTTGAGCTGGACTTGGGTATCACGCAGAATCAGGTCAATATTGGTAACCAGTTGCTTTATGTTGGTATTGTCTTGGGAGAAATCCCAAGTAATTATGTTCTTCAGAAAATCGGCCCTCGTGGTTGGATCAGTTTCCAAATCGCCATTTGGGGAACGGTCTCCTTCTGTCAAAGTTTTATCCAGAATTTCCTGCAATACATTGCCACTCGTATCTTGTTAGGTTTTGCCGAATCGGGATTCATCTGTGCTGGTTTACTCTGTCTCAGTTTCTGGTATAAGAAGAACGAATTGGGCCCAAGACACACCATCTATTTCATGGGTAATTACTTACTGAGTTGTGTCAGTGGTTATATTGCCGGTGGGATTTTGAAGTTGGGTAAACAAACCTCCTGGGCCGGTTGGAGATGGCTCTTCTTGATCGAAGGGTTGTTCACCTTGTCTATTGGTGTTTTGTTCTTGTTGTTATTCCCACAATCCACTAGAGAAACGAGTCCGATCTGGAATAAGAAATGGCAATTGTTCACGGAAAGAGAAAGATACATCTTGACCAACAGATTGCTTTTGGACGATCCTATCAAACTGCTTCACATGTCGGAATCGATGTCTGCTAAAGATATCGTTCTGGGGTTGAAGAAATGGAGAGCCTTTGCCCATGGTTTGGTCAGTTTCCTTGCTAATGGTTGTTTCTCGGGTATCAACACCTACTATCCAAGTATCATCAAGAACATGGGTTACACCCAATTCCAACTGAATGCCATGTCTTCAGTAGCTTATTGGATTGCAGCTCTGGCTTCGGTCTGTTTCTCCTTGTTCATTGCTAAGGTAAAACCTTATGGTGCCTCCATCCTTGGTGTTCTCACTTGGCAAATTGTCTTTCTGATTGCGTACAGATCAATTGCTGGCTCGGCAAGTAATGCCACCAAGTACCTGGTACTTACTTTATTAGAGTCGAGTAATATGGTGGTGCACGTGATCAACACATACTGGACCTCGGTCAACTCACGTACGCAAACGGAGAGAGCTGTGGCTTTGGCTTTACTTATCATGTGGGTGAATGTGGCCAATGTCTATGGAAATCAGATCTTGCGTAGTGACGATGCTCCATTGTACCAAAGAGGTTTCTTGGTTACTATCTGTCTCTTCAGTGTGGCTTTCATTTTTGTGCTGTGTTTCATGCTGCAATACTATTGGAAGAACAAGCAATTGGATAAGAAGTATCTCTTTGTACAAAGGGATACCACTGATGTGGAGGATCATAACGTTGGTAAAGACTCCCAGGGTAACATTGTCATTGACTTCACCAGCGAGTCGGGTGTCAATGAAAGTGAAATATATAACACCTTTAGGTATTCTCCTTAATATACGTATACCTGTAAACTGACATAACTGTAGTTGTGATAGCCCTCCCTCTCTGTCTGCACCGTACATTTTACCCCTTTAATTTTTCTTAGTAAAAAAAAGAATGTGTCAATCTGTACTCTTACTATGTCTAAGAAGGTGATCGTCAAGATCCCATTGGACAAACCTGTGCTCAATAACAACTACAAGGACATTCATTGGGGAGATGAGAATGATCTGGAGTTGTTGGAGGTGGTGAAAAGCAGTCGTATTGAAGACTTCAAAGTGACTGATTTGAATGTAGCAGAACTCTCCGCCAGGTTCAAAGTGCCCATTGATTTCATCTTGAGAAGGTTTGTGAAGGTTTACAATGAATGGAAGATGCAAGAAAGTGAAGTAGCACCTCAAATCCTGCCTGTGCCACCGACTCCTGCCGAGCCGGTGATAAAGCCCTCCTTCGAAGTTACTCTGCCTTTGGTCGTTCCCACCATTGATCTGCCAATAGAAAACTCCTACCAGGAGTCACCTTCCATCCAGCAGGATCTGGATCGGATAGAAGTCAACCATGGCACTTACTCCTATTACATTGACAAGTCCCATTATCCAGCTCCCGAATCAGACACGCAATCCAGTGTGGCATCTTCGGCTAGTCAATTACCACTTTACCGTTCCCGGATGATGTCACTCAAAATAGATAACACCCCAATTGACAATTTACTTGAAGCTGAAGACTCGGACGAGGAGGAGGAAGTACAGGGATATAGGAAACTCCCATTAAGAAGAGGTAGTGGAGCTACTACAACTACAACTACAACAATAGCCACTGCCATGACAACAGCAATGGCAGCAACAGTCAATCATAACGAACTGATAGGACAATTCACCAACAAAAGAAGAAGTTCCCAGGACTCATCGTTAAGTAATAGATCAGATTTGGAACGTCTGCTTTTGGACCAGTTATAATTTGACTAGGCAAAAAAAAATGGCCTCCTTTTTTTTCTTCTCGTAAATTGAAGATTTTAATTTTATAGAGCTAAAATAGGAAGCGTAAATGTTATCTAGATTAGGAGTCAGGACTTTTCATCATCAGAGAAGTTCTTTATACAAAATGATTTCGCCTAGTGAATTTGGGAAGATCAAGGATTCACCTAATGTGAAGGTCATTGATGCTACTTGGTACATGCCCAATGTGGAGAAGACTGGATATGACGAGTATTGTAAGGAGAGGGTGCCTGGATCGCGTTATTTGGACATTGATCAGGTGATTGATTTTGGTAGTACTTTACCACACATGTTACCTAATATCAAGACTTTCAATGAGGAGATTTCCAAGTTGGCTGTCTCGAGAGATGATACCTTAATTTTCTACGATAAGCAAGGGATCTTTGCTAATTGTAGAGCTCTGTGGATGTTTGAAGTGTTTGGGCATGACGTGAACAAGCTTCATATTTTCAACAATTATCCATTGTATGTTGCTGAAGGTGGTGAAGTTGATAAGAATGAAGCTACAGAAGTTCCAGTCTCCTCGTCTTATGAATCCTTGGGAATGAATAGATCCAAAGTACTTCAATATGATGAGCTCTTGAAACTCTTGGAGACCAATGAAATCACCGATTATTACTTGATCGATGCCAGAGCCAAACTGAGATTCGACGGAACTCTGCCGGAACCAAGAGAAGGAATATCCAGTGGACACATCCCGGGTGCTATTAATGTACCATTTGGCGAATTGCTTACAGGACCAGAAAAGACAATTCCTTCCAAGGAAGAACTCCAAGAATACTTTAAGCTGAAGGAAATTAAAGACGATAAACCTATCATTATTATGTGTGGTACAGGTGTAACTGCATGTGTCGTCAAGGCATGTTTAGATCATGCAGGTTTGAACAAGAGTGGTCATATCATCTACGATGGTAGTTGGACAGAATGGGGGGCTAAACTGCCTTCCAAATATATAGTCAAGTCATAGTGTAATAAAGGAAAAAAAAGTGAAGAAATAAAGAAAAGCTCTCTCAGTAGACATGTCCATCTTACCAGGTATAACAGATGAGACCTTCTCTGCGCCTTTAGATTTCATTGAAACGTCGCTGAGTGTGACGAATTCAGTGGCGCGTCATGATTTGAGTCTTTCTGCCTTTCATGAACTCATACTAGAGGTAGACACCAATGAGACGGTGAAGGTCAAGATTACCGATGGCGTGGGGGAAATCTTTGCCACGGAACTTGCCAATGATATCGATTACACCTTTACGGGGCCAATGAAGATTTGTTTGTATACATTGAAGGGATGCGATGTCTCTTTTGAAGGCTCCCTCGCGACAGAGCATAAAATAGTGGAAGAACCATTACTCAAACAAGTGATCAACTTATCACTCTTCCTCGAGAAACAAAGACAGGTTCTGCAACAGATGAACTCTTCGCTTGGGTTTGGAATATCTCAGCTGATTGTCGGACCCAAAGTGATGATCGTTGGGTCTTCCAATTCCGGGAAATCATGGCTACTGAAATTGTTACTGTCCTATGCACTTCGATTCAACCGTCAGGTCATGTTCGTCAACACCGACACCAGTCAATCGGTATTTTCCATTCCGGGAGTAGTTTCACTGACCCCGGTGTCGGATATTTATAATGTGGAGAATGTCAATTTGGGAGAGACGGAACTGACAGGTGCCAGTTATTACCATCCTAAACAACCGGCCATCAAATGTTTCGGGTTGGAACAACCAGGTTATAATGTGGATCTTTATAAGAAACAGGTACTCAATTTGAGTACTGTGGCATTGGCCAGAGTGGCAAAGGATGTCGATATAGCCAATAGTGGTCTCATAATAGATACACCTTCCAATGTGGAGGATGAGACGTTGGAGTACATTGCCGATATTTTCAAAGTCAATATCGTTTTACAAATCGACAAGGAATGGAAAAATACTAGCGATTCTTTGAGAGTGTTCAATATCACTAAGAGCACGAATATCATCGAGGAAACCGATCAATTCATGAGATCCGTCCAACAAAGAACCATTAGAGAATACTTCTACGGAATCGACAAACTTGCCTTGTCACCTTATACGTTGACGTGTAATTACTCCGATATTCTGGTGTACCTGCCTGTCAACAAGATCAAGACCGGTACGGAAATGGAGGAATTGCCACCAGACGAATGGTCACTTCCAGATTACAAACCAGTGGTGGTAGACTCGTCTAATATCAATAATTCTATTATGCTGATCCCAGCTCCAAACGATCCTTATGGATGTCTTGGCTTTGTGTGTGTGATCAGTTGTGATGACGAAAAGAAAAAATGTCGGATCTTGTTGCCTACTCCAAGCAGTTCCTTACCAAGTAGTAAGTTCATCCTCACCGACTTTAGATACTATGAATAGAGAAAAAAAAGTAAAAAAAAGCCATCTTCTATCTATCTTTCTTCTTATACTTCAGATGCCCGACTTTCCTATAGTGTTGGTGAAGAATTTGCCCTATGATATCAGATCCGAGGACTTGTATGAGCTCTTTGGGACCTTTGGGAACATTTTGGAGGTACGAAAGGGCGTGGACGAAGATACAAAGGGTACTCTGTTAGTGGTGTATCAGAATATGAAGGCTGCTACGTTGGGTATAGAAAAGTTGAATGGATATAACTTTGACGGCAGGTATTTGGTGTGTTTGTTGTACAATGTGGATAAGTCAAAGTTGAGTCATGAAGTGATACAAAGCGAGGTGGCAAAGCATGTGAAGACGTAAGGCCTTTACCTGATTTGGCTCCTGACATATTTTTGTATAGAGTGAAAAAAAATGTATTATAGTTATAAAGTCAGTAGGATGACAGTGGACAGGGATGTACTAGAAAGTAATGATGAGGGACAAAAGGTGAGTAATTGCAATCCTGAGTGAATTTGATGTCAGTACTAACGAATTAGACCGTGTATTTGATACAGGCCGAGGAATTTGTGGAGGAGTTGGATCGTCATCCAATGATGTTACTTGAAGATGGGAAGGAACAGAACGAGTATCTGATGGTACGACTCTCTATATTTCAGCAATTTTGGGAATCTAAGAAACGAATGATCCAAGAGATCATGGAGCAGCAGAATGACTCGTCATTTCTGAACATCGTGTCGTATTTTGGGCAACTGCCAGAGTCGGACTGTTTGAAGACGGCGTTACTCAATTTGGGAACCAATTTATCGAATCATCCTTTCATCCTTGGCAATTTCGTGAATTACATTGTACGATCGGGACCGTTCAAAGTGATTTCATTGAATTCAAAGGAAGCCACGAGTTTGAAGAGGATGTTGATCGGGTTGACAAGGAATTTACTGAGAGATAGAGATCTGGAGAGTGATGATGAAGATCTGGATCAGGTGGATCAAGTGGCATATGATTTCGACTCGGTGGTGGATTGGTGTCAACAATACCCGGACTTCAAAATTGTATTGGTCTTTGAAGATTCAGAGTTGTTCGACTCCAGATTATTGCATCGGTTCTTATCGGTGATTCATCAGTCACCAGTAGCCAACCAATTCAGATTGGTCTTTGGATTGTCTTCGGGTGTTGAGACATATGAGGAGAACTTACTTAGTAAGACCATTGAGATTTTGGAGGGAGAAGAGTTCGATCTTGTCGACTCGAGTGAATTGTTCCAGTTCATCACCGATAAAGTGTTGTTTGATTTGGAAGTGGAGAATAATGCCGATTTCTTGTTACTCTTAGGACCGAACTTGTTGAGACAATTGTCGCGGTGTGAGGGTAACGAGATGGTGTTCTTTGATATGTTGAAGTATTCGTATTCCATCTACTTCTTCAGCAATCCTCTAAGTATATTGAACTTGGTTCCTGTCATTGGTAACGAAGAATTTGAGATCGATTCGTCGTTGATCTCGATCTTACGTCGGACCTCCTCTTTCAAACAAAAGATAGAAGGGTTACATGTACGTAATGAAAGGGATCGTATCAAGCAGTTGTTTGAAGATGACCGGGCCTTGGCTGATGACTTCAAAGAACATTACACCAATTATTATAGATATGGAGTGCAATTCTATAAATTGTTGGATCTCATGTTGGAAATTCAGAGAATCTTTGGAACCACCAAATGGACGAAGTATCAATTGTACTCTGCTATTAGACAGAACAACAACTTTCACCAATCTAGTTTCTACAAAGGCTTATTTGCCAGTATGGCCAAGAATGACGATATACTGAAATTGGACGAGTTCTTGAACCACATTAACGACTCCACTTTCATTACACATGATTACATTAATGATGTGGTTGGAGAGAAGTTGGTAGACGATGTAGATGGGGGATCGTTGAGGATCATTTGTATGAAATTGGCATCTTCTTTGGACGACAAAACCCAGGAGTTTTTGAACGATTTCAATAACATCGAGTACAAGGAAATCTTCACTGTGGAAGTTCAAGCGGATGAGAGTGAAAGCGTCGTCACTTCTGGGTTCAATCCATTCATTAGAGCCCAAGTGGAATCTGCTTTGATCAATCCTAATTGGTACTTACAAAATGATTCTATTGCAACATTGATAGAGCCTACATTATGTGAATTATTCACCCTTTACAGAGAGCTGACCATTCTGGTGAACATTCACGATTTCTTCGTGGCATTTAAGGAGTCATTACCTAGACAGAGATTGGTCAAACTGTTACTTGAATTAGAGACAATGAAGAAAAGTACTGACCAAGATTTGAAGAAATTACGTCAAGATCTCCTCACTTTAGCAGATGCCAATTTGACAAAGGAGCTGGAAATTAAGTGGGAAAAGATCACTTTGAGTTGGTTTTATCAACTGATAGCCGACCTCGAACTCATGGGTTACATCAAAGAGGCAAAGAAGAGATCTGACTGTATAGAGAAGCTGGTATGGAAGGGGATATAGGTAAGGCTAAGCGTAGATTATTTGTTAGTATTTTTTTTTTTCTCCTTGGAAAAAAAGTCAAGAAAAGTTCAACGTGTTTCTTAAGAATAGTAGCGCGATGAAGTACATATCAATTGTCAGCATCTTGCTGTTATTTGTCAGTCATGTATGCTGTCAATTACTTGTACCGCCAATGACATGGGAGAACATTGAATATAACAAGAGAGTGGATCTTTCGAAGTCGTATGTGAAGGAGGACCACCAAATCAGAATCAAGAACATTGCACAGGAACCTAGTCTGACGTATTACTTCACATTACCAACACAATTAAAGGAGTCCGTGAGTGTATTTTTGCCTACACTGAGAAAAGTGACCAACAAGGTTGCCTTAGAAGCCACTGAGTTGAATCAAGACTCTCAAGGGTTGAGTTTCTTCAAGATCCAATTACCATTCCCGGTACTGCCAAAGGCCACATTTGACTTACAAGTCTCCATCATTTACACGGGACAGATCAAGCCATTGCCAGCTGAAGTCAATGAAATTGAGGAACAACAATCCTTGATGTACGAAACCAACAAATTCCCAATCTCCGTCTACAAGACTGAAAAATTCGAATTGAGATTCTTGGGATTCCAGAGCACAGTAGATGAATTACCAGCCGCCGGTGTCCCAGAGGAATTCTCTCTGAAATATTCAGGCCAAGCTGTAGGAAGCCATTTGGTCTATGGACCATGGGATTTGTCCAAGGAGGAACCACTCAAACAAGTACCAATGTTCTTGTCTTATAATAGATTCTCACCTTTGTTCCATGTGAATAACTTGAAGAGAGACGTTTGGGTATCTCATTGGTCAGAACTGATCCAAGTAGAAGAACACTATCAATTGACCAACAAGGGTGTTGCATTGAAAAAGGGTTTCAGTAGAGTCGATTACATGAAGAAGAGATTGGCCCAAAAGATGAACCCTGCCATTAACAACATCGACATTCCAATTGTCGACAAAGATCTGACGGATTTCTACTACACGGATTTGGTTGGAAACGTCTCCACTTCCATGTTCAACCAAGGTTCCTTACTCCTTAAGCCAAGATATCCAATCTTTGGTGGTTGGAACTATAACTTCACCATTGGTTGGAACTCCAAGTTGGAGAAGTACGCTCATCTGGTCTCCGATGAAGAGTTCATCTTACGTATTCCTTTGATTCAAGGACCAAGAGATTGTGCTTATGACGAATTGGACCTTTCCGTTTTATTGCCAGCAGGCTCTGAAGTGATCGAAGTAGACTCCCCAGCAGAGTTCGAGCTCAGTCAACAATACTCATACTTAGACACCTTGAAGGGACACACCAAATTGACAATGAAATTCAACAATTTGGTAGATGAGATGAAGAACGTGGAGTTGTTCATCAAGTACAAATACTCGTCAGCTGACAAGATGTCACAGGTCATTTCTATTTCATTATATGTGTTTGTCGCAATGATCTCTTATATAGCTCTTCGGTTTGTCGACATCAAAATCGATACCACCAAAAAATAGATACTTCTATCCTTCTCTTTCCTCCATGTTGTTAATTGTTTCCCAGATCATCTGTCCACTTTGTCCGTAACCTACCAAATCACTCAAGTTGACTCTAAAGTAATCGACATCCTTCAAAATGATCAGTTTCTGTACACTATCTTTGATCTCAAGCTTGGAAAACTCGGCAATTAAATGGGTCTTGTAATTGTCAAAGATTTGAGACATCATCAGTGATACTTGAAGTTCAGGTAAATATCTCTGTAAGACTCTGGAAATGGTAGTGGTCTCCTTAACAAGCATCTCCATGTAATCATGGCAGGACTTGTCACGGACAGGTTCCGACCAGTCGATCGTGGCAATGGATTTACAATGCTGTTGTACTCTGTCATTCATAAGAGAAATCAACTTGGCGTAGATCTGTGATTGGTGGTCTTTGTAGTCGTTTAACAACCCATCATACAATTCGGGTTGATAATCTTCTGGTTTCAATGACCTCTCAATACACTTTTGGACAGACGGAATTAATGCAATGACTGCAGCCAAAAGTTGGGTCGTGATTGCCAAATGCTTGGATGTGATATGTTTGAGTGAGGTGGTTTTCTTGACATTTGCCCCAAGGACTTGCAATTTGATCTTGTCGTTGATACGACGAAGCAAATCTACAAGTTGAGGTTGCAATTGAGCGGTGTTTTGTCCAAATGTAGTCTTGAGTAACAAGAAGTCACGAATCATTTGTACGATCTGAATGATAATGCTTGGAACGATGTAAGATTTCTCATCGATAATGACAGTCTTTCTCTCTTCGGTCTCTTCGGACTCTTTTGGTTCTTCCAGATCCTCCAACCATTTCACAGCATTAGTCCAATTCAATGGATCATCCTGCAGAGATTCGATAATCTCATTGACCTGGGTCTGAACACTAGTAGGTAGGGATACATCTTTCCAGATTTCTCTCTCCAAACAGTCCATCAAGAACTTGTGTTGCAAGTTGGCAAAACTTTGGATGTATTGTTTGGTGAAATGTTGTAACAGATCATGAATGTAAGGTTGACAGGTACCACCACTGATCGATTCACATTCGCTCGAAAACAAGTTGTTGATCGAGTAGAATTTCAAGAAGAATGGCACCGTCAATTTGATTGTCTGATCTCTCCTCACCATAATAATTTTAGCCATACGTTCTTGCAGCTTGTCAATGCATTGAGAGATCATCTGAGAGATGTCCAACTTCATGATAAGTTCCTGGTCGCTATCATATTCTGGATCCAGCAGTTGTGATATGAGGTCCAACGACAAGTTCAATAAGAACTTCTGGTGAGCCGTGAGTCTTCTCAAACACTCGGACAATTTGGTGTAGATGTTGACCAACATATCTTCAAACTCCTTTGGAGTCATCAGCCTCAAGTCACCTCCAAGTCTCGAGGTGGAACTAGCCCCTCCTACAGATGAGGTTGGACGAGAAGATGACGTTGTCGAGTCCAGGTCATTGATCATTGCGCTCGGCAAACAATCACGGATGATGGCCTTCACTTCAGGGACCAACTTTTGTTGGTAGATTTGGAACAGCAGGAGTAAATTGTGTGATCTGAGTAACCCAACCAAATAATTAGGAACGTCATGTGTGAAGTTTTCAGAGAGGGTTTGGAAGGAATTGTCGATTGTCGAAGCCGACTTTTCAACTTGAGTTCTCTGCTTCGATTCTCTAGAGACTGAGAAGGAGATTCTGTCCAAGGATTTTTGTCTAGGAACGTTCTCGTAGTGATTCCGGAGATCGGTAAGTAACGAATCGACAAAGAGATTCACATATGACAAACCAATATCGTCCCTCAATTTGTACACCATTTTGTTCAAGCTATCCAATGCTGGTAAAGAACTAATATCGTACAATGCGAACTTGTCTTCTGTAAGTAATTTGACATGTTCATCTTCATTATTCCCATGAATGACATCATAATACAAATCGATGAATGACAAACTGAGATTGAGCTCATTTTTGTAGAAGAAGTCCTCCGCAATGTCCGGTAATTTCATTGCCATCTTCAATTGTAACAAGGAGTTCTCTAATAATACAAGGTTTTGTTTCTTTTGGTATTTGGTCATGAGCTTTAACAGAACCAGTGCTTTTTCTGTTTCCAACGAGGCCATCTTGGCATCCAATGCTTCGAGATCTTGACTGGTCTTTTTGGACTCCGTGGTGATCTTCTTCAAGTCATCTAAGGCGTTGAAGAAGGAACCCGACGATTTAGAGATCTCGTCTATAAGATGAATCTCCACTGTGTCAAGATACCAGGACAATTTTTCTTGGAGTAAATTATTATTCAGAAGCAGTTTGCCATTGTCACCGGCATTGTTCTTGAGTAAGATGTCGGAGTTCTCGGTCATCTGTTTGAAGATTCTCGGATTATCAAGCTGGAAGTCTTCGTCAAAATAGAAGCCTGGAATTTTCAGTAAATCCTCGTCGAGTTGCTTCTTGGACTCGTCGTTCAGTTTACCCGTTTCCAGCAGAAGGGAGTCCAATGTGGCCAGTGTCAATTGTCTGTTACTGTTATAGAAAGCACGATACTCGGTATGAATGCCATGAACATATTGTTTCAAATCCAGACTCGAGGCCTTTTCAATTGGTGATAAATGGACCGGAGGTATATCATTAGTAGTAGGACCTCTTACCGAGATCTTGGTAGTGCCATTGTTCACGTTCAACCAGATCTTACCTTGTTTCCTCCTGAGTTTGTCCGATCCTGAGACGATCTCATAAATGGAATTTTGTGCTAAAGGTGAGATGCTCGGAGTAGACACTTTATTCTCTCCTAAGGAAAGAGATGAGGTGTCTTCAAATGATTGACGGGTCATTATCGATGATGAGCTGGTGAAAGAGAAATTTCTCTTGTGTCGCAGCATGTGTGGTGAAGCAACGGCTAAAGATGATCGTGTATCATATAAGTCATCGTTCAATGACGGAGACTCTTCAGCATCGCCAATGGTAAGTCGTGATAGCGTGGAGTTGTTCGATAGCGGTAAAGACAATTGCGACAGCGTATCGTCCAGCCCTGTCGGACTATTAATAACAATCTCCATCCGACTCTTGAATGGCGTCGATGAAGATTCAATCAGCAGCTCGCTGAATTGCTCTCCATCCTCAACTTCCTCTTTGAGTGGATCCATACGTATGATCTTACCCTAAATCTTTACGTGCACTAACTAAAAAAAAAATAAACAGCTATGGTATCTAATGGAGAGAATATCATTTGACTTCCTATTTGGGTATTTCCATTTTTGAGAGTTTTTTTTTTTTTTCTGTTCCTTCGATAACCTGTTTTCGGTTAATATTGTATTGTAAAGGTAAAGTAGTACATCGGTCCCTGACATTTTGTTCGATTTTAAAATTTCAATAGTGCTTGGACTAAAAAAAAAATGGCCTTATTTTCATGCAAGAGATAGAGAACAGATTGATATCGAAGCCACGACCTGGGTTAAAATGGCGGAGTTGCAGAAATAAACAGAGGAAGAGAGAAAAAGTGTACATGCATGAAGATGAAATAGAGAGAATCCAAGCCACTTCGAAGCGTTAGAGAGGTTTTAGAGAGCAGCATTGACAGTACTAGTATCCTTGTCTTTTATCTATACAACATTGATTATTATTAATTACTTTCTTTTTCTGTGTTTTTTTTTTCTTTTTGTCTTGCTAAATCGCAAAGAGAGAGAGGAGAGTAAGGAAATCGAGGAGAGAGAGAAAAATCAACTGATTTTGTACAAATTTCCCCTTTAAAAAAAAATACATCGTCACTCTAGTGTATTTTTATCCATCACATCATGTCTGCACAAGAGTACCTGGCGTACCCTTCCATACCCTCAGGAAATCACAAGGGTAAGCAGCATATCATTATTGTGGGTGCAGGAATCATCGGCGTATGTACGGCATTTTATCTTCTCAGACACCCTAAGTTTGATAAGGAGAAGTATTATATTACTATAATAGAATCCAAGAGAGTGGCTGGTGGAGCCAGTGGTAAAGCCGGAGGATTATTGGCGCTTTGGGCGTTCCCTCAACAAATTGTTCCTCTCAGTTTCCAGTTGCATAATGATTTGAGTGAGGAGTTCGATGGAGGTAAGGAATGGGGTTACAGAAGATTGACCACTTTATCTCTTGAAGGAGACGTCACCAAATCGGAAGAAGACGCTTCTAAATCCATCAAAGTAACAGAAGGTGTACCTGAATTGAGTAGTTCGGCAAGTACCTCGGAACTGAGCTCGATCGATTTGGAAGTACAACCAAACACAAAGAAACCAAAGAGAACTGTCAAGAAGAATTCGATCAATGTAAGCACCGACGAGGAAGACGCAAGAAGTCCGGCTGAGAAATTGGAACTGGAAATGGAAAGATTACAATTACCAAAGGATTTGAACTGGATCAGACCAGATAAAGTGAAGGAATGGAATCAAGTCGGTGGTCAAAGTGCTACACTGCAAGTACATCCGTATCAATTCACCACCTTTTTACTTCGGAAGTGTTTGGAATCCGGAGCGGTAGAGTTACTTATCGGTAAAGTGGATGACATTTTATTCGACGAGGATAACTCCAAATGTAATGGTGTCTCCTACTATGCCTCATCTCAGAAACTGACTTACGAACAATCAGATAAAGATAAATTGGAATTACATGGAGATCACGTTGTAATGACCATTGGACCATGGACGTCGAAGATTTTACCTGACTGTCCAATTTCAGGTTTAAGACTGCATTCTATCACTGTGGCACCACTGGCAGAAGGAACAATATCACCATTTGCCATCTTCACCGAATTGAAACTCTCACAATCGCACTTTGTCTCTCCAGAGATGTACCTGAGAAAGGACGAATTCTACATCTGCGGAGAAGGAGACACCTCGGTACCCATCCCGGAAACAACGGATGATGTGGAAATTGTGCAAGAGAAATGTGACGAATTATACGACTATGTCTCCAAGATAAGTGACCAAATAAAGGGAGGACGAATCTTGAAAAGACAAGCTTGTTATTTACCCGTTTTGGATATTCCTTCCTCTTCGGGACCTTTAATCGGAGAAACAAACGTTTCGAGCTTATACTTGCTGTCCGGCCATTCCTGTTGGGGGATCAACAATGCACCGGTCACAGGTTTACTTATGAGTGAATTTATTATGGACGGCGAACTGAAAAGTTGCGACGTAAGTGCTTTAGACCCACTGCTATACTTTGATGCATCCTTGATCTACGATAGTGAATACTCTTCCAATGAAGAGGAGGAGAACGAAGACGACGACGAAGAAGAAGAAGACGTCAGTGATTATTCTGATGGAGAGTCAGATTAAATGATAATATTATTTATACTTTCCTTTTTTAATGAACCGAGCATGTGTGTGTCCTATTCGTAATAGACCCTCGTGTCTGGCCCTTTGTTGAACGGCATAGCCTTAAATACCGTATATTTGATTGGTGATCAACGGGCACATGGGCCATGTTTTTTTCCCTTTTCATTAAATGACTTGCATTATCGAGGTCAAAAACGCTTATTTTTTCAGGGACATCTCCCCAATTTGGGGGTGGAGAAAATGCTGTACAGTTCCCTCGGGTACTTTATATTTAAAGCAGCACTATTGTCCTCTATTTTTGTAAAACTCCTCAATTGAGTAGCTAAATGAGATTCCTCACCACCTTCGCTTTTGCCGTGACTGCTGTCACTGCATTGGAGTCAATTGAGAGCATCAAGGCAAATTTGTCTCTGACCCTCTCTTCCCTTTATCCTAGCTTGAACCGTACCGGAGATGCTGTTTTAAAGCAAACTTTGTACACGGAATTGATGGTTATTACCAACTCTACTTTCTTGACTGACTGCCAAAAGTGTGTCACCAGATTAGAATTGGGTAAAGCCGTTGCTTTGTCTAGACCAGACCTTGTTCCAGATGTTTGGCAACAATGGTGTATCGACAGCGAGTACGATGACACCACCAGTTGTATGTTGGATTTCGGTAGAACCACTGTGGACAACTCCACTTTGGGAACCAACTTTGTCAACATGTTGAGATTAATGGACCCATTAGGCTAAGATGGTTCATTATACTGTTACTTCCAAGAAGATGCTTGTAGTTTGCCAGAGACTCCTCTGGTCGACCTTTCCTACATGTGGGCTTCAAGACCTGAAGCTCCTGAAGGAAGAGACAGACTTCCTCAACCAGGAAATGAGACATTCAATCTGTTGCATGTCAGTGATTTCCATCTTGAATTGTTGTACACCGTTGGAGCTGAAGCTAACTGTACCGACGGAAGTATGTGTTGTACCCCTCACAATTACAACGAGGACTCCCTTCCAGACAGTTACAACTTCACTTCTAACTACAACTTTACTTCCGAAGACGAATTGTCTTACTACAATTCTTCTTACGTTGATGGTGACTTTGTTAAGGGAGATCAAATTTCGAGTATCCTCAGTGACAATTCGACTTGGACTCCAGCACATACCTTCGGTGAATATTCTTGTGACTGTCCTGAGATCCTTATCAACAGTTCTTTGAAGTCGATTGCCGAGTTCCAAAAGAGCTTGGGTTTGGACTTTGAATTCTCCATTTTCACCGGTGATTTGGTCGACCATGATGAATTAGAATTTATCAGTCTCGAAACCACCATCAAGGAAGAGGAGTACATTTTCAGAGATATCAAGGCTAGACTCGGTGATGTCCCATTATACCCAACCTTGGGAAACCACGACAACTTCCCATACGGACAAATTGCTCAAGAGGAGTCCGGTTTCGCCAATCTCTTCAACTGGAACTCTGAGTTGATGTCCGAAATGTGGGAGGACTACAATTGGCTCAACACCACCGAAGCCAACTATTCTGCTTCTCATTACACTGCCTTTGCTGCACAAAGTCCAAAGGATAACTTGAGAGTGATTTCTTTGAACTCCAACACTTGGTACCACAAGAACTTCTACGCTTACTGGAATGCCTCTAATCCTGATAGTTTCGGTACCTTCTCCTTCTTAGTCGAAGAATTGTTGAAAGCTGAGGAGCTGGGTCAATATGTCTGGCTTATTTCCCATATTCCATTCATTCAAGAGGCTTTACCTCCACATGCTAAGCTGATGGAACAAGTGCTTCAAAGATTCCAAGGAACTATCTCTGAAATCTTCTTTGGACACACTCACTACGATCAATTCAACCTTCTTTACAAAGATGACAACAAGACTGAAGAAAATGTCATTGCCAACACTTGGATCACCCAAGCTGTCACCCCTTGGGTCGACAACAATCCAGCTTGGAGATATTACGAAGTTGATACTAAGACTTTCCAAATCATGAACTCTTACAATTACTACACCAAATTGAACGAAACTTTCACCAACAGTGGTAGTGAACCTGTATGGCAATTCGAGTATTCTCCTAGAGATGCTTACCCTGTCTCTTGGCCACAAACTGCTCCTTTGAATGCTACTTACTGGCATCATGTTTCTCAATTGCTTCAAAACGACTCCTCTGTCCTCCAACAATATGCCAATCACATGACCAGATACTCTCCATATACCCCGGTCTGTTCTTCTGATAGCGAGGCTTGTGAAGGTAGTTACTGTTACACTTCTTCTTTCTCCTTAGAACAATTGAAAGCTTGTGAGAAGAAGTTCAATGTCACTTATTCCTCCCCTAATTAAGTTATATAACTTATAAATTTATTTCTGTCAGTCAAGTTCACTACTAAGCAAACTAATCCTCCTCATTCCCCTAAGTGCTTCAAAGACTCATCTTAGCTTGCGTCCAATGTCAAACCCCTCTATCCACCTGCTGATTACTGCAGATGTTGACCTTCCTTATTGAGAAATTGCCCCTTTGGTCCTGTTCTTTTTTTTTTCTTATTTGCCCCTTTGCTTTTTAGTGAAAGCCGAATGAAAACAAGGAAAACAAAAGAGAAAAAATTAAAAAAAAAGCAGGAGATCATCTCTTGACGTTCAGTTAGTGAAGAGTTTTCAAATTACTAAGAACAAGATCAGAAATGCTTAAGTGGGTTCAATCGGGGTATGTAAAACATTATTTGTGTGGCAATGAGTTGAAGAGTCGTCTTTGATGGACTGTACTGCGATATTTGTACTTCAAGTGCAGCCGCGCTCGGATCGTAACTGTTTAATTAGCAATACTAACAATTCAGAATTTCTGCCGTTACTGGAATAGCAGAGCCAGAATACGGTCCAGAGGCCATTCATCCAGTCACTGCTGGGTTAAAGGGTAAGAAGGTATACAAGACCTTGGAGAAGGAGGACTTGAAATGGGTCCGTCCAGATCAAACCAACGTTGAGACTCAAACTTTTTACTTCAACTGTTTTGAGACCGGTTACATGGGATTCGCTCAAGTTATCTACTCTGATATGGTTGCATTGTACACGACTGCTCAACAAACCTTCAAGATCTTCCACAAGGATACTCCAGACCAATATGTATGGACCTCTACCAAGTTGGAGAACTTCAGATCGGAAGGTACCAATTTCTACGCTGACAACTTTTCCATCGAATTGAGTGAGGATGGAAAGACTTACAATTTCAAGAGTACTGCTTGTGAAGAGGCTATTATCGACTTGACTTTTGAAAGAGTCGTTGACGGTGTCAAGTTTGGTGAGAACGGTTACACTTACTACGGTGACAACATCGAAGAACCATGGGGTTCGATGAGACATGTTTTCTGGCCAAGAAACGACGTGTCCGGTTCGGTGGTCTTGAAGAAGGAAGGCGAAGAGGAAGTTACGCGTAACATCAAGGGTAAGTCCATGTTCGTCATGGCTTTACAAGGAATGAAACCACATCATGCTGCTGCTACCTGGAACTTTATGAACTTCATCTCCAAGAAGCACTCGGTAGTTATAATGGAGTTCACCACCCCTAAATCTTACGCTACTACCAAAGTCAGTATCGCTGTCATCTCTGATGACACCAAGATCATCGCTTGTTGTATCGACAATGACACCAAGCACATTGATGCCAAGACTGACGAGGTTGGCTGGCCAGTACCTTCCAAATTGGAGTGTACTTTGGAAGGTTACTTGTCATCTGAGGACTTGGAAAGCAAGTTGGCTGCTTCTGAAGAAGTGCCAGTAGTAAAGGCTGTCATTAAGGGTGACTTGACCAACTTGAGTGAAAGAGTAGACGTCATGGCCGAGATCCCTCAATTCGTCAAAAACATCGTCAGTGGAGTCGTCGGTACCAAGCCATACATTTACCAATTCTGCAACCCAATGTCTCTTACAATTGCAAACTCCGGTGAATCTGATGTCACAGATGAAGAAGGCGTCGCTTACTCGGAGGCAAGTTTCATCAGTCCTATCTGATTTGCATTGTTTTCTACATTTATCGCTTCTCCTTTACACACATATTTAATCTAATTTCTTCCATACACAACCCGCGCGTAGATGCTAAAAAAAAAGAAAGTGAAAACTTGACAAGTTAGACCTTACAACTTAACATGACAACATCACTGGAGGATGCAAGTGGCACAGAAGTCAAAGTGGAATTGACCAATGAAGTCTCCGTTCCCATGAAGGAGGCTGATTCTGTTCAATCTCCCGAATCCAAAAGCTCGACTCCACAACCACTCAAGAAGACCAAACTCAATAATACACAAGCAGGAACGACGAACGGTCCTCCACCACTCCCTGAAGGGTTGAGTGCTTCAGAGGTGATTGGTGGTAGTTCTTTAAGGCGATACATCAATGAACATTTGACGGCAGAATTGATCAAGGGAATACAGAAATGTGTCACTGAGAGACCGGAGAGACCCTTGAAATGGTTGGGAGAATGGTTGATCCTGAGAGACGAGGAATTGAACAAGTGATAAAGACGAGGAGCGAAATTAAACTATATATAAGAATGGGATTTCAAAACTTCTCCTCTTTGAAATTAGAATTGGAAGTGTCATTCAAGAGATCCAGACCCCAACTTCCCAACACGTTCAACAAGCCGACTCTCCATCCTCTGAAGATTGCTTCTATTCCCTTATTGTCATTATTTTCAACGATATGGTATTGATCCAAGGCGTAACTTGGCACAGAGCCTTGGTAAATGTAGTACAACGAGGTCAAATATCCGAAATAACCAGCAAACTCGACACTCATTTCGTCCGACTCGACACGAAGCTCGTCATTTTCACATTCCTCTTTACTGAGTAAATGAACCACTTGAGCTCTTCTAAGTAAAAGTTCCAATGGCAACTTCACAAAGAGCTCGGATACAGAGGCAAACAAGGTGAAGGTCCAATACGTGATAGGAGCTGAGGTCTTGTCGATGTTGAACTTGGTGAATAATAAATAAGGTGTACACTTTTTGAAGATGTTCGAAGCCAAACTAAAACTCAACGTTGGGAGTACCAAGTTCATTGGTGTGATGTAGTCTTTCCATGTATAACTAGATAAGATTTTCTTGAAACTTCTCTTGTCATTCAAGGTTGTCGATGTAAGGATGAATTTCAGCCGTATTAAATCAATTGGTTGTAAGATGATCAGAGTCAATACACCAGCAGTGATACTGAGACATAAACTCTTGAAAGGATTGGAAGAATGAATGATATCGATGAAGAAAGGATCTGGAATGTTCATGAAAGGAGATAAGAATCCACAGAGCCACAGTTCAATGGTTCTGCAAAGTGTTTGGTAGATGAAGGACGTATTAATACCTCTCCATAATCCTTTACTACCTTCTTTGGACATCAATGCCGTCATTACATCGAGCGTATTGAGTGACACTGGTTTGATATGATGTTTCTTGGAAGATCTGGCCTTTGTCATAACAACCGAATCTTTCAAAGATGGGATACTACGTTCCACCATGGACCGTCTACGTGTTTTCGATTTCGTTTTCGGTGGGGAGAGCAAGTTTGGTGTTTGCAGGCGCGAGATCCTTGGAGTGATCTCTCCATCAACGGGGGCAAAAAATTCAATATTCTCATCATCATCGTCATCATAATCATGATCCAAAGCGGCAACAGCCGGGGCTGGAGTTGGTTTGCGCTCTTCTATTTGGAAGGCACCAACTTGAAGCATAAAACGAGCTACTTCGAATGGCTCACTAATAAGAATCTTGAAGTAATTCCTTACAAAGGAATTGATCAAGTTCCTGAGTAACTCCTTCAAATTGGCCAAGTCAAAATACTCATGCAATTCAAGATCACTGTAAATATCCTTGCTACTCGAAGACGTCTGTGGGATCACTTTCGGCTTGGGCGCCTTCATTCCAATCCCCAACTTGGGGAATGATTTGTGTTGATTGTTATACAGCATCGCAGTGGGTAACGACGACGAGATGGGTCTACCCGTCCGATGATCAATCACCCCTTCATTCAGATTATAACTCACATCATAAAGTAAAGAGAACTCCAGAGGATTCTGATAAGGTCTCAAATCTTTAGATGAGCTCATCGTATGTTCTCTCTTCTCTAATTTTTGGTAAATATTTATTTTACTTTTTTTTATTTTTTTTCCCTACCTTAAATGATCTCTTCGCGATGTACTTGACTACCTATACAATTGTGTTTTCCTTGTTCAGATTATCGAATCTGGTCTTGGTAATTTCCGATCTTAACATGCCTTCGTTAAATGTGATGTTCCTCTTTTTCACCTTCAACACTTCTTGAGTCGTAGAGTCTGCCGAGTTGAGTTCGAATTTGGTGGCATTCAAAATGGGTTTGGCATACATTTCAGTATTGGCTCTCAATTCTTCGTATTTCTGTGAAAGAGTAATGAACTCCTGGAGACGGGAATTGAACGTTTCTTCCAATTCCAGTAATTGTTCTTTCTTGGTTTGGTATTGTACATTGACGGTTTCGAGCTCTACTCGTTTGTCAACTAATTTGTTTGTAACTTCCTGAATTGACAGTTCAACAGCTATCTGTTGTTTGAGGTCCCGAATTTGATCATCTCTAGTGGAGACTTGTTCGTTTCTCAGGCTGGCGTGAATTTCCTTCAAATTTTCATGTTGTGACTGGGCTAATTGTAATTGTTCGTTGTAGTGTTGTTTTAATTGCTGTAATTCTTCGGTGTGATGTTTCTTCAAGGCTTCAATTTGACTAGTGTGATTGCTGGTGATCAGATTGATCAGGTTTTCCTTCAGTTCGGAAATCAGGGGTTCCAACTTTGAGTCAAGAGCTTTTTCCACAAGTGCTGTTTGTTCCTCTTTCAGTTGTGCAAAGAGCAGTTCCAACTTGGCTACAACAACCTCTACGGATTCGCCTGAATCTTCACGCTTGAGACCATCTAACAGTTTTGCGAGCAGAAGGGAGAACGTGGAGGAAATTCCAGCTTCAATTTCTTTCGCCTGTTGCTGGTTCAGCTGAAGCAGCAGAGAGAACTTAGACTCAATGCCAGATTCGATTTCCTTCACCTGCTTCTGATTCAGTTCCTCAAGCAGCAGAAGGAACTTGGAGTCAATACCAGCCTCAATCTCTTTCACCTGTTTCTGGTTCAGTTTCTCAAACAGCAGGGAGATAGACTCAATCGTTCCAATCTCCTTTACCTGTTCGTTCATCTCTGCAAGCAGAGCTTCAACCTTTGATCCCTTATCGAGTTGACTAATTTGATCCACCAATGGCAGTATTGTCTCCCTGAGAATCTTCTCCACACTCAGCTCGAACTCCTCATTTCCTCTCGTGAGGCTCATCAGGTTCATACTCTCCACCACAGCGCTCGTATCAAGAACACTCTTAAGTTCGTCCAACTTTTCCAACACCCTCTCATCACCAGTGCCCAAATTCAGACGCAAATCTGCCACCATACTCTCCATTTCCGTCTTGAATACCGCATTCGTCACCAAATCCTGCTCGTTCTCCTTCCGCTCATTGAACGTCTCGTTGAACTCGCGCAATTGTGTTCCAAACTCCTTGATGTGACTGCTATTTCCCTTCGATCTCTCCACAATATTGACCAATGCATCTTGAATCGACTCCAACATCGCCTTTAACTCGTCCAAGGCCACATTGTTCACGTCTCCACCAAAGACCAACCGATTGATGTCAAACTTCCTCTTACTGTTAGGGATGGTGTGCTTCAATTGGATGTCCATGTTCTCAGGAACAGGCAACGGCGGTATCTTCCGGGATGGCGAGTAAGGCGAATGGTGCACTGCCCTCACATGAGAAGTCTCCTTTTGCTCGTCTGTCTGATCACTCATGATCTATCAATCTGTGGCTATAATCTGAATTTCCTGAAAAATAGAGAAAAAAAAGGTAAACAAAAACAAACATCTCGCAGCAAATTATCAAAAAGGGGGTTAGAAACAATCTCACATAACTTCATTAAAAAAACATACGAATATTATAAAACTCTTTACATGCCAGCTTTCAGAGCGGCCTTCTCATATTCTTCTTCCGACACTTCCATTTCTTTCCAGGTCTTTGCCACATACAGCTCAAGTTCCTTCAACATGTTGGTACACTTCTCCTTATCGAAGCTATCACCTTTGGCTCTTGCCAGGTTGAATTGGGACTTGATCAGGTCACATCTTTGACTGACCAATTTCATTCTGTAATCAACCCACTCTGGGTAGAAATCGTTGTATCTGGAGCCCCAATTGACTTCTGGTTTGACGGTACTCAAGACAGAACCTTCTTCCAACATTGGATCTTTAGCAATGTACGAAGTAACAGCAGTGATTCTTTCGGCAAACCCAGCTGGGAATGGCAGAATGTGTTCGATCAATCTTCCTTGTAAAACAGTGGCCTTTCCCTTGGAAGGATTTTCTGCCCCGACAATCTCACCAGTACTCTTCTTCAACAAAGTTTCTCCTCCAATCAAATCCTCCGTCTCACTCAACATCAAGACACAGACGAAAGGATAAGAATCGCGGTGCCAGCCGACAATTGCAGGAATATCATCGTCAAAGGAATCTGACATGGACAGTTTTCTTCTGGCGATTCTCTTCTCGTTCTCCAGCTCTTCAGCACTCTTCATGGCAATATTGGAATGGGCCACCTCGTAATCCATAACTACTTGTAATTCGACACCGGCCATAGCGCTAACAGCAGCAACAGTATCTGGATGAGTCCAGGCAGCATAAGTGAAAGGACAGCACTCTCTGGCATAACCTCTAATGACACAGTCAACTCCACTTGAGGAAGAGTGACTGACTCTGGCATATTCTCTAAAGACCTCATCTCTCAACAATTCGGCTCTCATAATATCAACAGCCTCTTCTGTGAACAATGGGAAAGGATCTGAAACTCCAATGTCACTGATTTGTTTAGGACTCGTCAATCCCAATTCTTTTATGGTGACTCTACGAGTCTTCAGGACATCTTCTGGAGTAAAGGCCAAGTGTTTCGAAGGTTCGAATTTTTCAGTGATTTGAACCTTTGACAAAGACTCATAAATTGGACCAATGTTATCATGATAACATTCGTCGGAAATACGTTTGTGGATGTTTCCACTTTTGATGTTGGTGATCAAATCGGCAGTAGCCATACTTTTGCAATTGATCTTTAGAGATTAAAGAAGATATCACCTTTATTTATATCTTTACTACTTGTATCAGTTACCTCATAAAAATAACGTTAAATCTTATCAGAAGGAAAAGGAAAGATTGCATACGGGAAACTGACAGCAAAAAGGGGCGACGAAGAGGTGCATTGAACTACATTTTAAGGTCCAGATTCACAATAAGAATGTGAGGGGAGGAAGTTTAAAAATTGTGATAGGCTGGCAATCTCGGAATGGACTACCTTAAGTTGAGTCGTGAGCAACTCATAGATGGAATAGTCTATCGAATACAATCTGGAAGCTTTATTATTCTCTTATCAGGTTGCATAAAATCGTCTCAATTCCCTTATCAGGAAAAAAAATACTTCAAAATATGCAGAGATAAAAGAAATGGCAAGTCACTCAATACCGTGGGAACGGAATTTATGTACCAAATTTGGCAACGTTACGTCTGGCGGCACAAAATCCAACTCGTTGAGCTCTTTATGGGAATACCCACCTCATTGCTCTGCACAATAAAACAGAAAGCATAAACGGTGCCCCTAAAAGTATTTAAGTTGATCTTGTCCACACTAAAAAAAAACATATAGTTATTTATTAATCCAGTAATGCCACATTAGGAAGTTATAAGTTTTTTTTTTCTCTCTGCGTTTAAATTTTTCCCCTGGATTCCAATCACAGTGTAAAAGTAGTATTAAAACCTAACTGAGCATTGAGCAACTAAGACATCAATATCACATCTCAGTCAGATTTTGAAATTGGTGAATATTACCGACGTACTCTAGATCAATTGAGTTTACTGTGTCAATACCATTTCACGAGCCATAGACGGAGATTTAATATTTGCCATCGCTCATAGTAGTTAGTAAGCCATGATCATATCCGAGAGAGATCATCTCGAGAAAATGGAGGCGGGTAAGCCTCTCCAAGGACTTATTAGTTCCTTGGTGGATTGTGACATTTCTGCGTTGCCCGAGCTCTTGAAGCTGAATAGTAATTGGAATAGACCGAGAGGTGATTTGTATCACTGGATACCCTTATTAAACCGGTTCGACGACATCTTGGAGAAACTGATCAAGCAGTACAAATTGTCGGAAAAGTATGTTGCTCCTCACGTATTGAAGGCTTCTGATGAAGAATTGTTGGTTACAGTGTTGGATTTCTCAGCCATGCTTTTGGACAGTTGCTCTAACAGAGTGATCTTCAGTTCCACCCATAGATTGTATCATTTGATCAACACATTTTCCATCCCGGTAAGGTTGGCGGCAATGAATGTATGTATTATGATAGCGGAAAGACATTGGCAGACCAATTCAATAAGGTATTCTGCTCCACAAGAAGTGAAGGACAAGTTCTTCGAGTTTGCCAAGTTGTTCCCTCTGTCGTCCAATTACTCCATGTTAGACATTTGTTCGAACAAACCCGCTAGCTCGAAATGGAGAAGGTTGGATTTCCAGTACTACGACAGTTCCAACAAGAGGGACTTGGCATTGCAACAAAGTCCCAAGAAGAAGCTCAAAGTGAAGAGATCCGCTTTGAACACCCAATCTGCATCATCTCCTTCGCCTCAAAAGTCTTCACAAGCATCCTCAACACCCGGTAAATTAGAAGGTATTCAGCATTTCATCATCTCCGAAGACCATTTACTGAAGTTATCTGAACAACAGATCTATGACAAGGCTATTGGTCAGATCCCACCAGAATCGTATTTCCAATTCGGCTTGAAAGTTGCTCTCGCGAGGGCTTTCAACGGTAACTCGGAGAGAAATATTAAGCTCAAACAACAGTTGTTATCTATCAAATGCTTAGCGGTTCTGTTCTTGGCCTTGATGTCGTCATCGGCCCAAGTGTCTTCTCAATTATTCGAACAAGATAACCACTTATTATCCCAATTGGCAGACTTGATCAACCCGGAAAATGCCGCTCAGGTTCCAAAGGACATTCAGTATAATACGATCAAGGTGTTCGAAAGCATCTCAATGAGAAGAGTTTGGGGTGGTGATATAGTCAAGACCTTGGGTGGTAACATTAGTCATGGATCGATGTACCAAAAGATTAGAGTCTTATTGAAGGACATGCGTGAGGACAGATCGTTTGACGAGAATGCCACGATTCATTTCTTCAACATGGTTGCCAATGTAATTGACACTAAGGGATTGGCACAGACGTTGGTGAATGCCGGAATGGTTCACTTACTTATGGAGTTCATTCCATTGCGCACCACCAAGAGATGGATCTGTTCTGGTGCCATGCATTTGATCAACATTTTGATCCAACAACAACCGGAGCTGATGGACGAATACATTGAGAACAATGGGTTTACTTTGTTGAGAGAGACTCTTCTGTATGAAATCAACTTTGCCTTGGAAAACCCAGACTTCGGTGGTGGACCTCCTAAACATTCCACTGTTTATTACAAGATCACCTTCAGACAAAATAACTACATCCGTACCTTGTTGAAGTTCGTGTTGTACTTGATCCAATCGGACTCTGGAGACCGTATGAGAAATTTGTACGATTCTCCAATTCTTCAAACGTTTAACTTGATATTGAAGAACCCACAAATCTTGGGTCCAGAACTGATCTCAAACACTTTAAGCATCATCACATCGGTTATCCATAACGAGCCAACAGCATTTGCCATCTTAAGTGAATCCCTGGTCATCGAGACGGTCTTGAGTAACTTTGGCAATTTGTTCAACAAATCCGAAGAATTGCTCATACTGTTGCCGGAGGTCATCGGTGCTATATGTTTGAACAAAGGCGGACTCAAGCAGGTTATCGAGTCCAACGTCATTGGTATTTATCTTGACATTTTCAAGGATGTGACGTATGCTAAATTGTTAGTCAAGGACGACAACTCTTGTAATTTGGGTGCCACATTCGATGAGTTGGCCAGACATTATCCTGATCTTAAGGATGTCATTGTTGAGAACATTCTCAGATTGGTGAAGGAGATTCCAGAACTGATGAAAAATGAATTTGTGCCGGTTCAATTTTGTCAATCACCATTGGGTGGATTATACCATTCTAGTGAGGAGGAAATGCAACAAACTGAGGAAGGAGCCGAGGTCACTCCGAACTGGGAAACGGCAAGGGGAAGTTTCTTGATAGACAATTTTGCGACCTTTTTATCGGAATTGGTTCAGACCCACCAAAGATGGAGAATCCTTGCAGAGAAGACTAAATTTGCTGATTGGATTAAGTTAATAGATATCCGTACTGCTCCATATGATTACGTCTTATCTAATGGGTTATTTGCCATTGCTGGCTTACTTCGATTCTTCGACGACGAAGACAGAGAATACGGTGTGTTCCCATTGAGTGATGAGATACTGAAATTGTTACAAGAGTTGAAGCCTTTCATACATTACGATTCTGACGATGTGTCATTCTTCCTGCAATTCGAAGAGTCTTCTGATGGAGCTCTGGAAGGAGGAAAGTACTTGTCGTTACTCAATAGAGTGAACTTTTTGTTATTCGTCTTGACTGATGTCTACATCACTCCTAACAACTTGTTCCCTGTCAGACTGGCGCAGATTGTCGAATACTTTACCAAGGACAGTTCAATCTTGGGCGAGTTGGTGTTGTTATTCAGACGTCTGACTATCGAAGAGATTATTCTGCAAGCTTCTTCTCCAAAGTCTGCCATCAAGGCAACCACTTTCTTCCTGACAACAGACTTTTCACCGGTACAAATTGCTTTAGGAGAACCTTCTGGAATCAAGAACAAAAGATTTGACTTCACGAATTCTAAGCTTAAGAACACTTTGATGATCAGATTCCATATCAATAGAATTCAGACCTGGTTAGGATACATCTTTGCCACGTTCACTCGTATCCCGGTACAAAAGAGATACGACAGGGAGTCTTCGACAATCAAGTTAAGTTTGAAGCTCACGGAAATGTTCACAGACTCCTACCTTAAGTTATATGACAGTTTCTCTTCCCAGGATCCTTTGAAAAGGTCTGCCTTCTTGTTGATTGTTTTGAACTTTATGAACTCATTGCTCGTCACCAAGGCAAGACCATCAGAACAAATAGTGACTACCTTTGCGATCACCATTATGCAAAAGGGAGGTTACAAAATGCTTAGAACGTTATGCTTTCCATTTATCGAAGGTTTGAAGACCTTTGAGCCCTCACTGGTTGAGAAAGTTCTGGAGTTGAAGTATGTCGACTTTAGTTTGGAAAGTATCACTTTGAACATTGTCAAGCAATTCTTGACACATGTGTCTAAAATCGTTAACAATGCAGCATTGATGACGGTGCAAGGTGCAGTGATGATGTACCAAGAAGATGTAGGAGACGGACTTTCTCTGGTGGCATATGCTTGTGAGCTCAAACTGTCATTTTTGATTCAAGCCCGTATTTATGCCTTGGGTATTCTCTTGCAATTTTTCAACAAGGACCAAGGTGTCTTGGCAGACAAGACGAATTTGAGCAATCTTACCTTACCTGTTGTTGAAGCTGTTATCAATATCAGTAAGACAGTCTATTCTGGTGGTGAAGAACTTACCAAAAATCATAATGGACAGTTGTATCCTTTGGATTGGAAGATTGCCAAACCTTCGAATCACAAAGAACTGTTCTTGGCAGATGTTCTTGGTATACCAGAGAGTCATATCTCGGAGGTGATGTACTACATTGATGGAAATATGGATCAACTTAAGGCTCTTGACTTTTTGGAGCTGAGCTATTCGGTTTCTGATATCGATTGGAGAGACATCGAAAGGAGGGCTCTGACTAACAAGTACAAGGGTCCATTGATAAACCCTGTTGAGCCGCAATTCTCTGTGTTCAGTACAGCGGATGAGCTTAGCTTCTTGAGACAAGGACACGAATCTTTCTTCATAGAGCAATGGTTGCACCTTTTGGAATGCTTCCCAAAGACGGTCTTCAGGATTTCAGATTTATTCTTACAAGTCTTTTCGAAATCTTCATACGCAGCTGAATCTGATTTCCAAAAGGTGGTCATGTCCCATTTGATCGAATATTTCAATTCAGCTACTCCAGAATCTAAATCTTTGGCTATTATTGCTCATTTGTTTGGATTGTTTATCCAAGAAGATGCCATTTTCCGCAAGAGTCCAGAATTCGTCAAGACGTTGATCCCTTTTGTTCAAGCACAATACGAAACCTACGACTGGTTCCCATATGTGTTACTTGCTTGTGAGAGGGCTATTGCTGATGCCTTACTTCCAGACGTTGAAGACCTCACTCTGGATGCTGCAGGTTACAGTCAAACGTTTCAACGGAAGTTCGATATTTCCTCAAGTCACCATACACTGTTGTTCAAGCTGTTGATTGGTATCAAGACTTTCACCAAGGCTGAGTCTGCTATTGCTGTCTGTAGAATTTTGATTCTTTACGCAAGAGACGGAGCAACTGAAGGGTTAAACACAAGAGACGAGATCGTCAAGTCGGGAACGATTTGGCTGCTTTTGGCTGCCACGAAGATTATTGAGTCGGCCAAGATGTTCTCCTATCAATCAAGTTTGATCATCCTTATCAGAAGATGTGCTGAGACAATGTCAGTAGTTGAAGATGTCATGTTCTACGAGCTCGAGAGATATCTCAGCAAACTCAAGCGTAAGAACTTGTACTCGATCGTAAAGGATCAGGCTACCTTGGTGTTCAGATCTGATAATCTGTTTGCAAAAGTGATTGCTCCAATGATTGCATTCGATACACCAACTGTCCCACAAAGACATTCTGATGTTGAATATGTTGAACCTGAGAAAAGACCAGCGTTCAATGAGATTGAGACTCCAGATGACACAGAACGGTCTGGTTTGATCATTCAACACTTGCTTGATGAGATTATGACCACGTCCAGATTGGATTATCTCTGTTCTCCTCCAGAGGAGATTGAGGCGGAACAAAAGTTCAGAGAAGAGCATGAAAACAAAGAATTGAAACAGAAGGAACAGTTCAAATATGACCTTGTGGCCAACAAGAACTGTGCCTATTTGGCTTTCTTGCTTCAGACTTTGACGGAACTTATCTCTTCCTACAAGCAGTGCAAGCTTGACTTCTTGACCTATGCTAAGAAACCACAATCGAAGGGTCAAGATAAGCCTCAACCACGTTCTACTGCCTTAAATGTTCTTATTCATAAGTTCGTCACTACCAACAAGTTGGTCAAGTCTGAGGGACCTGAGTTTGAAAGGAGATGTTTTATTTCGACATTGGCTCGTGCTGCTATCTTTGGATTCGTTTCAACACCTATGTCGTGTTACAATAGAAGTCCTGATGGTAAGAAGTGTGATCAAGATTTAGTTCTCATCAGACAGTTCACTTGTGATGTCATTTTGAAGATCTTGAAGGACACTACAGTTTCTGCTCTGCCAGTCAATGAAAGGTACAGCAAAATATTCGATCTCATAGAGTTGACAGGGTCTTTGGTGTCTAAGAACAGAGAACAGTTTGGAGTCGCTGTTGAGAAGGAGTTGGTCAAGTACGATTCTTACTTCATGTCTAAATTCATGTTGGAGAAGGGTTTGCCACAAGAACTCACTAGCATATTGTCCAACCTTGACTTGAACTATCCTCATGCCTCCAAGATCTCCGTCAGTTGTCTCAAAGCTTTGAACAGTTTGGGACATGCCAAGAAGGATCATCAGGAATTGTTCAAAGTAGGAACTCTGGATGGAGATGAAGAAGAAATGGTGACTGATGACATTGAAAGAGAAGAGACGCCAGATTTGTTCCGGAACTCTACCTTGGGAATGTATGACGTTGAAGATATCAGTGACTACGAATATGAGGATGACTACGAAGGTTACGATGAAGGAGAGGGAATAGATATTGTTTATTCCGAGTCGGACATTGGTTCGGAGAATATTGAGTCAGATGAAGAAGGTGACGAAGACGAAATGGATGAAGATTCAGATTCTGGTTATCTTCACCATATGAGAGACGAAGATATCCAATCGATAATTTCTGACAGTGAAGGGGAAGATGATGACGATGAAGACGACGATGACAGTGGTAGTGATAGTGACATTGAAATTTTACATGATCCACGTTTCGGCATACGGATTCATGGTTCAATTGATAGTGATGACGATAGTTTGAGTGAAGACTATTATAGTTCTGACGAGGAAGGTGAATATTACAGTGATCTTTCAGTTGACGAAGAAGACGAAGAAGAAATCACACCAAGTGATGAGGATTTATTGGATGAATGGGCTGCTAATTATGAGGAAGGTGAAGATTTTGACGAATCAGACAACTTTGCCGAAGGAATTCACGGTGCTGGCTACTTTGAACGTAGTGGAGATGCTCGGACACCGCCTGTCATTATGTCTCAAGATGATGATAGTGATGAAGACTTGGAGTTTGAGAGAGACGAAGATGCCAGTGACGATTTCGGTCAGTTGAATGTCACCATTTTGGCTGACGGAAGAACACAAGTAAGAGCTGAAGCTCCTACAAGAAGATCTTTTGGAGGAGCAGATATGTTGATCAACCCATTATTACAAAGTCTTAACACATCCATGACTCGTGGGCCACAAGTTAGACGGTTCAACATTGATGGCTCTGGACAAGGTCCAGAATTTATCGACGTTGCCTCAAACTTTTCTAACTTCTTAGGAAACGGTGTGAGCCTTAGAGATGGTTTGACTCCTTTGACTCAATTGTTCAGAATGCTCTGTGGTCTGGATACCTTTGGAAAATCTGACGACAACCTTAGAAATCTTAACATGAGATCCACGATTCAAAGATGGACTGAAGTAACAACGATGTTCCACAAGGCTGCCTCAAGAGAAGCCTGCCGTATTGTTCCAAAGTTGATCAATATGATCCGCGAAAGAGCCGAACAAGAGCTGGAAGAGGAAGAAGAACCTGAGGAAGACGAAGAGGAAGAGGAGGAAGACAAGCATGAGGAAGATTACGATGAAATGGAATCTCACTTAGAGTCGACTCGTGACAACCAAGAGCCATCTGGACCGGCACTTGACCCAATCTACGTAAGAATTGGTGATAGACAGATAGACATTGCCGGAACAGATATCGATCCCGATTTCTTGGAGGCTCTTCCAGATGATATGAGAGAAGAAGTTCTCACTCAACATATCAGAGAAAGAAGAGCTGTGGCACGTAGACAGAACCGTAACTCGCGTGAACTTGATTCTGTCTTTATGTCTGCTTTGCCTCAACATATGAGAGAAGAAATCTACTCTCAAGAGATGTTCACTGACAACGATGTCAGCTTTGCCTTTGGCTCTGCTGGTGCCGGTGAGGACAATGAACAAGAAGAGACTCAACTGACCAAACCTCAATCCGAGCCAAAGGTTATCAAACAAAAGCTTTTCTTTTCACCTCTTGTGGACAAGTCAGGAGTCGCTGCGATCTTGAAGCTGATGTTTGCTGCTGAGTCGTTCCATTACAAAGAGACCTTGTTCAAAACATTGGAATACTTGTGTTTAAACAAGCAGACCAGGTCCGAAGTGATGGGTCTCTTGCTCTCTTTCCTTCAAGATGGGTTCATGGATCACAGATCCTTGGAGAGATCATTTGTGCAGTTATCCGCTCGTGCGAAGGTCAATCCTGGTAAGCCAGCTAATATGAATGAGATCAAAGACTTGACTCTTCTGGAATTCCCTATCAATGCCAACCCGATGTCAGTAGCCTTCCAGGCTATAGATTCTATCAAGTATCTTTTGGAGAACGATCCTCAAATGAGATACTATTTCTTGATTGAGCATGACAATTTGGCCCTGATGAGAAAGTTCAAGAACCAGAAGAAGCAAAAGTTTGTCCCAGGAAAGGGTCTGAAGTATCCTATCAATGCATTGCTTAGTTTATTGAGTCAAAAACTCCTCAAGTCCGAGAGTGCTTTGATGGACGTATTATCAAGAGCCCTTCAAATAGCTACTCGTCCTTTGAGTACTTTGAAGACAAACAAGGTCTCAGATCTGACCGACTCGGATACCAGCATGAAATTGGATGACTTTGACGAATCGAAACCTAAGAACACCAATGTGGTTCCGCCTTACGTTCCTGATAAGAACTTGGAAAGAATCATCAACATTCTCTTAGCTGATGAATGTTCTGCAAAGACATTCAGACAAACTTTGAGTGCCATGCAAAACCTTTCGGTCTTGTCTAACGCTCAAAGAGTGTTCCCTGTCAGTTTATCCGAAAGAGCTACGACTTTGGGTCAATCTCTTGTCACCGATTTGAAGTCTCTTGTTGATGTCATTTCCCAAGTGGACTCTACTGAAGATCTCGAGGGAAGTCTTTTGTCGAGATTCACACCAGCCAGTTCTGATCAGGCAAAGCTTTTGCGTGTATTGACGGCATTGGACTATTTGTTTGATTCGAACGGTAATAAATCCTCTCGTGAAGTGAAGGCATTGACTGATCTTTACAGAAAGCTTGCCTTGGGTCCGCTTTGGGGTGCTTTGAGTGATGCCTTGAGAGTTCTCCAAGAGAAGACTTATCTTTCCCACATTTGTACCGTCTTATTGCCATTGATCGAAGCTTTGATGGTGGTCTGTAAACATAGTAAGGTGAAGGAACTTCCAATCAAGGAGGCAATCAAGTACGAGAAGCCTGACTTCACTAACGAGCCAATCGAGAGCTTGTTCTTCACTTTCACCAATGAACATAAGAAGATCCTTAACCATATGGTTCGTGCAAATCCTAAATTGATGAGTGGTCCGTTTGCCATGCTTGTGAGAAATCCTCATGTCTTGGAATTCGACAATAAGAAGAACTACTTTGACAGAAGGCTTCATACCGAGAATACCACCAAGTCCACCCTTACCGTCAATGTTCGTCGTGACCAAGTTTTCTTGGACTCTTTCAGATCATTGTTCTACAAGCCAACAACAAAGTTCAAAGATTCGAAGCTTGATATTAAGTTCAAAGACGAGGAAGGTGTCGATGCTGGAGGTGTTACCAGAGAATGGTACCAGGTCTTGTCTCGTCAAATGTTCAACCCTGACTATGCTTTATTCACTCCTGTCGCTGCTGATAAGACTACATTCCATCCTAACCGTACATCTTGGGTTAATCCAGAACATTTGTCTTTCTTCAAGTTCATTGGAAGAGTCATTGGAAAGGCTGTCTTTGATAACAACTACTTAGATTGTCATTTCAGCAGAGCTGTCTACAAGAGCATCCTTGGTATTCCTGTTTCTTTGAAGGACATGGAAACCTTGGACTTGGATTATTACAAGTCTTTGCTCTGGATGTTGGAGAACGATATCACTGATATCATTGTGGAAACGTTCTCCGTTGAGACAGATGACTATGGAGAACATAAGGTGATTGACTTGATCCCTAACGGAAGAGATATTCTGGTGACTGAGGAGAACAAAAAGGAGTACGTTCACAGAATCGTGGAGTACCGTTTGCAAACTTCGATTGCCGAACAAATGGAAAACTTCTTGTTGGGATTCCATGAGATCATTCCAAAGGATTTGGTCTCCATCTTCAGTGAACAAGAACTCGAATTGTTGATCTCTGGTTTACCTGATATCGATGTCGATGACTGGAAGAATAATACCAACTACAGCAATTATTCAGCCTCATCTCCTCAAATCCAATGGTTCTGGCGTGCCGTCAAATCTTTCGATGTTGAAGAACGTGCCAAGCTCTTGCAATTTGCCACGGGAACCAGTAAGGTTCCTTTACACGGATTCAAAGAATTAGCAGGTGTCAACGGTGTATCCAAATTCAGTATTCATAGAGATTATGGTGCCACCGATAGATTGCCATCTTCACACACTTGTTTCAACCAAATTGACTTACCGGAATACGACTCGTACGAAACTTTGAGAGGAGCCTTGTTGGTTCTGATCAATGAAGGAAGAGAAGGTTTTGGTTTAGTATGATGTCAAAAGCATTTATATAAAAGCCCTTTAAAAGTTACTTTTGAATTGTTGTAACCACCATGGTCACTACCCCATTATATACAGGAATTTATAAACGCTAACTAAATACAGATCATGACAAGATCTTGGTGAAGATCTCCCAAGTACCGAACATCACTATACTGTTAGGTACTGTTCTCATCAAGTGAGGAGTCAATCCACCATACATACTGGCCAATCCTTCCTCCTTCACTATCAACTTGAAACATTGTACCAAACCAGTGTACTTTGGTTTACCACTCTCCAAAGATGGGGCTTGTCTCAAACGGGTTCTAATCACCTCATGAGGATAAGTGATCAAAGACAGAATGAATTTGGCAGCTCCAGCAGCTCCCGATCTGGCACCCCATTGTAAAATAGAGTCCCATTGGCTCACCTCATGACCGTCACGCTCTCTCTGCAGAGCTCTGGTTTGGATCATCAATTTCATTTGTTCGTACAACACCCATTGTAAGGTGGACTCGGCAGAACCCAAATAAGACAGAGAAAGACCCTTATACAAACCTGGAACACCTTCGTTCTTGACTACCGACTTGATACAATCCCAACTGTTTCTATATTGCTTACTTGTAGCTCTGTCCAATTGTAATCTGGTCTTCACAAGCCAAATTGGGTTGGTCAGAGTGGAAGTGACGAAACCAGCATTGACGGCGGCCAAAAGATGCACAAATGAGTTCTCTTGCCCGTTATAGAAGTTATTACTGATAAACTCCTTTCCTAATCCGTAGGTGAAGAAATTGATCGATCTGGCAGGAATGACACCGACTAAGTTGGGTCCCAATCCCTTAAATAAGGCCCGCACACCTTCGACCTTGTACACGTTGTGAATAATATAAAGTGTCTCTTTGAAATGTTGTAATGCTTGAGAGGCAGGGTTTGTCAGGACATGGTTGAACTTGTAAACATCTTTGTAGACCGAAGATTGTAATCTGGTCTTCACCACATCGAAGGGAGACGTGAAAATGGCTCCAGTCATACCTCCAATACCCCCCGCCACAAAGTGTACCCATGGCTTTACCTCTTTGATGTCCGCCCCAGATGGCGCCTTGGGGAGCTCTCTGTGCTTGAAAGCGGCATTCTTTTCATCGCTGGCTAAATCATTGAACGAATTATCTATATCGGACTCAATTTTTTGAATCTTCAGTGGATCAAGAGGGCTCATAACGTAATAAGCGAATGCCTAATTCTTGCTTCAGTCTAATTCACACTAAGTAATTTTTTCTCTAAGAAAATTTTTACGATGAGCTGAGATCATTACATGGAGCAGTTGAAGAACTAACGATGGATGGTCTTGCACCATAACATAATCCACAACCTGTGCTAGTATACTACATTTCGATAATTTTTACTCGTCTTAAACTATACTTCAACGCTTAGATAAAGGTTTCGTAAGCAACTGGAGCCAAGGTGGTTGGAACACCAGCAACAACACGCTCGTTTCTTGGTTGAGCTGGTTGTCTCTTCAATTGTACAACAGTACCGTTGGCCTTAGCCTCGGCCTTCTTGGCGAAGTTGCTCTTGACTCTGTCCAAGAACTCTTGTCTACAAGCAGAGTGCTTGATGTGCTCAACTCTCAAGTTGACTCTCTTCTCAATGTATCTGTTACCGACAACCTTGTTGACAATGACACCGACAGAAGACTTGGTGACGTTGTAAATGATACCAGTCTTACCGTGGTAGTATTTGTGTGGCATACCCTTTTGGATAGAACCGTTGGCCTTGATGTCAACGATATCTCCAACCTTGTAAACCTTCAAGTAGGTGGATAATGGAATAGCACCATGCTTCTTGAAGTCACGTTGGAAAGCGTAACGAGTACCAGATCTGTAACCACGACTATAGAAGGGAGTTAGTATTATAGGTTCAAGTAAAATTTTTTAAATTGATCATGAGATTCAACAAAGTGGTGAATAGAGGTGGGTATCTCTCCATTTACCAACTCTAACGAACTGTTTCGCTCATTAGAGTTGATTCTGTGGTCATTTCCGTCCCAGTTGACTTGTTTATTCATCGTGATTGAATTTTATCTCCTTGGCTGAAAACTTTTCTCAACACACAAAGTGATTAGCCAACAGTGATTACTTGAGCTTATGACGTATTCTGATCTTGATCATCCACTTGACTCATCCTCATGAACTATTTTATCATCGGTTCAACATACCTTTTACCCATTTTTAATTGTTTGTATCGATGTACTGTTAAGTATTCAGTATTACAAAATTTTCAATTCAACTTTTTTCCTGAGAGCCAAAAGCTGAGGAAAAAAAAAGTGAAAAAATTTGAGTCCCAAAGAGGCAACATGGTCTTTTTTCGCACTACTATTGCGCATAATGAGAGGAAAAATAACAGTCACTGGAAAAAATCAATATTGGAAACCCTAAGAGGTCATGTGATCAAATTTGAAAGGTAGTAAGGTGGGGCTTGAAGAGCAGTAGAGGGAAGTAAGAGAATGAGGATATATTAATTAGAGTGGCTGATTTGTAAGGATACCTATAGCCACGTTCTCTGCCTTTTTGGCTCGTTTGGCTTTGGGGTCTAATTTTATTCTCTGACTTTAACCTCTTTCTCTCACAGTAAGCTAAAAAGGGGATACCAGTACACATTACATTGAAGTAAAACAAGAAGTATACCTTTATTAACTCTTTAAGACTACTGCTATACCTTTACACTACTATTCCACTAATCTGCTCTTCTTTCTGTCTTAAATATTTTGAACCTCCACCCACTCTCAACCCTTCCTCCCTAAAATGTGATATAATTTTTATATCCCAAAATCAGATGCCTAAGAAAACATCAAACAATAATACTAAATACCGTAACCACCAACAACATCTTGACTCTCTTCAAACTCAACACAACACCATCACTACAAGTTATCAAAGATCATTACGTTTTACTACACACCATAAAAAAAGGCCAGCTTTAGATCTATATGATTAAAAACATCAAAGCTTTCCGAAAACTGTTTAAAATCAGAGTGTTAAAGAAGACATCAAATTTACTCTTCGTCTTCCTCAGCATCGTCACCCTCAGAAGCCTTACCTTGGTTTCTTCTCTTGACTCTACCGGCTCTTCCACCACCGTATGGGGAGTTTGGAGCAAAGTCAATGTGCTTTTGGGAGTCCAATCTGACCATGAAAGATGGAATGTTGACGATTTGCTTACCAACAGCAATGTGTCTTTGGGAGATCAAAACTCTGGCGTGGTGAACAGATCTGGCCAAACCCAATCTGAAGACTTGGGTTTGCAATCTTCTTTCCAAGAAGTCTTCTGGCTTCAAGGCCAAAACATAATCCAACTTCATCTTGTCGTCGGACAAGACACCGATTCTGACTAATCTTCTGATCAAAGCGTTACCCTCGAACAATCTCTTTGGGTCCTTCTCATCTCTGGTCAACAAGTCACGAGCAGCTCTTCTAATCTTGGACAATTGGAAGTTAATTCTGTAGATTTCTCTCTTGTTCTTCAAACCGTATTCACCGGCCAACTTCAACTCAGCGTCTAATCTGGCGGATTCGTATGGTCTCTTTGGAACAGTGTAAGTCTTAGAATAAGTTCTTGGGGCTCCTAGAATATTGTTAGAATGATGTTCTTTAAAGAAAGGGTACTACGCATTTTACTATGTTTTACTTCTACTATGGTAACTTATAAACATCGATCATCACCTTCCAATATTCCACATCACAGCAAAGTGATATGTGATACCGCAGGTTCTACTAGCCTTGAAACCTCGAGGGTTCATGACTAGTTGTTGACCAATGGCCTTGCACTGAAGTGTCGGGAATTCAGTGCAAAGAACTATAAGTTCCGATAATAGAAGGCATAGTAAAAGTGCGCTTCTTGGTGAGGACCCGAACCTCCATGATATATGAAGAATATTCTTCGATCATGTTCAGTTAAAATACATACTTGGCATTTTTAACTTTGTCTTATGAGTGGAAAAGAAGTTAAAACTACTCGATGATTTTTTTTTCTCTTTATATGAAAAAAAATTTTTCAGTCCTTGAAAAAAAAACACTGAAAAATTTTGTGCTTTTTTTTTTTTCAAGTTACCCGGTCTGAAGAAAAGTTCAGGGGTAGTAAATTTAAGTACAGATGAGATGCTACAATGGCAATTAAAAGAATTGAAAACCCAATAATACTTTAATTCTAAGTACTTTTAAACAACCTTTGACCCAATATAAAACCTTTTTTTGTAATGTCGTGACTTTGTAAGGGCTCAAAGAATTAACTAGAGCACCCTATCAAGCTATGCTAGCCATGCCTGATCGAGAGCTCATACTCTCTTGGCCTTCTTAGCAGCACCGCCTTCTAATTGATAATTGTAATCATAGATGATTTTGTCAACGTCTTCCACGCTCAATGGTCTGGAGTCACCTTGTTCCTTGACGATAGCAGTGATCTTTTTACAGTCATCATCTGGCAAGTTCAATCCAATGTCTTGGATTCTGGACTTGATGACATTCCATCCGGTCAATCTGTTGGCGAAGTTGATTGTTCTCTTCAAGCCAAAGTCCTCTGGATTCAAGATCTCGTAGGTCGAAGGGTTGGTCATGATCAGCTTGGTGTGGACACCAGCTTTATGAGTGAAAGAACTGGAACCAGTGATTGGTTGGTTGAATGGGATGGTGATATTCACACAATCGGCAATCAACTCTTCCAAGTCTTTCAACTTAGTCACGTTATACTTTGACAAGATGTAGTCACGGTCGGCAACCATACAACGGGCCATCAAACCACTGATAGAAGTGATACCGTTTCTTTCACCAATACCCAAAATACAGGTATCGATCAAGTTGGCACCAGCTTGTAAAGCAGCGTAGGCATTGGAGATGGCACAACCGGTATCGTTGTGGAAATGACATTCGATCTCACAGTTAATAACGGCTCTCAATTGTCTTACCAAGTTGAAAACTTGGAAGGCATCGGCACCACCGACAGTGTCGGCAATACCAATTCTATTCACACCCAACTTGTCTACAGTAGTGTAAATGTTCAACAAGTCGACAATGTCGGATCTGAAAGAATCTTCGGTAGAGAAACGTACTTCCAAACCGTGAGATTTGACAAAGTTGATGACTTCAGTGGCAGAGTTGGCAATGTAGTTCATATCCTTACCATGAGAATATTGTCTCATGAATTGAGAGGTTCCAATGAAGATATTGACACCGTCACAACCAGTCTCTACAGCCAGTCTGGCGTCATCCATATGACATCTGATATGAGTCAACACCTTGGCTTTCAAACCCAATTTGCAAATCAGATCACAATCTTTTCTAGATTGTTCACTGACAACAGGAGAAGTCAATTCAATGTAATCAACTCCGAATTCGTCAAGCAGTTTGGCGATCTCGATCTTCTTCTCAGACGTGAAGAAAGCTGAAGCAAATTGCTCTCCCTCTCTAAGAGTGGTGTCAATGATTTTGAAATTGTTAACGTTGGACATCACATCCAATGGATGTCTCGAATATGGATTAAAATTTGTTCCGCTCATTTGTATATTCTTCTATACTTGTTGTTTCTTCTAAGAACTTAGTAACAGCAATATATTTAAAGAAAGGCAGACTGAAAAATTTTATATAATCACAAAAAAGATCTACAAATCCATGACTCAGAAGTCACCCATACAAAATTTTTTCCTTTCTGATTGCAGACCGCGCTTAATCATTCACTTTTTTTTTACTTAGTCATTTCGTACTCCTGTGAAGCAATTTCACACTTTTTGCCAAAAATCAAATTTTTTTCATCCCCTTCGTTCCGTTGAGTCGTGCCGCACTACTTTTTCTCCTTGACTGCTCCTGAGTGTTTTTTTTTTTTTGGCTTCAACTTTTTTTTCTTGCCTTCGCGCGTTATATAAATGTGCTGTTAAATCTCAGGCTAAGAAGAAGAAGAAAAAAAAGTCAAAACGCCAAAGGGAGAAGCCGGGTAACTGATGAGTTTTAGCGGAAATGGCCTCTAGATTAGATCGATTAGTAGTGTTATTAGACACTGGATCGACGCCCTTTATCCGGAATACAGCGGCCGATCAGTTGGCGGATTTGTCCAAGAAGCATAGTGATGATCGGATTAATTTATTGAGTCGAGTTTATCCTTATTTGAAGAGCAAAAAATGGGAGACACGAGTTGCCGCCGCCAGGGCGTTTGGTGGGATCGTGAATAATGCGCCTGTTTGGGATCCGAATCAAATTGAGTTGGAGGAGGAGAACTTGGCGGAGCATTTCAAAGTCAGCGACGAAGTGAAGAAAGAGGAGGAGGAGAGTTTGAAAGATCTCTTGAGTGTTCAAGAATCTCAATTTGTAAGCTTTGACAATTGGAAGCTTCTGGACATAATACAGAACGGTAAGAAATTACTCGCCAGTGGCGGAGATGCCTATAATGTGGCTTCCTCGAAGATGAGTGATGAAACCTTCAAGAGACAAAAGACCAGAGTCAATTCGAAGTTGGGTATTATCACTGCCAAATTGGAGGAAGACGAAGAGGACGCCGACATCAAAATAGAAGAAATGGACACCACAGCTGATCAAGTCAAATTGGAGTCTCCACTTCCCTCGGAAACGATACCGACTGCTCCAGAAGATGCTGCCCCCGCACAACCTTCTGCCAAACAGAGTGCAAGAATGCGTGCCATGGCTCGTCGGAAACTGAAAGCTGATGCGAAAAACCCAAACATGAAAACTCAATCTGTGGACTTGTCACAATCTTCTGTCAGTCAAGATTTGGTCAACAGAGGAGTGTCCAATAAAGATATTCGTAAACCAGAGAATTCGATAGATGTCACCTCTCAACTGAATGGTAGTAAGTTGGTGGTGGAGACCAAAGTTGAATCGTCAGTACTTTCACTTCATGCCAAAGTGAGTGACTGGGTCTGGCCATTCCAAGGAGTTTTCGAATTGTTACTCTTGGATTTGTTCCATGAAGAATGGGAAATCAGACATGGTGCCGCTATGGGCTTAAGAGAATTGGTGAAGAAACATGCACCAGCAGCTGGTAGAGTTCGTGGTAGCTCCAGAGAGGATAACGACACCAAGAATCACAAGACAATGGAAGATTTAACTGTGAGACTCTTGATTTTATTTGCATTGGACAGATTTGGAGATTTCATCTCTGACACCGTCATAGCTCCAGTCACTGAAAATGCAGCTCAAACGTTAGCTGCACTTTTGATTCATTTACCTGAGGACACAATCTTGAAAACTTTTACTGCATTAAAAGAATTAGTATTACATAATCCTGAAGATCTCGGGTTGAAAATGCCGATCTGGGAAGTGAAACATGCTGGTATGTCGGGGTTGAAGTATTTTGTGAGCATTCGAACCGATATCTTATTGAGTCATACCGATTTATTGGACGATGTTATTGAAATGGTGTTACATGGATTGACGGAAAATGACGATGATGTTCAAAGTGTTGCTGCAGCTACCTTGATACCAATTGCTTCAGAGTTTGTCAAATTGAAGTTAGATACTGTATTCAAGGTTGTCGGAGTGATCTGGGAGTCTTTGACTAATTTGAGAGACGATTTGTCAGCCTCGATTGGATCAGTCATGGATTTACTTCTGAAGCTTTGTTCTCACACGGAGGTGTTGGACAAGATGAAGAGCGATGCACTGCAAAATGCCGAGCTCAGTTTCAAGAACTTGGTGCCCAGATTGTATCCATTCTTAAGACATTCCATCACTGATGTAAGAAAGTCAGTATTGAGAACATTATTGGCTTTTTTGCTGATCGAGGATTCTGTCTTCAAAGATTGGATTGATGGGAAGGTTTTGAGATTGCTCTATCAGAACATCTTGTTTGAACAAAACGAGGAAGTGTTGAAACTTTCACTGAGAGTGTATGATAAGATGATTGCCGAAGTTGCCAACGGTGTTATAGAGGGAGTTTCTGTAGAGTCTCTCTTCTCAGAACATGCACAACCTTTAATGACATTGACGATGACTCCTATTGGTGTGGCTAGATACAACTATTCGATGAACGCTCATTTGATCATGAAGCCAAGTGGAGCTCCATTTGCACCTAACAGAATGACTAGAAACCCAAGTAATGCCAATTTGGCCGAAAGCAACAACGGGACTCCACCTACCTGGACTCCTGAACAACTCGATGTTTTGGAACCAGGAGAAGATGCTAAGGAAGCAGCCAGACGCGGAAGAAAGAGAAAGAGTCCATCTAACCAAGGACTGGAAGGCGGGGCTGATGAAAAGAATAACCATGGTATCCCAATTGAAGATCATAAAGTTAATATTGATGCACCAATCTTTTCTGGTGATATCACTTTGGTGGGATATGATGTCTTTATTAGATCAAAGGTTTCAGCTGCTAAGGCTTATGGTTTGACTGTTGGCCATTACAAGGATGATACGAAGTTGGAAGAAGTGCTGAAGTTATTGAAGTATTACTTAGATACTGCTCATGCTACTCCAAAGCTTTTCTCTGCGATTGTCATTGAAGAATATGCCAATACCGTTAAGAAGCTGGGTGGTGAGATTCATCCGTTGTTCAAAGATGATTTGCTTCCAATGTTGAACAAGGTTCTCACAGATGCCTCGTTAACTCATCACCGGGAATTGGTTCCAACCTTGAGAAACATTAGAATGCAATGCTTGCAATTGCTTAATGCTTTCCACGAGCACGCCAAAATTTCTCAGCACAAACTTCCTCAATTGGCAGTTGTTGTACAAGGAGATATTCAAGCTGGTCCTGATGCTTTCGGTGTGGAACAAGCTGAAAAGCTTATCACTGAAACTTACGATAAGCTCTTGAAGTCATTGTCTGCCACGTATAGAATGGCTGCTACCAAATACTTGGAAGATGCCAAGGCAAGAGTGCAATTGGCCATCGATGAAGATAAGCAGGCCAAGTCAGAACGTGATATAGCCATTTATGCCTCATATGCATCCCTGGTCTTACTGGTGGGAGGTTTACCAAACAAGTTGAACTTTGTTATTAGATCTCTTATGAACAGTATTAAAGCAGAACCTCAGGAATTGTTGCAAACGAGATCTGGTGAGGCAATTTGTTCTCTTGCAGATCAGTTACAACAGGTTGGCAAAAATGGTCCGGTCAATACTATTGTCAAGAACTTGTGTGCCTTCTTGTGTGTTGATACGACTGAAGTTCCAGAATTTTTACCTAACAAGGAATTCAAGGACATTATTCTTTCTTTGAAGAAGGAGGAGCGTACCGACCCTGTTGATATCGCAATTTTCGAGAAGTACAAGGCCGAACTGAAGATCAAGACTCATGGTGCTCAAATCACTATGGAGAAGTTCTTGGAACGTTTCGGTGCTGACTTGTTTGAAAAAATTCCTAAACTCAAAGAGCTTCTTTTGGACATGTTGGACAACTTGGACAATGATGCGGAAGCTCCAGATTTCCCAGGTCAACCAGTGGTTGATGCTTTGGGAAGTTTGAAGGCCATCTTCCCTAAATTGCATCCAAGTTTGAGAGAGGCCTTTTTGCTGAAGATGCCACTTTTGTTGAAGGGTCTGACATCGAAGTTGTCTGTTCTCAGATATACTGTTGCCAGATGTTTGGCAGTGGCTTGTAACCAAGTTCCTTTGAAGGTATTCCCACATTATGTCAGATCGATTTTGCCATTGTTGAAGAATGCTCACTCGGTCACTGATCGTCAAGGTGCCATTGAATGTCTCTATCATTTGTCTTTAGAAATGGGATCGAATGTCTTGCCATATGTGGTATTCTTGATCGTTCCGATTCTTGGTAGAATGAGTGATGCCGACAAGGATGTGCGGACGTTGGCCACAACCACGTTTGCATCTATCATCAAGTTGGTTCCTTTGGAAGCCGGTATTCCAGACCCAGAAGGCATGCCTCAAGACTTGTTAGAGGGCAGAGATAGAGAAAGAGAGTTCATTCAACAAATGATGGACCCGTCTAAGATCAAACCTTTTGAAATGCCAGTTGCCATCAAGGCAACATTACGTCGTTATCAACAAGAAGGTGTCAATTGGTTACACTTCTTGAACAAGTATCATTTGCATGGAATTCTTTGTGACGATATGGGATTGGGTAAGACCTTACAAACTATTTGTATCGTTGCAAGTGATCAATTTTTGAGAATGGAAAACTTTAAGAAGACTGGCCTGGATGAATATCGTCTGCTTCCTTCTTTAATCGTTTGTCCTCCCTCTTTGACTGGTCATTGGGAACAAGAGATCAACCAATACGCTCCTGGTTTGACCGTTTTAGTTTATGCTGGAAGTCCTTCATTCAGAACACCTTTGAGATCTCAATTGACATCTGTCGATGTCGTTGTAACCAGTTATGATGTGGTTCGTAACGACATTGACATCTTGGGTAATATTGAGTACAACTATTGTGTTTTGGATGAAGGTCACATCATCAAGAACGGTTCTACCAAATTGTCCAAGTCTGTCAAGAGATTGAGGGCTGAACATAGATTGATATTGTCTGGTACTCCTATTCAAAACAACGTTCTTGAATTGTGGTCTTTATTCGATTTCCTTATGCCTGGATTCTTGGGTTCGGAAAAGTCTTTCCAAGAGAAGTTTGCTAAGCCAATCGCAGCTAGTAGAAACAGTAAGACATCTTCCAAAGAACAAGAGGCGGGTGCATTACTGTTGGAAAGTTTACATAAACAGACATTACCATTCATGTTACGTCGTTTGAAAGAAGAGGTCTTGTCCGACTTACCTCCTAAGATCATCCAAGATTACTACTGTGAATTGAGTGACTTGCAAAAGCAGTTGTACAATGATTTCGTTAAGAAGCAAAAGACCATTGTGACTGAGGACATTGTTGAAGTGGAAGAGGACAATAGTAAGCAACACATTTTCCAGGCCTTGCAATATATGAGGAAATTATGTAACCATCCTCTGTTAGTGGTGTCTCCAAGTCATCCACAATTTGCACAAGTGAACAAATATCTCAAAGATTCGTCGATGGAGTTGCATGATATTAGGCATGCTCCTAAATTGTTATCTTTGAAGAATTTGCTTTTGGAATGTGGTATTGGTAGTGAAGACTCGAACAACACTAAGTCGAAGAACTCTGTCAATCCAAGTGACTTGGTCATTAGCGAACATAGAGGTTTGATCTTCTGTCAATTGAAGGACATGTTGGATATTGTCGAGAACGACTTGTTGAAGAAGCACTTGCCAAGTGTGACATATATGAGGTTGGACGGAAGTACCGAGCCAAGAGACAGACAGTCTATTGTCAGAAAGTTCAACGAGGATCCTTCGATCGACTTGTTATTATTGACAACTAAGGTTGGAGGTTTGGGATTGAACTTGACTGGTGCCGATACTGTTATTTTTGTCGAGCATGACTGGAACCCAATGAATGACTTACAAGCCATGGATAGAGCTCATAGATTGGGACAAAAGAAGGTGGTCAATGTTTACCGGTTGATCACGAAAAACACCTTAGAAGAGAAGATCATGGGTCTTCAAAAGTTCAAAATGAATATTGCGTCTACCATCATCAATCAACAGAATGCTGGTTTGGGTTCTATGGACACCAACCAGTTATTGGACTTGTTCGAGGTAGATGAGGAAACGATGAAGCAAAGTGAAAAAGAAAAGGAGAAACCTGACGAGTTAGATGAGTCGGGATTGGGAGGAAAACTGGGTGCTGCTGTAGGAGAATTAGGAGAGTTGTGGGATACGGCCCAATACGAAGAAGAATACAACTTGGATAATTTCATTAAGAGTCTTAAATAGATTCAATGACAAAATCAAAATTGCATTGTTAGTGAAAAATGTAAAAAAAAGTAAAAAATAAGAGCATCTAGTAAAGGACATCATCTAAGAGCATCCATGTCATCATTAGAAGAGGAAGCTTTGAAGAGAAAAGCGAGGTTAGCTCTGCTTCGAAAGGGAAGTGCAAGTGGAGCAAAAGTTTCTGAAAAGAATGATAGTGAGAAACTGGACTTGCCTGTAACTAAGAAACCAAAGATAGTCAATAAGAACTTCTATTCAGATGAAGCCCAAGGACAGGAAGCTATTAGTAAGATAGTGCTAGAGAATGAGGAGACCATTGAAACAGTATCACTGCAATTGGAGAAGGAAGTTACCGAGAAATATTATCTGATGTCCAAAGTACGATGGAATGAGATGGGACTGGAGAAGGACGAAGAGGAGTCGAAGGAAGAGAACAAAGGATATTTGAATGAGTTCAAGGAGAAATTGAAATTAAGGGAATTGGAATTGATGAAGATTACTAAAGAATGTACCAATAAACTACGGGAACAACAACTGGTGAGTAAGAAATAATAAATATTGTATATCAACGAGTCTATTCATGGTCTCCATAAACGGCATCATAGAAATATAATATGGAAAAGAGGAAGAATGTAATGGCACCACCCAAGGTGACGTTTCTCATACTGATTCTGGTGGCAAGTAATTTACCTCCCAAGACGGCACCACCGGTACAGATACCGTGACCAATGACAGCACCGGCGATGACCAGCCAGTAATCACTACCAGCAGCCATGGCAATGGTTGCAATTTGGGATCTGTCTCCCCATTCTCCCAAGAAGGTCATAGCGAAGACCTGGACCCACAAAGGAGACAATACCAAAGATGTGATGTTTTTCAAGGCAGCCAAAGCTTGTTGGACACTACTCGAAGGACCGGAAGAACCACCGGTCTCAGCCGAGTCCAGTCTGTTGTTAATGTCGTTCATGGCGATTTCTTCTTCGACCTCGGCCATTTCTTCGTCAACACCAACTTCTTTGGACATGGCCAAACCTTCCTTGAGTAATTTGTAACCGAAAACAACGAACAATAAACCGGCCAAGAACTGAGTCAATCTTTGAGGAATCAACAGAGGTAAAGCATGTCCCACAATACCGGATAAAATAGTCATGATCAGCAAAGCAGAGAACAGAGCAGAGAAAACCAATACTCTGGACAGTTTCATGGCCATCAATGCGGCAATCAAGAAGGTTTTGTCTCCAATCTCGGAGACAATAATCATCGAGATGGACATGATGAAAGGACTCGATCCAGCTTTAGATTCGTCATCATCAGCAGACAGCTGGGATCCAGTAGGTGTCTTCACAAATCCAGTATCCTCATCAGATGACACCATACTATTGGATACAACATTTTTCTTGCCAGCGGCAGACGGGAGCAGTGAACTTCCCAGATCATAGGATGATGGTGGTACCAATGCCGAAACACTGGTTAAAATACATAACAGGGCAACCAAACTTTGTAATCTCATTTTCCGCGTTTCTACCTATACTACTGCTAAAAAAACCCTTGGTCTTACCGTGTCGCCTCTATCTCTCACAGCTACACAGCTTTTCCCTGTCCTTATAGTCTCGTTGAGATGTTGTAAAAAAAGACAGCTTCCCGTTTTTTTTTTGACGATTTTTTTTTTCTTCGTTATCGCTAAGAAAAAAAAAAAAGGAGAGCCAGCTCAATAACTGGGACGCGCACGATAAGCCGCATGTAACATTTTTTTTTAAGGCAACGGCTCATTTGAGGAGCTCAATCTGTTCAAATGCAAGTAGACGTCAGTACCGTAGCCTTCCATACTGATTAACTTCAAGTCGCCTCCGAAATACTTCAGATACAATCTACTGATTGGTAAACCGTAACCGAAACCGGCCATTGGGGCTCTGAAGTCCGACTTGTTATGTTCTGGCTCGATGGCAGGCAAGGCATCTACTGTAGTATAGAGATAGGTCCAGATCAAGGGGATGGCACTTCTCAGGATTCCTCCACCTTCATCTGAGATTTTGATGGTGATATCTTCTTGGCCCTCGGCAACGATGATTTTGATCGTTGGGAATTCGATATCCTCGATGTCCTTACCCGGGTTTTTCTTGATGTGATGTTCGACTGTAGCTCTAAGGGAATTCTTCAAGGTCTCGAATAACATGTGTAATAAATGACCCGGCACGTACATGAAATTCAAGTCTTCTGGACAGTACAATTTGACCTTGGGCAGTTCGAAGAGTCCGTAATGTTCCTCACATACAAATCTGGCACTATCAATGGCATCGTTAGCAATATCAGCTACATTGGTGTTAAGGCAGATGATACCGACATAGTCCTCATTGATGGCGGAGTACTCTTGATTAATGGCTATCTGTTGTCCTATCAACATTCTGATCCCGATTCTGGACAAATAGAAGGCATCAAGGAAGTTCTGGATCTGCGAATCAAGAAATAAATTGCTATTGGTTCTCTTCCATTCTTGCACACCCCTGGCTACAGTAGTGACAGTGGCGTCATGTCTCTTCTTGATCTTCTTGAGAGTCTCAGTAACTAATTTGTTGTAATCGTACACTTCAGCAGGGTAAACGATATCTGAAGGAGCGCTGATGAAATAGGATTTGGTCTTTCCATCGGGACCTGTTTGTTGGTGATGAGGAGTATGTTGTCTTGGAGTCCTTATAATCAACCCGTCATCTTCGAAGATTGGATTCTTGGGTCCAAGAAGAGGTTCATCTTCAAGAGCAGAGGGGGTGTTAGGTAAGGGGATATGGAAATCGTTGGAGCCGTTTTTGTAAAGCAACTTCTTCAAGTCATCGTCGATCTTGGGTTTAGGTAATGTTGTGAGCTCTTCAAAGGATTGACTGTACCAATCCCTCACTTTGAGAATAGAGCTGTTCTGATTAAGACCGTAGGGTAATTCATCCAACTCCTTAACACGATGCGCCAACCTTACGGGGAGCTCTTGTACAATGAACTGAGATGCATGGAATAAAGTACCCGGAGAAGGTCTCGGCCCAAATTTGACCATGTCCTTGAGCGAGACACCAGTGGCCTGCAATTTGGAATACTCATAGATCTTCAGTCTTAATTCCGATGTGAGTCTCCATGCAGTCATTTTCGTCGTGGTGTTATGTGTATATTATTGGGTTCATAAAATGATGTCAAAAAAAATAAGATCGATGGAAGAATGGAGAGTCGGAATTTATAGTGAAAGACGGGGTGTGAAAAAACTAACCGGTTTCTGCCTCACCATGAGTCATCCGTGATGTACAAACTACTAGAACTATAGATTAACGTGAAAGATTACAACCAAATAAAAGGGATAAACTACCTCATTCCATCATAGAATACAACCATCAGTTTATGAGAATCCCAACTTTCCAATCAGAATTCCCCAGATTAACTATCTCAACGAAAGGCAAGGAAAAAATTACACCCCCTCTTACACGGAAAAATCCCGGTTAGGGGACCCGGAGCAACGGATCGAATTATCATGTGCTTTTTTTTCTCTAACACCAAAATCTGTACAATCTATAATAGAGGGGACTTTCTGCGATTCTTAATCTTTCCAGTTCGAATTCTTGTTTGATGAAATCGATACTTTCCTCCCCTCTTCCCGAATCCAAGTCCATTTGATCTAGACTTGTAAGAAATCTCCAATCTTTCTTCACTATTTTATAGCCGATGTAGCACAAGACAAATATGACAAACCCTAAATAACTCTCGAAGAAGTCCTCTGCATTAGGCGAACCCCCAATTGGGAACAAAGACACCCAAAACAGAGCAGCCATGACGAGAACATTCATGATGAACCCGATCCAAGACCCAAATACTCCAACGGCACTGACGAATGGTAATTCATCTGTACTCCGATTTTGACGTTTCATCGCAGCTCTAAATCTAATGTGTGTAAGACAAATTAACCCCCAAGTGAAAATGGCTGAAAGAGAACTGATAGAGAGTAACCAATTAAACACCTCTTCCTCTCTATCTGACAGAGCCAAGAACAGTAATAATCCAACAACCAAAGTAATCCCAACCGAAACGATCGGTCTCCCCTTTTGATCTACATATCCAAGACATTTAGGCAGTTGTCCACAATCACTCAAAGCTGCAAGAGTTCTGCTAGTAGCATAAACGCTGGTGTTTCCCACACTGATGACACTGATCAAGATGACGATGTTCATCAAGGTGGGAAGTACTTTGATTCCACCGTTGTTAATTGCAATGACAAACGGGGACAGAGACAGATCAGCACTGGAAGATCCAAGTAAACGAGGATCATTGTAAGGAACCAAGAAGGAAATCAAGGTCAAGGAGACCACGTAAAAGAGAGTGATTCTCCAAAAGACTTGTTTAATAGCTCTCGAAAGAACTTTACTGGCATTTTGAGTCTCACTGCTACATAAAGCCACACTTTCGATACCCAGGAAACTGAAAGCTACCACTTCAAACACTTGACACACCCCCTTAAAACCATTAGCAAAAGGGCCAGGATCATGCCAATATTTAGCTCCAATGAATTCCGAGTCCGGACCTGCCGCCCCACAGATCAATAAAACAGCTAAAATGATGAAACCAGAGATACTGACGACCTTGATCACACTAAACCACATCTCCAGTTCTCCATAACCCTTGACTCCGAATAAGTTAATCAGGAGAATTAAGACGTAGAAGATCAAAACAAAGATGTCACTGTTTATAGATTTAGCACCGTCCCACCACTTAATTGTGATAGACAGAGCAACCAACTCCAATGGTAATAATACAATCCATTGTAAGGCATAGTTCCAAGACACGGCAAATCCCAACAGAGGATCGACAAATCTGGTACAATATGCATTGAAAGAGCCATGAACCTCGGGAAATGTGGAGGATAATTCTCCTAACAGTTGCATAGTGGAGTATAACATGATAGAGGTCAAAAAGACCAGAATAAGTAAACCAGCTGGTCCTGCCTCTTGTAGGGATTCACCACATGATACTAACAACCCAGTACCTATACTTGATCCTATACAAATAGCAAACAAATGTCTCTTTTTGAGCCCTTTGTCTAAGCTATAAGTAGAGTCTGATCCTTGCTTCTGGTCTTTTATTTTGAAAGAGTGCAAGAAGTTCTTTAGCACTCCACTTTCTGCAGACTTCTCATATGGAGAGTCCCACTCCATATCAGTGGTCTTCGTACTATAAATCTCCGACTTCCTCTCTATACTACTATCAGACATTATAGATGATATGAAAGGATCAGAAAGAGGTTTAAAATTTTTTAATTTAAGAACAGAGTCATAATTATTGACCTACATTGTGCACTAACGAAAGGCAATAGTGACACAAGAATGCCTTCTATAAAATTTTTTTTTGTCACTAACAGCTGCAGAAGAAGGTAAAAAAAAAGGGGGATCGCGATGAGGCAATATGCAATGGAGTTAGACTACATGAAAGTCCGAATAAAAATTAAAAAATATCACTCCCTATTTATATTATTTAAACCCGCAGTCACCACTGCATTGACAGAGCTTATCATTCCTTCTACTCTGTCTCTACCCAACATAAAATTCAGTAAACTCTCCCGAGCCACCTCGTTACAGTAATTGAACTGTTCTTCCAAGTACATCTTCATCAGTCCGTTAACATTGAACCCGATGACAACGACAAAGGTGATGAACAAGAGAGGTAACCAGAACAAGAACAACATCAGATCGTGTCTGATCGGCGTAGTCCGTTGTGATTTGTTGCTGAAGAATTTGAACACCTTATCTTCCTCGGCTCTCTCTTCAATCTCTTCAATCTCTTCAACCTTTGACTCTAATTCCGTAACAGCACTCGAAACACCCAGTTCAGTTTGTGTAGTTTTGGATCCAGAAACAACGGACTTGACCAAAGACTTCAATGAAGATCCAGATGGATACAATTCATGGTACTTTGGTAAGGACTCAGAATCGGAATTCTCTGTTCTTTCAATCAGTGGAGTCTCGGTAGGTTGTTCCTCCTCAGATTCAAGAAGAGAAGAAGCCTCACTTTCATCGGCAAGGTCCAACTCTTCTTCATCATAAGGATCAACTTCTTCTTGGTCTTGATCCAAAGGTGAAGTGTCCACCATTCTAGAAACGTGTTGTCTCAAACTGTCATCAATATCGTTGAAGATCGATGATGACATCGAATCGTTCGACATTCTTCTGGTTTGAGATACCACACTACCAACAGTGGCACCAACCATCTCTTGAGGAAGCAAGTCCAACACATTGGAGTTGGAGATCTTCTCCAAAGTAACGTTACCGCTGATCTTAGATCCTACATGAGCACCACACTTCATCAACACTTCAATGACATCCCTATTACCACTCATAAACAGGAAGTGTAATGGTGTGTAATCATTGCTGTCTCTGTAATCCAATCTGGAACCTCTCTTGATCAAAAACAAGACCAAGTCGTAGTAGTTCTTCAAAGATGCCAAATGCAACAAGGTCTGACCTTCCAAGGTGCAAATAGCCCAGTTTGGTGTCATGATTGGGGCATTTGGCATGTCAAGAAGCGACAAGAACTTGAGTAAAATTTGCTCGAAATTGGAAGCCGAATGACTCAACTCTTTGACAGTCTCAGCAGCCTTGGAGAACCAGTCTTCACTGGACTCTCCCAGACTACGTTGACGCCCTTGAGTATGACTATCAACTGGAGATGCAGTGGTAGAGTTGTCATTGCTGTTACCAATGATTCTCTTGGCAATATGCTTTGCATCTTCCAACTTACCGTTCATCTTCAAACCGACAATTTGTAAAGCCAATTCGATTAATTGACGATCTGTGTCATCGGTATAAGTGAACACTTGTTGCAGAGAAGATTGGATAGGACCAGTAGAAGCAGCTTTGTTAGAGTCGAAGGTGACGAGGACTTGACCTGCACAGCTAGCTGGAGGCAAGTATGTCACAATTGTAGAATCAGACCAACAATGAGTAGTCAAAGCTTGGTTAGCACCGAAGTTGACCACCAAACCTGGACGAAAGTTGGAACCCAACAATGTGACTTCGATACCACCTCTGATTGGACCTTGCAGTGGGATGATTCTTTGGATCGTTGGTTTGTTGGAAGGTTGTTGAGCCTGAGTGGCATCGTGTGTCTTCTGAGCAGAAGCCATAACCATGGAAGAGTTGGAAGTGACTGATGTAATCGAAGCGGTTCTTTCTGGAGTCGATATCGAATTGTTACCAAAGACATTAGGAGACTTCTGGAGTTCACTTGAACTGTCAGCTGGAGAAATGGCCTCTCTTTTGAGAGGTGCCATACTACTGACCGAAGAATAGACCGACCGTTGTTGAGAGACACTATCACGGTAATTAGTAGTACCAGTTGGAACAGCACCGTTGATAGGTGACCAAGGTCTCTTTCTCTTTGAAGGACGAGAACCATCAGAGGCAGCAGTAAGCAACTCCGACGAGGACTCTCCCAAGGAGGTTGGCGAAAGGGGTTGTTGACTTTGAGCCTTAGACTCAGCGACCGAACAACCCGATTCGTCCAGAGCAGAGTTCTTCTTTCTATCCATGATCATAATAGGAGAAGAAAAGGTCTTCAGTAAGATCTCGTTCCGATGATTCTTCAAGACGAAGAACAACCGGAACCCAGTAGATTCAGAGTGATGCCTGCAGTAACAAATGATTCTTGATGAGATTTCGATGTTCTTTTGGTTTGGTTGCGAGTTTTGGGTTTGGTTATCGTCCAAGTCCATGAAATCATAAATATCTTCCGACTTCACCAGATTCACCGTTGGTGGAGGGAACGAGATGATCTCTTTACAATTGAATATCACTGCTCTCTTTGGACTTGCCAAATTCCAGTTAAATCCGTCTTCGAAAGTTCCCTTCTTTCTTCTCGAGGCTCTCTTCAACTCTCTTCTCACACATCTTTCACAGATATGACAACTTTTCACACCCTTTTGAACCTTGAAGTCATCGTTATCACTCTTTGGAGAATGTCCCTCCGAGTCTGGAGAGTTCAGTACACTCTTCTTCTTTCTTCTGAAAGGTTCTCCACTTGTCAAGACAAAGGTATCTAAAAATAACATCTGCTCCTTCGACTCTTCTGGAATTTCACCTTGTAATTTGAGCTTCGATTTCGCTATAGTGTCACCTGGTAATCTCAAGAGGAATTGTGGTGGTGGTGGGGAAATAGAGAGGTTGATTTTGATCTGTGTTTCCACTCTCGAATGATCTGGTAAACCTTCTATTTTCATCTTGTATGGTAAGTTTACGTCATTTGGAGTGTCGTAATATTCTTCTGGTAAGTCAGACTTGTCAGCAAACTCCCGGATTTCATCGTTAGTTCCATTCCAGTTCACTTCCGAGGAGACCAAAGGCTTCGAATCCATTGTTTCCACCAGTCCAAACTTCAACTTCATCAATTCTTGTCTCGATTTCTCATACCTCTTGAAATCTTCCGATTCAACGTCCATCATTTTACTCAGATTGGACGGATAGAAGTCCAAGTGTGACTCCGTTGGAACGGCCTCATAACTCTGATACACCTCTCCCGGAGGGGTATGAGGAAGAGGCACAGCACTGTTGTTGCTATCATTGCCACTATCCACTTTGAAAAGATAGTCATCACCCTTTACTTCCTCCAACATATTGGTGGAAAGAATGGAATGTATTATATTGCTGGCGGTATCATCTCTGGTGACTTTGTTCTTCGGGTATGATTGTTGGTAGATACGTGTGTCCAAAAATTCGTCCAAAATATCTTGAGAAGGATCCTGGTTCCCGGAGAAATCCTCTGTGCTAAAATGAAGTTCGTTGTCTCCCTCAGTGGGAAGCTCTGATACAACGTCAAAGAATGATTGCTCTCCCCCCATTTTTATAATGATGTTAAACCTATTACTATTGAAAGGATCTTATTAATCGACTGTTGTCCTCAATTTCTCTCGTTATCTCCTTTCTCCAAATGGGGCGTCAATCTTTAAAAATTCCTACAACTACTGAATTTTTTTAAAACATCAACTTTTTTTTTTAACCTAACTTTGCGAGCATTCGTAAAGGCGAAGCCATTTTATTTTTTTCTTTTCCCTTATATTTTTTAGAAGGCAGTCATTTAACAATAGTAAGGTTTGGATTTCCATACACGACTCACTCAATATTATTTGAGCCTGATTGTTCGGTGCTAAGACCCTCATCAATAGCAACAAGGGCAACCATAGAGAAGCTGCATAATCTACGTTTTTCCTTATCTCGATCTACAGTAAACTTAGTCCCGGATAATCTAGGGCCCGATTATCTTTGCCACCTCATCGTCTTCATTCTTCATTCCAGATCTGACCATTTTTAATTTGTTTTGTTGGGGCACTCACTCACGCGTCATTTTCCATTCCCCTCGCTTGTCACCTTAGGAAAGGAAAAAAAAAAAAAAACCGAGTAAAGTCGTGTACTTTGTGCTGAATAGAAGTCGGAGGAAGGAAAAAAAAAAGCGAAAAGTTTTGGGGGAAGAGGTCTAAAGAGAGCTTAAGAGATAGTCGAATAGTAAGGGATATGCCAGTGTCTACCTTATATGTGACTGGGTTCATCAAAGGGACTAAAGCCAAGGAAATTGGTCAGTTATTTGAGCAGTAAGTGGCAATTTTTGTAGAGGATTACGTCATTGGATGTTTTTATACTAACTTCGATTAGATACGGCGAAATCAAGAGAGTCGATATACCGCCACCTAGATCTGATGATGGGCAACAATTTGCCTTTGTTGAGTTTATTGACACTAGGGAGGCTGAATCTGCATTGGAGAAAATTGGGGAATCTTTACAAACCGAGGTAGCACTCGATGCTGAGAAGGGATTGGTTGTGCAATGGGCCAAGTCTGATCCTCGTCCACCAAGATCGGCTCTGCCTAGAAGAAGGTACAGAGATGATCCTTATGACAGAGATAGAGATTATGGAGGACCAAGATACGGATCGAGAGGGTATGGAAGATACGACGATCGTCCTCCTTACAGAGGTCCTCCAAGAGAGTATTATGGTAGGGGAGATTATCCACCAAGAAGAAGAGACAGAGACTATCCAAGGGGAAGAGACTATCCAAGAAGTGGGTCCAGAGAATATTCAAGAGAGAGAGATTATCCACCAAGGGACGACTCTAGATCAAGAGATTACAGAGATGATTATAGGGACGGAGAGAGAGAAGCACCACAAGAGGAGAGAAGGGAATCAAGAAGTCCAGCTAGAAGTCCTTCTAGAGACCGTTCGAGATCAAGATCTCCAATGAGAGACTAAGAGGGGAGAGACGAGAAGAAGTGAAACCATGTAATAATAGTATAAAAAGTATAGAATAATAGCTTATTTAATGAGCAGTGAAGCCTCCAGAAGCATAGATGGTCTGGCCAGTGATCCAGTGACCCTCGGTAGCCAAGAATCTGATGATTGGGACAATGTCTTCGACCTTGGTCAATCTGTTGTGTTGACCACAAGACTTGTAGAATTCAATGTCAGAGTCTTGTTCTTGTCCGTACAAGAAAGGAGTGTCCATTGGTCCTGGAGCAACACAATTGACGGAAATACCCTTTTGTTGCAATTCCTTTGAGGCAGACTTACTGAAATATTCAACGGAAGCTTTGGCTCCTTGGTAAGTCGAATAGAAGGGAGTGTAGGCAGCAAGCAAAGAAGTCACCATGGTAATAATGACACCGTCTTCGTTCAACTTCTTGGAGGCCGATTGGATGAAGAAGTATGCGGCTTTGGTGTTGACCTTGAAGACAGAGTCGAACTCTGCTTCGCTGGTCTCGGTGATAGGCTTCTTCAAGACCATACCCGCATTGTTAACAGCAATGTCGACACCTCCAAACTTTTCAATGGCAAAGTCGAACAACTTGTCATTTTGTTCAGGAACGGAAAGATCTGCCAGGAATAAGAATGTCTTGGTACCGTACTTCTTCTCAAAGTCGGCAACAATTGCCTCTCCTTTGCTCTTCTCAGACAGGGAGTGGTAATGAATAACCAAATTAGCCCCCAACAGGGCAAACTCATTGGCAGTGAGGGCTCCCAAATTCTTGGTACCTCCAGTGATAATTGCGGTTTTGTTCTTTAAACTAACTTGGGATAAGAATGACATCTTAGTTAGTCCCATCTCAACATGTCATTTTCTCGCCCTTATATATTCTTCACTAGTCACTCTAATTAGCTTATGTAAGCCGGATTTAGACCCCGAGCAGAAAAAACATTAAAATCCGCAAGAAGCGATTGACTAGTAGAAAGGTTGGTTGCCAAAAGATTGGAAGTTGTGCATTGGCTCGGAATTAAGGCCATTTGGTCAATTGGGTCAAGGGAAATCGTGCGGCTCATTTCATTTTTTTAATTCCGATAATTACTCGTCAACTAACTACCACACCATGCTCATCGCTCTGACTATAGATAACCGTTTGATAATTTCATAGCACTTTACGAAAAGAAAATTTTTTTTGTTTCTTAAAATTTTTTTTCAGGACTACAGTAGTAAAAGACATCATCTCCCGATAGAATCATGAGTACGTCGTTCACTAATGCCGTTGACAGTTTTGTCGACAGCACAAATTCGTATGTGGCGATCACCATTCAGACGGTGAACCGGGCCGAAGTGCAAATTTTAGACTTGGAGAGCAAGCAGGTAATATCTACATTTGAGATGGATTCAGAGGACAAGATCTGTGCCGTGCTGTGGTCCGAGCCAGTACAAGCCAAGAGCTCCAGTAAAAGAACAAGAAGATCCAATGGGACTCAGAATGGGAATAAAGCTATCAGTTATTTGATTGTAGCTTTGGAGCTGGGAGATTTATTGGTGATGTCTCCTTTACAAAAGACCATAGTTAACAAGATATCCAACGAGACACAAATTGTATCATTATTCAGCATTGGAGATTCCTCGGTATTTGGACTTAATTCTGAAGGTCAAGTCAAGCAATTTTCCTTGTTCGAGAACAAAGTTGTACTGACCTATTCCTTCCCAAGGGACAAGTCGTTGAAAGTCATTGCACCTTCTCTGAAAGAGGTAGACTCTCTCTTAGCCGCCAGCAATTGTCTCTACCAATTGGATATCGGTTCTCAAGAAGAATTGGAAGTGCTGCTCAGATGTACAGTACCAAGAGGACATTCTTCTTTCATCAAATGCATAGCTCAATCCACGGTCAATCCTGATATAATCATCACATCTAGACTCGAAGAATCCCTTCTTCATGTCTACACAAAGAAAGTCAACACCTCTATTTTGGAACTGTCTGCTCCTGTGGTGTCGACAAAAATGTTAACCATTGGTGAGACCGAGTACTTGGTAGTCTTCACCGAAGATGGTGCCATCAATTTCTTCTCCAATCTTGAACAAAAGAGATCGAAGGATGATCTTGTCAAGCCATCTCACGTCTTGGACTCGAACTCTGCTTTGAAGGATATCATTTACAAGGACTCCTTACAATGTGTATGGTTCGACAAATTTGATATCAAGTTCTCTGATGTGGAGTTGGAGGGTGAACTTATCTCAGTAGTCACTACTGAAGAGACAGCTGTTGCTGCTGCTCCTGTAGAGGAAGAAGATAAGATGGAGGTTGATGACGAAGAAGAAGAAGAGGAAGATCAGTCCATTGATGAGCCAGTAGATTCTTACTCCGTTGGAACATCAGACGAACTTTACGCTTTGCTTTCTTCTGCCATCGAGTCCCAAGACAAAAGTAAGTTACTCGAGATTTGCACCTCCAACAATCCCGATCTGCATATCAAACAAACTCTTTTGAGAAACGTCACACTGGAACAATCTGTAGTCATTTTCAAGACTCTCTCGGTGCAAATTGCCGACCAACCTTCCGAGTCCATCAACTTGTCCAGATGGTTGAAATTACTCTTACTCATTCGTGGTAATAACATCATCAACGACGAAGAAAACCTTACAGTTTTAAAACAATTGAGAGGATCTCTTGTTGACAGTACCAAACACTTACAAAATATGGTTGCTTTACAAGGACGGTTACTGTTATTGAAGTCCCAATTACAATTGAGAAATGAGATGGCCGATTTGAGTGTCTCAGAAGATGAGGATGAGGACGAAGACGAAGAGGACGAAGACTTGAACGGTGAGGCTAATGGTGAGGCAAACGGAAGTTACTACATCAATGGTGAGGGTGATGATGACGTCTTAGTAGAAGAAGAAGTACAAGACGGCGAAATTTATGAGGATGATGAATAGCCCTGTGTAGAATTAAACGGCATCTCTTTGAACTGCAGGAAAGAAAGAAAAAAAAAAAAAGAAAGGAGAAAAAAAATTTTAAGCTGCGTAATTCTTTAGACATCATTAGTACTAGTCAAGATGGGCAAGACCACGATGTCAGGAACACCTGAACCTACGGAGAAGGTATACATTCACTACAACTATGTTCATAAGTTATGTCAAATTGCCGCTGACCAGATCAGAGACAGTGTTGGAAAACCAGATATAATAGTAGCCATTGGAGGGGGTGGGTTCATCCCAGCTAGAATCTTGAGATCTTTTATTAAGAAGCCAGGAGAAAAGAACATTCCTATTCAAGCTATTGGTTTATCGTTATACGAGGATTTTGGAACTGACGGAGAGGGTGTCATTGGTAAGGAAGTCATCAGAACACAATGGTTGGACTTTGGTTCCTTAGACAAGCATTTTGACAGTTTGATTGGTAAGAATATTCTTATTGTCGATGAGGTGGATGATACCAGAACCACTTTGAATTATGCTTTGACCGAATTGCAGAAGGATGTCCTGGAACAAGCTGCATTGTTGGGAAGATCTGACGAGGAGACCAAATTCTCCATCTTTGTCTTGATCAACAAGAACAAACCAAAGAAGGCCGAATTACCAGCTGAATTATTTGAAAAGAATAGATATTTTGCTCCAAGAGAAGTTGGTGACTCTTGGTGTAATTTCCCATGGGAAGCCACTGACATCGACAAGCATAGTGAATATGCTATTGAACAAGGCAATTATTAACTTATATGTACACAATAGATTTTTATTACATCATTTGCTCTGAAGTTCCACCAATTGTTGAACTTGTTGTTTGCACAAGTCTTTCAAATCCTGAACATCAGCCGTTAATTCCTCTACTCTTTCAGACTTCTCCCCAAGAAGCTCCAAAATACGTTGGTATTTCTTATCCAATGTTGTCAATCTCTCTTCAAGAGACTCCTTTTCCGCCTTAAGTGTGTTCACCTTTGCATTTTCCAGAAGTAATCTCATGATCTCCTCATTCAAGTCTTTCTTTTGCTTTGTAATAGTAGTCACTTCATCTTTTAATGTAGCCGATTCCACCTCAAGTCTACGGATTTGAGAAGACAACTTACCAATGAGTTGCATGTTCTTACCAAATGAAGCCCCTGGCAGACTTCCAATAGTACTGGCAGCTGCCAATTCCTTACCATAGGTCTGTTTGGACGAATGTTGACTATTAGGAGAATGTGGTGAAGTGTTCTGGTTGTAGTCCTCCATAAACTCCTCCTCAAAGGGATCTTCTTCATGTGTAGTGTTGAACGAATCCTCATATAGAGGAACATTGTCCGATTGTCTCGGTGAGTCAAAGAATCTACCATTACTTTCATTCACAGGTGTACGGAACGCCGAATTGAAAATGGCTGAACCACCTGATATCTTTCTGAAGTTGGAACTGGAAGATCTAGGAGTAGTGGACGACTCGCCAAATGCAATGTTATCCTGGAGACTGAAATTGGATACCGATCTCGTCTTGAGAAAAGAAGGATTAGGTAACAAGTCGTTCAAGTACAACAGTTGTTGTTGAACAGGACCATCGAACGATTTGTTCAGTTGAAGTTCCGCTTCCTTCTCCAACTTCAGCTTTTGTTTACTCAACTCCTCTTTCAACTCTGCTTCATGACTCAATCTCTCGCTGTTCAATTGGTCCTTGAGAGAGTTGATTTGAGTTTGAAGTTCACCCAATTGCTTGTCCTTCAGAACAATTTGATCCTTGAGTTCATTGATTTCCATACTCAACGTTACTTCCGTCTCTTGTGCCTCCTCACATTCCTCTGTCTTTGCCTTCAATTCACTCATCAAGAGCTTCATCTTCTTATTGGTGGCAAGATCCTTCTGCTTCAAGGTATTAATGTCCAGCTCTGATTGTGTGATTTTGTTCAAGTACGAACTCTCAATCAACTTCCAGTTCTCTTGAGCCAGAGTGTATTGTGATTGAAGGAGTTCGTACGATGCATTCAACTTCTTAACTGAATCGGAACTGGTATCAAGTTCTCTAAGATTCGTAGAACTCTCATTCTGTGTTCTCCATGATTCCACCTTATCCTCCAATCTCTTGATCTCATTAGCACTTTCTTCTTGCAATTGTTGGTATCTCAACTTTTCCTTATTGAGTTTATCCTCCAACTCCAGCATCTCATTCTTGGATTGGTCTTTACTCAATCTGAGTCTGATGTTCAATTCTTCCACCTCTTGAGCCAATTGAGTCGTCTTAGCCATCTCTTCTTCGAGCTTCTTTCTAGTCGTCTCCAATTGCTGCTCAAATCTCTGAGCCTTCAAGTTCTTCAACTGTTGTGATACTTTGTTGAAGGATTCTTGAAGATTATTATGCTTCGTCTCGAGTTCTTTATGTCCCGTTGTCAATTGCTCTCTTTGGTGTTCAAACTCCTTGATCTCAACATCACGCAGCTCATAGGTCGCCAAAGCCTCCATTGTCGTATCTATCTTTTGTTGTAACTCTGCCATTAAATCGGCATCTTCAACGGCCTTGGACTTGAGCTTCTTGATCGTCGTATTCAATTGCAACTCCTTCATAGACAACTTCGATCCCTCATCCATCAACTCTTGGATGATCTTCTCCTTCTCTTCAAGTTTCTTGGCAAGCACAGATTGTGCAGCAGCCTTTGGTGCTTGTTTGGCTTCGGCTTCTTTCTGTTGCTTCAATTCCTTTAGCAGAACGGCTTGTCTCTGATTCTCCTGCTTCATTTGTGTAAACTTGTCCACTCCCACTTTGATCAGCTCTAATAACAGAGAGTGATCGAGCTTCTCGTAATCCTTCGGAAGAAACCCGTCATCTTCGCTTATGGTTTCCTGAACCTCTAAAGCGGCCGATGATGGTCTCTCCTCTTGATCAATGCTCGTTCTTGGTGTAGCATCCGCTGAGACATCCCGTGATTTCTTCAGTTGTTTCCCTCCCTTGGCGGCGGCTAATGCTAATCTCTCTTGTAATGTCAATCTCTTCTTCTTAGGGGCAGGTTTTGGTTCAGCTGGTGCCTCTGGTTGTGTTTCAGTCACAGATTCAGGACCCGGACTCAGTGTAGACTCTTTTGGTTCTTCAACAGGCTCTGGCGTTTGTTCAACAACCTCCAGCGGAACCGTTTTGTCCTCCCCTGATGTGGCTTCTACTGTCGCGTCAACAGACTCAACAACGTCGACCGGTTCCGGACTTTTCTCCTCCACACTGGGATTCGTCCCATTGATTGCTCCATTCGCGTCAATCGGTACTGTGGTTGGCTCTTCCGTGCTCATCTCAAGCTCAAATTAACTGAGATTGGCACTCTATATGGTACTGGATTTTGAGGAAAAAAAGAAGAAGAAAAAAAAAAACAATTGTCAACTACAGAACAAAGAAGATCAGATGTGGTAGATCTATTATAGTACAATGTAACTGAGATTGACTTACAAAATAACGTTCTGATTCACTTTCCACCATTACTTTGAGTAAATATATACAAGACTCTCTTACAAAGTGTAAAGACCCATCAGTTGCAACTCCTCTTGTGAGCTTTCACGGAGAAACTTTCTTACCAAGTTTTTCTGTATGCTCTTTTTCGTAACGGTAGTCTTCTCTACCTTATTTAAAACCAGGTTCAATTTTTGTTCATCGTTCATCACAGAGTCCAAGAGAACCTCCGGATCGAACTTTATTCTGACTTGCATCAACTCCTTTTGTAACTTTTCCAACTCCAACTCCACCAATTTCTCACTTGGAGGCCATGATGTTATTCCGTACTTTCTCTTCAATTGGTTGATTTCCTCGATCTCTTCAGCAGAATATTGATCTTCTGGTGAACTGACAGCCAACTTCTCTATTCTGTATAATTCATCTACCAAAGATGGTTTCTTGTACTCCTCTCTTCTCTGTAAGAACTCATTGTATTTCTCCGTCTCCTCACGTTCAACAGCAAGAGCTGCTTCCTTATCATAAGTGGCAAACTCGGAACCCTTGTTTCTCTTGATCTCTGCAACGGCAAACGACTTTCTAGTAGACAACGGTCTCGTGGCCTCAATACGAACAAGATCTCCCTCTCTACAAATGTTCCCTTCATCATGTACCAAGTAATCTTTTCTCTTGATCATATCCTTGTTGATCACTCTATTATAAGCCTTTCTTTGAACACGCACCTTGACAGTCTTGTTCATCTTACCTTGTGACACCACAAGTCCAATAAAGTTTTGACGAGCCATCTTAACTTGTACCTTCTCTTCAACCACTCTTCCAACTTTTTCTCTCTTCAAATTTTTTTTTTTTTTTTCTTTGGTAACTCAATTTGCACAGTGAAAAATTTCCAGCCAAATCTGACTCTCTGAGATTTATCATTTTCGGCAGTGCTTGAATTTTTTCTCTGCCTTTGAGTCATAGATAGATTAGAGATAACGACACATAATGGGTTTCGATTTACAGACCTTGGCAAGACCTAATATCTTGACATTAGAGCCATATCGTTGTGCTAGAGACGATTTCAAAGAAGGTGTCCTTCTTGATGCCAATGAGAACACTCACGGTCCAGCTGCTCTGGATTTCTTGACCGAGAACGAACAGGCCTTGGAGTTGAACAGATATCCAGATCCTCACCAAATTGAATTGAAACAACAAATTTGTGACTTCAGAAACGCTGAAGCCGGAGTTGCCGGTGCTGCTATCACTCTCCCAGAGGGTAAACCTTTGAAGCCAGAGAACTTGTGTCTTGGTGTCGGCTCGGATGAAAGTATCGATGCTTTAATGAGATGCTTCTGTGTTCCAGGTAAAGACAAATTACTCGTGTGTCCTCCAACCTACGGAATGTACACTGTTTGTGCCACTGTCAATGATGTCGAGATCGTCAAAGTGCCCTTGGATCTTGACACCTTCCAAATCAGACCAGATGCCATCATCGAAACTGTGAACAACGACCCTTCCATTAAGCTTGTCTACATCACCACTCCAGGTAACCCAACAGCTCAATTGGTCAAATTTGACCTCGTTGAGAAACTTTTGTTGAACGACAAGTGGAACGGGCTCGTCATCTGTGACGAAGCTTACATCGACTTTGCTCCTATCGGCTCATCCTCCGCTCCTTTGGTCAACAAATATCCAAACTTGGTCGTTCTTCAAACCCTTTCCAAGTCCTTTGGTTTGGCCGGTATCAGATTGGGTATCGCTTACGCTGATCCTTCCGTATCTTTGCTCTTCAACTCCATGAAATACCCTTACAACATCTCCAATTTGTCTGCCGACGTTGCTCTTAAGGCAACCACCAAAGAGGCCATAGTCAAGATGAGACAAACATGTGACACCATCATCGAAGACCGTGCTTGGCTCAATGAACAATTGTTACAATTAGACGGAGTGGGAAGAAATATCGGAGGCTTGGACGCTAACTTTATATTGATCGAAATCTTAGATAAGGACGGAAAGCCATCCAATGAGATCGCTAACAAACTCTACAACACCTTGGCCACGACAAAGAACGTCGTTGTCAGATTCAGAGGTAAGGAATTGGGCTGTACCGGATGTCTCAGAGTAAGTGTCGGAACAAAAGAGGAAAATGCTATCGTCGTTGACAAATTCAAGGAAACTTTGGCCGAGTTATTGCTGTAACTCAATTAATAAAAGTATCATCAATAGACATCAAATTGACCTTCTCTTTATATTCCTCCCTGTAGTAGCTCACTGTGTCAGCTAACAACATCTTTGCTATCATTGAAGCAAGTAGATTAATCCCCTCTTCTTTGTCATCGATGCTTCGTTCAGTAACGTAAATGAGAAAAGGCCAATTATGGACGTGAGAGTTGTGTTTATCAACTTTGATCCTCCCTACATCGATCAACATCTCGATGAACTGATCTATGTCATCAGCAATCAACTCTTCGGTTCCATATGATATGATCATCCCTTTTAAGGGAAACGCTGCTTTCCATATTTTCTTATCTGTACATTGACCCGGATTAACTAGCTCTTTGCGTATACCAGTCTTCGGATATTCCCTCTTAAACCATGACTGCAAAATTTGAGAGGTCAAATAATCGTGAGACCTCTCCTTCTTAGAAGTGAAGTTGACTAACGGTGATATCAACAACCCAAGGTCAGGTTTGCGCGGTTCCAATTCTGGCAAAAGAGTATCTACTTTAACCTGATCGTTGTCAGCTATCAGAAGTAACATTGAAAGAACTGTAGTTCCTCCATTTGAATCACCTGCCAACACCAACTTGGACTCCTGGTATTTCAGTCCCAAATAATTCCAAGCTTTAAGTGCTTTCACCAAGGGTTCTGGAAACACTTCATTGGCCGCTGATCTTATCTTTGGAACAAAGATGGCTGGATTACTGAAACCCTGTTCTTCTAACGTCACAATCAACCGTTGAAGATACTCGAGACGGAGAAATACGGACGTCTGTTCAAAAGCATCGCCAAGGACATAAAAGACAATCATGTCAAACGATTCCTGAAATCCAAGAGTTTTAGACAACACCCAAGTCCCATCAAGTTCTTTGGATTTAGTGACGTAATAAGTGGTATCCGCCAACCCTGCAAAACCTTGTGTATAAGCTCGGTACCAATAAAACATCTTGTTTAGTTCTTCACTGAAGATCACATTTTGGTTGACGCCGTTGGAAGTGGTGGTCAAAACGTGGCTCACTACTCCTGAAAGTGCCGCTTCAAATACGCCACTTCTTTGAACTACAATATTCTGCCATTCAAAGGGCTTCAAGTACCCGTTCAAGAGAATTTGATATGGCAAATCAACCACTTATACAGTTAGTACAAATACATTAAACGCCGACGAAGCTAGACTTACAAAGAAACCTCAAATTGTTGGTAACAAAAGCCAACCATAATGAGAACCCATACTTGGTCAAAAGAACATAGTTTAAAAGACCCATATATACAATGGTGTCTACCCAAGTAATCTCCAACATCTTCTTATGTACTGTAAAAAGGGGGTTAGTCTTAGTTAAGGAAAAAAAAATTCAGTCATTATAAGTTATATAGCATTTTTAATAGGAGCTCAATACCTTCTCCAAAATAGATAAGAAGATATCGGCATGTTTCTTTTCGAAAGTCAAGGTTGGACGTAAACGAACACTAACTTCAGCACAACCACCAACATTGACACCGTTTTGTTTCATATCGGTCAAGAATTGGTTTCTCTTGTCGGAGGATTCCAAATCCCAGGCGATAAAGCATCCACGGTCCTTACCACGCAAGTTGGCCAAGTATTGAGGATATTTGGCTTGCAAAGCCTCCAATTTCAGGAAGAGATAGTCTCCGGTTTCCTTGGTCTTGGCGACCAAATCGTTGTCCAAGACTTCCTTGGTAATGGCACCAGCAATGATCATTCTGGCTGGGTCACCACACCAGGTGTTGAATTGACGGTATGATTGTGGAGGGATGATCTTGTCGTCATGGAAGAAGTAACCGGCAGATTGGAATTTCTTGGAGAAGGTAACCAAATCAGCTGGTGGGGACAAGTTGAAGTGTTCGTGAGCCCACAACTTACCAGTGGCACCGACACCGGTTTGGACCTCGTCCATGATCAACAAAGATCCGTACTTCAAGGTGAGGTCTCTTAAGCCTTGGAAGAACTCGGCAGAACCGTGGTTGTCACCACCTTCGGATTGAATTGGTTCGACGATGACACCGGCAATAGGACAATGCCATGTCTTCAAAAGAGTCTCAACAATGGCAAGACAACGCTTGTCTTCCTCCTTGTTGTACTCGACGTTGTCGGAAAGTGGATATTTGTAAGCTGGGTATTCAGCCTTTGGCCATTTGAAAGATGGCAAGTCGATCTTGTGGATTGGTTTGGAACAAGTGACAGAGGCAGTGGCGAAAAGACGACCGTGGAAGGCTCTTTCAAAGGATAAGATGGCCAATTCTGGAGAACCTGGAGATTGGTTCTTCATGGTGGTCAGTTCCTCTTCCTTGGTGAACCCGTTGGCAGAACCTCTCTTCTTACCTTGGTAGTACATGAAGGCAGCCTTGAAAGCCAACTCGTTGGCATCGGCACCAGACAACCCAGACCAAACCTTGTCTTGACCCTTTGGAGCCAGCTTCAAGATATCGGCCAAGATGTCGGCCAAGTCTTCGGATGGGAAGTTTCCAATAGCTGGTCTCTCAATCAAATGGTTGATCATTCTTTGGGATTTAGCCAGTTCAATTAAAGCTGGGTTGTTGTAACCCAACAGAATAGAGGCGATTTGAGCATAGACATCCAAAAGAACATTACCGTCAACATCGGCAATATAATTACCATTGGACTTGTTATAGTCAGCAACAAAGTAACAAGGTCTTACATCGAAAACCTTGCCTAACTTCTCCAATTGCTTCTTAGACTCTGGCCCTGGAATAGACTCAGTCTTAACGACTGGAGCCTCAGGCTCATTTGGATAGTATTTAGCAGAAATAGACATATATCTCTTACAGTTGCAAAAGTTGTTCAACCTTTGCTTTCCTTATATAATACCCACAAGTCATCGTAAGCCCATCTCCGCTTAAATTTCCTAGCTTAGCGGTTAAGGGTCCGCGCGCAACTCATCATAGAAAAAAAAAAACCTACCGCTTAAAAAAATCCGCTAGTTGGTAGGTATTCACTTTATTTTAGCGGAAGTGTGAAAGAAAACGGCATCACCAAATGCCTTTCAGTAATATATGAAAAAAAACTGGGCATTGTTGGAGTTTTCTGTAGAGATGGTGTAATGATGTGATATTTGTAAAATGCTTCCTTCTGACTTCTTATATGAGACTCGTATCTTTGGGGGGAGAACATTCTATTTTAAGGAAATCATATGCATGGACTTTCTCAGGGAGAGAGAGTCACACGTTAAGAAGTTCTGTACGTGGTGTTAAATTCCAAGACAATTGAGTCTTAATTTGACAGCCTGACTTTCTTAAACCTTAATTCGTGGGGTCACAATTGAGCTTAGAAAGACCAGTTGACTAGTACAAGAGAATAGATATTACACACTGACCAAGCTTCAGACACTCTAGGAAGGCTCATACGGGCAAATCAATGCAATGCATAAGCTTTTTTTTTCAGATCTTCGTACTTCCTTTAACATAGAAATTAGGAAAAAAATAAAACGCGTCTCGTCAATACAATAGGGCAAATCTGCACAAATGGGCAGTGTTGGAATGGCCCATACATTCTCCACTTCTAGGCTTTGGGCCGCAGAAAAGAATTCCTCACTCAATCCGTGTAAAAAGTAATGTCAGGTTTGCAGAGCTTAGGTCCATTACCCCTGGCACATCTCTGCTTAGGGTCTTCGGGATTAAGGCAACTCTTTTGTCTTTGATAAGTGGCATTGATCATCTTCAAGTACAATCACGATCATCACACTCACATATACATAACTCTACAAACAATAATTGAACACTCTATTGTAGATTCTCCTCCGTTCAAGGGCGAAAATTTTTATGCCTTTACCCAAGAAAGGGCCTAAAAGGATTTTTGTTAAGATCGAGAAAGGACAAAAAAAAAATCAAAACAAAAAAATTGCCTTAGTTAAAACCTAAAAAAAAAAAGAGCGTAGAAACGAGTTTGAACATCAATTTAGACCTGATTTGTACGATATTATCAAGTATATTTGAGCGATTGGTCTTTGATATTTCAGATAACATTGTTATTGATACGTCCATATTTTTCAAATTAGGATAGATATTCGCGGTCATGGAGCATCAGCGTCAGGGCTCGAATGTTTCGGTGGATCTGAGACCTAATTGGAAGCTACATAGTAACAACATAATGAATGGCGGGAGTCACCCGAATTTCCAAGAAAACGTCCATCCATATCGACTTTATAATGGGCTGTCACCTAATCCATCACACAAATCACCACCACTTCCCAAACAAGATTCCACACCTGCTACAATACCCACTACACCAACCAAGCCTAATACTCAAACACAACCACCATCCACGGGTAAGAAGACAATAAAGTATTGTAAAGCATGTGGCGAAAGATTAACGGGTCAATTTGTAAGGGCACTTGATAGTGTGTATCATGTACATTGTTTCTGTTGTCATGTTTGTGGGAAACAATGTGCATCGAAATTCTTCTCTTCAGAGCTGATAGATCCAACAACTGGCAAGGAAATTAAAGTGGCATTATGTGAGCAGGATTACTTCAAAAAGTTGGATCTCGTTTGCTTCAAGTGTCAAAATGCATTGAGAGGTCCTTATGTGACTCTGCTTAACAGGAAGTATCATTTGGAACATTTCACTTGTTCTGTTTGTTCTAAGGTGTTTGGTAAGGATGAGAGTTTTTACGAGCACGAGAACGATATTTATTGTCATTTCCATTACTCTAAGCTTTATGCTGCTCATTGTGAAGGTTGTAAAGCCCCAATTTTGAAACAATACGCAGAGATCTTTAGAGGAGGACGGATTCAACAATGGCACCCGGAATGTTTCATGGTTCACAAATTCTGGAGTATTACCGTGACAGCGGAATTTGCTGGTTTATCATCACAATTGTCCCATCTCATCACAGCAGATAGAAACCAACCAGATGCAGAATACACAGCAGACGACATGTTCGAACTGGAGAAGAAAATGGAACAACTGATAATGTCGATATGGCTCACATTTTCCCTGTTTGAAGAAGCTACTCTGGCCTGTATTTCAAACATGCTTCAATTTGCATCTACTGGACGTCAGACTCAAGGTTTAATGACTGCTGGGAAACTTATATTGATGGTGGAGAAGTTGTTCAATGGTATTAATGTATTACATGCCTTGGGTGTGGAGAATCTTGATGTGACAGATCCAAAGTACCAGAGTCTCAAGAAGGAACCACGTAGTTTATCGGCAAAGATCATGACATATTTGGCCATATTGAGGAGAGCAAACAAAGAGCCATCATCTCCTGTTCAGCATTCGAAGGAGCTCTTATCGTTGATCACCGGATTGGCCCATTATTTGAAGTTGATAATACGATACGGATTATACCATGCATTACAATATAACAAGTTCTCCCACTCGAGTCTAGCGCTTGATAAGTTTTCGAGAGAGGTGAGGGAGCATCAAAAGGTGCCCGACGATGTCTTTTCACTGTTGGACGTTCCTCTGACGGCTCTCGATAGTTGTCCAGTTTGTAACAAGAGTATTGAACAGGAATGTATTCTGTACAACAATACGAGATGGCATTTGGATTGTATGCAATGTTCGTTATGCAACAAGACCTTCACGAAATCGACAATAGCAGATGCTTCGTATTCTCCTGTTGAACAGGCAATGTACTGTGCCGAATGTTCACCAAATGATCTGGAACGTGGGGTATTTAAGGAGATCTCGAGGTTGACACAATTGGTTTATCTTTTGAAGATTGCTTTAGTGAGATCGAGAATAATAATGAAGAGAGATATCGATCTCGGTAGGGCTCATAGTACGGTAGATACTTCAATGACCACCGAAACCGATCTCAGATACAAACAAACATTGACGGATATTAAAAGAATGAGATCGACAAGAAGGGATCAAAAGTTGTCGACGGCACTGAAGCAAGAGGCCAGACGGTCGCGTATTATTGAGACCCCAGACCTGGACAGAGCTGAAGAGTCAGATCTCATGCTTGAAGATGCAGAAGAAACCCAACTTTCAAAGAACTTGTCTTTCCTCCATTCCAACGTGGAATCTCAATTGGAGAAGGGTCGCAAAAAGCAGTTGATTGTGGAAGACGAGCCATTGGGATCTTCTCAATTGACTGCATCGGGACGTGTCGACCCAGTGTACTTGGACCGTACGACTGATTTATTGAAGAACCAAAAGTCTTTGACATTGGATGATATTCCACGAATTGTCTCTCTGGAAGAGGCTCGTGAGCAAAGACCAAATGCTTTCAAGCATCTGACCCATTCGAACACCACGACGATCGATCCAAAACCTCGTTCCATGAAATTGGCTGCCAAGTCTAATACGGTCGGTGGAAATGAGCTACAAGACGTACCGGAGGTTCCAGTATCGAACGGAAATCCAAGCAAGAGGGTATATTACTCGGAATTGACTCCTCAACAACACTTTGTCATCAGGCACATCGCTATTTTCTGCTTGATGAAGACCGACTCCAAGTATACCAGAGAGGAATTGTTGAGTTTAATCCCAACTAAGAAGAACGTGACTTTCTGGGGAAAGATTTTCAAATCCTCGTCGGACTCCTCTTCCAATCCTTCACTGCCAAGTTCGAGAAAATCTTCTCAATCCTATGGTTCAGGAAACGTTACAGGAACGGTGTTTGGCCTTCCATTGGAGGAGTTAACTCTGCGTTATGGGGTTGAAAGTGATTTAGGAGTTGGTCCAGCCAAATTGAAGATTCCAGCCTTGGTAGATGAATGTATCTCGGCAATGCACCAAATGGATATGTCGGTAGAGGGTGTTTTCCGTAAGAATGGTAACATCAAGGGATTACGTACTTTGACAGAGGCCATCGATAGTAATCCTACTCAATTACCAGACTTCACTAAGGAAACACCAGTACAACTTGCGCTGTTCCTCAAGAAGTTCTTGAGAGAGTTACCAGATCCTTTACTCACCTTCAAATTATACGATCTTTGGATCTCTTCGCAAAAACACTCTGATGTTATTGTCAAGGACAGAATCCTCAAGATTTGTAACTGTATGCTTCCTACTGCTCATCGTGATTTTGCCGAGGTGTTGTTATACTTCTTGAAATGGGTCACTTCATTCGCTTACATCGACAAAGATACAGGATCCAAAATGCACACCCATAACTTAGCCACTGTGATTACTCCAAATATATTGTACTCACGTCCAGTTGTTGCTTCAAACGGAGGCAAGGGCAATGGAGCTACAATGGACCTGATCCCTGGTGGTGAACTGTATCTTTTGGCCATCGAAGTACTCGACACCTTGTTGCAAACCCCAGAAGATTTTGCTGTCGTTCCAAGTTACTTGAATGAATTTTATGAACAAGCTGGTTTCGAACCTAATCTGCAAGAGTTTTTGACTACGAAAGAAATCTTACTGAAATGTGATCTCTTCTTGAAGAAGGAGCCTAAGTTTTTTGAAACTGCTTTTGCTAGAGAAGATTCATCTGTCCAAGTCTCTGACCTGGATTGAATTTCGTCTATTGCTCTATTTAAATCTATGCTTTTAAGTACTATTAATTAATGAACAATGAGCTTTATCTGACATTACAATTAGTCAACGTTTGGACGGTACAAGGGTTTCCCTCTCTATCTACAAGTAAATGTCCTTTATGATTGACTCTTCCCTCAGAGTCGGTCTTCAAATCGAGTAAAATCTCCTTTAACAGTTTACTCTTGATTCTGTTAGCAGGTTCTCCCTCGACGGACTCAAAATTAAGAACCTCACCAAGCTCAGCTGCCTGTGGCGGATTCACAATCTCCACACTCTCTCCACCCGTCTCGAGTGGTTTGGAAGCAGCCAATAACATCAGCTCTGAAACTTCTCCTCTCATCTTGGAAGGCTTCATATTGGCCATAATAACGACTCTTCTGTTCAACAATTGATCTTTGGTGAAGTATGGAACCAACCCAGAACAAATCTGTATTCTTGGGACTTCAATATCAGAAGAGACTTGCAATTGGGAGACGTAAAGACTGTCGGCATTAGCACAGTTCTTAATGTCTACGATCTTGGCCACCTTGAGTGATAACAAACTTGGTGGGTCTAAAGGTTAGAAGGAACAAAGTATCTCTACTGTGGTAGTATACTTACATGTGACTGTCGAATTAAACCGAACTATTTGTCTGAATGATCCCCGTATCATCTCCACTAATTCTTCCTTACTTAGTATGTACTCGATATTTTTCACTTGCCAAGAAAAGTCGTGTAGAGAAACCCGATCTCTATATACGATCATCTCTGTTTTTGTGGAGGAAGTCAAGGGAAAAAAAACAGAGTAACAGTTTACGCCGCACATTGGACGTTGCGAAATTTTGTGAACGCATTCAAAACAGTTCACATCTGGGATTCTGGAATCTTGACGAGTATTTTTAGTCTGGGGTTTATAACGTGGACATATAAAAGGTGTGGGGTGACTACTTTTCTAGACCAATAAACAAGGGATCGGAGAACACCGCCACATTTAAGCCTCATTTGTCGATTTCTTTTAAAGCCGCACCACATTCCGGGTACTATTTTTTTCCCTTCTCAGCCTTAAAAAGTCCATCCGAGGAATTTTTTATTGCAATTTTTTTTTCTGGAATTTGTGAGCCTCACGACGGATATAACACATCAACAGACATTCACAGAAATATGGTCAAACTGAACAAATCTTCCGAACCCGTGAATTCGGAACCTCATGATGGAGATAAGCGCCCCTTGATTTCGAATTTGGTTTCTTCCAACGAAGTTGCCTCGGGCGACCAAGTGTTGGTTACCAGCACTGAAGCCCTGCCCATCTCGGATCATACAGTTAAAAGCGGGGATGCTTCGGAATCGAGCACCAACGGCGGAGCCTCTCTCTCGATCGGTTCCGGTTCTGTCGATGACTCTACAAGGCCCACGGATGACGACGGGCTGAAATCGATTGCGGAACAGATAGCAGACGGGAAAGCCATGCCAAAGCCGAAAATATCGCCAACGAACATTGGGAACTATTCACATCCTCAATACTATGGTCAGCTTCCCAGAGGAACTGGTCTGTTACCTCCTGGACTTTCCGCCACTGGTCCGCTGCCCGGATCCGTTCAATATCTTCCATCTCTTTCCCTGCAAGGAGGGTCTTATAACGCCCACTTACCTCCGCCAATACCGTCTTCCTCTCAACATGGGATGCCCTTGGCTCCCTTGAACGCTCTGAGTGCCGATGTCAAATTCGATGTCCCAGGTGGAGTCAAGAGACCTGTTGACGACGCTACCTCGAGTGGTCCTGAACAAAAGAGGGGTAGGGGAAGACCAAGAGTTTTCCCGGAGTGGAAGGAAACCGAACCTGAACCGGAACAACAAAAAATTGCCGCCATGGCTGGAAGACCCTTCTGTTGCACTGAACCAGATTGTAAATGGGCCTTTGCCAGACTCAGTGATTTGAAGAGACATTCCAGATCGCACTCAACTCCCGAATTCCAATGTCCTTACTGGAGACACGACCCTACTTGTCATAGAAATGGAGGAGCTTTCAACCGGTTGGATGTGCTAAAGAGACATTTACGTTTGGTGCATTATTTACAAGACAAGGATGTGGAGAAACTGGGAGGAGAAAACGGATGGTGCAGATCCTGTCGGGCGGAGTTCCAATCGTACGTTGATTTCTTGAATCACGTCCCTGAATGCGCCCCAAAGTTGAACCCTACCGAATGGAACGTACAATACGAGAATTCTGCCAGTGGCAACGGTGGAGACAAGTCGAAGGACGCCACCTTCAAGTCGAATATTTTTGCCTACGTCAAACCGGTAGTGCCGCCTTCGACCCTGACCGAACAACAGGGGTAGTATTTCTCACTTCCCCTTTTGGGCAGCCCTATTTTTCGTGTTCACGCGATTTACCTTTTTTTTTTCTTCATTTTTTTAGAAGCTTTCGTTTCCTGTTCTTTGTTGTTGAATTTCAGTTACAAGGGTTTCGAAGCGGAGTTTAAGTGTATAAGTATAAGTGACGAGCGTAATTGTGAGTCTTGATTTTGAAAGGGACATTAATTGGTATTTTTACGACAAGCGATAAAAAAACATACTCCACTCCCGAGAGAGCTGTCCATTCTAGAAAAAGTGTAACATTAGGTAATGAGAGGTAAGTTGAGGTAGCAAGAGAGGGGAAGAGACGCGCAGAGGACTAACTAGAAACCAGATTATAAACTTGTTGTATTAGGAGCCGGTGGTGTGGGAAAGTCTTCCATCACTGTACAGTTTGTACAAGGAGTGTACGTGGAGAGTTACGATCCCACCATTGAGGATTCGTACCGTAAACAAATTGAGGTCGATGGTAGGGCATGTGATTTGGAGATCTTGGATACTGCCGGAGTTGCTCAATTCACTCTGATGAGAGAGTTGTACATCAAGTCCGGGAAGGGTTTCTTGTTGGTGTATTCGGTTACCGACCCAAGTTCCTTACAAGAATTAGAGAGCATTAGACAACAATTAGTAAGAATCAAGGATTCCGAGACGGTTCCAATGGCTTTAATTGGAAACAAATGTGATTTGGACGAAGAGAGAAAGATCGGACCAGAAGATGGAATCGCCGTCTCTCAAAGATGGGGTAAAGTCCCCTTTTACGAAACAAGTGCCATGTACAAAACGAATGTCGAAGAAGCATTCGTCGATGTCGTCAGACAAATAATAAGGAAGGAGGTCGCTCCAGTAGCGACTCCAGGCGCTGCTATACTGTCCCCAATGCCACCATCCCAAGCAGTACTGGGGTCGCCTCAAAAACCACTACGTAAAAACTCCACGATCAACGTAGAGGACAAGAAGAAGAATAAGAAAAAAAGAAAGAGATCCAAGTGTGTTATTTTGTGAACGGGTTTTTACGGGGTCTTTTTTCTTGCAGTTAATTAGTGTTAATGCTACCTCTCTATTATTTGACTTAATCGCTTAAATTGTTCTTCCCCCTTTTTTTTTTCTTGCGTTGCTTCCCTTAAATTTTTATTACCAATAAATTTGTAATGAGTGAAAAACCAATTTATCTTCAACTTAGCAATTGACCAACGATGCCTGAAGAAAAGAAGAAGTTAGAGATCCATAAGTTTGCTGATGATGATGGAGCATACAAGAGAAAAGCTTCGACGTTCCGTAATTTTATCTCTGCCGAACCTGGAGCCAGATTTGCCCCGGAATTGAACCGGTACCATTTGTACGTGAGTTATGCTTGTCCTTGGGCCACGAGAGCGTTGATTGTGCGTAGATTGAAGGGATTGGCTTCAATTATCGGATTGAGCGTTGTTCATTGGCATATGGACGAAAACGGGTGGAGATTCCCTTCTAAGGATGACCCTTGTGAGGGGGCTACTGAAGATCATTTGTATGGTGTCAAGAGGATCAAGGAGTTGTATTACAAGGCCAATCCAGATTACGAGGGAAGATTCACTGTTCCTGTTTTGTGGGATAAGAAATTGGAGACCATTGTCAACAATGAGAGTTCGGAAATCATCAGAATGTTCAACACTGCTTTTGATAGTATCTTGCCGGCCAAGTTCCAACAAATCAACTTCTATCCTAAGGAATTGAGATTGAAGATCGACAATATCAACGATTTGGTCTACGATAACATCAACAATGGTGTTTATAAGAGTGGATTTGCTACTAAGCAGGAAATTTACGAGAAGGAAGTGAAGAACGTCTTTTCTCACTTGGATAAGGTAGAAGACATTTTGAAGGACGTCCATCTGAAGGGAGAGAAATATTTGGTCGAAAACAGATTGACCGAGGCCGATATCAGATTATACGTCACCATTGTCAGATTCGACCCGGTCTACGTGCAACATTTCAAGTGTAATTTGGGAATGATCAGACACGACTTCCCTCACATTCACCAATGGTTGAAACATTTGTATTGGGAAATTCCAGGCTTCCAAGAAGAAACCAACTTCGACCATATCAAATTCCATTACACAAAATCCCATCCGGCAATCAACCCTCATCAAATCACCCCTCTCGGTCCTATCCCTAACATGATGCCTTTATAAGTTTATATGCAGTATCTACTCGTATGCACCTTTAAGGAAAAAACAAATAGTCCTAGTATAAGCTTTCCGCCCCTCGTGGGTCGCCCTTTAGTGTGAGGGGGAAACAACAGTAAGTTAAAAAAAAAAAAAAAAAGCCGACAAAATTTATAAGAAGAGCCATCGCTTGATCAAAAAGTTTTAGCATCTTGTGACATTGGTCACTAAGACGTCGTATAAATAGGTATGGTTTTACAAATGATGGCGCCATGGATGCCGCCTTTCAAAAACTGTCTTGAGACTGAGCTGGGAGGGTTGATCACTTTTTCATTTGCTACCATTGGGCTCAATGGGAAGCCCAGAGTAAGGACATGTGTTTTCCGGGGATTTTTATTCAAGAATTCGGGTACCAATGTTTTGACGTTTACCACTGATAAGAGGATGATGAAACTGAAAGAATTACTGGAAAATGGGCATTATGAGGCATGTTTCTACTTTGGGAAGTCGCAGAAACAGTTCCGGTTCAGTGGCGTGGTCAAGATGATCAACCAGGAACACACTCCACCAATCACTTTACCTCCATATCACATCCATGGAGATGGAATACATTATGAATACGAGCTTAATCACAATAATGACAAGACTAATGAGACTGATGACGTAATTACCGAGATGGTATATAATGGGTTCGATAACGGACGAAATGGGTTGTACGATGTCTACCAGTATCCGTTACTTTCGGCATCACTGATCACCAAATGTAAGGAACTGCTGCTCGAAGACATGGAAAAACTGTTACAATTATTGGAACCCCCAACAGAAGAAGAATGGAAGGCAGAATTACAAAGACAGTGGGATCAAATGTCCAGGACAATGAAAGCCAGCTTCAGAAAACCAGTGCCTGGTTCTCGAATCACCGAGGAAAAAAGAAAACATATCGACGCCATTAGTAGACGTGTCGATGGAGAGAAAGACGAAGCAGGTTTGGACAATTTCTGTGTCATGTGCTTGTTTGTCGATTCCGTCGATTATTTGAATCTAGATACGGCTGCAAATAGAAGGTGGATCGTACATAGATCGGATGCCGACCTTCAATGGTCAGAAATCGAAATTTGTCCGTAAGACCCATTTTTTTTTCTTGTCCTTTTCACCTTCCTTCTCTTTTCGCCCACTATCTGGCGGCCACCTTATTTTTTTTTCCTCTTTTTAAAGGGAGGGAAAAAATTAAGGGAGGCTGAACTCAGGGTAGATAAGAGAGTCACTTATATATAGAATTACGACTTAAAAATATGACTCAAATCAGTTACATTCCAACCATTGAGTGATTGTAGGATCTTAATCTGAGAAATTTGAGGTTCACGAGTGCAAATTCGTGCAAAAATCCGGGCTTATCTTACTGTAATATTCCCTCAACTTGAAAAGGGGAAAAGAAAAATTTTAGCGGTGGTTTCTTTTTTCGATCACTCATTTTCTTTTTTTTTTTTTTTTTTTTTTTTTTTATGAAAAATAACAACAAAAGAGGCTCACTTGAGATTCAAACACATTAATTACCACCATATATCACCAACCCATCTAGAGGAAGCACTTTTGATCAATTAGAGGATCATATAGTGATAATTAGAGTTGTTTCATCGAATACATTACAAGTTTAGTTAACGACATTGCCAGTCTACGATCGAGTGGCTTAATACTGAACTTTGTGTTTGCTGTAACATCGTACTGACTTTTACCAAGAGTTTAAGGATTGGATCAGTCGGTTACCTTAGAGATTTTACCAGTGATCTATTTGAAATAACTCATTAGAAGGATCTGTTGCGATTAAAAGAGACAGACGCCTTTTTTTACACCGCATCCAGTTTTTGTGTCAAGTGACTAATAATATAATTCAACATGTCAAGCCGCGGTATCCCACCTTCCACCACAGCAGCACAAGCTGCCATTGCTGCATCCAATAACAATTCGCAACAACAGTTGTCTGGTTATAACAATGGATCATCTGCTGCTCCTGCTGCTCTGCCTCAATCACTGCAAACTTCGGGATCAGGATCCTCCAATTCGTCAAATCTGCAAATTGTCGGCTTACACTACAAATTGGGTAAGAAAGTAGGTGAAGGATCTTTCGGTGTCATTTTTGAAGGTACCAACATGATTAATGGCGTTCCAGTTGCCATCAAATTTGAACCTCGTAAGACTGAACTGCCTCAATTGAGAGACGAATACAGAACCTATAAACACCTTGCCGGATCTCCGGGTATTCCAAATCTGTACTATTTTGGTCAGGAAGGATTGCACAATATTCTTGTCATTGATCTTTTGGGTCCTTCGTTGGAAGACTTGTTCGATTGGTGTGGTCGCAGATTCACCATCAAGACGGTTGTCCAAGTACTGGTTCAAATGATCACTTTGATCGAAGAAGTCCATGGTCATGATTTGATATACAGAGATATCAAGCCAGATAACTTTTTAATTGGTCGTCCAGGTTTGGCCGATGAACATAAGGTACATTTGATTGATTTTGGTATGCTGAAACAATACAGAGACCCAAGAACCAAACAACATATTCCATACCGTGAGAAGAAATCGTTGAGTGGAACTCTGCGTTATATGTCGGTAAACACCCATTTGGGAAGAGAGCAATCGAGACGTGACGATTTGGAACTGTTGGGTCACGTATTCTTCTACTTCTTAAGAGGTCAATTACCATGGCAAGGTTTGAAACTGCCTACCAACAAACAAAAATACGAAAAGATTGGAGAGAAGAAGAGAACCACCCCAGTATTGGATTTGTGTTCTGGATTACCAAGACAATTTGCCGTTTATTTAGAAACCGTCCGTGGTTTGCTGTTCGATCTGGAACCAGACTATAATGCATTACGTAGTTTGTTGATGGGAGCCTTGGATGATCTTGGAGAGAAGGCCGATGGTACCTACGATTGGCAAAGATTGAACGGTGGTCGTGGATGGGATCTGCTGATCAATAAGAAACCAAACTTGCACGGTTACGGTCATCCTAACCCACCGGGAGAAAGAGACAGACGTCACCACCACCACTCTTCTCAACAACAACTCACATCGCTGCAACAAGCTCTGCAATTGCAACAACAAGGAGGAAGAAGATCACAAAACCTTAGAGGTCAATCCCAACAACAATACTACCAACCATCGTCATCACAAGGGCAACAACAACAACTCTATTCCAAGAACACTAATAGACCCTTACCACAAGTTCCTTTACTGCAACAACAACCACTGTCTCAACAACTGGGACAACTGGGAGACTATCCTCAATACAGAACTCAGCAAGATCCAATGTTAGACGCTACTCAGATTAAGCAATCAGATCAACTGCACCAAGACGACAGTTCCGAGCATAAGAAGGTTTGTTTCTGTTTCTGAACCTCTTTTTTTTTAAAGCTGTTTTAGTTAGTGAAAAATAAAAGTTTTTATTTCTACCATATAAACCACCCAAAGATGGCTACCGAGTATCCTAAATATGTGGATGCCACCACTCCACCCACGATAACACTTGAAGAATACGATTCTGCACCATGGATGTCCACCACCTGTGTCGACTTTGATAGCACCAATAACTTGTATCATATAGTAAAGATGGATGAACCAAGTCATGTGGTACTGAGGATCGACTCTAAGGACAATGCAGTATTGGATCTGATCTTCAAGGACCTGAAGAAGAAAATGGCTACAGGAGATGTTGTCAAAGAATAAGCATTAGGAGGAATTTATAAGCATGCAACTATTTGAATATCTAGACCTTTAAAGTTTGTATTTGCTCTTGTAAAGCAACCACTTCTTCACTTGATTTTTCAGGGGAAGTGGTTGACAGAGAGACGGATTCGGTATCATTTAAACCTCTGGCTCCTACTGGAATGAGTAAAGTTTCCACATGGCCTCTCAAATCGACTTCACTCAAACCAACAACAGCACCGAATTTATCGAATCTCTCCATGTAATGAGTTCTCTTCAGAGTGGCCATCTCTTTCAACTTTGGCCAATACTTGGCATGGTCATACTTGAAATTGACACCACCTTCAAAGTCCTTGTCCAATTGCAGCTTTGGAACGTAATTAATGAACGGCTCGTCAAAGACCAACTTTTCTCTGGTGAGGGGATCTATAAAAGGGTGAATCATCTTTAAGAAAGCCCATCCTAACCAAGGGATGTTGGTCAATAACAGTCTACCCAATCTCTCGGGGTAATGAGTTTGTAAAATGTGTAACACTTGTCTTCCAATACCAATTGGAGGGATCTTACTCGACTTGAGGTCGGCATTGTTAAGATCCGGCAGATTTTGTTTGAAGTCAATCAATAACAGCAAAGAGTCTTGTCCACTAGGCATAAAATTGATAACCTGCTCCAACATGAAGACCAAATGTTGCACTTGTCTCAACGAAGTCTTGGTGTTTTGTCTGCCTGGCTTCAAATACAAATTGGGTCTACAATCGTTATCGAACCCCAAAATGACTTCCTTACCGGTCTCGTTCTCAGGGGAGACGAAATCGAAATTGACACTGTCCTTTGATTGGTCACCAGTGGAAATACCAAACTCTCTTCTCCAAGCGAGAGATCCTTCAATTCTCTTGATACAGTCGTTCAAGTTCCACTTGGTGGCTCTCAAATATCTCAAGAAACATTCTCTTGTAAGCCAGGATTTTTCATAGTAATCCAACTCCCGTAACTCGCCGGACTCGTTCTTCTCCGTCACGGCGACTTTCAACTCAGGGTCTTGGAAATGCTTCAACACGTCAAGGTACATCTTGAATTGGGCATCGGTCAAGGGCTTCTCGACCGGTGGCGTCATGTTTTCCACCGGCTTCTCAAAGGGATAGTACCATTCTGGAAGCGAGGAAGTGTCACTTGACTCTTTATTCAGTTTTCTTTTGAACATCGGTAGCGCGGGTTAATCCGGAAGAGGGGTGTTCACAATTAAATGTATCAGTTATAAGTAGAAAACTTCTCTGGATTTCAGGGCAAGAATGAGTCAGATCACTTGTGTGCTAAGATTAGACTTAGATTGCAAATTAAATCTACGGTGCAAATTTTCGCGACTTAATATGTATAATCTGAACTTAATAAGCACAGAAGCAATGCGAGAAAAAAATGGAAGGAAAAAACGATATCGGAACGAAAATTGGAGCCGATCCCTTAGATCTAATTCCGATAAAGGCAAGTTGCTAGAGTGAGACTGGCCAAGAAGGAAATAAACGAATATCTACAACAATCATCATAAGAAAACTAAGACTTATTCCTGATCCCTCTACCCTTCTATCTTTCACTCCTTCTAGCCCCCTAGTCACTTTAACCTTACTTCCGTTAGTTATATTCTGGGGACTAACCTTTAAGAGAGGTTGTCGTATAGGTTACGAATTAAATTTAAATTACGCCGCACAACAACTCCATTTCTCAGAACTAAATTTCTCTAAACCACTAAAGTTAAATGTACAGACACTCTATTGTAATTTTACTACCCAAGCAGCCTTAGTTAAGACCTTCCTTCTTTTCTTCTTTCTCTAGTCGCTTAATGGAGTAATTTTTTTTTCCTCTTCCTTTTTTTTTCTCTTCTCTAATTACTCGCAGAACAGAAAAAAATAAGACAGAGCACATCTCATCCAAGAGGGTATAACAGAGAGAGAAGAAAGTAAACACAAGAAACAGAAGTATACGATGACATTAAATACTGTGGGGAGGCGAAAAAAGGTAGCGCCCTTGGGACAGCTTTGTATGTTGACACTTCTAAAGAACCATCACATGCTCAAGGATCTTCCTGGGGACCAGTTGGCTATTTATTATCCATTGATCAAGCCGGTGTTTTACAAGTTGTCCAAGCTGACGCTTCAGTCATTGGAGGAGAAGGATCCGAATTTGATCGAGCTTACGGAGGAGATATGGCGTGAATTGTTGGTGAAGAAGTTTCCACAACAACTGAAACTGCTGGTCAGTGACAGAACGAGTAGACAGGTGTATCTTGATTTGGAAGCACAACAAGAAGTGCGGCGACAGAAACTGGTGAATAAGTTGAGATTGTATACGAAACAGTTGGAGCTGAAGAAGAATTCGAATCAAATTGAAGTGATTCAACATGTTCCAAAACCGGGATCACAACCGAAATTACAGTTCAAGAGCTCGTTGTTACAGAAGATCAATAAGGAATGTTCGACAAAGGAGAAGAAGTTCAATCATGACATGAAGTTTTCCTCAATCAAACAAAAGCAGCCGGTGGGATCCAATCCAACTCTCAAAAGACAATCACCGGTCAGAGTTCAAAAGCCAGGTCAAAGACTAAGTCAGCCACTTCAGAAGCCAGCAAAGCCAGTACTTAAGCCAGCTCAAGGAAACCAAAGACCAGCCCAAAGACCTACCAAGGCCCAATCGAACAAGAAATCCTCCATATTTCTAAAACTATCAAATGGCATTAAAGGACAGTAATACGTATAGTACATAATGATTATGACGATTGAGACGTCTTTTGTAATTTCAGTTTTTGTCTTTCCAAGACAGACGGGCCCTTTCTCTTTGTAGGTGCACTTTCATCTATCTTGATCAATTGTTTATAACTTTTGAGTCTTAGTACACCATTGAGGATGACTTTTAATGGGATATCGGTCATGCTCTTATAACAGGAGTTCTTATCCAAGCCCAACACTATCAACAAGTTGGTGATGTCGAACATTGGTTTGAGATGGGTGGGCTCCGTAGCACCACTCGATATCACTATTCCACGGTTTCTAGAAGCTCTAATGACGGCCAAGGAATTCTGGAAGAAGAATCTCTTTTGAGTAGGCGAGAACAATGGGGAGTATACAATCTCGAACTTGATTCCCTTTTCAATGGCACTTGTGACAAATTTGTGTCTTAAAAATGCAGGTAATTTCTCGGAGTATCTGAAGGTGATCAAATCCACGTCCTGAGACAGCAGAAGAAGTAACAGTTTCTCACTTAATGGTTCCAAACTCATCAAATCGAAGTGCTGGGCGTATCTTGATAAATTGACAGCGGTGGCTGTGTTCTCGATGGATAAGGTGAGTCGTGTCAAGATCTTCAAATCTTTCTTCTTCAAGTAAGGATCGTTGCGGAACTGGTCGACGTTTATGGGATTCAATGATTGACCCGGTTCAGGCTTCTTGATGCCCTTACCTGAAAGGTCCAAGGTGAAGTTGATCAGGACGTGGGTGTATTGTAAGTCCAGAGCAAACAGAAGAATCAGTTTGAGAGACTCTAACTGACTGGTACTGGGAGCAGTGTAATCATTGCATGGCCAGGGTATGTTCAAGTCACAAAGAGGCATCGTCCTGTTTAGATGAGTTTGGTTTTGGGAAGAAAAAATTTCAATCTATAAAAGAGAAGCATGAGAAGGGGGTGAAGAGAAGTGAGGTAGAGGTTGTGCCAACTTAAAATTGAAGTAATGAGGATTTACTTAGTGTTATAGTCACACATACCTCTCAATACGTTGTAAGCTGTCAAAATCCATTTCCTTTCACTTTAGTGCCTAGAACATTCTCCACTTTGGGGGCGACTTTATAGTAGAAAAAAACTGCATAAGCAGTGGCGATTTGTAAGAAAACAAACATAGACGTCAAGTTATAAAAGCCCCACACATTTCCCTTACATTCACCTACTATCAGTCATTCAAATAAAAACCATGTCAGAAGTGAAGAGTTCACAAGAAAACTTTGACAAGTCGAGGACCATGATGGATAACATTGGAGAGCACTGTGTTATCTGTAATCAGCTCGACTTCTTACCCTTCACATGTTCCAAGTGTCACAAATCCTTCTGTTCGGAACATAGGACGTTATATAATGAGCATGAATGTATGAAAGTGCTGCAACCGACATCAGCGTCGTCCTCCTCGACGCAGAGTGTCAATTCGTTGTTCCCAGACAGATCAACATTTAAAGTGGAGACCAGGAAGAACAATTCCATCTTGGCTCAATTAGAGGCTAAATCAGCCAAGAGCGAGGACAATATCACTAAACTGCTGTTACTGAAACTCAAGCTGTTCCTAAAGAAGTCCAAATCGTCGTCATCGTCGTCCAAATTCGGCTTCAAATCCAAGAGCACTGCCACTTCCAAGATAATAGAGTTAGCTACATTGAAGAAGTCGGCAGTCGGCGATTCCAAAATTCCAGTCTCGGAAAGACTTTACATCACTGTTCAATATATTCCGTCATTAGAGGAGTTCAATACCAATTCGAAGGACTCCAAGATAGCGATCTACGTCTCTAGATCGTGGCCCATTGGACGGCTCTTAGATCAAGCCCTGAATCATTTGAAGATCAAGAACGAAAACAATAGAACTCAGGATCCGGAAAAGAAGTTGACTATATTCAGAGCTCCACGGTCTACAGAGAAGGACACTGTTAAAGAGCCCCAGTTCATTCCTGCTAATTCCAGAGTCATGAGAGAAATACAAGATCTCGATGTTATCTATTTAGTTAGAGGAGCAGCATTACTTAATTAATCGAACACCTTTGCACATTTTCTCAACTCGGCATCGCCTGTACGGACTTCGATCATCGTTTGCCAGTCTATCAGATGCATCAAATCTCCCTCTCCGTTTTTCAGCTTGGCAAATACAACACCAAGGTCGTTTTGAGCGGTACTGAGGTAGTAATTTGTACCATCACCTTTTGATATTATAATCAGTCTTAAGATGTCATTTGGCTTGAAATTTTCATCCACCTTGATCTTATCACGTTCTGTAGACCGTATATCTTGTATTCTAATTATTCCCTTGAATCTTTCCCCGATATCGGCGGCGTTATTACTGAGTGAACTGGAGGCGACGGCACTGAAGACGGATCCTCCACCGAACAGATTACTTGTCACGTCGTAAGAGTTCAAGCCGGAATCTTTGGTGATTAAGCCCTTGGTTTCGACAGCAATGATCTCTACATGCAGTTGTCTAGCAGTGATTCTCGTCACACGACACAAGACGATGTCGTTTTCTTGTGGTAAGACACTGGAAGATGCCGTTAGAAGTTTCTTTTCGTCTTCTGGGGAGAGTTTGATCGTTTGGGAAACGGTCATGTCCACGTCTCCGTCGAGCTCTTTCTTGAAGTTGGCGTATTCATTTTGGTTTCTCATCACAGTGACTATGTATTCCTTGTTTTTCGTGCTTTCTTTCTCGAATAATTGTACTCTTCCTAAGATGGTAGCTGTGATCATAGGGGTAACTTTGTCCTCGACAGTCAAGGTCTGTAAGATCGTTCCGGGTCCGGCGAAGTACGAAACATTCACCACTTTGCCTTCATCAGTTTCAGTACGTACTTTCGGGAATAACAATTGTCCAGGGACTACTTTATCTCCTGAATTCATAATGAGATGATGTAGATAGAAAAATTTTAAGACGTTTAAGAATTTTGTACCAAATTGGCAATTGAAGGAAAAAAAAAAAAAAGAGAGACAGGAAAATAACAACAAATTTAAGACCTAGAGATCTCGGAACGAAACACCATTGAGTCAAAAACAAGATCAGGTAGAGATGGTGGAAGTGTCGTTGACCATTGGAAAATTAGATGCGTCATTGGCGTTATTATTGACTAAGGATCACCATTTGATTGAGTTTCCGACCATATTATTACCGGATGGGGTTTCTGCAGGATCTATCGTCAAGATAAAATGTGAGCCTGACACCGAGTTAGAAGAGAAGGAGAAGGCTCAATTTGAGCTGACTCAGGAGGATATTATGAATACTTTTGGAAAGGAATTACCTAAACTGCCAATTTTGAAGGTCAAGAACTTGACACAAACCAGTTGTGTCTTAGAATGGGAGAAGTTAGATTTGGCAACGTCAACGATAAAGTCATTGAGCTTATATAAGGATGGAGTGCGGTTGGGTCAGATTCCAAATCCATTGCAGAACACAACGACCAAATTGAGTGGATTACCAATTGATACCGAGTACAAGTTCCAATTGAAGTTATCCACTACCGCTGGTGTCTTCAAGAGTGAAGAAGTAGTAGTCAAGACTCATAAGATGACTGATTTGAGTGGAATCACAGTCTGTCTCGGTGAGATCGATGATCCAAAGATCACACGAGAGGTAATTGAGGAGTCCCTCAGCAAGATGAACGCCAAGCCATTGCAAGACAAAGTGCTGGTGGACACGACACATTTCGTATGTACTAAGCCTTCGGGTAAGGAATGGAAGAAACTGGTTGATTCGAACATTCCTGTTGTGAGACCTGAATGGTTGAAGGCTTGTGAGTTGGAGAGACGGATCATCGGGGTTAGAATGTTCTATCTCGATGCGGATGATGAGTTCCTTAAACAGAGAGATTATTGGGGAACGGGAGAGGTGGTTAAGCTGACGCCTGAACTGGCTCTGGTTCTGGAGCCAGTTCTGGAGCCAGTTGAACCGGTGAAGGAAGAGGAAGTACTGGCTCCTCCAGTACCATCGAAGGATGTTACGGCGGAGGAACCAACGGAGGAACCAACGGAGGGACTCGATGAAATTCCGTTGGACTCGAGGGATGAATTACCTGCTGTTCCAGAGCTGGAATTGAAAGAGCCAGAGTCTGAGCCAGTTGCTAAGGAAGAGCCAGTAGCTGAACCAGTAGCTGAGGCTGAACCAGTAACTGAAGCTGAACCAGTAACTGAAGCCGAGCCAGTAGCTGAAGAGCCAATTCCTGAGCCTGAGCCAGTCGCTGAGGTCGAGCCAGTCGTAGAAGATGAACCAGTAGCTGAAGCTGTCACTGAAGCCGAGCCAATTGCTGAGGTTGAACCAGTAGCTGAAGCTGTCACTGAAGCCGAGCCAATTGCTGAGGTTGAACCAGTAGCTACTGAATCCGAACCAGTCGTTGAGTCTGAACCAGTTGAAGCTCTGGCCGAAGTGGCGCAACCTGAAAGCACTGATGCTTCAGAGCTCGTTGCTGATGACGTAGAGCCTTCTACAAGTGAAGTTGACAATGGAGTCGAGGAGAAGGAATCCAGTCCTGAGGCAGCTACTGCGGCTAAAAAGACAGGAAACGGATCTAAAAAGAAATCCGGAAAGAAGAAGAATAAAAAGAAGAATTGAATGCCAATATCATTCTAGAATGTGTAACTCAAAGAGAATAATTCATTTATTTTTAACCTATCTATACTACTCACCAAACAATCTTCTGACTCTTCTCAAGACACTGTCCTTTTCTGGGTCGTAAGGGTGGTCCTTGGATGGGATCTCCAAAATGGCTGGGAACAGCTTGGTGAATGTGTCAACTTTGTACCTTATCTTCTCGGCAATATGCTGATTGATCAACAAAATAGCTATATCGTCTCTTGTCTCGGTGAATAAATCAAAGGACTCCTCAATCTCCTCGTCCTGGGTCTTGGAATCCACAACAATGAAGTTCTTCTCCTTGTTCAACTCACTGGATACAGAACCAATTCCTGCAAGTAACATCCCAGTAACGGTATCCTCGTCCCCAATGACCGCTATTAAGTTTCTATTCTTGTTATCGGACATCCTCGTTACCTGTTACTTATCTCTTAAATTCTATCACTTTTTTTTTTCCTCGTTGCGGGAAAACATAAAGCTGTAGTTTTGGTACTGAAGTCCACGACTTTGTACGGGTGAAAAATAATTTTCTGAGAGGGAAGAAGGAGTAAAGTTAAGGATGATCAGACTGGGAAGTCGCTTTGGGATTAGAAGTAATTTTTTAGGGGCCAGAGGGTTCCATCAGTGCTCTCCATTGCTTGCTGGGCACAGTAAGTGGGCCAACATCAAGCATGACAAGCTGAAGAATGACCTGCTTAGAGCCGATGTCGCTGTTAAGGTAGCACAGCAGATTGTCATTCTGGTTCGGTTAGGAGGTCCAGATCCCGACGGGAATCCCCTGTTACTGACCTGTCTTGAAAGGGCCAAGAAATTGAGTGTCACCAAGAAGGTGGTGGAGAATGCGATTAAACGTGCATCTGGACAAGCAGGGTCGAAGGAGAATTTGGAGACGGTCACTTATGAAGGAATGGGACCACATGGAGTGGCATGTATTGTTGAACTGTTGACTGATAATAAGAATAGAACTGTTGGATTTGTCAAGGCATGTTTTGCCAAGGCTGGGGGACAATTCAGCCCGACACTGTTCATGTTTGAGAAGAAGGGTTTCGTTACTATAGATCGCGGCGATAAGGATTCGGATCAACTTTTCGAGGATGTTATCGAGGCAGGAGCTGAAGATTTCGAGGAATTGGAGATGGACCTGGAAGAGAATCCAGATGGCAAATTGGTGGAGATTATAACGGAACCAACTGAGACTGGGAAGGTGCAACTGACAATGAAGGAATTGGGTTACAAAATTAAAGATATGAGCATTGGATACATGCCAAATCTGGACATGATGGTGGAATTAGATGAAGAGCAAAGAATAAGTGTCGATAAGTTCTTGAGTAAATTGGACGAAATAGAAGACATCAGTGATGTCTATACCAACATAAAAGAATAGTACTTGTACATAGTTAAAGTTCAAGAGATGACTCATAATATATTATTGATAAATATTAAGCAGGATCCATTTCACAACGTTGAGATTCTGAACTGAATAATCCCCGTTCTTATTTTATTTGTTTATAATGGTTCGATGAAGTGATAAATAGAGTGACTTACTCTGGCTTGGAGTTGATGACCTCCTCGTACTTTTCTGGGAAGGTTGGGTTGGTTCTACCCAATCTCAAGGTCTTGTCGGTTCTGATCTTCTTGGTGGAGAAGTAGACGGCCGAACAACAGGCAACACCACAGGCAACGACTGTGACTTGTTAGTATGACATCATTCTTTGTAGCATGTTCTAAATCCAGCTTTACTTACACAATGGGGTCAATTCGACTGGAATCAGCTTAAGGAAAGATCCAGATTTCTTCTAATTTTGTTAGTATCCCATGTTTATGATGACAGTCTTGTCTAAAGAGGCCTCGGAAGAAGAGCGTAAAAAAATGGCACCACTTCAATCGAACGTCACGTAGATAGCAATTCTTCCAACCTGAACCTCTTTAGGGACTTATTCAAATCTCCAAATCAAATACATACAGCAGCTTGAAAAGTGTATGGAGTAGCTCTCATTTTCTTGGTTCTGTCTCTTGCAGTTGTTCACTGTAGAATCTATGTTAATTGTAAAGAGGTTTTCTTTTATTTTTTTTCTTACTGATTTTTTTTTCGACAATTTTGATTTGTCTGTATTAGTGACACGGTTAGATCTATATAGACAAAAATGGCAGATATTAGTGTTGTTTCATGTAATCTCTTAAGAGTTCGTACGAGGTCCATTGGATGGCCATTTGAGGGACGATTTTGAACAAGTTCAGGGAGAGACCTTTATACAATCCTCTGACACCTTCATGTTTGGCGATCGTTGTTATCAGATGCCACACGCTATTATAATGGAAACCCAATTCGGCATTACCCATACTGGCGACTTGGAATCTTCTTCTCAACAAGTCGAAGGGGTAAATTAAGCATTGGGCCATGGCTCCACTGACTCCACCAATGGCAAGTTTCGTGTACAGATGACCTTGGACTTCTATTGGTAATAATTCTTTAATCTTTTCATAAAAGGTGAAGCTGAGCGATGTATAAGGAGCGACACCCATGACAGTTGGAAAGAATCCACGATATAAGGCACGGATTCCTCCTTCATTACGATAAATATTGATAATGGACTTGAAAATCCCCGGGGGTTTCTCTCTTTTCACGTCCACTTTAGAGCTTTGTAATTTCTTCAATGAGGCAGTTTGGATGGAAAGTCTTGTTTTGACTAAATCCATAGGATACGTCGTTAAGACCGAACACAAACCTGCGATACCTCCCGTGAGCAATTTCAGTTCCACGGACAATTCAGTTCCACCCGTTTGTTTCAAAATCCAATTCTTCACATTTTGATAAGTGGCATATTGGACTGCACTATACGGGAAGACTCTGATACAATTGATTCCGTTACCTCGGAAGAAACCTTTGAAACCTTCTTCACGGCCTATTTTGAGTAACGTCTTGAAAATGCCCTCATTGTATGATTGTTGTCCTGGACCTTGAACCTGATATAGCACTTTGACTCTTTCGAACGGAGCCGACGCGGTACGCGATAACAGCCCCAGAATTCCACCGGGAAGGAAACTGGAAATGAACTCGTTACTGTATAACTTCGATTTGGGTACCTCTTGTGCGGACATCTATATACTTCCCATCTACGGAACGATCTAATCGGAGCCTGGTGAATTTTTTTTCGTCTCCATCGGAAGAAAAAAAATAGTAGAGGGGCACACTACGTAAGGAAATCAGGAACACTATGGAGGAACCAGATGAGTTTACTAGGCTTGAAGTACTAATACAACAGAGGCAGAGCTTGGTGAGTAAGAGTATTATTGTGTATAAATTGAGTAGAAGACCAAAAAAGTCAATAACTATGACATCACTTTTGCACTCTCATCACTTCCAACTCAGCTAATCACTTCCCGGTCAACTCCACCATTACACCCTTTCCACTGGCAATCACATGATCTTCTTCTCCTTTATTTTACTCCATTTATTTTCCTTCACATGCAATTTAAAGTTATCACCGATAGGAAAAAATCTGGAGTAACGGAATAGGGGGTGTAAACTAGGATGAAGGGCTGAGATGACTCAATAAAGAAAAAAAAGTTTTGTGTTGTAAGGGTGAACGATGAGATGATGGCAAAAAATTGATTGGTTGCTACAAGGACATTCGGAGCAAGTGAATTATGTTTAACGTATGATTTGACATATGTGCATGTGTGTTATTTTTTTTTTTTTGTGAGTGGAAGACCGGAGAAAGGGGACAAACGGGAAGATGGGAAAGAGAAAAAACCCGGGGTTCGATAGAGAAAAACCGTTCCGATAGTGCGATAGATGCAATATTGAAAAAAAAAATGTGTCATAGCCCCGGAAGATGGGAGAAAGGTATAAAAACGTGTGATATTCCTTGGTACAGATGAGATGATCAAGGAGCACAACAGATACAAAATAAATGAACAGAGTCAAATCGATTTCGAATATAAGAACTGCATCTCGCTGTTTTGTACCAACCAACAGACAATTTACTGCCATGTCCAATAACCCCTTATTTTATTCACAGTTGACATACAACAAGACTGTGCCTGACTACAATTTGAAGCATCCCTTAGTCAACAACAATGGTGCTTCTGAGAACTCTCATACTGAAGTCGAAGGTGAGAAGATGTATATCAACAATGCCCACTTGAGGAAGAAGAAGGACGATGCCAATAGCTACGAGAAGTTCGAGCCTACCGTGTACAGTCCGGAGGAAGATGTTTATACCAATGGAGGTAACATTATCCGTTAAATAAATTTGTGCAGGTCACAATAGTGTATAAGGAATGAATTATAATACCATATCGAATACTTCGTAACCGACTCTACCACCTCTCATGGAATTGTATACGTTTCTCTTGAAAGTGTCTCTATCTTTCTTCAAATCATTCAGTGCCTCTTTATTCAAAGGATCATTAGGATTAGGGTCCAAAAAGAGTAATTGTAATCCGGCCAAGACGGCATGCAAAGTTAATACGGGACTCCAGTCCTCTCTCAAGATATTCAAACAGATGTTTCCTTCCAAGTCGATGTTGGGATGGTAGATTTTTTGCAAGCATTTCAACTTTGGTGGTTGGATGGGATACGAACTTGGGATCTCACATTTGAACATGAAATGGCCGTGATTGTAAAACCCTTCGTTGGGAGAGATGATAATATTGAAGTTCATCAAATCGTTGACGTCGGAGAATTCAAGCTTTATCGTCTTGGGAAGTTGTAATTCACTTATATCTTTCTGGGCTCTTATTCTAGCAGGATCGGTCAGGTAATCGGCTGTCGATGGTATCTTCTTCAGGTCACTTCCCTGACCTGATCCGTTGTTCTTCTCGGACTCTTGTTTCTGTTTTTGTAATTGTCGGATCTTCAACTATGGGGGAGTTAGTTTTTACCTTCATAGGGCTATATGACCGTGTATACTCACCATTGTTCTTAACAATTGATGTATTAGAAATAGGAAACTTTTTTTTAAGGGACTCAATTTTTTCAATTAGGAGTGTTAAAGAGTGGGAGATTTAAAGAGTAGAAGATAAAGATTTAAGGGATGGACTTTATTTAAGTTGGCCACTACTATTTCAGTGTCAGTGAGTGTTCTACTTCGGTGTTCTGAATTAAAAAATTTACTGCATCCTTTCAACAACTACCCACCATACTTGACTAAACCTACCGTAGCAAAAAGAAGAATTCAATATCCTTCCACTCTAAGTCAATTGGACTTTGCGAAAAAATGATGAGGGATGCGGGATTCGAACCCGCGCTTCATTTGGATATCTGAAACCACAGTTTTCGAAAACGACATTAACGAGATCACGAGGACCCCAAAAACATCAATTCCTAGAAACTAAATTGAATCATTTAATGTCTATTGAACACCTAAATGTGACGCCTTAACCACTCGGCCAATCCCTCTGTCAAATACAAATTTTTCGCGCGACCGGTTTCGAACCTAGGCCCGGAAATTTTTTTCCGATCCCGGCAAAACCATTACGCCAAATATGCATTTACTAGGTTTTTTTAAGAACTTTTCGTACATAAGGAACCGCAGTTCTACGGTCGTGTGGTTGGTTCTAAAGGGGGATTTCAAATGGATGGAAGGGTTATTTGGGGATAAAAACAAGGTAGATTACTTTCTGACTTCATACTGAGTCTTATATGTGCTATTTGGAGTTGCTGAGGCCATGGAATGCACCTTACTGGTGATATACTTTCCTTCTCAGGAAAAGGGGGTTCAAAAGCTGCATTTACCTAGTTTGGCTCACTATACGCCAACAAAGAGCTACAGTTTTTATTCAATATTTCATTTTGGTAAATTTATGTAGAATTAGACTGAACAAAAAGGCCATCGCACTTGCTACGCCTGTCAGTTCCAAAAGGTAAATTCCCAAGTCCCATGAGATATTTGCAATACCCGAGTTTCCTGTCAATCCTTGCACCTTTGAGACGTACTCTACCTCAATACACCACATTGCAAATAAAATTCCACATACCAACGATTCCATAATTAGTATTATCGTAGAACTCAATCTCATTCTGATAATGATAAAGTTGGGTCTCTTGATAAGAGAAGGGAACAACACCATAATACCGAAGAATGTTAAATTGACCAACGAAATACTGAAACTGATAATGCACATGTATCCCAAGGCCAAATTGATATTGTTGAGCAACTTCAGCTTGTCTACAAGTCCACCTTTCGTGCTCAATTTTGTTGTCTTGTCTTGTGCTATAGTGTTCATCATCACTCTGTAAGCCAAAACAAATGAGTCTCCAATGACTCTGAAGTCAGGTCTCTTTGTGGTTTTGGCCAATTGGATCCCTGAGTCTCTAACTAAGGTTGCAATGGCATCCATTGCAAAACAAGAGATACAAAACCTGTTCAGAGATTGTAAATTGTCACGGCAGTATCCCAAGAAGCTCAACCCAAACAAATTCTCCGACGAAAAGGTATCAACAACATTCAAGTAACTCTCATCACTGACTTCCTCCATATTTGAACCCAAATCGATTGCGACGTAGGACAAAACTTTGAACAGTTCTCGAGCAGACCTCAACAGTTCCAGGGCCTCCGGGGAAGTGTCGTCCAACTTGAGAGTGAATTGCGGAAGACAATGCCCAGAGCTTGACATACAAGAAGTCCCTAAAGCCAATATTCCGGCAATTGTGAGAAGAAGGAAGAAATGAACCAGGAAAGCAAGAGTGACTATTTTACTCCTCTTACGAGAAAAGGACCGCTTAAGAACGAGTTTCTCATCAATGACTGGTTGCTTGGTTGAGGCAGTTGATTTCAGAGGACTCGAAACCTTTTCAGTTCCTGCAGCAGTGATCCAATTCTGTAATGCAGATTGATCTTTGACCGGAGACGGGGTGAAAGAACTTGCCTTGGAATCTTGTTGATACCTTAAACTGTGTGCTCGTTGAAAGGGGTTCAATGTTTGGTACGACGAGGAAAGCTGAGCCGGCTCTTCCGTTGGTTCTTTCGTCAAACCAAGTCCTGCATACAAGACTGATTGGTTTTTGGAGAGCTCTGAAATTCCTAGTTCTGGAAAAAGGGGCGATTCCTCTGATTCCGAACCTAACGCATCGTTTCGAGATTCCAGAAAATATGGTAGAGCCGTTCTATATACCAACCCTTTTTGTGTCACTGTACCGCCGCTGTCCACACTGAAAGAGATTGAACTTGTAGGGGAACTTGAGATCACTGATACATTAGGAGCTCCCACATCACGTTCCTTCCGTGGTAACGTCATCTCTTTGAACTCTTCGGCTCTATGAATTTCAGAGTTCATACGAGAGAACGGATTAGATTGGAAGTCATTATTATTGAAAGTCATTCGTTCTCTTGAGTGTGTTTATACCTAGCTACTATCTTCTATAAAAAAAGGGGGTAATAAGCCACAAAGCCTGCAAAAAGTAAGGGAAAAAAAACGCTCACTTATGAAGGAGCAATTTTTCACGTTGTGTTATGAACTGTTCATCTTGGTCGACAAACAACTCGTCATCGTTATAATCTTCGTCATTGAACTGACCCGGTGACATAATGGATGATACTGGTCTCTTCTTATACTTAAACTTCAACGACTTCGGAATAATCTCCCTTATTTTCTTCCTACTTGGCTCACCCATTTCTTCAAAGTCTGAGTCGGCAACGGTTTCGTAGATCTGAAGCAGATTCTCCAGCTTCCCACTCTTGTCCAAGAATGGATCATCTTCCGCATCTGCCAATGAATCAAACGTCTTCAATTCATGCGTGCCCCGATCACCAAAGTCAAATTCATCTTCCACCTCGTCTTCCTCAGAAGACCTCTCCAATCTGACCGGTTGATTTGGAGTTCCACACCACAAGGGTCCAGCCCAAGAAAATGTGTTGATGAGTTGTATCAGCAGTCCTATCCATGCAATGGAGAACCACAGGGCTCCCATATGCGAACTGATCCCGAAACTTCCCAACTCCTTTTTGATCTCTGATCGTACAGCAATGGAAATAGCTGTAATCCCCCCAATCCCGACAAAGAGACATATCAAGGATAATAATGCTAAAACCGCGTTTGCCTGTCTCAAAAGCATTGGTGAGTCATGATCGTTTTTTTTATAACCTCGTGTGCCGTAGATGAAAAGTCCTATAATAATTGTAGCTAAATTTAGCCCAGCTGAGGTGGCCATGGCACTGGAGCTGGCCCTTGACATTCTCTTTCGTTCATGCAATTTCAGTAAATATGCAGCATCTGGGACGTAATTGTCGTCCGTAGCCGATGTTGTGACAGAGGCGTCATCGTAGGCGTAAGCCAAGATGATATTCAAGCCTATCGTTTCGAGTTCTCCTCTGTAGTCATAGACATAATTCGTGTCATGATTGGTGCAATATTCGTAGGTGAAATGTTTACGATAAGACGTGTGGCCATTTCTATCGGTATGTTCTGTCAAATTGTAATTTCCGAAGCACCAGTTGTAAATATTAGATTTGATAAACTGGGGAGCATTCTCCACCTTAGTTTCAGTGTAATCACTTAAAAGTTCTATTTCCGAAGCCGTCAAACCAGGACCATAATTATCAGATAAGGAATCCGAGTCACTGGAGACACTTTCTCTCAACACCGTGAACAAACCATTCGAGACGTCCACATGGGCGCAATCAAGTCGATTCACATAGAACTTCGCGTTGGTAAAGGCACCAGTCAATAGCACAACGACCCACACCATGACAACAAACCCAGATAGAAGTCGTACCACTTGTAACACTCTGGCACGAGGTTCAAGGTTCATAAAAATCCTCTGTATGCCAAAGAGGGTATTCTGGAACTTCATTGTGATGTATGCTATACGCTGAGATCAGAAAGTGAGAGTTTTTTTTTTTTTTTTTTTCAGATGTGATTTGTTTTACTTAAAAGGTCAATATAGAGATCAATATTGCATTGGGAGAATGGCCAAGAGTCAGAGACAATTGACCGATTGGGAGTACATTCTTTGGGATGAAATACCTGATGGAGAGATTCCATCGAGGCGGAGTCGAAGAGCACGTATGGAACAGAGGATTATGTTGAAGAGACAGGCTGATGGATTGGAGGTCGAGGCTGGTAGTTGTATCAGCTTCCAAGGGGAGAATGGGGTAGATGTGGCTGTTGTTAAGGATATCAGATTCGGGACGGATGATTTCATTGAGATGAAGGTGGTGTGGTTTTTGAGGAGGGGCGACTTGGACCAGAAGCTTCTGGAGGCATTGGAAGGGGGTCCTAAGAACGAGCTCTTCCTTACGGCTTTACAAGATAAGCAGTACGTGTCAGATGTCGTTGATAAGGTGCAAGTGTTGTCCGCTGGTGAGTTCAGCTCTATCACTGTTGATCCCTCGAACGAAGATTCCACTTTCTTGTGTCAACGTGGATGTGATGAGAAGGGAGAAAATGTTAGTGAGATCTTTAATTGGAGATCGTTGAATGATCTCTTGCGTCAAGATTCCGCTGCCTTTTTCGATGAAGTAAAAGAATACACTGTACGAACTGCATACATTCCAAGGAAGAGCCTGTCTGGTACTGCCAAAAAGTCGAAGCCCCAACCAAGGGCTCGGGGGACGGCCAGGCGGAGGGTCCCATCAAAAAAGGTAACTTATCTGGAGCCAGAAACTGAGCCTTCAGAACAAGAAGAATCGGAAGACGAAGTACTTGAAATGTCCTCCGAAAGTGATGTTGAACTCAGTTCGGACTCGGAGCCGTTGATCCGTAAGAAACGGAAGACATCTCCTCTGAAGAAGACCTCTCCTGTAAAGAAGAAACAGCAAAAATCTAAAGTCGTTGACGAAGTTCCAAGCTTACCTTCCTTCACTACTTCGACATTGGATTTCGGAGACGGGTTAGCAGAGGAAGGAGAGGAGGGAGATAAGCAGATTTTCAGAGAGCTGCGTAAGAGACTTCATGCCAATGCCAAATTGCAATCTTTACCATGTCGTGAGGAGGAATTTTTCAGGATATTTCAGACACTTCAGGACGCTTTAGAGTCCGAGACCGGGTGTTGTATCTATGTCAGTGGAACTCCGGGTACTGGTAAAACTGCTACTGTGCGAGAAGTGGTGAAACAGTTGATTACTTTCTATGACGACCAAGGGCAATCTGAGCTGTTTGATTATTTGGAGATCAACGGTTTGAAACTCTTGAGTCCTCAAGCATCTTACGAAGTTCTTTGGGAAAAGATCAGTAATGAGAAGATCTCTGCTAAACATGCGGCAACTCTGTTACAAGAATACTTTCTGTCCAAGAACGAGAAGAAACCTCTCATTGTCTTGATGGACGAATTGGACCAGATTGTTACCAAGAGTCAGACGGTAATGTACAATTTTCTCAATTGGCCCTCCGTGGTTGGTTCCAAGTTGATTGTCATTGCGGTACTGAACACAATGGATCTTCCTGAGAGAATGTTGAGTAACAAGATCTCCAGTAGAATGGGATTCAATAGAGTTCAATTCCCCGGATATGATCACAAACAACTTGCGGAAATCATTAAGCATAGACTTGAGGATCTCGAGAAGTTGAATTCAGGAAAGTTGGTGATCAAAAAGGATGCCATTGAGTTCGCTGCTAGAAAGGTGGCCAGTGTTAGTGGAGATGCCAGAAGGGCTTTGATCATTTGTAGGAGAGCTATAGAGATAGCTGAATGGCAGTATATCAAGTCTGGATCGAAGGATGGAGCCTTTACGGTGCAGATTAAGCACATCATGGATCTGGTCAATGAGACCACCAATTCCCCGGTCTCTCAATACTTGCAATCCTTGTCCTTTGTGGGGAAATTGTTCTTGGGATGTTTACTTTCTCAGAAACGTAAGTCTGGGTTGGCTGAAACGTCCATTGGTGCTATCGTTGACGAGATGAATAGTGCCGTAACTATGCATACTTCTCTGCTGTTGAACAGTAATTTACAAAGGGAGAAGATCGATTTACAGAAGATGTTATATGGACCACTGAGAGATAATTTGAGAGTCGAGGGGTTCTCTTATGTGTTGAGAGAATTGCTTTCCAGTGGGGTGTTGGTGGTGGAAAATGAACTGCTGGAAAGATTGACTACAGTCAAATTGAATATCAGTGATGACGAGGTACTCAATGTGATCAGAAAGGATGAAAACTTGCACGGGTTGTGCGGCTTCTAATATATGTATGCTATTTAATGCTCTTGATAAACCAATATCGGTTCTCCGACGTTCTTAATCTCCGGGATTGTCAACTTCAAGTCGAACAGTTTACTCAAGACGATCTTGAATATCTTCTGTACGTTGATGGAATGACTTGTCGAACAGAAGATCAAGCTCGACTTCATCAGTTTGGCATATCTTATCAGTTGTTTGGTGATCTCCTCTTGATCCTCTTCTGGCATCTCGATGAAGTTGTCGTATTTGGTCCCGACCAAAAACGGAATCAGAGTCTTATTGAATCCACGCAGTTGTCTGTACCATTCTTTGATGGAATTTAAGGTGGATTTCCTCGTGAGATCAAACATAAAGAGTATCAGTACCGCGTCTGATGACACTAACGGTAACATATTGACGAATTCTCTCTGGCCTCCGAGATCCCAAAGTGAGAATGTTATTTGTGTATTCTTGATATTTATAGTCTTCTCCATGAAATTGACCCCCAATGTTTGTACGTAATCCTCGTCAAAACACCCTTCCACATACTTCACCATGAGAGAGGTCTTGCCTATTTGAGCATCGCCTATCAATCCAATCTTCAATGCCACTTGATTTTTAGGGTCCAGTTGCGAGGATTCCTCCCGCGTAGATGATGCCCCATACAGATTATGACTAGGTTGTTGATGTACTTCCATGTTCAATTGATGTTGACCAGCCACACCACTTATCTCTATATCCCTTTTAAATCAAATTGTAAACAAAAAAAAAACAACCATAATTAGTATGATTAACACGACTTAGCATAATACGATCTTCAACCACAGTCACGAAGAGAAGAAAAAAAGAGTTAGTTTGAAATAGAACACACGACTTTTTTTTTATGCATGGCGACGAAAATTTTCACTTAAATTTTTTTTTTTTTCATTGAAGTTTACCGAGAACCACAAACCGATAAAAGTATGGCTGTAGGTAAGAACAAGAGACTTTCCAAGGGAAAGAAGGGACTTAAGAAGAAGGTCGTTGACCCGTTCACCAGAAAAGATTGGTTTGACATCAAGGCTCCATCCACCTTCGAGAACAGAGATGTTGGTAAGACTTTGATTAACAAGTCTACCGGTTTGAAGAACGCCGCTGACGGTTTGAAGGGTAGAGTTCTTGAGGTTTCCTTGGCTGACTTGCAAGGTTCCGAGGACCACTCTTACAAGAAGATCAAGTTGAGAGTCGACGAGGTCCAAGGTAAGAACTTGTTGACCAACTTCCACGGTTTCGACTTCACCACTGACAAGATCAGATCTTTGGTAAGAAAGTGGCAATCTTTGGTTGAGGCCAATGTTACTGTCAAGACTGCTGACGACTACGTCATCAGAATCTTCGCCATTGCCTTCACCAAGAGACAAGCCAACCAAATCAAGAAGACCACTTACGCCCAATCTTCCCAATTGAGAGAAGTCAGAAAGAAGATGATGGAGATCATGACCAGAGAGGCCACCACCTCTACTTTGGCCCAATTGACCTCCAAGTTGATTCCAGAAGTCATCTCCAGAGAAATCGAGAAGTCCACTCAATCCATCTACCCATTGCAAAACGTTCACATCAGAAAGGTCAAGTTGTTGAAACAACCAAAATTCGACTTGGGAGCTTTGTTAGCTTTGCACGGTGAGGGTTCCGTTGAAGAGAAGGGTAAGAAGGTCAACGCTGGTTTCAAGGATGTTGTTTTGGAGACTGTCTAAAGTACATAATGAATGAAAATATATGAAAAATAGAGAAACTTGCCAATCGTAGAGCTAACCAAAAATACAATTACCTGTTTTTGTTATATATAGTTACTTTAGTTGTGTAAACGTTTTTCGTAAGAGTGCAAGTTGTGGACACCACCTTCCAATTGGGCAGAGGCGGTTCTGAACTCGAATCTGGTGACACCGGAGTCGACATGGTGTCTCAATTCGGCAATGGACTGCGATCCAATGTCTTGCAAGGAGTGTTGCAAACCGTTGTACAAGTAAGGAACGAATTTGTTGACGGAACCCTTGTCAACAACGGAACCACTGACACCTTGAGCAACGAGCACCTTGTCACCTTCGGAGAAGTATCTAGAGGTGGACAGGTTGGCGTTGGTGGCAGTTTGTTGCATGGCCTCGATGGAACCCATACCTCTGTAAGCCTTTAATCTCTTACCTTCACTGTAGAAGTATTCACCTGGAGATTCGGTAGTACCAGCCAACATACCACCCATCATGACACAAGAGGCACCAAGGGCAACGGCCTTGGTGATGTGACCAATGTTTTGGACACCACCATCGGCGATACATGGAACACCGAATTGGTTGGCGAACTCAGTGACGTTGTAGACGGCAGTACCTTGTGGTCTACCACAGGCCATGACTTCTTGGGTGATACAGATAGAACCGGAACCCATACCGATTCTCAAACCGTCGGCACCAGCAGCGATCAATTCAGCAGCTTGTTCTCTGGTGACAACGTTACCGGCAATGACTTGCAATTCTGGGAACTTCTCCTTGATCCATTTGATCATGTTGATTTGGAAGACGGAGTTACCTTGGGAAGAGTCCAAGACAACGACATCCAAACCGGCAGCGACCAACTTCTCCAATCTCTCCTTGTCTTGTTCAATGGTACCGATAGCAGCACCACACAACAATTGCTTGGAGTCGAAGGACTTGGAAGCCAATGGGTAGTCCAAGTTCTTTTGCAAGTCGGTTCTGGACAACATAGAGACCAAGTTACCGTTGGAGTCGATGATTGGCAACTTACCCTTCTTGGACTTGGTCAAGATTTCGTTACCGGCAGTTAAGTCAATACCGTGTTCAGCAGTAACCAATTCAGTGGTCATGACTTCAGAGATCAAACTTTCGTTGTTCTCGTGGAATTGGACGTCTCTAGAGGTGACGATACCAACCAATTTACTTCCAATCTTACCGGATTCTAAACAGATGAGTTAGTAAAGGAAACGTGCTTTTTAGTCATTGCACATTCAACATGATCAGAGTGAGTTTTCTCCACAAGATCGTTTGATCACAATCGGTAGAACGAAAGTTAATTGAATTGAAAAAATAGATCATCATGTTGTTGAAAGTGCTTGTCGTGGGGGAGATACTTACCAGTAACTGGGAAAGAAGTGAAACCCAAGTTTTCCTTCATGTTCTTGACTTGGCCGACGGTGAAAGATGGGGAAATGACGACTGGGTCGTTGATAAAACCGTTCTCATATTTCTTAACCTTTCTAACCATCTCGGCTTGCTCATCGGCGGTACAGTTGTGATGAATAATACCGATACCACCCAACAAAGCCATGTGAATGGCCATTTGCTCCTCAGTGACAGTGTCCATAGGAGAAGAGACAAATGGAGTTCTCAAGGTGATCTTCTTAGTCAATTTGGTATCCAAATTGACCAGACTAGCTGGGAAAGTAATCTTTCCTGGCAAGATTAAGAAGTCATTGTAAGTCAAACCACCTCTGGCCTTGGAGTCCATAAGGGTCTTAACATCCAATCCATCCTTCTCTGAGTAAGCGGATAACAATTCTACAGCCTTGGAGCAGTCTTTTAATGAAGCCATTGTGTTGGAATTTGGGACAAATTCAAGTCAATCGAGTTTGCCAAATATTAAAAGAGAAGGGTAAAAAATTCAGTTAAAATTTTTTTTTATAAGCTGAAAAATTTTTTAACTCTGGAACGCGCAAAGCTGTGCACTTTTTTTGACTTCACTCTGGTACTAACTAAGGATGTTCACTGTAGGTACTAATGGGTGGAATTGTCTAAGAAGAGACTTACAGTGAGTGTAATGCATGCTGATATTGTATTGTTTGTCCTTCTCTTCCCTTATAAATTCTTAAACTAGCCCTTTCGCTATCCCCCTCATCTCTATCTCTTCTCTTGTTCCTCTGCAGCTAGATCTAAAAGGGAAAAACAAAAAAAGAAACGAGCTCATCGAGAGGATAATCCGATAAAGATAATAAGACTTCGAGGCAATAGTGAGGGAAGGAAGTATATAAGGATAAGGAGGGATAAAGTGGATAGTGGAGGTGTAAATGGAGAAATTTGGGGGTATTAGTGTAGTCTTTGTTGTAGTCGGTATTACTTAGATTGGTAAGTGGAGATATAAAAGATATATAATGTATTCTGCCAGATTCACAGACCAAGTACATAACTATGGACCCTAGTAAATCAGGACCGGTGGATATCTTCCTTTGGATATCATTACACCCCAATTAGGTATATTTTGCACCCCATTTATACTTTTGTTTAAACACTGTCCATGCAGGCCGATAGTGGAAGACTTTTTTCCAAGGCTTATCTCCATTTAACCTTGCCGGTTTTTTTTATTAGCAACATAGAATGATCTCGGGTTTAGGAGGGGAATTTAGGTATACAGGAGGAGAAGAAAATTTGCACCTTAGGATGTTGTGCCACCAAAGTGGTGGTACTGGGGAACACTTACAGATAATATTATTATGAGGGAGGCTTATACTTAGTGAGCCAGTGGCCTAAAAATTATCGTCAAATTCTTGCCTGCCTCAAAAAATGGGAAATTCTATGCAATACAGAAAGGATTCTAGAAGGAAGATATGCACATTCCCGATCATTCGGGACGATCGATGATGTTTTGGAAATGCTTATATAACATATAAATCTCTATTGAAGTAGGTCAAACATTTCCAGACTTTGAGTAATCGTGCATTCTTTCCGTAACCAGGTGAAAAAGGGGGGAAGCTCCAGAAGAGGAAAAACGAAGGAAAAAAAAGGTGATAAAAAAAATCACTTTCGAAGATACACACATTCAATATTGTCCTTGGTCATCTCAGTAAGGTTCGGGAGAGAATAATAATTCGAGGTCGCAGAACACTTGTATTTGGTCTTTAAGAAGGTTTCAGATCATTGGAGAGTCGCATGGAAACGTGATCTTAGTCTCAGATGAACACTAATCAGCCCAAATCTCAGCCCACTGCTCAGACGCAACAGCAGTGGCATTTCAGTTTAACGGCCAACGAGCGTCAAAAGTTCATCAACTTATTGTAAGTATCCCTTGAACAACCCTTCAATGTCACATTTTACTAACTCGGACTTTAGGAAACATGCCATTTCTCAGATGCCGAATCAACAATACGATCAGAATCGTATCCACCAGCTTGCTGAGAACTTTGAGCGGTACTCGTTCATGCATTCCAAGTCGAAGGAACAATACGGGAACTCTTGTAAGCAGAAATTATTGGAGATCAAACAAGTCATCGACGGAAACAATAGGCGTCTAAATGATAACAATCAACAACAAGCCAACCCAACAATGGTACCAAATAACACGACTAACAACTTTGTTGCCAACCAAAACACCTCTGCTCCTCCAACGAATAATTTGTCACAGGAACAGATCCAAGCATTCTTGGCTAGACAAGCTCAAGCTAGACAACAGGCAGTTTTGCGCCAACAACAACAACAACAACAACAACAGCAGCAGCCTGATGATAGTCAAAGACAAAGACAGTTCAATAATGGTAATAATTTCAATGGCGGTACGACAAATGGTATACCAGACTTGGTAACACCTCAGCAACAACAACGGCAAGCCAGACTCATTGCAGAGTTGAAGAATCAACCCATTCCACTGCCATTGTTAGCCAAGATTCCAGGATTACCAAGAGGTGTCAATACTTGGGCCCAGATCATGGAATTAGCTAAACAACAGCTATTTACTCCACAAGTGATGCAACAGATTAAACTGGTACACAATACTCATAACCAGATGTTGATCAACAGAGTAAGAGAGCAAACAATGGCTGCTAATAACTATGCCAACAAACCTCAACAAGCTCAACAACAATCTCAGACCCAGCAACAACCTCAACAGCAGCAGCAACAGAACCAACAGTCGCTTAATCCTCAACAGGTTTTACTGAGACTGCAGCAGATGATGAACAACCAAAAGTTCAACCAAAATGGTATGTTCAATCAAAATCAGCTGTCACTGGCGGGCCAGCAACAACAGCAGCAACAACCTCTGCAGCAAAACCAGATGCTGGGTTTGGGGTTGGGTATCAATCTTCAGCAACAACCTTCACAGACGCAACAAGTACAAAATCAAGCTCAACAACAGCTGCCTCAACAGCAACTGCAAAGACTTGGACAGGCAGCTTCGGAACAAATGATGCAAGCTTCTTCGAATGCTCAATATATCAAGGAAGCAACGCTGCAGGCCATTCAATTGTACAAGAAGTTACAACAGGAGGGAAGAATTGCACCTAATTTACCTGAGGAACAGAGACAGATGTTTGTGAAGAAGTTTATCATGAGTCAATTGGAGCTGTTGAAGAAGAAGAATGCTCAACAACAGGCAAATCTGCTGAGGATGCCTCAAGCAAACAAGGCTCTTACTCCTGCTCAAATCATGCAACAACAGCAACAACAACAGCAGCAGCAGCAATTGTCCAACAAAATGACTGGTTTCAACAACCAGAATCAACTGCAAGTACAGGCTCAGGCTCAACAGGCAAGGTGGGATAATACTCCACAGATGAACCAAATGAATGTATCGCAGTTTCCTCAACAGACGGCACAACAGCAACAACTGTCTCAGTTCAATGATTTCGGTCAAAAGAACAACTCCAACCAAATGCTGTCGATGGTACCAAATCAGATGTTACCTACGCATCAAATGCAACAACGTTTGCAACAACAGGGATTGCCTACCAGTGGTCTGAATGCTGCTGGAAATACGATGCAACAACAGAGACAACAATTTCCTCAAGCTGGACAGATCAACCAGCAACCTGGTGCTCTGTTTAGAGCTCCAGCCAATGCCAATGTCACCGTTCAGGATAAGATGGAGTTGAAGCTGCTTGTAGAGCAGTCGGCTACTTATACTGTCAACTTGAGGAACATGACAAATGAAATGTCTGCTAACGATAAGAAGTTTGTGTTGTCGCAAAGTAAAGCTTTGTTACAAATGTTGCAGATCACCGATAACGTCATTCCTAGTTTCTTCTTCATCAGTAAGAATAGAGATGCCACCAAGAAGTTGTTGTCTATGAGAGTGATGTTGAAGATTATCATAGAGGGATTGCGGAACAATGAGTTCTATGCCAACCAAGAGTTGTGCAACAAGATCCAAATGCAGATCCAAAAGTACCTCACCTTTATCAGGGAGTACAACAAAACTCACCCACCTCTTACCGGTCAACAGCAAAACACTCAGCAGTCTCTTCAGATGCTGCAACAGCAACAACAGATGCGCCAACCTATGGCTTCTGGCCAGGACATGTCTCCTCAATTGACGTACAATAATTTGATGCAATCTCAACAGATGACTCAGATGAACAATGCCGTTGCCGATGCCGGACTTAGGATGGGTATGCCAGGTGCTGATCTCCAACAACAGCAGAGATTGAACCAGCAACAACAACAGCAACAGTTACAACAGTACCAAATGTCTCCTGTTATGAACAATAACGTTGGAATCGCCCCTCTGCCACAACAAGGAATGACCCCAGTCTCATCTGGAGCTTCGTCACTTAGTCAAAAGAAGCCAACACCGACGGGAAGAAAGACCAAACAAGGACTGAAACCAACCGGCAAGCCTCTGCCGCAATTTTCTCCTAACGATCTTCAACTGAAGCAACCGCCACAAATGCAAATGCCAAAACTTGGTGCTCAAGTCGGTGGACCTAAACCTGCAGCTCCAGTAAGAGGTGTACAACTGCAACAACAGATGCTGCTGGGAAGACTGATGTCGCCTGCTCAGCAACTGCAACAACGGGAATACACGGAAAGATTGGCCAAAGAGGAGTCTTATTATGAACAAGAGGAGTTTTCTAGAATTAGAAGACAACAATTGGCTTCAGGTAATCCGGCTGGTTACTTCTTATCGATGGTATCACATCTGTTGGGTTTGAAGGATGAGGAGAAGAAACTGTTAGAGTCAACTACAGAGATGGTACCTTCTTCTGGTGGAAACAATGCCACTAAGAAGCTGCAAACTTCTCCTCTGTTGACTAGAGGATTGACACCTTCTGCCATTTTACAAACTCCGACTCCATTCACTGCCAAGACTCCAATGTCTCAACCGCATGGTAAGCTGTCCACACCTTCTCCTAAGAGTAAGCTTGGAGTTACTTCCGAGGTTGATTGGCCAGGAGAGGTCAAACCTCATACGTTGAGAGCTGCATTCAAGGAAGTTCCAGCGATTAGTAAGACCATTATTGATCTCAAGATCTTGACACCTCCAGACGAAGAGAATCATAAGAATTCTGGAGAGAAGAAGAGGAAGATGAGTGAGGAGGATGATTTCATTATTGTACAGGAAGACGAAGAGGAAACGAAGGAGGATTTCAAGATGGACGAAGTCAAGAAATTCAAAATCGGATACTTCGAAGAAGATGCCATAGAAGGCGAATCTATTTGGGATATGGAATTTTAAAATTTATGCATGTACTTATATACCACTTGTTAAATTACGTTCTATTTGAGGTTTGGTAGCTTTTTTTTTCTTAACTATGTGGAGACATAGTTAAAGATGGTGTACTAATTGTTTTCCCTGTCTTTTTCTCTGTGGAGATCCACGTCTTCTGTGAAAAAGTAAACAAAGAGAAGAAAAAAAAATCAAATCAAATCTCAAATCAAATCAGGTTTAAACTGTATTAACGTACTCTCATTTCATTATGGAGAGTAATGGACAGATAGAGAATCATCGGAAGCGGACGATCCGTCAAAGACTGAACAAGCTCAGTGAGCTTGATGAGTCCGACGAATTAATCAACGTGTCTACTTCTAGTAAAACCAATGTTCAAAAGACACGCGCTGGCGATGAGTCTGTGATGAAGGGTGACCAAGGAGATTCCTCCTTCACTGGCTCTGAGAAGGAAAACAAGCTGCCACATTCGCCTGTTGCCAATAGTGCGCGTCCTACATTAGTGCCACTTGACTCTAATGCCATCCCATTGAACCCTCCATCCACTCCAATACAACCTCTTGAATTACTTCCCATTAGATCGCCGACGCGGTCTCCAGTGAGATCGCCATTCAAGTCTCCCGTTGCCACCAAGTACGAAAATGAGTCTACTCCTGTGAGTCATGAGCCAAGATTGGTGATAACGCGTCTTGAATTGACTAATTTCAAGTCCTATGCGGGTAAGCAAGTAATTGGTCCCTTCAACCCTTCCTTCAGTGCAGTAGTGGGTCCTAACGGTAGTGGAAAATCGAATGTCATTGATTCGATGCTTTTCGTGTTCGGATTTAGAGCCTCCAAGATGAGACAGGCCAAGTTGTCGGAATTGATCCATAATTCGGAACAACATCCAAACTTGGATTTCTGTTCGGTAGATATTCATTTCCAGACTGCTATTGACATCGACGATGAGAAATCGGAGTATGTGCCTGGAACGGACTTGGTGGTCTCGAGAAAGCTGTTCAGGAACAATTCTTCAAAGTATTATGTCAATGGTAAGGAGAGTAATTACACCGCTGTCACGGATATGTTGAAGGACAAGGGAATTGATTTAGATCACAAGAGATTCTTGATTCTTCAAGGTGAAGTAGAAAGTATTGCACAGATGAAACCAAAGGCTGAAAAGGAGTCTGATGATGGGTTACTTGAATATTTGGAGGATATCATTGGAACGAGTGAGTACAAAGAGAGAATCGATCAATGTGCAGAAAAGATCGAAGCCTTGAACGATGTCTGTATCGAGAAGAAGAACAGATACGATATCGTGGCCAAGGAGAAGGATTCTTTGGAAGAACAGAAAGAGGAGGCTATTAAATTTCTTAAGACAGAGAAACTGTTGACTGAGAAGAAACTGGTAGCCTTCCAGATCGACGTGATCAATGATAAGTCTAAACTTGACAATGCCATTCAGGAAGTGACACTGTTGAAGGAGCAACTTCTGGAGGGGAACGAAGAGAATGCCAAGACAGAGAAGGAACTCAAGCTGATGCTGAAGGAGATGCATGGCGTCAAGGGTGACATCGAAACCCTTGAGAAAAATCTCAAGCAATTAGAGGCCAAGCAAAAGCTGTTGGATAGATTGAAGATCACCTACGAAGAGAAGGTCAAGCACTCCGAGAACAAGAAGAAGAAATCGGAGAAACTGTTGACCACTGCTCAGCAACTGTTGAGAGAAAGTAACTCCAAATTCGAAGATTACTCGAGGGAGACTTCAGAGTTTGATGAAAAATTGGAAACCTTGAGATCGGAACTCGAGTCAGAGCGGAAGGTTTTAGACAAAATCAAGGCAGATTTGGCTGTCAAAACCTCTGAATTCTCTGAGCAAATTGAAGTATTTAAGGAGCAATTGCAACCATGGAAGAGCCAAATGGATGCCAAGACCGGAGAAATCGAAGTTCTGAATTCTCAATTAGAGATCTTGAAGAAGAAGAAGGCCGAAAGTGCTGAAGAAGTAGAGAAGGCAAAATCCAAGGTGAAGGAGATCATTGAAAGTGGTCAGTCCAAAGAACAGGATAAAACTGATAAGCAAGAGGAGCTCGACCACGTGATAGGACAGATCAGTCTGGGAGAGGAAGAGGTTGCCCAAGCGGAGGTGAAGTTGAAAGAGATGAAGGAAAAGATTTCATACTATAGAAACAAGACCAACGATGCAAAGAATTCCTTATCCACTGTTCAGAACAAGAGCAAAGTATTATCTGGATTACTCAAATTGCAAAAGACGGGAAGAATTCAAGGCTTCCATGGAAGATTGGGTGACTTGGGAACGATCGATGACAAGTACGATATTGCCATTTCCACAGCTTGTCCTCTGTTGGATAATATGGTTGTGGACACCGTTGAAGTGGGACAACAATGTATTGAATACTTGAGAAAGAACCAATTGGGTTTCGGTAACTTTACAGTGTTGACTAAATTGAACAACTTCAACTTGGGTCGCATTCAAACCCCTAACAACACTCCTAGACTTTTCGATCTTATCAAGCCTAAGGACGAGAAGTTCTTGCCTGCATTTTACTCTGTCATGAAAGATACTCTTGTCGCTAGAGATATGAACGAAGCTAGAAAGGTGGCCTTTGGTCAAAGAAGATGGAGAGTCGTCACTCTTGACGGTAAATTGATCGACACGTCCGGTACATTATCTGGTGGTGGTAACCAAATAAGTAGAGGTGCCATGTCTTCAAAGGTTACATCTGATGTAACGCAGGAAGAAGTCGACCAGATGAGTAGAGAATTGGCTGAAAAGGAGAAGAAAGTCAAAGTTCTGGAGGATACCTACTACGAGATGGTTTCTGCTTTGAACGTGTTGAAGAACCGGAAGCCAGAGTTGGAAATGAAGATTTCGACTCTTCAGATGGACATCGATGCATTGGCTCAGGAGATGAAAACAGCCAAGGCTCATTATAAGGAGCTCGTAAAGGCTCAAGAGCAGGCAGACAACTCGAAGATTGACTCGGCCATAGCTAGCTCAGAACTGCAAATCTCTCAATTGCAACAGGAGCTGGCACAGATCAAGCTGGAATGTAGCAAGATTGAGGTTAAGATTGATCTGTTGAATACCAAGATTATGGAAGTTGGTGGTGTTGAGTTGCGGATGCAAAGCTCCAAAGTTGACTCGATCAAGTCTCAAATTGAGTTGATTACTTCCAGAAAGGACCAGAACGTTGTTGCTATCAAGAAGATCCAAAACGAGATCAAGAGATATTCCAAGACTGTTGAGCAGAATGAAAAGGAATTGACCCAAATCGATAAGGATTTACAAAGGCTTCGTGAAGAATATGAGTCAAACTCTGAATCACAGGGTTACGAGAACGATATCAATGACCTCACTGCGGAGAAAGAGACGAAGCAAGACCATCTTGAGAAGTTGCAACAAGAAACTGAAGTAAAGCAACAAACGATCGATCAATTCAAGTCTGCTGAAATCGAGATCAACAACAAGATCGAGAAGTATGAGCATTTGATCAAAGTATGTCAAAGAAACATTGCATCGATAGGGGAAGGCTTCTCATCTGCCGAGTCAAGAGATCTTACCTCCCTATTAGAATGGTTGGAAGATGATTCCAGTTTGAAGAAGGAGTTGATTGACGACAAGTCCAAGTCGGAGATGTCAGAGGAAGAACTCAGAAGGTACGATGTTGATAAATTGAAAGGTGAGATTGAGCAGTTGGAGTCCGATTTAGAGGAGTCCAAGGTTGACGTCGATATCTTACATGAGTACAATAGAAGATTCAAAGAGTTTAGTGCTAGGAAATCTGACTTGAACGTTGCCGTTGAGGAAAGAGAAACCATCGAGAAGGAGTACGAAACCTTGAAGAGGAAGAGATTAGATGAGTTCATGGAGGGTTTCAACCAAATTTCGTTGACATTGAAAGAGATGTACCAGATGATTACCATGGGGGGAAATGCTGAATTGGAATTAGTCGATTCTTTAGATCCGTTCAGTGAAGGTATCTTGTTCAGTGTTATGCCTCCTAAGAAGTCATGGAGGAATATCTCCAATTTGTCTGGTGGTGAGAAAACTCTTTCTTCTTTGGCTTTGGTCTTTGCTTTACACAGATACAAACCAACTCCATTGTATGTCATGGACGAAATCGATGCCGCTTTGGATTTCAGAAATGTCTCTATTGTGGCCAACTACATCAAGGAAAGTACCAAGAATGCCCAGTTCATCGTCATCTCTTTAAGAAACAACATGTTCGAACTTGCCAAGCAATTGGTCGGTATTTACAAGGTGAACAACATGACAAGAAGTATCAGTTTGCAAAATAAAGACTTGTTGGGAAACGAGTCCTCGGAAAACTAAGCATTACTGTAAATTATGTATTTTAATGAAGGAGAAGAGTCTAACATCTTCCCTCTAATTTTTCCTCTCGGTGTAGTCAAGACGCGTAAAACAGTGTAAAATGCTAAGTTTTTTTTTGGTGCTTTTTTTTTTCAAAAAAGACAGATTCTTTTCAACGTGAAGGCGAATTAGACAATGTCAAGAGAGGCGGTTGATTACGAGAGAATCTATTTGAATCAGTCTAAGAGTTTCGGACGTACTCGTATTGCCGATTCTGGACTTGGATGGAAACCGACGTCCAGTGGAGGAGGTTCTGCTGAGAAGACGTTCTTGTTGGCAGCTGATCAAATTATTGCTGCTTATTGGAGTCGTGGATCCAGAGGATACGAGCTGAGGCTTTATACAAAGGGTAATGGAGTCATTTCCTTGGATGGATTTGATCAGAACGATTTCAATTCGTTGAAGAACACGATTTCGAAGTATCTCAATAATGTTCAATTGGAGCATAAAGAGCACTCCTTGAGAGGTTGGAATTGGGGTAAGACCGCCTTGGCCAGAGACGAGTTGGTTTTCAACATTAATAATAGACCATCTTTTGAGATTCCGTATAATGAGATTGGAAACTCCAATCTTACCGGAAAGAACGAGGTCACTGTGGAATTGAATGCTCCTGAGGGAACGAGCAAAGCGGGTGATGAGTTGGTGGAGGTGAGATTCTATATCCCTGGCCAAGTGGAAGTCGAAGAAGACGAGGAAGCACCAGAGGAACAGCAAGAGGACAAGACATTGGCTACGGTGTTCTACGAGCAATTGAAAGAAGTGGCATCCATTGGCCAAGTTGCGGGAGATGCTATTGTCACATTCTCCGACGTGTTATTCCTTACACCAAGAGGTCGTTACGATATCGAGATGTACTCTACTTCGTTGAGACTCAGAGGTAAGACTTATGATTACAAGGTTCAATATAAACAGATCGAGCGAATTTTCTCCTTACCAAAGTTAGATGATATTCATCATTTGATGGTCATTCAAATCGATCCACCTTTAAGACAAGGTCAAACACGTTATCCATTCTTGGTACTTCAATTCCAGAGAGAAGAGGAGATGGAGGTAGAATTGAACTTGGAGGATTCCGAGTACGAACAAAAATACAAGAACAAGTTACTGAAGTCGTATGATGAACTGACTCATACCGTGATGTCAAAGTGTTTCAAGGGATTGACCGACACCCGTATTGTGACACCTGGAAGCTTTGTTTCCAAGTACTCTCAGCTGGGTGTCTCTTGTTCTTTGAAGGCCAGTGAGGGAAATTTGTACCCACTTGAGAAGGGTCTTTTGTTCGTCACCAAACCTACCCTTTACATTCCACTTTCCGATGTGGTCAATGTCACCATGTCCCGTGCCGGAAGCTCCACCACATCTAGAACCTTCGACTTGGAGGTCAATTCCCGTAGTGGAGGCTCTGTCACCTTTGGTAACATCAATAAGGAGGAACAGGATCCAATAGAACAATACTGCAAATCACATGGTGTTGTAGTCAAGAACGACGAGAAGGAACAACTGAAATTAATGGCTGCTGCCATGCGTGACGTCTCGGATGACTCTGATGTCGATATGGGTTCTGCCGGCGAGGACGAGAGTGTCGACGAGGATTTCGATGCCGAGTCTGATAGTGATGTTGCTGAAGAGTTCGACTCGGATGCCTCAAGTGAGGATGAGGGTAGCGACGAGGGAAGCGACGCCGAACCTCCTGCCAAGAAACAAAAGAATGTATAATGTAATATGTTATCGCGGATAGAGACTACTTGTAGCGAATGGGCCGACTTTCGGGCCGAGGATCACCTTTTGGGAAGAAAATTGGACTAAACAGGAAATAGCACCTCCACATGGCGGTGCAATTACAACAGAACGGGCCACAGGAGAGTGCGAGAGATATACTGGACCATGTAGGTTCTTTATCTTTTATCCTCAAATTGTTTTGTTTCAACTCGGTATGCAGGGTACGGACCTGCATAATCTCACGTTTTAGGGAAGTAAAAAACATAGTTATGGTCTAGCCCTGACCTTGGATTTAGACGGAGTACATGAATTGGAAACTGATCCCTGGCAAGAGGCGTGAGGTCGTGACCTCGTATTGTATTGAGTCTTCTAGAAAAAGTCTAAATTATGCATGTTCTTTTCCCAATCTGTCAAATTGAATGTACAGTCGCTTTGTTATTGTTTACACTATAAGGGTGTAGTTGTAAAAGCCCCGTCAATTTATAAGAATGTCCCAATTCCTCCTTGTTTCTACCTTGTTTCTTTTTGTGTAAGCTCAATGACGTCTGTAGGAGGTATGAGGGTATCAGGCCTCCAATTACTTTCGGATAATGATACAGCTTTAATGCCTTGTTCCACCCCCTTTAACAACATTCCTGATGAGGACCGGTTTTATTTTGAAAGTACTCCATTCCGTCCCATTAATTCCTTTCATGATACAACCCGGTCCAGTTGTCAGAGAAAGCTCGATTTTGAGAATTCCTCCACTCTGCAGTCGGCTTCGGATTATATAATCAAAACAGTTAGTGAGCTCAGTGATATATTGACTTCGGATAAGTCAGGAGACCACTTTTATGAAGAAGACTTTGAAGTCTGCTTAGATGACTATCGAACTGATGCTCTGGAGTTTGAGACCAGTTCCCAAAAGAGTGATGTTCCATGGCAAGATTTTGATTCGGATGCAAATGTCATCTTCAGTAGAGAGGATGCCGATTTGTCGGTTGACCATAGTATTTCGTCGGATCTGTCGGCCTCACTTGAGTATTTGTACGATCAGCTAACGAATCCCTTGACTGTCAATGACCAGATTTTGATAAAGACGGTCATGAAGGAAGTGGAGAGACTGTTGAAGCCGAAGATCACTCATTTGAAAGCACAAGCACAGAAGTATGAGATGGCCAAGACACTCTATAACATACCAAGTGTGCTTGCCTTGGACTCTCCAGAGGCCGGTGAGTCACCAACCGCTGCTTGTTGCAAAAAGAGAAAACTGGACGAGATAGCCCAATCTCCATGTCGGCCTAATAAACCAGTCTACAACGGACCCCCTACCAAAAATAGACAATGTAATGATACGTCCTTCCATTGGAAGGATCTAGTTGAGACTTCGGTGATTCCGGAGTCACCTCCACTTTCTGCCAAGACTGTCAGGGCTCTCGATGATGAAGAAGTTGAGAAAATGAGTATCAATAAAAGTGAAAATGTCCAATCTCAGGAAACATTTATTGAAAAATTCATGGATTCGGTAGAAGATTTGAGGCTGAAAAGAACCATTTCGGTATATTCAGAGTCTCAGACATCTTTCGAAGAGGTGAGGGAAGTGTTTGAGGATAAGGCACCACCGTCACCTCCTCAAATTGAGGAAATCGAGGATCTTGAGACAGATACTTGTAGTACAATCAATAAAAAAGAGACGGAAGAAGAAGAACAGCAGATTGTCGCTCCGCCAGTTGAGTCTCCGTCTACTCCACTGAATGATAGAAGACGATTGGATCAGATTTCTACAGAAGAGTTGAAAGTTAAATTTACAGGTAAAAGGAGAAAGAATTTGAGTTCTAGACTCCGACAATTCGTTTCACTATTTCAAAGCCGACTGAGTAAGTTAAGTCCGAATAAGAGGAGTTATCGGTCGCTGAGAATTGGAGATATTCCTCCTCATTTATTAAACGAAGCCATAGAATGTGAATTAACACGAAGGGGGGTAATTTAAAACCGCACATAAGTTTCGGCCGAAAGTCGCTTAGCAAAATTACTGTGTACAAATTAATACGAATTTTAGATGCCAAACCACATAGTACGTCATAGTAATACCATCCCTGATAACCTTATCTTCGGAGGAACCGTTCGAATCGGGTAAAACACAAGCGATTTGGGCCGTGCATTGGAGGTGTCTTAACTGTTAATTCCCCTATAAGTTATGCACGATGTTGAAAAGAGTGCAACTCGGCCGGTCAATTCTCAAAAGGGAAGCAGGGTTTTTTTTTCTTTTTCAAAGCCCGCTCTTTGCGGCTGAAGAAATATGGCTTTATAAAATCTGTAAAAAAGTCACCTGGTTTCACAAAGGGGTAGAAACTGTTGAGCTATACGAAAATTGAGCCGGAAAAATTTTTGTTGAATCTAGCCATTATCAGAATTCAGATATATAGATCACTCGAGCCTGTTTTTTGAAAAAGCTAGATCAGTTGTTTGTTGTCCTAATTGTATCTGACCGACTCGAGCCAAAAAAAAAAGGTCGTGAGTGACTCAACTTTTCAAACCCCATTAAAAGGTAGCGCGCGCTTAACTTTGAGGAGCCTATAATTAGAGTGACAATACCGGTGTGGCAGAGTTCTGGATAAAATTAATAGAACATTGAGGGCCATGGAGAAGGACAGACCTAATGCTAAGCATCTGTCACGAGCTTGTTTGGAGTGCAGATCACGCCATTTACGTTGTTCCGGTGAGCAGCCTTGTAATCGATGTGAGAAGCTTTCGCTTGGGTGCAATTTCGTCAAGAGTCACAGAGGTGGCTCTCGGAAGAAAGGTGTGAGCAAATTCAACAAAACCGCCAAACGGACACTCAAGGCTGCTACGGAGGTACTTCCACGGACCTCCCTTTCGACACATTCCCGATCCAGTTCATCCCCTTCGTTAAAGGACAATAGGGAGAGACTCGGATATAACATTCCACCAGTGGAGGATTTAGTCAAGCTTCCCTGTATCAACCATAAAAGGAATCCACACGAGAGGCGGAAGGACTACGCGGATTTATTGAAGATGCCGTGTGCCTTCACATGTCTTGAACCTCAGTATAGAGGCAAGACACCACCTTGCATGGGAGGGGAAGTGAGACTCTCGAAACAAGAGGCAGATCTCTCACAATTACCTCTCAAGGATTCCCCCATTTCCTTTTATTATAAGACCAGTAGTCACGACTACGTCAAGAAACTGATGTACGACGTTGACTTGGATCAGACCATTAACACATATTATAAACATTTCCATTCGGTACATCCAATACTTCCGGAACAGACTGAAATAAAGGATTATTTATCCAAGATACCCCATGCCAATGAGTTGATATTGGCTATGAAGATCGTCGGAGATGCTCAAGGTTCCTCTCTTTATGCATCAGATATGGAGACTATCAACTTCAAGGTGAATCAAATATTCGACTATATCAATACGGTAGTAGGTATCGATATCGTCTCTTTACAAGCGATGGCTCTCTTGGCCTTGGCTGCTCATTTCTCCTCGCTTCATGATCTCAGTGGGAGAATAAGAGTGGAAGCTGTTAGGGCTTTGATTGAACATGGTTATAACAGACTTGACGTGAACAAAGTCGATTCACGTCTGGTGAACCACGACAACTTTCCAAACAGTCCAGAGAGTGAACATGACATTCCATCCAAGACTAATTCGAAAGTGTTGTCCTCGGAACGTCTTTCTCTCTTGAGTGAATATGTCATATTCGAAGCCGCTAGAAAGGTGTTTTGGGAGTTCCATTTCATCGATGTCGTCATAGGTAGTGCTGATGGTAAGACAGTCTCTGATTTAGCCAATGCCGAAGCCAAGGTGGACTATCCAAGTTCCATTGATCCAAGTGTCTTTGACTATAAGTCTAGAGCTGAGGCTTGTTCTCTTATCACCGATGCCATCAAATTGAATACAGCTGTCATGGATGAAACTGTTACCTCGAGTGCAATTAATCTGTTGAGTATGTCTTTAGGTAATTGGGAGATGAGATTCGAACATCCGGAGCTTGTCAATGCTCCCTTCTTAGTGGATGGTAGTGGTAAGATTAACGAAGGTGTGTTCCAAGCAATGTTGCTTTACAACTATTCTAGAATCTTTGCCCATAGGCCATTCTCTTATTTATGGAAGGACTTGGCTGCCGACGTGGAACTGATGTTGGGTTCCAATAAACTGGTGGTCAGTGCCAAGAAGGTTATCGAAACTCGTAAGACTATCGACGGTGCTAACCTGATAGCAACCTGCTTACTCGACACCAGTGCCGGTTCCATACACCAAAGGACTCCTCTTTATGGTTGTTCCATTGCATTTGCCTCGTTGGTCCATTTGAGTTCTTATATCTGGGCCCAATCAACGTTGAGCACTTTGAAGGAGAACGACAGTGTGACTCGTAGGAATCTCGAGGAAGAGTTGAAGGAGTACAAACACTTCATTCAATTCGAGCTCAACACTTTATTTGTCATTTCCAAGCATTGGATGTTGGCCAACAAGCTTGCTACTTACGTCAAGGACACTTTGGCCAAGGTTGTCCCTGACTTACACGAAGCTATCAAGGATTCTCTTCTTCGTCAATCTTCTCTGCCATCTCAGGATATCAAAATTGAACAAGAAGAACCCGATATGAAGACGGAAGATGGAGTAGAAGGCAAGGTACTTTCATTCAGTGATTCCTTCAGTTCCGATTACGGATCTACTCCTTCACTTCTGTTTAGATCCGATACCTTGAAAGAGTTGACAGGCTACAGTAATAACCTCAATCCTAACACAGAGATCGATTTTACTAATTATGACTTTACTTCTAACCACGGAGGACTCATTCCAGAAATTCCCCTGTCACCAATGTCGGAGACAGGCTGTGATTGGATCGATAGAAATATCTTCGAGTTCGAGGTGGATGAATACCGGGAAGTCGTCACTCCGTACGACTAGCATTAATTAACTTATACATAATTTTATAGTTTATTCTTTTTGGCCAAAGGAGCCACCAACACGGTGGCTCTCTTCAAAATATTCTCTATCCTTCCTTTTAATACTCCTGAAGAGCATGTAACTTTGTTATTCAAAACGTCCACTTGAGCTTCGCTCTTTCCGATCTTTATTACTGCAGTATCCTTTTTCTCGTTGATTGTAAGAGCTTCTCCGAATTGCAGTTCGAGGATCTTGTAAATCCGGTCGATCTTTTCCTCGATCGAAGTATTGGTATTAGTCTCATGAACGGCTTCACTCATTTGAACCTCCTCAATCTTTGGATGGTCGTGGTCATGGTCATGGTTATGAGCTTTGGATGAAAGTTTGACCGAGGCTGGTGACGAATCAGCATTCATGATAATAGCAATTACAGAGTCGGCAATAGTATCATTGACCATACTACTCTTCCACTCCACAGTACAAATATCGTCTTGGAACGTTGCCTTCACACAGTTCATGATGTCCAAAGTGAATTCTTCTGGCTCATCAACGGCAATTGCGACGTAACCGAACATTTGTGTTAAATGGAAATGCACGATATCTCTACCAGCACAACATCTAACAGTTTGCTTCTCTGTAATAAGAACTGTACTAAGTCCTGAGTACTCTCTCAAGTCTTCGATCTTCAACAAGTTCAAGTCGAAATCCTTTTGGACCAAAACGGCTGAAACCACCTGTTCAGCGTCCTTGGACTCGATCTCTTCCACTACTCCACCCATGGCTTTAGCAACCTTCGTTCCCTTGAATGGGATCTTCAAGTCATCACAGTTACGTGGATTGTAAACCTTAACCTCCTCTTCTGTTCCCTTGAGTTTTTGATACTTGGACAACAAAGAAGACTTCAATCTACCCATTGGATTGGACTCACCATGGACTAAGATGATGGACTTTGGGTTGACTTGTTCGATGAATTCCGAGTTTTGCTCGTAATCGACATGAGCTGCAAAGGAAATCTCCTCAACGTGCAATCTACGTGGAATGTGAACATCTGGATTGAACATCGATGGGATATCCGAAGGCTCAGATAAGATGTCTTTGGCCATCGTACCTTCTACGGAATAACCAGTAATGATCAAACTGTTCTTTTCATCAGGAGCCCATCTTTCAAGTAATTCTCTCGATACACCATTCTGTAACATACCTGGAGCAGCTACCACCACACAGGGTTTCAAATCGTCAAACTTGTCCAACGATTTAAGATTCTTGATATGCTTGAAGTTGAACGGATTGGAGCTCGAATCCCTGGCCATCTTTCTGATGTTCTCGTTCATCATGTTGATATACGTTTGGTACACCACCATACATTTTCTTGCCAATGAAGATGCAAAATAAATACCGTACCTCTCCAAATCCTCGTCCTTCTTCCAGGACTCTTCCAAGATCAACAACAACTCTTGTGCTCTTCCTAAGGCAAACACCGGTAAAAGGACACGACCTCCTTGTTGTAAGGTCAGTTGTATCACATCCAAAAGTTTGCCTTCCTTTTCCTCTCTCTTCTCATGGGTAGCAGTTCCAAAGGTGGACTCACAAATAAGAACGTCCGGTCTCATTGGAGGCACCTCAGCTGGATTCAAATGTCTATCTTCTTCTCTGGAATAATCTCCAGTGAACAATACCTTGATTCCTCCAATCTCAATGAAGAACATGGCGGCTCCCAAAACATGACCAGCATGGTAGGCTGTAAATCTGATACCATCGATCTCAGTGGTGGCATGGTAATCGACGGTCTCGATCTTATCAAAGGATTCCTTCAAATCTTCGTCCGTATATAATGTACTCGAATTCATCTGCGAATCCTCGCCAATCGAAGTGACCTTGACGAAATCATTCAATAACCATCTGTAAATAGCCTTCGTTGGATGGGTCATAAACACACGTCCTTTGAAATTCGTGTGTTGCATGACATATGGCAATGAAGCAGCATGATCCAAATGGAAATGACTCACCAAAAGTATATCCACCTCACTCAAATCAAACTCATCGTAGAACGGTAAGGAACTCAACCCAGTATAACCAGGGTGCACTCCAGCGTCTAACATCACCGTCTTACCCTTGAATTGGATAATGTGACACGACCGCCCAACTTCCATTCCTCCTCCAAGAGAAAAGAATCGGAATTGATCGAAATCGTTCTCCTCACTACCGCTACTTCCACTCATCGTAATACCTTTGTGTCAAGCTTCCTTTACTTACTGTTTTTTTATACAATTTTTTTTTCATTGTCCAAAATCTCCACGACTTTTCAAGGTTCAAAAAATTAGAAAAAAAAGTGCCAAAGAAAGCAGAATCTATTAAGTATAAACCATGAGTGGACTGTTATCTGAGCCATTAGATTTGATCAAATTATCCCTTGATGAACAGGTTTACGTCAAATTAAGAGGAGCCAGGGAGACCGTTGGTAAATTACATGCCTACGATTCACATTGCAATATGATATTGAGTGACCTGGTGGAAACGATATTTGTATTCGATGACGAGAACAGCGAACCAAAGACCGTCACAAAGAAGTCCGAAATGGTATTCATAAGAGGAGATTCCGTCATCCTTGTGACAAATGTGCAAAATGATCTGCAATAGAAATGTATTTTTAGCTCTATATACTCATACTAAATGGAGTTTCTTCTTTGGACCAGTCTAGTTTGATTTTCCTTATGTATTTTGGAGATTCCCTTTACTACGGGCATTTCTCCCCTTTCTTCCAATTCTTTGATCACCATTTTACCATAAGCCGCACCCACATTGTAAATCTCTTCGAATTTCTGAAAGTCCAAAGTAGAATACAGGTCAATGGGTGGCCTTATGTAGTAAACTCCAGGGGTTCTCTTTGCCTTCTCCAAAGCATTGACAGAAGCAACGTAAGTTAATCGAAGTTGTATTTCTGCCATTGTAGGAACATTGGCATGAGCAGAGAATGGATTCCACCGATTTAAGATAACCCATAACCCACTCAATGAGTCACCATAAGCCATAGGAGATCTGTCATCGACAGAACCGACATCTACTGCAAATACAATACTTGCACCACGATTCTTCATCTCTTCGACAGGCAAATTATCAATGTAACCTCCATCGAGTAACATGGACCCATTGTCCGTTATAGGAGGTAAGAATCCCGCCAAAGACATCGAAGCCCTGACATATCTCCAGGCATATCCAGAAGAATGAATCTCCATCACGGAGTTGGTAATGTTAGTAGAGTTGGTGAAGAATCTGATCCAGAAATCCTCAATTCTACTATCACCGAAAGCTTTCCAGATACCACGGTTAAACTCATGACCGGTAGTATAAGAAGTGACAGGATATGTCACATCAAAGAGCATTCTCCAGAAAGAAGCCAATCTTCCAGCAAATTGTTTGGTACGACCATAGATATGAACATAATCATAATCCTTAGCATATAATCCGCCAACAAATGAACCAATCGAGGTACCTCCAATCATATCAATTGGTATACCCTTCTCTTCAAGTGCTTTAATAATACCAATGTGACTTATACCACGAGAACCTCCTCCACCGAGAACCAACCCAACGGCATTACCAGAAAGAATTCTAGCCAATCTCATGAAATCGGACTTGTGATCCTGACTTGCAGCATAGTAGTCCCGAGATGTTTCAAAAGCTGGTATCCTACTCAAAATATCTTCCTTAATGATGGTCTCCACCTTGGATCTAAGAATGGCTATTTTAGCCTGCGACGTCTGCAACAACTTTTTGGATCTCTGAGAGAAAGGGATAGCTGACAAGAGGTCTTCCGAAGTCAGATCAGCAAGGAAGGTCTTTTTGATCTCCATTTGCATATGGTGATGACTGTGAACCCATATACGATTCTTCAACCATTTACTCGTCTGGCCTGGCTTAACATATCTTTCCGGATGCAACAATATAAGTTCCGTTCTTGCAGTGGTTTTAGTACGAACTAAAAGACGTTCATAATCACCCACATCAGGTGAAGATTCAGCGTCTGCTAATAACAAAATACAATCTCCTTGCAAAATGGCGGTTTGAGTCCACCTGGAAGTCACAGCAGTATCGGCTACATAGATAACCGTTTCGTACTTCTCTTCCAAATCTCCAAAGAACCCTGATTGTTTCAATTTGGCTAATTTGTCAAAAGCATGTCTTCCCAAGTGTGACAAAGTCGAAGCTTGGTTCAATGTTATGACGTTTCTATCACATTCTTTGAACAGAGATGCTAATTTTTGGGCAAAATCCATCACCGGCAACCCGGCCCTGACAGGTAAAATTGTGATGGTTCTATAATTCGAGCTTCCTCTGTATGTTCCTGAGTTGAATGCCGAAGGTGGAGCGGAAATAGTAGGATTTACATGACTCGTAGCAGGTCTCACTGACAGAAGTTCGGTCGCTTCTTTCATCTTTCTAGCAACAATTCTTGTCACCTCAATCATAATCGAAGGTTTCGTCAAAGAAAGAATCTCAAATAAGGTTCTTGGGATTCTGGCCGTCTCAGAATCTCTTACAGCAATCATCGAGGTCGGTCTCTTAGAAGCAGTCAATACTTCAACCTCACCCAACGATTCACCTTGACCATGCTCGGATATGACCGTGATTTTATTCTCTTCCCTAGACTCTTCCTCGGGATTACTCTCATGAACAGATCTGAATCTTCCATTGAGCACCATGTAGATACCATTAGCAGGATCTCCTTGGTCATAAAGACTCTCACCAGCTTGTGTTTGCACCCATTCAACAGCCAAGTCCATCATCAATAATTCAGGTCCCATGAACTTGACAGTATTACGAGCAATGACTAATTGTAACATGAAATGCTTCTCAATGAATCTTTCCATTTGATCCTTAGAAAGAAATCCCACATAGGCATTTGTAAGCGTAGTCACCTTGATCAAGGAGTTGTTTCCAATAAAGGTGCCTAAGTACCCAGCAACACCACCCGGTTTGATCGTGTACAACTTGTTCTCCTGATCATGGGAATCAACGTAGCTTACTTGTAAAAGGCCATCCACGATGAAATACAATCCGGGAGTTCTTTGATTTTGCTCAATAATGGTGGTTCCCTTCTTGATCAACATGATTTGAAGCTTTTCCGAGAGCTCTTTTGTCAATTTGTCATAATCCAATCTTCTGTGTCTTTCTCCATTCACGGAAGAGTCGTCCTCTGTATAGCCCACACTAGAAGCCCTGCTTGCCGGTGAACCAAGGACTGGATACAGATTAGCCGAGCCATGAGAGGCTCTACGATTTGCATTCAGAAACAACAGGGCATTGATACTCTGCATATTGCCTCCAACAAAGTTGAAACCATCAAGCATCGGACTGTTTGGCTCTGTGGAGTCTGCAATACTTGAAGTGGAATATTCTAAAATGCTTCTCTCAATGCCCAACAACCTGAAAATGCTCTCGGTGATGGCTATTCTCAAAGAACTATCCTCGGTCTCTTCGTCTGCTGAGAACGTTCTCAGTAAAAGCTCCCTTTCATCTACATGAGTATCGTTCATTGATTGATACGACATCTCTTTACGCGAAAGTGGAACATTGGAGAACAAATCTCCAGGATTGGAAGTGATTCTAGAGTCCAAGGTAATATTCCTCGAGAGGTTGATACTTGAACTGGTCATCACCGAAGACTTTGTCTTCTTTCTTCCCAAAGAAGGACGTGGCATCGAAACGAAAGAGTCGTCACCATCGTACATAGACTCAGTTCCTGTTGGTGATACCGGCACGGCTTTGAAAGTCGTCGATGTACTATGTGGATCATAAGAGCTCTTCTTACCCGAGGTAGTTGAATCCTTAGTAAATGCACCAATCGACTCCAGTTGCTCATCCAATCTTTGGATGACACCGTCATGTAAATATGAGGGCAATTCATACTTGGCACTGCTGTTAAGATTGACTTCCGTCTGATAAATCTCCGAGGTCAATCCAAGATAATAATGAGCCGTTTGAAACGTGACTCTATGAAGTCTTGTCATGATCATTTGCACTATATGAGACACCGAAAGGGGATGCTTTTCAACGATCCGTGCAAACAGTTCTGCGGGAATGATCGCTATAGTGGCATTGGTGGCCAGTCTAGCCAATAAAGCAGGCATGATCTCCGCCTGTTTCTCAGCTTGCAGTTCATACGAAGTATGGTCAGTGTTCATAGAAGGACTTGATTTGTCAAGATCCAAGTCACTAAACGATACACCCAAACCTTCTCTGTTATGAAGTTCCAAATTCAGTTGCGAGACTGGTTGATCAGTGGGGCAGTCTCCCCCAATCTCAAACACTTGAGTAAAGATCTTCAAAATGCTAATCAAGGAAGATAAAGTGGTTCCACTCTTGATCGTGTTAAGTAATTGATACCGCACATTATCAACTATCAAATAATCATCCGAGGCCGTATCTTGATCCATTTCCGGTTCCCTCGGCTCACTGCCTACTTTGCAATAGACTTGTACTGAACCTTCTACCACAATTGAGAATCCCCGGGCTTCATCTATAAGGAAGGTTTCTTCTGCATCCAACTTTTGTGTCGTCATATTTCTTGTCAATTCATGGAAAACGTTCTTATCTAAGTAACCAAAGACCTTAATCAGAGAAAGGAAACCATCCAAGAAATTGGGGAACCTCGAGTCCTTCTTCTTGTTTCTAGAACCCAAAAACACATCAAGAGTCGGTTCTTGTCTATTTTGTTCTTCCAGTAACCTCGAATAAACCGTCAAATACCGGTACCTGACTACCGAGAATGTTATCGCTCCGATCACAGCCAACAATAAGATGACCCATTGTAAACTCAAAGTGATCTGGAACGTCACTTGAAGAAGTGAGATGATCCAATTGGGGATCACAAACACCAATCGAGTCATGTAATGCAAATAATTCCATAGCAGGGAAGTAACACTTCCGATCAATGACACGGGACTTAGCCCTGACATGTGCCACAGACCCGTGCCTTCACCGATGGACCCGGTACTCAACGTCGACGTTACAGTTGCAGTGGTAAATGATTGTTCCGGATTGAAGTTGACACTCATAAGACTGAGATTTCTCTAGATTTTAATCGACCGCCGTTATTTCTTATGTACGTGATATTTGTCACCTTTTTATATTTCCCTCGAGCTCCTTCCTATTCTTTTTAGTTGCGCTTACATAAAGAAGGAAAAAAAAAGAGAGATGAGCTGAAAAAAATTTCCATACATATAAAAAAGGAGGGCCACACTCAGAGTAGAGAGATGTTGAGTAGGGGACGAGTGTTTGGGATTCCTCGTCTTGTGCGAGGGTTCCATAGTGGTATTTCCTTACTGGTGAGACAGAATAAGAAACCGAAAGAACCAGTGTTGGATCACATTAGTGAGTATGACCCATCGTTAGCGCCTTTGATGACTCCCACCAAGGCAGAGAATAGACGCCGAGTGTACCTGAAGTTGAACTCTCGAGTAAGACAAGAGTTGGAGCTGGAGTTCCGGAATGCCAACAAGACGAAACTTCGGTTAATGGACAAGAAAATGAATTTGAAAATGAAGTATAATCCTTCTAAAGAGGCACCTTTCAGAGACTTTGGTATTTCACCACAAATAGACTCAGCGGTACAAGCACTGTTACCACATGTGGATCTTCCGACTCCATCACAACGGAAGATGTTATCTGTTCTCAGCTCTGGCATTTCATGTTTGAGTAGAACATCGCAGGGATCAGGAAGATCACTCCTGTTATTATTGTATGCATTGAATGTGAAAAGTACCAAAGTAGGCAACAATATCCGGTCATTGATATTGGTACCCACTACTGAGTTAGTCAAGCAATACCAAACTATTACTGAAAAGATCTTGAATGGTCCTCAGGACGAAGTGACTCAGTTCATCTATAGAACCTCAGATGAGATGGCATTAGAACAAGAAGAGAAATTGACCAAAAAGACACCAAAGGTTCTCGTCACGACACCACAGAGATTGTTGGATTTGATCAGTTCCAAACAGGAAACCCCTAATTTCTACAAACTTGACAGGCTCAAGTTCATTGGATGTGATGAGGCAGATACGTTGTTGTTATCTCCGAGAAGAGAGGCTCATGTACAACCGGCGGAATTATTGATCGATTATTTGAACAAGTTGTGTTCTCAAGTACCGAACTATTCTCCCTTACAGTACTGTTTCGTGAGCAGTGTTGATCTGACCGGGAAGTTGGTTGATTTGGTTCTTCAGGACAAACAATGGTGTACGAGTAGACCCATTTTGACCATTGGAACACCTCTGATCAAGAACACTGAGGTGATCCCACGTTTACAAATTCCAGTCAATGTAAGGTTGAGTGGAGTTGTCACTACTCCTACAGGGTTGTTAGATATCAAATTGAATGACTTACCTACTGGTTTAGATGCCATGAGGAAAATAAGATCAGAAGTGGCTCAAGAATTTGATCTGAATTACTCCCATTATAGAGCGACATCAGCTAAGGGAGTTTCCAAAATTCCACCGAGTCTCGTAGAGAAGATCGGCTTGTATATAGAAAAGAGTGGAATGAAGGAGCAAAAGCATTTGTTAGTTATTCCGGAGGGAGTATCTACGTTGAAAATCAAGGAATTGATGACTCAAAATGGACTTTTCGCTGAGGCTTTGACGTTGGTCAGAACACCATTGGACTTCTTTGGACAATCGGAAGGATCTTCGTACAGTATTGAGAATCCTCAGTTTTTGATTCTGACCACGAGTTCAGTTTTGGGGCTTTCCTTCTCAGGATTGAAGTCTATTATCTGTCTCGGTGTTGATTCCGTTATAGAGTACCAAAAATTGGTGCACCTTTCCACCAGATGCCGTTGCGATGGTGAGGCCGGGCTCATCCCGGAATCAAAGTTCAGTAGTTACTTCATCAAGGCTGAAAGAGATCAAAGCCAACGGGAAGGACAAATTACATTATTATACGACCATAGTCACTTCAAAACTATGGAGAGATTTGCATTAGAAAGAATCATCTTGAAGTTGGGATTGCCAGCATTGGACCCTGTCATAGGTGATTACGAAACCCTAGATTTGACTGCTTTCGAAAAAATGTTCCTGTAAATAGTTAGTTTAATCGGACATAAAATTAAGTTCCCCTTAGAATAAAGAGAGGGGTTTAGATGCAAGCTGGAACCTTCTCTGTGTTATGCGTTATAATGCAACATTACATGTAAAAAAAAAAAGGCAAGGCGACATCATGTGGTGGTACCCAGTGGTTTGCAGTACAAGCAGGGAAAGGATCTGATCAGTTGTTGGGTCATTCGGCTAAGGTGAATACGATATGGGGTATTACGATCTTGGATGAGAAACTGGGTTGGCTGTGTTTTAGTACAATTGATCCCTTCCTGTTCTGTAGGATCACTCTATAATTTATATATCCCATAACTACTGTAGACACAGATTTTTCATAGATAAGAAATGACAAGGTGAAAAATTGTACAAATCGACTTATGGAGGATAAGAACAACCTTCTAGAAACCACAAATAAAAGAGTGCAGAATTACATTATTGGTTCCCATCAAAGGGATCGCATCAATTGGCTCCCACCCATTTGTCCTCCTTCCACCTCCTTTACCCCTCAAAGCACCACAAGTGTCTCAACCTTAAAACACGCACTCATCAGCGGATGGTTAAGAAGCACTTATTAGTAAGCATTTTTTTTCTTCCAATTGCAAGGAAATGCTGCATAGAGCCGAAGAGGGAGGATGAGTGGAATTGTCGGAAGCAAAGGATCAGTGACCACAAAAGGGGGTCTCTAAGTTAAAGATGGGACACATTTGAGGGATTTTACATAAGCATTGAGTGAAAAGAAAGAAACTTGCCCTTTTTTTTCGATTATATTCGACCGAGCCGGTTGCTTCGCATTTGATCGGAAGGGCAAGAAAAAAAAAATCAGTACCAAAAATCGAACTGCTGATGGCGCAAAAATGAATGATGGACGAAAAAAGAAAAATAGCAAAAGTGCAGATGAGTCCCATATAAATTAGTGAGTAATTCCGGGATAGGATTGAATTTTGCATCATAGTAAATTTTATATTCACTAAATCAAAACATTAAATAACACAATGGCTATTACAATTGGTATTAACGGTTTCGGACGTATTGGTAGATTGGTCTTGAGAGTTGCTTTGACCAGAAGCGACATCAAGGTTGTCGCTGTCAACGACCCATTCATCTCTGCTGACTACGCTGCTTACATGTTCAAGTACGACTCTACCCACGGTGCTTACAAGGGTGATGTTACCGAGAAGGACGGTAAGTTGATCATTGGTGACAACGAAATCACCATCTTCCAAGAGAGAGACCCATCCCAAATTCCATGGGGTAAGTCTGGTGTTGACTACGTCATTGAGTCCACCGGTGTCTTCACCACCATGGAAGGTCTGCAAAAGCACATTGACGGTGGTGCCAAGAAGGTTTTGATCACTGCTCCATCTGCTGACGCCCCAATGTTCGTCATGGGTGTTAACGACGACAAGTACGCTGGTCAAACCATCGTTTCTAACGCTTCTTGTACCACCAACTGTTTGGCCCCATTGGCCAAGGTTATCAACGACACCTTCGGTATTGAGGAAGGTTTGATGACCACTGTCCACTCCATCACTGCTACCCAAAAGACTGTCGATGGTCCATCCCACAAGGACTGGAGAGGTGGTAGAACCGCTTCTGGTAACATCATCCCATCTTCTACTGGTGCTGCCAAGGCTGTTGGTAAGGTTATCCCAGAGTTGAACGGTAAGTTGACCGGTATGGCCATCAGAGTCCCAACCACCGATGTTTCCGTTGTTGACTTGACCGTCAAGTTAAAGACTGAGACCACTTACGAAGAGATCTGTGCTGCTTTGAAGAAGGCTTCTGAGACCACCTTGAAGGGTGTTGTCGGTTACACCGAAGACGCTGTCGTCTCCACCGACTTCTTGGGTGACTCCAGATCCTCCATCTTCGATGCCAAGGCTGGTATCTTGTTGTCTCCAAAGTTCGTCAAGTTGATCTCTTGGTACGATAACGAGTTCGGTTACTCCACCAGAGTCGTCGACCTTTTGGAGAAGATCGCCGCTTAAGCGTCTCAAAACAGTGTTCGTTTTATATAAGTAAGATCTTAATATTTTTGCTATAAATCAATTGACCCATGTAGTCCTTATTCTGATGTAAAATTGAACTTGTCAATTTCAATGTTCCAAGCTCGGCATGTGCCTCGGGATTTTCGCTCAACTTTTTTTTTTTTTTCACTAAAGGCCGAGTGGAACCCGGGATCCGTTCAAACGAGAAAAGAAAGTGCCGAGGTCAAGGCAATTTGCCCTTTTTACATGTTAAAGTCTATACAGTAGTGATGAGACTAATGACCCCGGAACAATATTTGACCAAATCGTCCAAAGAGGTCTGTTTTTCCAGTACGGCATCTTGCCAGCGTTGTAAAGCATCACCCAACTCTGTCAAACCTTCTTCACTGTCATCGGTGATGTTTCTCAGTCTTACCAAGACGTCACCGTGCAGTCTAACAAAGATCAGCATGAACAGTTGTAACAATTCGAAGTTCTTGTTGCTGTTCAAGCCGAATACCAAAGCGTCGATGAACGAGATCAATTCCGTAAAAGGGGGTAAAGAGTCCAATGATCTAATTTCCAAGTCAAGAGTAGCCGGAGAACAGATCACCATGTAGTCTACAAATTCCGAGTAATCCCCATCTTCAACACCAGCCTTCAACTTCTTTGTGAAGTCACTCTCAAATTCAAATCTGTTGGCATCCGGTCTCAAGGTAGCTAATCTAGACTCGGAAGTTAAAGTCTCCTCATTCTCACGTTCCTCAACGGCATGAGTCTTCTCGGAATCAGCAATTGGATCTCCAACGGATTCTCCAGAAAGGGACAAGAAGAAAGGCAGATGCTCCAGTTTCTTTGGTGCCTCCTTTGGCTTACTACGCAGCTTGATGGTATCCAAGTGTAACAAGGTATTGAACTTACTTCTTGGCTCCAAAGACAATGTGATCAAGTTTTCGTCGATCTGGTCGACAGAAACGTATTGTCCCAACTCTGAGTCCAAATCGGTTTGTTCATCAAGGGCACCCTCAATAGCTGAAGCTCCACCGTCTCCTGCAACGTTTGGTAACAAAGCTTCGGAGAATTCTTCTTCTTCAACTTGTCTGGTTGATACAGCTCTAAATTGAGCTTTATTGGTCCACAAACTGATACCGTTATCATTCACGTGAGTAGTAGCCAAGAATTCACCCGTTGGGGAGATCTTGACATTCGTGGCAACACTAGGTAATCTGATACCATCTATGCAACTTCCAGTTGGTAAATCCCAAGTTCTCAAGGTAGAGTCCAAGGAGGTGCTGACTAACCATCTTCCATCCGGTGTGAAATCCATAGAAGTAATACGGTTGGAATGTCCATATAAGATTCTCACCACCTTTTGCGTGACAGCATCGATAACAACTACAGTCAAGTCATCCAACAGTAAAGCAAATAAGTCGGAAGACTTGTGATAAACCAACTGTGTAATTGGAGCATCGAGTTGGATCTTACCCAAAAACTTGGACTTACCAAAATCGTAGAAACCAACAACTCCGTCCAAACCACAACTGACCATCTTTCTGTTCATTCCGTCAACGGCAATTCCCGTGACTGCCTTTTTATGAAGCATGTATCTCTTCTTTTGGATACCACTTTGTAAGTTGTACACACCAATACCACCATTGGAGGAACCGACGAGACCGAAATTACCACATTCGGTAATCTTGACACTCTTGACGGATCCACCATCGATTGTATCGAGTTGCCATCTTCCGACTCTAGAATTTTTGGAGTCCCAGGTACGGGCGAATGTTTCATCTTTATGGCCCGTTAAGACGTTTTCCCATTCTCCTTCTCTGGCAGTTTGTTCATCCAAAGCGACGATCTCTGGGAACTTCTCTTTCAAAGTTGGACCACCAAGTCTCCTTCCATCTTTTGTCTTCTGCAGACGTTGGGATAACTCATGCGACTGAGCATCCTTTCTAAGAGAGAACTTGAACAAAGATCTGTCCTTAGACAGGGATAACACGAAATGGGATTTGTCATCGGCAAATTGGATAGTAGAAGGAGGAGCTGAATGACCTCCTCTCGATCTAAGATGACGTGGTGGAGAGACAATCGAAGAATTGGAGCTGGATAAAGCCGGGTCGAAACAGTACTCCTTCAATTGGTTATCACCTCCATTCGTTACCACGATTGGTTGTCCATTGAGAAACTGCAGTTTGGCTACTCCTCCATATAATTCCTTGTGTGCAGACCGCAAGATATGAACTCTGGCCTTCTTGTCTAAATCGTAGAAGAACAAATCTCCGTTCGAAAGGGAGGCCACAATGTGAGAATACCCATCCGTTCTGAAGGACAAAGACGTCACACGTGCATTTGGGATACCGGTGGATATCGTTCTTAATACCTTACCCTTCTTCAAATGATATAAAGAGAACTCTCCTGTGGTTAAACCAACTGCTACAATATCCAATACTGGAGCGAATTCCATAGCAGTGACAGTCTTATCGAAGACAGCAGACTCAAACAATAATTTGCCGGTCTTGATGTTGTATATGAGGAGGTTCGATGTGGTGGCAACAACAATCTTGTTCAAATATGTCGGTGGATGAATGATATCTACAATGTCACCCGCTACTGAACTGATCTTGAAAGATGTGTAATACTCGGTGGCATATTTGGCGGTGGAGTCCTCCTTCTTGTAGACAAATACTTGATTCACAGTAGAACACACTAAGTAGTCACCAAATGTAATAACCTTGATGATCTTGGATTCAGTGTCACATACAATCGTATGCTCCAACAGACCTCTCTTGTAGATTCCTACACAGTTGTCAAATGCTGCATAGATGTAATGGAAATGAGAATGCAAATAGTTGATATCAGATGGGGTCTGTTTCTTCGATACGAATAACAAATGTAAAGTGTTGGCGTCGTAAATCTGGAATGCTCGCCCAACACAGGTTGCAATGTAAAAGGTAGATCCTAAAGTACCAATAGTGAAGGGTCTCTGATTGGAGACATTTCCAATCACTCTGAAAGGAGAAAAGATCTTGGAAGACTTCTTCTGCTTCTGAACAGATTGGTCGACTCTTCTTCTCTTGAGACTCTCGTTGTCCGGTACTACCATCCTCTGATTCTCTTAGTCTTTTGTTACCTCTGAAAAAAAAATTTAAGAAAATTTTTTTCCTCATCTCTTCTCTTCTCTTTAAGCCTGTAGTCTTAACTATGCGAAGATCTAAGGGTGAAGTGGTGGAGATAAGTCAGAATTGGGCTATAATTATGGATAAGTTTTTATACCACTGTAAACCTCAACGTCTCATAAATCTGCTGGCAGTCACTTTAGTCCCCGTTTTGCCCCTATCTCTCTTTAGCCTTACTTAACTACACCCTCTCTCCCTTAAGTAGTATCCCACACTTTTTCCTCTTTCTGACAGAAGTAAAAGAAAAAAAGAGCACACGTGAAAAACGCAGCTATTTCAGCGATAGCCATACTATGAGTGATAACGAGAAGAAGTTGGATCAAGAGGAGGAAATTCCTCCTTTGACGATGTCTACGTTGACCGAGCATAGAAAGGCAATGGAAACGATTGCTCCAATGTTGGAGGGATTTACTCCTAAACCTTCTAAATCTGAGTCTGTCCCAACAACGTCTCCATTGATCACTTCCAATAGTACGGTTGATTTACCCAAATTGCAACCGACCTTGTCCAATATCAGTAACAGTTCGAGTATCAACTCAATTGTTGGCGGTAATTATGTGAATAGTGCCACTCAGGCCGCCAATGCAGGAACTACCACCACTGCTTCTTCCTCTCCAGTTGGTTCTGTACCAGAGCTGCAACAAAGACCAAGAGGTTTCTCCGTGAGTGAGTATAGTGGACCTAAATTGCCCTTCATTGGTAAGATCGGTGTCTGTGCTATGGATTCCAAAGTCTTAAGTAAGCCATGCAGACTGATCTTGAGTCGCTTGATTGAGAACGGTGAGTTTGAGACGGTCATTTTTGGTGATAAAGTCATCTTGGATGAGGCCGTCGAAAATTGGCCAACGTGTGACTTCTTGATCAGTTTTTTCAGTACTGGTTTCCCATTGGACAAGGCCATCGAGTATGTGAAGTTACGTAAGCCTTACACGATCAACGATTTGGTATTACAGAAGACTCTTTGGGACAGAAGATTGGTCCTCAAGATTTTGGACTCTGCTGGAGTGCCTACACCGGAGAGATTGATGATTTCGAGAGATGGAGGTCCTTTTGTCGATGACAACTTGAAACTGAAGTTGGAGAAGCAAGGAATCCGTTGTGAGCCCATTGAGGAGCCACAATGGGAGATGTTAGATGAGGACACTCTTTGTGTCGATGGCAAGATCTTGAAGAAACCTTTCGTTGAGAAACCAGTCGATGGTGAGGATCACAACATCTACATCTATTATGCCAAAGAGAATGGTGGAGGTGGAAGAAGATTGTTCAGAAAGATCGGTAACAAGTCTTCGGAGTTTGATGAGAACTTGTCCACTCCAAGAACAAAGGGATCTTATTTGTATGAGAAGTTTATGAACACTGATAACTTTGAAGATGTTAAAGCTTATACCGTTGGTCCAGAGTTCTGTCATGCCGAAACGAGAAAATCTCCAGCTGTGGATGGTATTGTCAGAAGAAATACTCACGGAAAGGAAGTTCGTTACATCACCGACTTGACTGATGAGGAGAAGGATATGGCCAAGAAGGTTTCGACGGTGTTTAAGCAGACGATTTGTGGTTTTGACTTGTTGAGAGTTGAGGGCAAGAGTTACGTCATTGATGTGAATGGATTTTCTTTCGTCAAAGATAACCAGGATTACTATGACAACTGTTCCAAAATCTTACGGGACTTGTTCGTTGCAGCCAAGCTGAATAGAGCCCAATACAGATCATCACTCCCACCTTCTGTGTTACCTACAGTCAGTGAGGAGAAGACCCAGAAATGGGTTTTCAAGGGATTGGTCAATGTCATTAGACATGCTGACAGAACCCCAAAGGAAAAGTTCAAGTATTCTTTCAGATCCCCCCTTTTCATTTCCTTGTTAAAGGGGCATAAGGAGGAAGTTATTATTAGAGCTGTGGAAGATTTGAAGATTGTTCTTATGACGGTGAAGATCGCCATTGAGCAAAAGCTGGAAGATTTAGGCAAGTTGGAGCAATTGAAGACTGCCTTGGAGAAGAAGATGAACTTCCCAGGAACCAAGATCCAGATCAAGCCTGCCTTGAACGCAGAGAATGAAGTGGAGAAGGTCCAGTTTATCATCAAATGGGGTGGTGAACCTACTCATTCAGCTAGATATCAAGCTTTGGATGTGGGAGAACAATTGAGACAAGACATTCAATTGTTGAACAAAGAGGCTTTGAAATCAGTAAAGATCTATACCTCGTCTGAGAGAAGAGTCGTTGCTTCTGCCCAATTGTTCTCTTGTGCCTTTTTGGACCAAGAACAAATCCCAGACGATTTCATTCAAGTCCGCAAGGATCTTTTGGATGACAGTAATGCCGCAAAGGACTTGATGGACAAGGTGAAGAAGAAGTTGAAGCCATTGATCAGACAAGGCAAGGAGGCTCCATCCCAATTCGCTTGGCCAGCCAAGATGCCAGAACCATACCTGGTTATCAAGAGAGTTGTGGAGTTGATGAACTACCACAAGAAGATCATGGACTACAACTTCCTGCATAAGGACGTCACTCTGATGCAAGAAAGATGGTGTTGTGGCGACACTCCAATGTTGTTCAAGGAGAGATGGGACAAGTTGTTTGCCGAGTTCTTGAATGTAGAGAAGGTACATCCTTCGAAGATCTCCGAATTGTACGATGCTATGAAATATGATGCATTACACAACAGACACTTCTTGCAAAGCATCTTCGATCCTCTCGATGTGCCTTCTGAAGGCTGTGAAGACTTGTCTCCAGGCTTAGTCAAGGAATACCCTATTAATATCTTAGCCATGAACAACTTCAAGTTGCCTGATTCTGAGTTGCAAAGAATCCAACAACAACTGCAATTGCAGCAAAAGCAACTGTTGGAGCTGTTGTCCAGCACCACTTCCATACATCCACAAAACCTGCAACTGGTTCAATTGTCTCAATCGCCTAAACTGAAGTCTTCCGGTGCTGGTTTCCTGAGTGGTTCTCCTTCCATTTCTTCCTCCAACTCCAATGGTGGAAGTGCCAAAGCCGTTGGATCTATTGGTTGGGTGTTGGATAGTGGATACAAGACTCCAAGATCTTCTTCAAGTTCTCCTTTCGACGATGTGAAATTCTCAAGATTAAGAGAGTTATACAGATTATCGAAGGTTTTGTTTGACTTCATCTGCCCACAAGAGTACGGTATCGAGGATGATGAGAAGTTGGATATTGGTTTATTGACATCCTTGCCATTGGCCAGACAAATCTTGAATGACATCAGTAACATGAGAGAAACAGATACTCCAGCTTCAACTATTTATTTCACCAAGGAGTCCCATATCTACACTTTGCTTAACGTCATCTACGAATCTCAGATTCCAATGAAGATTCCTAGAAATGCTTTGCCTGAGTTGGACTACTTGTCTCAAATTGTATTTGAGTTGTACGAGTCCTATGACTCCTTCGGAGAGAAGAGACACAGTATTAGATTGTCCTTGTCTCCAGGTTGTCATACCCAAGACCCATTGGATGTCCAATTGGATGAGAAACATTACATCAGTTGTATCAGACGTATCAACTTGACCAGACATTTGGACATGGACTTGGTCACTCAACGTTTGAAGTCCAGATTCAACAGAGTCAGTTTACCAAAGAAGTTTACAGCTGTGAATATCTCCAGCCCTGTTGTCGAGCTGAAGCCTTAGAGTTTTTATATGCATGAATTCTTACTTTCTATAAGACGATTTGTAGGCAACTTGAGTAGTAAATTCTACATCAGAACACCCGACGTATAGAGAGACGTCGAGTAATTACGATAGTTGACAGATTTAGATTTGATTTTCCAATGCTCCGTTAGTACATTCACCTATTGTGTGACTCTAATGAAAGAGCACAGGTGTGTCCTGCAGTCCAAAGTGACTGCATCATTGGGTGAAAAGATTACACGACTCGAAGTTCAAGTCATGTTCTTTCTTGGATGAGAATAAGCTTAGTTCAAAATATATGAGAACAAGAAAACACTAAAATCACTCAATAGCAGCTAAAGAGTCAAATAAGACACTAATGGATTCACCGAAGTGATCTCTTCTAATACATTCGGCGAAAATTGGACTGACATCTATGACGACCAATTTTGTCGATCTTTCCTTTTGTTCTTTCAGGATTGGATATGTGTTGGTGACGACAACCTTATCCACATAAGGACAGGCTTCCAAGATGTCCAAACAGTCTCCACTGAAGATACCGTGGGTACCAACCAAGTAGACGTACTTAGCACCACAATTCAATCTCAAGTGCTCGGCAGCAGCAATGAAGGAGTTTGGTTTGTCGAGCATGTCATCAAGAATGATGGCTGTTCTGTTATGCACATCTCCGACCAAAGTGATCAACTTTTCCTGTTCAATGGAACTTGGTTCATCCTCATCATCCGAGTTCTCGGTGTCGAAGGAACCTCCCAAGGCATCACCGTGAGATGAACTAGAATTCTTCAATGGAGACAGTTCTATTTGTGGAGCAGGCAGTTGCAGACCATCCAGAAGCACGTGACCTTGAACAATTCTAGCAGTGTGCATGTCATTTGTTATGATGATACTCTCATCTTCTTCTTCGCCATCACTGTTTTCAGTGACACTCTTGGAAGGAGTTGGCTTTCTCTTGGAGAATTTCTTGTAGTTGTCATCGGTTCTTCTACGATCGGTATGAATCATGGCAAAGTTGATCTTAAGCGAATCAGCCAAAGAAGTGACTCTCTTAGTACCACCAGGGTTCTTAGACACCACCACCAGTTCGGTATAATCTGGGACGTTCATCTTGATCCATCTGGCCAATGTTGGTCCAGCATATAAGTTATCCACTGGTTTACTAAAGAAACCTTGCATTTGAGAAGCATGCAAGTCCATCGACACCACATGGTCGGCACCTGCCATAATTAATAAATTAGCCAACATTCTGGCGGTGATGGCACCTCTATGTTTCTTCATCTTGGATTGTTTAGAATATGGAAATTGAGGAATGACAGCAGTGATCTTAGCAGCAGAACCTCCTTTACAAGCACTGATCAAAATCAACAATTCCATGATGTGATCATTGATGTCCGGAGAACCGGATTGGATGATGTAGACATCCTCATCTCTAACACTGACACCAATCTGCACAGAGGTTTCTCCGTTGGCAAACTTCTTTAATTGACATGGGGCAGGCTCAATACCAAGTCTTTCACAGACCAAATTCCCAAGCTCAGCATGTGAGTTTCCAATGAAAACTTTGCACTTTCTCATCGTTGTAGCGGAAGAATTTACCAATGCTGATAAAATTGGTGTGGACGGGCGTTGTTGATTGTTCGAAGTCACGGTGGGCAATATCAGTGTTCTTAAAAGGTCCTTAAGTAGCTAAAAGGTGACCTCTAAGAATTGGTAGTGATGTTGTTTAGTTCTCTTCTGATAGGTTAAACCCCATAAAAGGAGAAGAGGGTGTGCTTTTTCTTGTGCTTTTAAGAAAAGAAAAAAAGAAAATTTTTTTGCAAAAGACGTGCGCAGCTAATCAATTAGGCCCAATTCTGGTATTTTTCAGACGAAGAACGACGGAGTAGCGATGAGATAGATAGACAATGACGAAGAAAATTGCCGATAAATTAACGGCGAATAAACTTCTGGTGCGAGATGCTTCCATTTTCGTCGAAGTACAGGATCTGCTCAAAGATCTGTGCATATCTCCGGACCTGATAAGGTGTCTTGCCCTAGGCTCGATCTCTTCTGAGCCGGCGCTGTTGTATCAGTATCTGTTCCTTGAGTTGTTGGTCGAGGAATTGTCGGTGAAGAAAGTGTCATTGTATGATCCGGCCTTCAATGATGAAGATAAAGAGCTCTTTACTGAGAATGGGTACAAGGTGGAGGAACAATTCGACTCATCGGATGACGTCTTTTATTTCATGCCTCATGTACCGGTGGAGGTACTAGAGGAAGTCATTTTGAAGGACAAGCCAAAAATGATGTTGACAAATAACATATCGGTTTATGGTGATAAATGGACCGATCAGGAATTGTATGAGAAGTTCCCTCAGATCGCTTTAATGAAGAATTTATGTGATAAAGAAGAGGGTCTACAGAGTTCTATTATGTCGGAAGAACTGAACGGATTCGAATTGGTGCGAAATAAGAAAAACAGAAAGAATAGAAAGAAATTCGTACCAGCCAAGGTAGAATACGATTACCTGAAATGTTACTTCAAGAGTTGCCGGGCAATTCTTTTGAAGTCATCCAAGGATTTGAGCCAGGTTTATGGGACTGCATTTAGCGATTTAGCGTTGTACATCTTAGAATAATTTAACATATAGAAAATTTGCATGTTCGGTCTATACACAAAATGTTGAAAGTATTACCACGTACCTTCATGTCTCGATATAAACACCTCAGTTGTTTTCTCAAAAAAATCCAATATACTAATAGTGTTTGTTTAACTTTTTATATTAATTGAACCCGACTTTGTAAACAGAACACTTCCAGAAAAACACAAAAAATGACTTATTTCAACTTCAGATCAACTTAAGAAGATTGATAGTGTTCCCAGTTGTCCAAGACCAGCTTAATCTTTTCACTGTTGGTCAACAGGTAGACATCTTCGAAGTATTCCTTGGTGAGCTCGAATGGCTTAGCAGTCAAGTTCGGAATATATTTGCCAATCAAGTTGGCTGGCTTAAGGGCCGATTTAGGAATCTTCTTAACCAAGAATCTTTGGAATGGCTTAACACCAGATCTTAAGTAAGAAGAGTGGAATGGAACAGAGATACCCTTCAATGGGATACAAGCGAAACCTCTTTCCAAATCGATAGGTTGTGGTTTAGCCAAAGACTTCTTGGAGACTTCTTCGACAATCTCACTCAAGTGCTCGGCAACCTTCTCCAATGGCATCATCTCTTGTAATTTGACAATGTCAATCTTTTGTAACTTGAATACGTTCAAGACGTTGGTCAAGGTGTCCAAAGCTCTCAAGTCACCAGCAGCAACGTATTGAGTGTTTTCAACATTGTAGTTGACAATTTCCAACAACCAGGTAGTTTGCTTGGCAATGTGGTCAACGACGAATCTCAAAGCAGCATCGTTGAATGTTGGAGAGATTCTGGATGGGTTAACAGCACACATACCGTAGTTAGATCTACCTTGTTCGTCTCTTGGAACGGCAACTTGCATGGTCATACCTCTGTAGAAGACAACGTCGACCAAAGATTCAATTGGCATGACATCACCCAAAGAAGCCAAGGCAGAGTATTCACCCAAAGAGTGACCAGCGAACATAGCTTCAGCTGGAATCAAACCTCTGGATCTCATGTCTTCGAAGGAAGCCTTCTCCATCAAAGTCAAGGCTGGTTGAGTGAATTGAGTAGCAGACAACAAACCAGTTGGAGACATGAAGGTGTAAGAGGTGGTGTCATCGTTGATCTCCTTGAAGATCTTCTCAGACTTCAATTGACCATCCTCACCAATGGTTTCGAACATCATACTCTTGTAGTTCTCACGGATAGCTCTACCCTTAGCACCACCGAAGTGAACAGTCAACTCCTTAGGGTTGTTTCTGACAATGTCAACAATAGAGAAACCGTAGTTGTTGATGAAATGTTGGTCAGCCTTGTCCCAAACGGCACGGGCAACTTCAGAAGAGTCGTATAAGTCCATACCCATACCTTGCTCTTGGGAACCTTGACCGGTGAAGACGAAGGTAGAGACTGGTTGATCAATCTCAGCCTCACCAACCAATACTGGTTCTTGAGTCTCGACCTTGACGGTGGTGATCTTGATGATCTTTCTACCGTTGATCATACCAATGTGCTCCAACTTGGTTTCCAATTGGTCGTTTGGCAAGACCATACCGACGAAGTTACATTCGAAAGCACGAACTCTAGAAGAGACGTTGTTAGCAGCGAATTGTTCAACCAAAGCTCTAACAGCAGCAGAAGAGTACATTCCGTGGGTGATGGTTCCTGGCAACTTGGCATAGTTAGCAAAGACCTTGTTGACGTGGATTGGGTTGTAATCACCAGAGACAACGGCATATGGCTCGTTAGTAACTGGAGCCTTAGAAGTCATCTCGAAACCAGCAGAGATTGGAATAGCATTCTCAAAGAGAACTGGTTGCTCGATGGTGGAACCGTTTCTTTGCAAGTAGTCCATAACTGGGTTACCGTGAGCCTCACCAGATTCGTAAGAAACCTCAGCAACTTGTCTGATCTCCTTGGTTGGCAACTCCAATAAGACGTCACCAGTAGTTTGAACAGAGGAGAAGACAGAGTTGTTCTTGTAGGTAACCTCGGTCTTACAACGGAAGTTCAAGGTTTGAGCCAACAAGTCAATGTCCTCAGACAAGTGGAACCATTCCTTAGATCTCAAGACGGCAACATCCTTAGCAGTCTTCAAGACAATTTGGTAAGGAGTCTCAGTGATCTTCTTGAAGGTCTTGTCGAAGTCGAGGTAAGTTCCACGGTAGAAGAATTGAGAATCGATTTGCATCACTGGCTTACCGTCTCTCAAAACAGTACCAAGAACGGCAACAGTCTTACCAGTCTCAGAGTTGGTGACGGATTGAACCTCAGCAACAGCTTGGACCTTGTCACCTCTCTTCAATGGAGCGGCACCAGCGACCATTCTGTAACCGTTAGACAAGTGGACCAACTTCAACAAGTCACCGTCAACGGACTCAGCGAAAAGAGCCTTGATGACAGCCTTCCATCCGACAACGATACCGAAGTCCATTGGCAGCAAGGTCTCCTTACCAGCTCTTGGAACAAAGTCTTCACAAGAGTTTCCAATGGCGTGAGTGAACTCACTGATGGCTTGTTGGACAATCTCGTATTCACCACCGTCAATGGTTTCCTTGATGTTGAAGTCAAGCTTGACTGGCTCAGCAGCACCGAACCACAACTTCCAGTAGAATTCCTTGATTCTGGTGTTTCTACCTTCGGTAACTTCAACAATTGGAGCGAAACCATCAGCTGGGTTGTACTTGTACAACAACTCCAAAGCGACAGGCTTGTGGTCCAGGTTTCTGTGCTCAATCAAGTTCAATTCGATCAAAGACTTAGAGTTCAACTTGATAGAGACAGTTGGCTTCAAGGAACCTTGCAACTTCTCGTAAGCAGTAACAACAGTCTTGGAAGAGTCCTCTGGGTAAGCAATCTCGACAACCAAACCTCTAGATGGTTTCAAGATATCGTGAGCAGGGTTGGAGATGTGAGATTGACCTTGAACCAATCTGGCAGCGGTCATGAAGGCACTTCTCCAGCTTAAAGTCTCACCACCCAACAGAGCGAACCAAGCCAGCTCATCGGCAACCTTGGACTTGACGGTGTAGACAACCTTGTCGCTGGACTTCTCCACAGAGACACCAGACAAAGTGGAAGATGGGGTCTCAGCAGCGAAGTACTCAACAACTGGAATCTTGCTCTCATCACCACCGTAAACGTCCTTGATCAATCTAGTGATGTGACCCTCGTGGATGTTATCCAAGATCTCCTTAATTGGCTCGTCAACCTTGTTGGTGTATTGAGCAGCGACAGGACCGTGCAAAATACAGGTTCTCTCGACATCCTCACCAACAACGGCTTCCAAGTCCTCAGATTGCCACAAGGAGTCCTTCTTGAAGTAGAACTCGAACTTCTCGTCCAAGACAGGAACGAAAGGAACTGGCTTTTGCAGAGGGTTCAAACAACAACTTAAGAAGAAGTCACAGTCTTGCTCGCTGATCAATTGAGTCTTGGCCTCTGGGTAAGTCTCAAAGACAGCCTTAAGAGCAGTCTCCGGCTCATCCAATTGACCGAAACTTTGGATAACAGCCAAAGTACCAGAGTTGGAGATAAATCTCTCTTCGATTCTTCTCAAGAAGGTACCAGTGAAGTTTCTCAAAGTGACATCAATCCATCTGTTGGACTTCTTGATGTACATCAACTCAACCAATCTTTGGGCAACTTGTTCGTAGGTCATCTCTTGCAAGTCACATGGACCAGTCTCGTTCTTAGCGAACCAGACCTTTTGGTAATCGGCATTCAACTTACCAATAATGTAGTCCTTCTTCTTGGCCAAAGCTTCCAACATCTTGTTCTTTGGCAAGTTGAAGATGGTGTCGTCCATCTCCTTCCAGAACTTAACACCACGAGTGGCGATCTTGTGGATTGGCTCACCCATCTCAGATCTGACGGTCAAGATACCACCAGCTGGCTTCTTGTAGGTTTGTTCCCATTGTCCATCTGGGACACCGGCACAAGCAGCAATGGCCTTCTTGGCGTTCAAAGAAGTCTTACATTCCTTGGCAACCATAACTCTGGAACCGAACAAGACACCATCGAATGGCATCTCTGGGTAGTTGAACTTGGTGGACCAAGAACCAGACAAGTATGGGTAAGTCTCCTCATCAGAACCGAAACCGGAACCGGCAACCAAGATGATGTTTGGACATCTTCTAATCTTGGAGTACATTTGCAAGATAGGTTGGTGGAAGTCCTCGAAGGAGTGGTGTCCACCACCTCTACCACCGGTCCATTGGACGACGATAGGGAAGTGTGGGTGCAGCTTGGCAATGGTGATACATTGGCTGATGGAGTCAATAGAACCTGGCTTCAAACCCAAGTGAGTCAAGCCCAAGGTTTCAATGTACTCGGTAGCGACTTCCAAAGATGGAACACCGGCACCGATGGTCAAGGATTGAACTGGGAATCCCTTCTCTCTCAATTCCTTGATCATTGGGATAGCCCATTGCAACATTCTTGGGTTGACATAGATGACGTTAATACCAATACCGGTACCTGGAGTGACCTTGTCAGCAACCTTTTGCAAAGCAGCCTCCATCATCTTTGGACTGAAGTAACCACCACCTGCGATTTCGATGTGGTAACCGGCGTTCAAAGTAGCGGCAACAAAGTCTGGAGAGACAGTGGATGGTGTCATACCTGGAACCATCAATGGAGCTCTACCCAATAATCTGGAGAACTTGGTGTCAACGTAGACCTTACCAGCGGCAGTCTTGACCAACTTTGGTTGGAATTCTCTCAACCAGTGTGGAGAGTACTTGACAGACTCGACGTTACGGTCGAACAATTCTTGCTTGTAACCGTACTCGGAGTCTTCTGGTTCCAGATCCAAGACACCAGCAATGATGACTCTAACACCGCTACCTTCCTTGTTTCTGTGGGTTAAAACACCAAGACCAGAGCTTCCACCTGGACCGAAGTCCAACAAGTGAGTGGACTCGAATTGAGTGGCAAGTTCCCAGTTAACTGGCAATTGGGTGATACATTCAACCAATCTGGAGCTAATGGATCCCTTGTACTCTCTCAAGTCGGAACCATCACAGGTGTCGTAGACAGGAATCTTCAAGTCGGAGGTGGCGAATTCGACACCACTGTTAGCCAAATCTTGGACAATCTTCTCGGTGGCTGGAGCCAACAAATGAGAGTGGAAAGGAGAAGAAATTGGCAAGAATCTGTTGGAGAACTTCAACTTTCTCTCACTGTGAGGGATTCTAGCTTGGTCCAAACCGGAAGGAGCCTTGGCCTTTCTCAAGGTCAAGTTCAAACCGTACAAGGATTGTGGTGGACCGGTGACGACCAAGTTTCTGGCACCGTTGACCAAGGAGATCTCGATGTGCTTCTCCTTTGGCAAGTGCTTGTTAGTCTCATCGACGTACTTTTGAACTTGGGATCTAGAAAGGTCTCTGATGGACAACATAGGAGTTGGAGTACCTTCGGAGTTGGCAGCAGAGTCTTCCAAAACAGTTGGTGGCAAAGAGGTGGAAGGATATGTTTGCAAACATCTAACACCGATGAAGAACAACAACTCAACCAGTTGCAATGCAATTTTGTCGAATTTCTCCCAAGAGTCAGCGACAGCGACAACAACAGCGGTGACTAAACCTTGAGAGTGACCGGTGGCACCAGCCAAACTGTCTCTGAACTCTCCTGGGTTGGTACCCAAAGCCTTACAGGTGATGACGAAGTGACACAATTGGATGACACAGATCAATGGACAGGAAACAGGAATGGACAACAAGTAGTCGGTATCTGGGGTCTCTTCTCTGTTTTCTAACCAGTGAATTAAGTTGAAGCCTTGGGTATAAACCTTGTCGGCACCAGCAGTGGCTCTAATCAAGGATTGGATTCTGTCTTGTACCTTTTCGATGAAATCAGATGTCAAACCGTGGTAAATGTTGTACAAATCTCTCAATTCTTCGAAATAGTCGTCGGTGTTACCCTGTCCACCGAAAATGGCTTGAATGACCAGCTTACCGTCCTTACCAGCCTTCAACAAAGCAGACTCGGTGGAGGTGGTCTTGAGGCCATATTGCAGGTTCAAAGTGACCTTTCCCAAAAAGTAGTTCTTGATCAAGTTCTCTTTTATCTTGAACAAAGTAGTTGGATCTATTTCACTTTTCAACAATTCGGCAGCAAAAGTATGAATGTCTTCTCCTTGCAAGAATTTGGCTTCGAATTCGTTGAAGATCAAAGTAATGGCATCGGTCTTCTCTTGTTCATCGATGGATGCAGTGGCAACGTAACCCAAAAACTTCATGAGTAATTCAGCTCTGGAAGATGGCTCCTCATCACTGGCAAACCCCTCGGTGACCTCGGGTAAAGACTTTGTGAAACCATATTTCAATTGTTGGTAAAATAAGTAGTTTTCAGTTGGGATCAAAATCGAGGTCTCGATTGATCCGTGGTTCAAAACCAATGATCTAGTGACGGACATTTCTTTATCTAAAAAGTTAGTATTATCATCTCTCTCGTAGTAGTAGTTTACCCAAAAAAACTGCCCATTTTTCACAGGTTTTTCGCGACTTTTTTTGTTGTGCACCTCTCAAACCAGGAAGGGGCATCCGTCCACTTTGAAAAAAACTCTGCCCAACGGCATCGTCCTCGGATGAGAAGCTTTCAAAGGGTGCGAAATTTTGCTTGAGTTGAATTGGGATGTCAAATTGACAATCTGAGAGGCGTTCTGGTGAGATCAATGCCGTCTTGAGACGTGCTGACATCTCACACCCATACCGCCAACTCGATAAACTTCCTCGAATACATACCTTTATAATTTAATAAATAACGTGAATCTCTTAGTTCAGTCAGAATGTGTATAGTAATCTCAAAATGATTCAAATCAGATACGCGATTGGCCTATAAGTGTGGTAAAATTAAGTAAGGCAACGAGATCTGGGTTTCAAAATCAGGTGAAATTGGTTCGTAAGTTCAATACTAAGGATAAAGTAACACTCGAATTCGGGTTCAGTTCTGTGTTTATAACCTAGGTATCAAAATATTCTAACTGTCTGTGTTCGCACTGACCAATTGAAGAAATTAAATTTCTAGATGAGATGTGAGGCAACGCTGTTATATTTGAAAGAAAAAAAAAAAAATTAAGCTCTTCTCTGATGGGATCTCTTCTCTTAGTGCGCGCGCGCACAACAAAAATATTTCCAACTGTTGGGTTTTTTTCTCTTACGCGAGGTAAATAAAAAAAAAAATAGTCTGCATCGAGGAAAAGTGAAAGATTTGCCCAGGTTTTCACTAATCTCAACCCTTCAACTGAGCCTCCTAAAAAATCTACATTCTCTTATCTAATTATTTTAAGACTTTGCATTGCATCGGCCCAAAAATTACTTAAACGAATTTTCAACCATTTCGCCACTAATGCCTGTCTCTATCTATACATTCTCTCTCCCCTCAACATTTTCCCTCTGCTAGTAATTTTTTCTCCCATACACTACTCTTCACCATAAAAAACTTTTATTTGACCGTGTCATCTTGTTGGCAGATTTTGTTGGCAAGGATAGGGATCCGAATGTCCCGTTGGAGGTAGGTCAGGGTTGGTACTCAATTTGGTTTCTTTAGTTGGGATAACCTTTGTTGGGGTTGTAGAGGCTTTTTATCCGAAGTGATTAATTACAATCTCGGGTCATCACTGTTCTTCTCACAATATATCTTATATATTCCTTACATACAAATTTTGGGAGAGAAAAAGTTCTTTACTTACTCTATTTCGTCTTCTGAAGAATTATGGCTTTCTGTACCATACGAATCGTCTCTTCGGTGTCTGTCATCGTCATCATCTGTAGTATAATCGTCATCATCTGTAATCTCCATCGACGGCAATTTTGTCATATTCAACTTATCCGTCACTTGTTCCTCCTCACTGTCACTATCATGTCTTGGCCTGCCAAATTTCAACCCCCTTTCTATTGCCCTCTCTATATTAAGTCTATGTTTAATGAACAACAATTTTGGATACGCACTCAATTCTCCGTTACGTAACATTTTCAGCAATCTTTTCTCATCAGGGTCGGTCAAGATGTAGAACAAATCCAGAAGGTGCATCTCGGGCCAAAGTGTGATGGTCCCGCTAAATTTCTGCAACCATACATTGGACCAATCTTGGTCCAACAATTTCGGAAATAAGTCCAACGACTTTATCAATTTCAACCATTTGGTAATGTCCAACTTTATCAAATGTTCCATTGAAGCTACCAAAAACCCTCCACGAAGGCCCTCGACTCTTTTCCTAGTAACTGGACTACCCACACTCCCTTTAGGTGCGTACGAGAAGAGCGACACATGCGGATTGACCTGACTCACAATAGAAAACTTGACATTGTAATAATTGTTCAACAGTTCCACTGGAATATCTGTTCTCAAACTACCATCCTTCCACCGATTACCAAAAGAGAATGGAATCACCTTACCACCCCCTTTCTCTTTCATCATCAACACCACTGGGTTCAAAATTCCCGGTACAGCAGAACTGGCCAATAAGGAACTCCATACAATACAATCCGGCGATGTGATCTCATTACAAAGAATCACCGGAGAATGAGGATTGCTAGGAACCGTTGAAATGTTCAATCTCTTACCCGTCTGTTGAAACATCTCTTCGAATGTCAATGACCCCTTTGTGAACCAGCACAGTTTGCGAGCAAAGTCAACGGCATCAAATCGAGCTCCAGTCTTCCACCATCTTTTGATCCAAACACTAAAAGGCTCACTACAAGCAGTGATCTTACATGCCAATTCCGGACGCAATAACTTCAACAGTTCTTCGTTGCTTCTAGAACATGCAAGCAGCGCAACCACTCCTCCACCTGAAGTACCAGATATAATCTCAGGTAAACAGTCATTCTCAATAAGAGCCTTTATAATACCAAAATGATTGTAGGCAAACGTGGCTCCTCCAGAGAGACACAACGCTGACTTGCCGTAGTTCTTATCAACAATCCGAAAGAAAGACCTCTTCGTCTTCAGTGGAATGCTATCTGTGTTGATGACAAATTCCAATGCCAGAACCACTGCTTCATTATAACGATGTATGAGATTCTTAGTTCCATAGTACGTTTTGGAGTACAACAAGGGGTTCTCCGTACCTGCAAAGTTCTGTTTGAGACAACTCTGAAGCACAGAAAGTAATTCACTCTCCTTTCCTGGACTCTTTCTGAATCTCAGTAAATCATTGACCGTCTTGCGCAATGTTTTATAATCGTAATAATAATACTTGTCTTCTTGTTTCCACTCATCGAATCCCATGTAATGATCCAATTCCTCTGCAGCCTCAATCCATTCTTCATAACTCCGACTGTCCTTCAATTTCAGACGTAACCGCTTCTTTTCCCCCTTCCAGTTGAACCAGGATTCATAGACCGACACATAAAATCTGAGCATCAAATACAAGCAGAATAAGAATCCCACCCATAATAAGATCAGAAACAAGATCGGATATCTCATCACTTTGTACGATCTCGAGAAGCTCAACTTCTCCGGATTCGGAAGCTTCTTCTTGGCCTTCTTCTTAAGCCGCTTATGTACCGGCATCCAATCGTGTTTACTCTCTATGAAATCAATGTCTTTACCATCAGGAGTCTTCACTGAAGTCCTCCTCATACGATCACTTGCAGCGCCACTTACTGAGCTTCTAGGGGACGCCCCATGACTAGGTGTAAGATCCTCATCATACGCTAGCGCACTGGCAAACAGATCGATACATGACTCGTCCACAAAATCTTTATCGAAATCGGGAAATACCTCCAGATCTTCAGTCATCTCAAGAACTCACTCAAGCCAAGCTGGAAGTACAGAAATAGTACTATAAAGTCATCGCCTTACTTCTTTTGTTTTTTTTTTTTTCTTTTATCTTCCTATACAAAGTTGCTTTTACTAGACTAAGTTGACTCTTGCTTCAACAATCGCACAGTGTGCTCCAATATTCTGATATCCTGATCGATCAACTCTGATTTCTTTTGTACATTGTTAATAAGTTCTCCTTCCTCTCCCATACTGACCAATTTCCTCTTCAACAAGTATCTACTCGACTTGTGAAGGTCATTCTCCAACACTTCCGCCGACTTCATCAATTGTGAATGCACTTGTCGTAAATTCGTATACTGTTTCTCTATTCCCAGCTTATCCTTATGAATTTGAGTGATCTTATTCACCAACGTCTTATCAATACTGTTCTCCGATGACGATCGAAGTCTCTCCAAACTCTTGGCAAGGTAATTGCTGTTATTGGTCAGAGCATTCAAGAGCTCCTTCTTCCGGGCTTTGGTCTCTGATATCAACTGTTCAGGATTGGTATAAGTCACAGGTACTCCATTGTTGTTGGACATCACTAGGACTTTACTTATCTGTCTATCACTCACGTTGTGTTTTTTTTTTCCTTACACTAAGAAAAACGCCCTGGTTTCCAAAATGCAGCGCCATAGTTAAGATTCCTTGTTCACATTACATGCTGGAATACTTAGTGGTCTGCAAGGAGAGTGAAAAAAAGATAAATTTGAGCCAGAAGAAATATTGGAGTGGGCTAAAAAATACGTTGTAGTCTGATCAATGCGTTGCTATTGATCGACGTTGATTTAATATCTGGGGTACATTGTTAGATAAGGGAATTAGGATAGGGAAGAGACTTAAATGGGGGAGAAGAATACAATTTAGTGCTCTGCTGAGTGAAGGCCCATCTTTGCCAAGTGTATTTTTAGTACTACATCTCTGTTACTCCTGCTGGGCGGATAAACCGAGCGCCATCAAAATGTGTAAGCAGCAAAAACAGCAATAAAAAAGGGTTTTTTTTTCGTAGTTAATAAGAGACGATTTTGTTCTTATCTATCATTGAGACATTGATCAGTGATAGATTACAACAGTTGTATTGATCATGTCATCAGATCCTTCTAAATTTGTCTCTGCAGAATCCAAAAGATTACAAGAATCCAACGACAGATCAAAGCATTGGAAGCATTGGGGTCCGTATTTGTCCGAAAGAGGGTGGGCCACTGTTCGTGAGGATTACTCATTCAATGGAGATGCATGGTCGGATTTCCCCTTTGAGCATCTGAGATCGAGAACGTATAGATGGTCGGAAGATGGGTTGGCCGGTGTCAGTGATACTCGTCAATTGGTCTGTTTGTCTATGGCGCTTTGGAATGAGCAAGATGATATTCTTAAAGAGCGTTTATTTGGTGTTACAGGACCGCAAGGAAATCATGGTGAAGATGTCAAGGAGTTGTATTATTACTTGGATAATACACCTACTCATTCGTATATGAAGTACTTGTACAAGTATCCTCAATCCAAGTTCCCATATGAGGAATTGGTGAAGCAGAATCAGAACAGATCAAGAGAGGAATTGGAGTATGAATTGAAGGATACCGGCATTTTCGATGGAAACAAATACTTTGATGTTCTTTTCGAAATGGCCAAAGACGATAACGACCCGGAAGAATTGTATTTCCGGATCACTGCATACAATAGAGGTGATACACCTGCACCGTTGCATATCATGCCAACAATCATGTATAGAAACACCTGGTCGTGGGGAATTGACGAGGAGAAGAACCATGCTAAACCAAAGTTGTCTAAGGAGTTCGAGGATAACGACTACTCGGTCAAGCTTGACCATTGGAAGTTTGGAAACAGACGGTTGATCTTTGCTCCTTCTCCAGGTTTACAAGAAAACTCCCCTGATATCGAGCCGAAATTGTTGTTCACTGAAAACGCTACAAACTACAAGAGATTGTTCAAGGAAGACAACCAATCCAAGTACGTCAAAGATGCATTCCATGATTACATCATTGATGAAGACGAAGATCTGGTCAATCCTGCTAACGAGGGAACCAAGGCTTGTGCATGGTTCTGTTTCGATGACAATGGAGGTGTCCCTGCTGGTGATTACGTCACAATCAGATACAAATTGACCTCTTGTAACAATCCTGCTGACATCGATGAAGAGGCTTTTGATAGGTTGTTCCAAAAGAGACAAGATGAGGCCGATGAGTTCTACTTTGAAGTGTCACCTTTACCTATTCCAGAATCTTTGAGATCGGTTCAAAGACAAAGTTTTGCAGGTTTACTTTGGACGAAACAATACTATCATTTCATCCATGAATACTGGTACCAAGGAGATCCAGCATCAAAGACAAAGCCTCCACCGAATAGAGCCAATGGAAGAAATAAGGATTGGAAGCATTTATACATCGATGATATTTTGTCGATGCCCGATAAATGGGAATATCCCTTCTTTGCAGCATGGGACACGCTGTTCCATTGTATTCCTTTGGCAATGGTCGATCCGGAGTTTGCAAAGAAACAATTAGACTTGTTGACTAGAGAATGGTACATGCATCCTAATGGTCAAATTCCAGCTTACGAGTGGAATTTTGGGGATGTAAATCCTCCTGTTCATGCTTGGGCACTGTTCAGAATTTACAAGATCGAGAGAAAGGCCACTGGTGTCGCTGATATCGAGTTTTTGGAACGTGTATTCCAGAAGTTATTGTTGAACTTTACCTGGTGGGTCAACAGAAAGGATGCCGATGGTAACAATGTATTTGAAGGTGGGTTCTTGGGATTGGATAATATTGGAGTGTTCAATAGATCTGAACCATTGCCAACTGGTGGTGTATTAGAGCAAGCTGATTCCACCGGTTGGATGGCATTCTTCTCTTTGCAAATGTTGAACATTGCTTTGGAATTGGCGAAAGAAAGAAGACTGTACGAAGATATTGCTTCCAAATTCTTCGAACATTTCATCTTGATTTCTGATTCGATGACTTATAGAGATGCCGGTAGAGATGAGACTGAAGCCACGGAAAAGTCCTTGTGGAACGAAGAGGATCAATTCTACTATGATGCGATTTCATGGGGTGGACCTCATAAACAACAACTTGCAATTAGATCTCTTGTTGGTCTTATTCCTCTTTATGCGGTCTTACCATTGGAACCTGATCTTTTAGATAAGTTCCCTTCTTTCAAGAAGAGAGTGGAATGGTTTATCGAGAAGAGGAAGCACATTGCCGAGCGTAATATCGCCTCTATGGAGACTCGTGGTGTGGGTGAAAGATTGTTATTGGCATTGGTGAACAAGGACAGATTGGTACTGATCTTACAAAAGATGTTAGATGAGGATGAATTCTTGTCACCCCATGGTATCAGATCGTTGTCGAAGCATCACGAGGAAAATCCTTTCGAAATGGACGTCAACGGTCAACATTACACTGTCAAGTACTTACCTGGAGAAAGTGACTCTGGATTATTTGGAGGTAACTCTTCGTGGAGAGGACCTGTCTGGTGTCCTGTCAACTTCTTACTTATCGAGTCATTACAAAGATTCTTTTTGTACTATGGTTCGTCTTTGAAAGTTGAATGTCCAACTGGATCGGGAGAGTACTTGAATTTGGCTCAAGTGGCTGAAGAAATTCAACACCGTTTGATCCATCTTTTCATTCCGGATGAAAATGGTGAAAGGGCTTGCAATGGTGGAGATGATTTGATGAACCACAACGAATTTTTCAAAGATCACGTCTTGTTTTACGAATACTTTGATGGTGACACTGGTAGAGGTCTTGGACTGTCCCATCAATGTGGTTGGACTGGTTTGGTATCTAAGTGGATCCAAGATGTCGGTATCTCTTGTAGAAAGCCGAGAACTCTGCGTTCGAGTGCCTCGATATCGACCTCTTTCAACGACGAAGATATCAGATCGTACTTCCCAAAGAGTCCTTTCCCTGCCGGTATGCTTCAAAGACGTCGTTCTGGAAAGTCGATGTTGAATTTGACTGCCGATGTCTTGGAATTGACCGAAGAGGAGGCCAAGAGTTTGGGCCGCAATGGGTTACCAGGTTTATCCAGGTACAACAGTGCTGCTACTCTTGGCTCTGAAAGACGAAGATCCAGTATTTTGTCACCTACAAGTTCTCATGATGCTGAAGCTCTCGACGAAGAAGACGATGACGACCTCAGATCAGAGGGCACTACAGAAGACGTAGATGGCTTAATTGGCCAGATCAAGAGGGCTATGAGTAACTATAAGGTCAGAAGTGAAGATGAGGACTACGTATCTAGTGACGAATTAATCACACACATGAAATAGTTGTTAAATATAAAGATCTGCGGCATCAATTACCAGAATTTGCTCAATAAAACCAAGAAAATCAACAATATTAATACAGCAATGATGGCATAACTGATCATCTTATTAGCTGCCATTCTTCTCGTCATTGTTTTCAAGGTCCGTATACTCTTATCAACATAACTGTCAGCCTCTTGTAAAGTGTTTCTCGAATTCATAATTTGCTCTCTTTGCGATCTCAAGTCGTTTAAAATAGACGCTCCGATGTCTTCAGTTTCTAAAGCTATTCTAGAGGATTCTCTCAATTTGTTGGAACTTTCTTCGAGACCTGCATTTCCTCTAAGTAACAGTTCACGTTGCTGGGATCCGGCAGCAGATCCGAACAAGTTTCTTCTATCTTCGTCATCCATTAATCTCTTCAATTCCGTCTTTAAGCCATCGGTATCTTGTCTGAAGGTTCTCAATTTGGCATTATACGTTGATCTGTACTGTGTGGAGATATTCTGTACTTCGAGATTCATCTGATCAATGATCTCAAGACACTCATCGGAGAGTCTTTCCACTGTTCTCATGGCATTTCTACGTGCATCTATCAAAAGTTAGTACTACTTCCAGTCAAATACCGGTCTTAAAATCCACTACTTACCTCCATCAAGTCCTGAAATCGAACCTAACTTCGATTGTGCTTCGTTATAAGCAAGCTTGAAGTCAGATTCATACGAATTGAATAATTCTGAGTCTACCATTACGTTGTTCTAAGTGGCAATTAACGATTCTAAATTTATCTGATTGTATTTTTTTTTATTTGGATGTGATGCACACAGCCCCAGTATTACCGAATAAGGAAATTTGACTTGATTACAATTAGAAGGACGCTAAAGAGCCGGGGAAGGAGGTGATGGATGTACGGCTGAGGGAACTTAGAGAGTGATTGGGGTGGCAATAACGATTTAAATCTACAACAGATCTTCAATAAAGAGACAGACACTATCCAATTCCAGCCCACACCTTACTTCTCATCACACCCACCCAAGGTTAATCTGTCTAAATAGGCTTCGGATTTCTGGCAGGAAAAATAAAATTTTTTTTTTCAGATAGCGAGAAGATCTCTTATAACCAAGAATGAGTGGAGTACAAATGATGCGGTCTGCTATGAGAATCCCATTCAGAGGATTGAGAGCCCTGAGAACTCCTCAAAAGTTCACTTTATCCAGACTGAACTTTTCCACTTCCATAATAGCTCAACATGGCCACTTGAAAAAGCCAAATCCTGGAGAAGAATTGCATATTACATTTATCACCAAAGAAGGTGGACAACATACTTTCGAGGTTGCAGAGGGAGATAACCTTCTAGACATACTGCAAGCCAACCATCTTGATATGGAAGGTGCTTGTGGAGGATCGTGTGCCTGTTCCACGTGCCATATCATCGTTGACCCTGATTTCTATGATGAGATTCCAGAGCCATCGGACGACGAAAACGATATGTTAGACTTACTGTTCGGTTTGACGGAGACCTCCAGATTGGGATGTCAAGTATTTATGTCCAAGAATTTGGACGGGTTGAGAGTGGCCTTGCCTACAATGACCAGAAATTTGCAAACTAAAGACTTTAACAAATAGTAATATTCAATCCCCGAAAAATCGCCCTCGGGTCCGATGCAGTCCGATCCGGATCGGTAGCTTTTCTATGTATATAGGTATCAAAGATGTGAGGAAAGTGCGCTAAGAATGAGAATGTAGATTTCAGCGAGGGATGTCCCTAGTTAAGTGTAGTTTTGTTGTACATTGGACTCGAGTATCTGTAGCAGTTCTTCCCCTTAAATCTTAGGAAAAAAAGTGCGGCGCTTTATAAGGAAAAAAAGTCAAATATAAACAAAGCTAGTGTTTACAGTGTGATCAATCATGTCTATGAAAGAGGAATATTTAGGGGACGAGGTGCCGAGAAAGAGACTTGCATTTGATGACATCACGATGGAGATGAATAATCAGATGCCTGTCTCTAAGAAGTCGTGTTTGCAGCAGCCCAAATTCTCTATGAAGACGATAAGTGAGAAGAAGATGAGCTTGACAGAGTCCAGTAAAATTACACAGGAGGACGTGTTCGCCCTGGCTCGGCGGTCGTCGGGACTTGATTTGTCGGAACCAATTCCTCATATCCCGTTTAAGAATCAGACGGTGGAAGAATATTGTAATGAAGCAGAGGCATTGTTCAAGAAGTCCTTGTTTGATCTCCAGGTTAAACGGGATAAACTAGAACACGATACTGTGGAATTGACCAAGCAAATTGAGGATTTGAAAGAATCTAACAAGAAACTCAAATTCAATACGGATAAATTGAGAGAGGAGGACAACGAGATCAATAAAACAATCGACACAATGAGCATGATTCTCTATGAGAGAAGATCAAAACATAAGAAACAAATCGAGATGGAAGAGCGCGAACTGGCATTGGAGTACCAGGAGTACAAAAATGAATTGAACAAGCAACTTCGCGATAAGGAGGTGGCCTTGAAAGAAGAGTACGAAGAGAAGATCAAGAATTTCAACGAGGACGAGGCATTAATGAAAATCCACCAATTGCAAGATCAATTGGCCAGGAGTATTGAAGAATGCGATCTGTTGCATCAGCAGAGTTTGACTGATATCAGGAATTACGAAAACACAAAGTCGAGTCATTATGAAGCGACGGTAGCTGCTAAAAGAAAGGGATTTGCAGACTTGAGGGCTAAGTTAGACCTTCTTCAAGAACAAGTGAAGAGTTCCTTAAACGAGAAGAAAGTTCTTTTGGATAAAGTGACCTCAATTTCCAAGTCAACGTCTGAACTTTCCTCCGAGGTTGAAAAGCTTGAGGGGCAACTCAGTTCTAAGGACCTGAAATTGCAGTCACAATTGCTGAAAGTAGAAGAACTTCAACTGAAGGTTGGTGCAAAGTCAGAAGAGCAGGAGAGCGTGGAGAGGGAATTGAACAAGGCAAAACTGAACTTGAATGCAAAGGAGAGAAAGTTGATGATTGAGAGAGCACAGAGAAGACGAATCTTACATCAGATTTTTGATTTGAAGGGTTTGCAAGTCGTGTATGGAGTGTTCGACAATGTGGACTCTTTGTCAATTACAGAAGATGTTCAAGAGCTTGACAAAAAGTTTGTCACTGTGGATAATGAGAAGTTCACCTTGAATGGCATTTACAATACAGCTGACAAGGACTTAGTTGATGACATGCAATGTCTTTTCGACGACGTTGTGAAGGGCAAGTCGATATCCATCATTCAAATCAACTCTGATTCGTTAGACTTTGATAAACTGCTCGACAGAATCCAGTCAAAACTCTCCAAATCTTCCTCCTTCGAGGTCAACTCTTCTAGCCAGACATTGCCTGAATTCCAATCTTCATACGTCAAATACTCCTTCAAGTTCACCAACCAATACGGTGCCACTTTCCAACCACAGATCCACCTCATTAATCTTGTTCAGCCTGAGCCTGCCGACTTGGAAAATGCCATTAATAACGAAAAGAGCATATTGGGATCCATTTACAGGGCTACAAAGTCGCGGACTATTGTTAACTTAAGATCAGGTTCCAACTTAAAGTCGTGGCTCAGATTCGGATCCCAATTCTGTCAATCACAAATACATAAGTAGATGTTAAAATACATATCAGCATTAAAAGTTAATTGTACAAAAGGTGAAAGATTAGTTTGATAACAAAATGTCACGAAGCATCGACCTCATCTCGGCTGTAGTTCCATAGACCTCATTGTTCGTAGAAGAGCTCTGGGAAGCCGAGTTCACCGGGATGGTCGTGTCGTTAGAGCTGGAAGTCTGTCCGTTGGGCGTAGCCATTGGAACCAGAGGGCTCAGGGTCGCGGAACCGTTCGTCGTAGTTGTAGATTCCTGCTTGATAATAGGTTTTGTGGCACTGGCCAGAGGTTCTTCAATGGAACAACTCAGTTCAGGCTTTTCCGAGACGGCGCCGTTCACCAACAGAGGCTCGGATGAGGAAGACAGTGGACCACATAATTGTTCATGGAGCAGTAATTCCAGCTCCAATTCGTCACTAATATCGTCATCATTTTTGAGTAAGGAGTTATTGAGCCTCAACAATGGTCCTCCGTAATCTATTAACTGTGGCTGTTGTTGGAATGTGTCAAACATGTCTTCCAAAGTAACAGTGACCTTCTTTCTTTTCTTGGAAGAACTAGCCTTATCCTTGGCTGTTACTGCACCGTATAATTCATCGGTGGCATATAAGTTCTTTCTGTATTTCACCACATCCACCACCGATTCGATGATGCTTCTCAAATGGGTTTCCATACCCAAGAGCATAATCTTTATCACTTTGTCATTGATACCCCCGAGCAAACCATGCTCTCTCATTATTTGAGTCATTTTTACACTCAAAGTATCATGATCTGCTAATTCGAAACTTTCAGAGGCGTTCAAGGCAGAAATACCTTGAATAATCTCCTGTGTCCATACGGCAGTGTTATTTGATCTCAAGTCAGGTGTCTCTTCATGCTTCACCTTACCATCCATCCCCGAATTCTTCGGTATCACTGGAATCTTAGGAAGTAATTCTTGTCTTGTCAACACTAAAGAAGAAGTCACCATTTGTTTCTTACCAGACTCTCTTTGTAAATTCTTCAATCTACGTCTTTCTCTCGGTGGTAATGCTAAAATATCACGCTTGATCTTCTCATATTGTGAAGAGGTCTTACGTTTTTGTTTCTTGGACAGAGTTCCTCCGAACCCAACTGCAGAAAATCCATCAGCTGGACTGTCACGAAGAGCGTTAGCCAAATTCAGTAACAACAACTGGTTATGCATTCTACTCGTCTGCTTGTCTAGCACCGTGGCCAACTCATCACTTAACTCCTTTCTCGATAATTTTCCTAATAAGAAGAGACATAATGCACTTTGGTACTTATCCCAATTGTCTCCCAACTTTTGTTGGAACTCAGTAACTAACTTCCCGAGATCAATTCTTCTATTAGCGGAGTCAGTGTACGACGGAGTACCCATACTTAATTTGGCACCTGCCACACCATTCGATGTCAGCAGTTTGGGTACCGCCAGCTCGGAACTCACTGGTGTGCTTATGGATGACGATGATACTGCCGGAGCCATCTTCTATAGTCTTCTACCCCTTTACTATGAAAAAAAAACGTGAAAAGCGAACTGAATGGTCAATGAGCTAAAGGCGTGTAAAAGGATCCAAATCAACGACTAATGCGCTTAATGTGAACTTCTCTATGAGATACAAGGATCAAACACGAAATTTTGGATGGATGCTCCTCTATTTCACAACCTCTCAAAACTCGTTAGTGCTTCTGTTCTCTCTCACTATACAACTTTTTTTTTTCTGTTACTTTTCACCCGAGTACAAAAAAAAAAACACACACACACAGAGTTACTCATCGGGAAAAATGATATATAGTGCACGCCATTTATATTAATGATACAGATTAGAAAATATAGTCTGCAAGCCGTTCCCTCTTTTCTTCAAACGCGAGGAGACTCTATCACTTTCCAATCCCGTCAATTCTCTGCTATTATTTAAGAGTCTTGAGATCTCGGTGGAAGAGTAATCCAAGGTGATGTCGTCTTCTGCGCTTTTAGTCAAGTCAGTCAACAGGTCCGTCTTGAACGAGGATCTAGTTCTGTTCAAGTCATTGAGCCTCAAAGGAGAAAGGATCCGTGATGAGTGTTCATGATAGGACAGCGGTCTTGCCTTGGGTTTGCTTGGAACCCTTATGTTATTAGTCGAGAGTAAACGTTCCAATTCCTCTATGCGTTTGTTCTTCTCGTGCAATTCCCGATCAAAGTCTCGTCTTTGATCAGATAACAGAGTCTGCATATCGAGGATCTTGTTTTTGAGATTATCATTCTGTTTCTTGAACAGTTCATTAGCTTGTGTTATTTGAACCTCCAATTGTGAGTTCCTCCTTTCTAAGGTATGTAAATTGGATGCCGGATTGGTCTTCTTTCGGAGGTCCTCCACCTCACTAGAAAGATATTCATTGGTGGTCTTGAGACGATAGTTTTGATTCTTGTAATCTAGCACTGTTGTTTTCAAGTCATCTCTTTGTTCTGTGATCCGACTGATATCAGCTCGAAGTTCTTCAATCTTTCTGATCTTAGCCTCCAATGCCGTCTTGGTCACTTCCAATTGGATCAGAAGATCTTCCTTGTTATCGGACAGTTTTTGTCGTCCACGCGACTCCACATTCTTGTATTGATCTTTCAAATGACGGTACTTCAGTAGAAGTCTGCGGAAGGCATCGTACGTCTGTTTGGAAGTTTCCAACTCTTTAGCCAATTCTTTCTTCAATTGAATGTTCTCTGTTGTTCTATCCTTTTCGTTCATCTTTTCATATTGCTGAAGCGTTAAGATTTCCTCCAATACTTTATTATTCTCTGTGATTTGCTTCAAGAAACGCTTGAGAGACTCCTGGTCATCTGCGATAGTGTTATCCACCTTGTAGTTCATTGGTATATAAGGAGACGAGAATTTCTCTGGGAATGAGCCGGGAATCGTTGTCTTCTTCCTCGAAAGCTGCCTCACGCTGCTCACAGTCTCATTAAGATCCTCATCAGAATCATAAAACTCGTCAAACACGTTATCATTTGTCCAATTCACCGACTTCTTCTCTTTAGTCAAGGGCCGGAAATATCTTATTGATTGGTTGAAACGATCTGCACCATCGTCACTCGCCTTATCTTCCACTTGAGGCTCCCGCGCTACGTGATCGCTCTTACCAAACATACTGGTAAACGCCCTACTGAAGACGTTCCCCTGACTCGGTGTAGGCGGCACCAATTTGTCACTGGCCATGGAATGAACAGTACTGTTCCGCGTAAGATCATCATCGGATCTGTTGGTTCCAGACCATAGCATTGTCCTACTCTATTATGTGGCTTATTACGAACTTAGTACGCCAAAACGCTCTTATGTTTATTTTACTTTTTTTTTTGTTTTAGAATAAAAAAAAAATACACGTTAAAAGAAAAGAAAACTTAGAGAAATTATGGAGAAGTAGTTCATTCTCAAATAGGGGAGAAAAGTCGAGAATTTTATAAACGGAGGGGAAAAAAAATTAGGGAGGAGAAAAAAAGGTACAATTTGAGGCGTGTTTAGAAGAGATGTTTCCAGAACACCATTCATTCCACGATGCCTACAGGAGTGCAGGAGGATGACTCCACTATTTGAGGAGAGATACACCAAATTCGGGAGGCACAGACTTTGATTGACAATGTTAAAGCCTCAATATTTACACAGGCAGGTGAATGGTGAATAGGGCGAGCTTAATCGTTCCGTTTAAAGGTTTTATGCCTTACCGATCCTGCCAGTATATACATAAAGTCTAACAGCCGATCCTTTTTTCTTACAGTGAATTAAATGCGCGTATGTCTAAAGAGAGCGTCTCCTTGCACTTTATTGGAAAAAAAATAGTAGTAGAAAAACACGATCCGCGATCCAAAGGGGGTCGGATATGCAGAAGCTCACGTTACTGACCCATTTTCGTAAACACACCTTGTAAAAGGTACACTGATGCCGATGGGTACTATAATTGTATAGACGCCCTGGTCTAGATCGAGATTGTAGAACGAATAAAATCAATCAGTAATCAGGGGTGCGATGGGTTTCTACTTACCAGATCTGGAGCAACGAAAAGGAGTCTCCCCAGTATATGAGTGTCTCTATGTATGCAACGTGCATTCCCGCTTGAAGTTTTATCTCATTGTGCATGAGACAGTACATGAAAAAAAAAAAGAATATCGGAAGGGAAAAAAATTGAAGGGCACCCGCAGGTCTTAGCGAAAGGGAAAAGCTTTGAACTAAAAGATGGCGCTTTTATTATCTTTAGCATTTTTACTTAAACATTCCCAAGTGCTCAAGTTCGTTTCAAAAATTTTTTCAAATAAATATTTAATAAGATCCGGTTGATCATCTATCTCCTTGTTTGCCAATTGCATCCCTGAGCCACTCCTTTAGATTGACCGACCCAGACACATTCGTTCCCTTATTAAACTAAAAAAACCGCCCACACAACTGGAGAATGGCACTTGATAAGTTCCGTTTTAGACAGCAGCATTCTACTCATAGTCTTCAGCAGTTCAAGCAGACTCCATATCCCGATGAGTTAGCTCACAATGAGTTGTTAGCTCATAAGAAGGTGATATCGGAATACTGTAAGGAGTTGAGTATCAATATCTTTGAGATGGTTGATAGACATAAGCCCGATGTTGCCTTAATCAAGCAACAGCCTCAGATGACTTTGGAATACCGTGCGCCCTTATTAGATTTCTTATTCAAAGTATCGAAAAGAACGCGGGTTTGTCCAGGCACATATTACCGGAGCGTCAAGTTATTAGACCGTTATTGTTCCAAGCGTATAGTCCTTTTAGAGCAGGCTCAATTAGTGGCTACCTCGTGTCTTTGGCTTGCTGCCAAGACGGATGGAGGTTGCAGTCACTGTGCTCCCTCTTTAGGAGCTCGTCATATTGGTCCAACGGTGAGGGCTAGAATTCCTCGTCTCACCGAGTTATGTCAATTATGTGGACCTAGCTGTGGATATGATGAAGGAATGTTCGTTCAAATGGAGAGACACATTTTGGATACTTTGAATTGGGAAGTAACCGAGCCAAGTATCTACGATTGGTGTTTCAACATTGAAGACTTGAACATGTGCACTCAATACCTTTCTCTTAAAGAGAAGGAAGCCATCTATTTCAAGAAATTCATGATCGATTGCTCGCTTTACGGGAAAGATCTCATCGGAGTACATCCAGGAGAACTCGCCGCCAGCATCAATGACATATTCAATATCTTACAATCCAGATTGGCCCCATCATTATTATTATTAAAACATCAAAAAGAAAACCAACAAGCAGAATACAACTCCAAATTGATCTTACCATCTACCAATTTGGACGTATCTGAGAAATTATTACACAACATCACACATGCATCTGAGGTCTTGGTGAATGCGTACTCGGAATTGACATCTCAAGAATTTGTCAGAAATTACATCCAAGAATCGCACTTCTATTTGTTATCCTTACAAAAATCCAAGAAGAGAGCCATGTCGGAAGCCTCCTCCACTTATTCCTCTCTCACTCCGTTCTCAGATTCCGGAGAAGACGATTACTCAGATACAGACTCGTTATTCGAACACATTGTTAACAAATCACTAAGCATTAATGGGGGATCCCGCACTCCTTCCCCCTTACCAAGTCCTGATAGAATTATATTTTCCCACTTGAAAAGACAGGGTGCAACTACCACCATCAACAATTCCCCCTACGTGACTACAAACAGAATTTTGATTTAAATCAACAAAGAGACCAGATTTTTACCCTACTCTTCAGAGACATCTTTCACTTCTTCATGACCTTTATATACCCCCCCTTACCATTATTTATCATCTTCTAATGACTATTTTTTTTCTCTTACATATCCAAGCCCTGAATTTTTTCCTCTACGCGATGTTACAAGGAAAACAAAGAAAATAATAAAAAAAAGGGGGGCAGTGTTTGTATTTTTTTGCTAAGCATGTACACGACAGTTTACCGAACCTAAAAATTTTAGGTTTTTTTTTAATATTTTTTTTTTTTCTCATAATCTGATTTCATACTATAAAGTGTCATACTGACGTGAATTACAACCAGTACCGTTCGACGTCTATTCAAATTTATTGAATCTATTTCGCTATTCAAATATTACGACTGCAGCGCTTAATCAGCACATTCAAATTCATCTTCGAAGCGCGCTTACTATATTTGAAACAGGTGGAGTAATTTTTTTTTCTTTTTTCGTTGCTTCCGTCACACATCAACAACATATTTGGATCCAATGAGACTTCTAACGGCAACTATCTCGTTTATTGCTCTTTTCATGAGCTTTGTTTTGGCCGATGATGATTATTCTATCGTTGGTACGTGGTCCTCGAAATCGAACACGGTTTTTACTGGTCCTGGTTTCTATGACCCAATTGATGAGTTATTAATCGAGCCAGCTTTACCAGGGATTTCTTATTCTTTCACCGAGGATGGTTACTATGAAGAGGCCATGTATCAAATATCGTCAAACGCCAAGAATCACTCGTGTCCTTCGCTGGTTTTGATCTTCCAACACGGTACTTACGAGATTTTATCGAATGGTTCTTTGGTTTTGACTCCATTTGAAGTCGATGGAAGACAGTTATTGAGTGAACCATGCGATGACAATGGAGTTTCAACGTATTCCCGTTACATTCAAGAAGAATCTTTCAGAAATTACGAGTTATCCATCGACGCATACCATGGACGTTACAAATTACAATTGTATGCTTGGGATGGAACCAAGCAACAACCTTTATACTTGGCTTACAGACCACCAATGATGTTACCAACAATCACCTTGAACCCAACCAAGTCCTCAGAGGCTACTGCCACCCCAATATCCAATAAGATCAAGAGAAGCTTGGAAAACAGATACAGAACCAACGCCGTGAAAAAGCAACACTTCAACTACAAACTCTGGGAATCCTTATCCATTCTGTCGATCATAATAGGTGCTATTTTATTCCTCGCTTGTTGATTTAAATAAAAACTCTGTATGTTTAATGTTAAGTTATCAACTGTCATTAATTCTATTTTTGTAACAATCGCTTACTATTTCTTCTCACAATTTTTCCCTCACTACACTTTCTCTCTCTCTCTCTCTCACTTTCTCTCTCTCTTTTTCTTCTATGCCATTTTTTTAGAGAGGCAAAAAAATAAGATAGGTTTGTCCTATTGACTAATACAAAACAGCAGAATAGATGTCTTGGTTCAGTTCTTCTCAATCGATTGCTATCGATGACAAAGTAGCGGAGGCTTCATCTGAACTGATTCCCAATGGAGAGATTGATCTCTTGAAGCTGTTGGAGATTAGTGATTTGATACGGTCTAAACAGACGCTGCCGAAGGATGCCATGAGGAGTTTGAAGAAGCGATTCTTGGGCAGTAAGAACCCAAACGTGCAGAGATCGGTTCTGAAATTGATCGATTTCTGTATCAAGAACGGTGGAGAGCATTTCGTCGTGGAGATCTCTTCCAAAGAGTTCTTGGATCCTATTGTTGTATTGTTACACAACAACACTATGAACAAAGAAGTGAACCAATTGTTATTGGAATTGATCCAAAATTGGTCGATTTTGTTTAGTAAGAACCCGAAGTTGAGCTATATCACAGAAATCTACAACAAGTTGTCTCTGGAGAAGTTTGAATTCCCCTCAATCTACAACGCCGAAATCAGTGACTCCTTCTTAGAGAGTAATGTTGCTCCGGAATGGGTCGATTCTGATGCTTGTATGATTTGTTCCGATTTGTTCACAATGATCAACAGAAAACATCATTGTAGAGCCTGTGGTGGAGTCTTTTGTGGTAAGCATACCTCACATTCTTTGGCCTTACCTGATTTTGGTATCACAATTCCAGTCAGAGTCTGTGATAATTGTTACGAACTGAGAAAGTCCAAGACAAAGCATCATCATCATCATTCTAAAAAGAAGTCACAAAAGTCGATCTCTGCACCAGAAGAGGAGGACGATGACTTGAAGAGAGCAATTGAGTTATCTTTGAAAGAAAGTGGTATCACTCCTGGTCCAAGTAAGATTCCTCAACTGATAAGTACAGACAATCCTACCGACGAAGAAGATGAAGACATGAAGGCTGCAATTGAAGCCAGTTTGACAGATTTGAAAGTTTCTGAACCATCTCTGCCACTGGCAGTTGCTGCTGAAGAAGAGAATCCTTACTCTAGTTTCATGCCGACTAGCACTGACTTTAAGGCTCCAACTACTAATTACCTGCCACCACCACAACAGCAACAGCCACCAAGAGCCAGTGTCTCGGCACCACTGCAGCCACAGCATGAAATGGTCACAATGACCGATGAGGAAAACATTAATTTGTTCGGTAACTTACTTGAGAGATACAAGAATTCCGATCAATATAATCTCTACCAGGACGACCAAGTTCAAACTTTGCATTCAAATGTCATGGCTCTTCGATCAAAATTGAATAGAAACATTGGCGATGCCACTACCAAATACGATCTGTTCGCAGATATGCATTCTAAGATCGGTACAATCATGAGAGTGTATGATGGTATCTTACAGGCTCATATGGATTCGATATACAAGACCCAACAACCAGAGCCTGTGCCTCAACCTCAATATCAATATCCTCCACAACAATATCCACCAATGCCACAGTATAATGCTGCACCACAACAAGAATACTATCATAATGCCAGTCAATCTGTGTCCTCGGTACTGACATACTCGAATCAGGTCTCTGCTCAACCTACGGGAGATCCAATGTCACCTCAACTGGATTACTCCATCCCATCATATCCACCAGTATCACAAGTGGAAACTGAAGACCCACTGCCTAGAACTGGTGATGTCACTACGTCATATGACTTCCCTGAATTGCCACAGTTACCCGAATTAGAAATGCCAAAGGAGGAAGAGAAGAAAGAGGAAGCTCCATTAATTGATCTTTAGCGAACTTCTATATATGTTTCTTTATTAATTATTATCGCTAGATAAGCAAATCTCTAGACACCCGAGGTGACAAGACATGTTCACTCGGCGCACGTTCCAGTAAAGCCAGTAATCTCGAATCTTCAATAATCTTATCCCAGTCTGAACGGATGACAAAGAAGCATTGTAAGGAACTGGTGAAGAACAACGCTACTACTAAACCCATCCAAAGACCATACAAGTCGAAGTTGAGTTTGAATGCAAATAAGAACCCCGCTGGAAGGGCAACGCAGTAGTAAGAGAACAAGTTCAAGTAACCACCGATCTTTTGACGACCTTGTCCACGCAAAGCTCCTGCTGTGATACAATTGAGACAATCACTAATCTGGTAGACAGCACCCAAGATCAATACCTTACCTGCGAGATCGATAACATCAGCATCAGAGGAGAATAACGATGCCATTTTGTATCTGAATGCTGTCAAGATGGTGGCATTGAAAGAGGCAAGGACAAGAGAGGCAACCATGGCAGATCTTGTAGCAATGATAGCAGCTTGTTTGGAAGCTGAACCGATATACCAAGCGACACGAGTGGATGAAGCAATTCCAACAGCAAATGGGATCTGGTACAACAATACACAAGTCGTGGATACTATCGATTGAGCCAGTAAGGCGACAGTACCGAATTTGGAAGTAGCGAATGTGATGATTTCAAAAGCCAACCACTCTGCTTCAACCATCAAGACTCCAGGCCCAGCAAGACTCAACATTCTAGACCAATTTCTGAAGCCATCTTTGGTGAAACCACACCAACATTGGTAACCGTTGATGAAGTAAGTGTAAGCGATCAAGATGATTGCCATAAGCCAATTGGTGATAGAGACAGCTACTGGAGCACCGATGAAACCGAGACCGAATCTCTTGTCCCATACGAGGAAGTAGTTCAAGAATATGTTGATTGGGGCACATAGGATCAAGACATAGGTTGAAGCTTCAAAGATACCTTGAGCTTGTAAGTAATGCTTACCATTCTCAAAGATGACGAAACTTGGGAGTCCGATGAACAACACTCTCAAGTAAGTGGCTGCAAGTTTGCATAATTGCGGATCGCCAATAAGGAATGTCAAAATTGGTTCGGCAAATACCACCCATAACAAACCGATCGGAATCAACAAGAGCATCAAGAAGTAAGTGCATCTTAAGAAGTGGACACCGACCATTCGAAGGTCACCACGACCATACGATTGAGGACATAATGTGTCTAACAGAGTCAGAGAACCTTGAATCAATGCATATGCAGAGACATTCAGGGTCATCGACAGCAACGAAACTGCTGCAAGTTCTGACTTTCCAAGCTGACCAACACTGAAGACAGAAGCCACCGTTAAGGAGTATTGTAATAAGAATGTGATGATTAAGGGAACAGAGTATTGTGTGAGTTTTTTGAGCTCGGCCAGATAATCTGTTTCAATCGGCATAATTGCAGATCCCGCAGGTCTCTTTGTGCTTGTGAAAGAGCTTCTTCTGCTGTGTATGAAGGAAGCGATCTCTCCATCAGTGATAGTGGCACCATAAGTCGGAGGCATCAGAGGAACCGTGTTGGATGAATTTGTTGGATATAAAACCGGAGAGAACGGAATATCGAGCAGCTCTTCGAGAAGTGGTGTACGAGACGTATGATCTTCCGAATCAATCGATAAGCGTCTCTGCTGATTCACAAGGGCTCTAGCCGAACTGACAGCATTAGCTGAATTGTCAAAGATGGACGACCGTCTCATAGTTGTTGGAGAGGAAGAAAGGATCTTTTGGTAAGCATTAGCTTCCTCATCATCTGTCAAAACCATTTTGGTTCTATGTAGTCAATATGTGGGTCGACAAAAGAGAGAGAAAAAAACGTGATGGAAAACAACGATAAGATAAGCTCCGGCTTGCAGTGTTTTTTTTCCTGTCTCGGTTTACCGATATACATAAGATTACATCATAAATTGCTCCACTTCCATACCACAATCTAAGCATCTCTTTTTAACCATTCCCTCTTCCAGTCCCGGAATCAGTACAGGTGCTGACCAAGTATGTGTATGAGCGTCATCAATCCCACTTCTCAACTTTCTGGTGTACTCTTCAGCTCTCGTTCTTTTCCTCATCTCCTTCAACTTCGTCTCGAATTTTTTATCTCTTCTCTTCACTCTCTGCTCCTCTCTTCTCTGCCATTCCTTATCTAACCCCTCTTCACCTCCCCATTTCTTGAATGCCACCTCTTCCACCTGATATCTCAAGAACAACTGCATACGAGAATACGTTCCGGAATAGGGATTAGGCTTCTCCAATCTCTTCAATAACTTCTCGTCCTTCAACTCAGGGTCCGTTAAAAAATAGTCCTCTCTACATTCGGTCTTGGTCAATAACGAGTACTTCTCCGGGTTGTTCTCCTTGCAATTCTTGCAAACACGACAATCAAAGATCGTCAATAGTTGCTGATCAAGGTCAATAGACCCACAGTCCTTACACTTAGGCATCTGAGATATATCAACTGGTGGCAATGGGTCAGTGATAATCTTGGACTTTTGCTCTTCCTTCCATTGCTCCAAAGTCAACTCATCTTGCAGTTTAGCCTTCGGATCATCAACAATGAACCCACCATAATTATCCTTCATAGCTGAGAAATCATAGTCAATGTAATCCGCCTTCCTCACAGATGCTCTAATGTGATCGTAAGGTCGTTTCTTGTTCTTATCAGTACTCTCCTCCACTCCGGGCCGTATACCTTTCGAAGCATCTCTAAAATTGTTCCGAAGTTGTTTCTGTCTCTCCAACAGACGCTGCCTGTTCCTTTCAATCTGCAGTTTCTGTTCTGGCGTCAACTGGATACGAGGGCGATCCGATGTTGCCTCTGACGGTTTCGCCACACGTCCAGCTTGACGAAGTCTTTCAAGGGCTTTCCTCCTATTGGCCTCCTAGACAAATGTTAGTAAATATATCTCAACATCGTCTGTTACATCTTACTTACTATTTTCAGTTGAATATCAGAGTTCATCTTCACTATGGATTATTCAAATTCTTACTCATCGCATAAAATTGTAGAAAAAAAAGTTACCATTCAGAGCACATTACGAATTTATTCCACTACTTAAAACGCATCCATTGTGTAATCATGCTCGATACCTGGTGTGACACTGGAGATGAATTTCAAGAAAATGACAAGATATTGATCGACTCTGATGATAGTAGAATCTTCTTCCACAGTTTCCCATTCCTCGTCCACAGTAGCTTCGTCATCCAGTGAATCCTTATTCAAGCCCAACTTGGAGATACCCTCAGCTATGTTCTTCTCAGTTCTCTCTTCATTCTTTCTCTTCAGTGCGGCAGCAGCTCTGTTCATCAACACCTTCATCACTGTAGCATGTCTACAAGGATGAATCGAGACCGACGTGGTATTCGATAAAAATGGAGCCTTCTCGATGGTGGCGGTCTTATGCCTATAATCTGGAACGATATCCTCAAACATCTCCTTCGGAGAAAGTGGACTGCCACTGGCATTGAACCCAACAAGATACATCTTTGGAACTCTATAAGAAGTGGAATATGTGATGTAGAGATTGTAGGTTCTCTTCTTATTATTGACAGTGGTTTTCACTTCGTCTTCACCTTCATGGTCTTCGGCAGTTTCATCTATGAGATCATCGATATCGTCATATTCCTCATCGGAGCTTATCTCCTTGACTGAACTCTCGTCCTCCACTTCACCTTCCAGTGCCCCTTGTGACCCTGGTGGCGCCTTATGTTTTGGTGCAACAGAGGTGGCGGTCCACAGTTCTGAGTCATCATCGTCGTCACTTCCAAGGTCAATCTCCTCTTCCATTGCGCCTTCTTGATCAACACCAAGATACGATTCCGCTCTCACATAGGATGGAACATGTCTTGTAACAAGGACCTGCTTGTTATCTGGTAAGAAGTCCCTCTTCTTATGGGCGGGAGCTGGCGCCCACAGCCAGGTGGGGAACTTATAAACTAAGTAATCACCGGCAGCAATGAACTCCTCAGGAGTAATCTGACCTGTCTCACGAAAGGTCGAGGTATGCGACACTGGAGTCAAGTATTCTCTCCATGAACTGAACGTTGACCTAATCATTGTTGTACTAGTAGACTAAGAAATAAGGAGATGACTATATTTATTTTTTTCTACATTTATTTTATCTTGCGCGATGAGAGAAGGAGTAGTGTATTGGCCCTGGGCTAGGTACTTGGCTGGGTGTTCGGCTTGGTCACGGATCTTCAATTGGTTGCGAAATTCAACTCAATTCCATATAATGAAGCTTTCTGTGGTTGCTCTGACCTTTTCCTTCCTTCCTTTTGCGGCTGTATAGGTTTCTCTATTCGTCAAGTCATCACCAGTTAATGGCTAGCAGATTAAGGGAATGGAGCAATTTTCTCCAATTGGTAGATGAACTGACTATGACTAATCTACTATCTTAACTCGCTCATCAACTTAAATATCTTCTTCCCTCCCTGTCTCTATGTACTTTTGACACCATCAAGCTTATCTTTGACACATGCGAAAAAAAAAATTAGTGCGCCTAAAATTTCATTATTTGTTCTCTATCACCACTCAACTTTAAGGTATGTCTCTTAGGAATAGAAAGCAGGCCGACCGTGTGGCCGAGGCTGATGATGCTCCTATAAAGGAAGTAAAAGTCGAGATCAATAAAACTCGGAAGGAAAAGCACTCCAAGGAGAACACCTCCATCTGGAAATCCAAGAGATTGATGTTTATCATCGGAGCTCTCTCTGGTCTTCTCGTTGCCGTTTATGTCGGAGCACGTCAAGCCCAACCTGAACTTTTCGAAGATTTTGACTCAATTATGAATTTCGACAACCTTGCCGGGTATTTTGAGGATTTCAAAGATCTGCTTCCTTCTAATCTTCAAGGTTTCTTGAAGGACGCGCAAGGTAACGAAGGTTTAAGAGATCCGACGGAATCATTTGCTGTTGGTAAGTATATGAAAGACTTGAATGCCACAGCCAAATATCCAGTCATTATGGTTCCAGGAGTTATCAGTACCGGACTTGAATCCTGGTCCTTAGAAGGTACTGAGCAATGTCCTTCGGAGCCTCACTTCAGAAAGAGATTATGGGGGTCTTTTTATATGTTGAGAACGATGGTCCTTGATAAGGCTTGTTGGTTGAAACATGTAATGTTGGATCCGGAAACCGGGTTAGATCCTCCAGGAATCCGATTGAGACTGGCTCAAGGATTTGAGGCTCTGGATTTCTTCATGGCTGGTTACTGGATCTGGAATAAAATTCTCCAAAATTTGGCGGTCATTGGATACGGTCCAAACAACATGTTCAGTGCTTCTTACGACTGGAGATTATCATACTTGGATTTGGAGAGAAGAGACGCCTACTTCACCAAATTGAAGTTGCAAATCGAAACCACCAGACACAAAAATGGTGAAAAGTCCATTCTTGTAGGTCATTCCATGGGAGCCCAGGTCATTTATTATTTCATGAAATGGGTGGAGCTGGAAGGTGAACACTTTGGAAATGGTGGGCCTTCGTGGGTCAATGACCATATTGCCCTGTTTATAGATATCTCTGGATCTTCTCTTGGAACTCCAAAACTGGTTCCTCTGTTACTTTCCGGAGAAATGAAAGATACTGTCCAATTGAATGCCTTGGCTGTTCAAGGTTTGGAGAAGTTCTTTTCTAGACGTGAAAGACTTGACATGTTGAGGACTTTCGGTGGAATTGCCAGTATGTTACCAAAGGGTGGTGAAACTTTATGGGGAAACTTCACTGGTGCTCCAGATGACCAATTCCTGAAGACTGCTGAGAACAATGAAACTTTCGGAAAGTTTATCAGATTCGATAACAACATCGGAACCTTATCTGAAAGAGATCTTACTGTGGCTGAGAGTATCGACTTCTTACTCGAGAACTCTGAAGATTGGTTCCGTGAAAGAACGTTGGAACATTATTCCTTTGGTTTGGCACGGACTAAGGAAGAACTTGAAGCCAACAATCAAGATTACAGTAAATGGGTCAACCCATTAGAAGCAGCTTTACCTAACGCTCCTGATTTACAGGTCTACTGTTTCTACGGGTTTGGAAATCCTACTGAAAGGGCCTACCATTACAGAGAAGAAGAGAACAAAGATATCACCAGATTGAATGTCTCCATTCAAGCAGAGGGACAACAACCTGTGTTGTTAGGAGAAGGAGATGGTACCGTCTCTTTGATGACCCACCTGATGTGTCACAAGTGGAAGGAAGAAGGTAACATCTATAATCCAGGTGGAGCAAAAGTCAAGGTAGTGGAGATCAAGCATGAACCAGATAGATTCGATATTAGAGGTGGACTGAAAACTGCAGAGCACGTCGATATCCTTGGATCACTGGAATTGAACGAATTGGTATTGAAAGTAGCTGCCGGTATGGGAGATGAAATAGAAGAAAGAATCATCACCAACTTAGACAAGGTCGTTGCAGGTCTTGATTTTTAAATAATGCGAGTTAACTCACTGTGTAAAATTGAATCACAACGCGAGTTTTTTTTCTGGCTTCTCTTGCTTAATATTATGGGCGTAGGCTTCCCTTAAAGGCAAAACGTAAACTTTGTACGAGCGCGTTTTTTTTGTTGTTTGTTTGTTTTGTTTTTATGTATGCGTGTATCGAGAAATACTAGCACAGGTCATACTTATATATATAAGTCAAGGTCACAAAAAGATCCCTTGAGTGTGTTAAACGTCATTGAGCTTTTCTACCTTTCCCAATTGTCATAACCAGGGACTTTACGTTTGACATTTGCCTGTTGTTCTCTCCATTGTACCTGAACACCCCCTTTTTTCTTAATTAAGAACCAGGCTCATCCTCTTTGCATTCATGTCAGTCACAGCACATCAACATACTCCTTCTAATGGAAGATTACCTCTTCTGTCTGTTAGTGGATCTCAATTGAATGCTAGACTGCTCACCTCCACCTTGACGAGTAACTTCAAGAACATCATGAACAAAACCCCTCAATTGAAGCGGGCTATGACTGTTGATTTGGCCAGTTTACCATTTGCCAAGAAACAAAGGGTCTCTCACGAGGCCTCTGACATGTTACCTAGTCCTCTGTCCACTCCAAAGACCGAGTTTGCTCCTCTTCAAATGTCGGATCTGAGAGAACTGCAGATCTCCATCTTGAAGGCTCGTTTACAAATGGCATATTATAAGGTAAAGAACCAAAAGACGGAGATCCCTGCCAAGCAGTTGGTCGATGCCTTCAGTAAAGAACAAACCAGAAACTTGGCCAAGTTTAAATCCTCGACAAGGACTCCAATGTTGAAGAGAGCCAAGACCGATCTTTTGGCTTCATCGACTCCAATTCCTCAATCCTCTATGTACAAAAAGAGTTATGGAGTTCTCGATGCCAGAAGAAGTTTCCAAAAGTCGGTCACATTCAAGGTTCGTTCCAAGGCTACTAAAACCAAGTCTGCTTTTGTTCCTCTGCTGTCCTTCGCTACTTATACCACATCATCACCATCCAAATTTGCCATTGGAAGTTTGAACTCGCAAGCCCCTATCAAGCTCAGTAGACTGTCCACTGCAGACTCCAAGAGAGCATTGAAGGCCCCGGGAACGAAATTGCCTTCCTTATCTGAGGTCACTGCCAATATGAAGACTTCGACTCCATTACCGAAAACGTTACCCCTTCCACAACAGCAACAACAACAAGCAATGAACTTGTTAACACCTGTGAGAAAGAACTCACTGACCAAATCCGAGTCAAACCCACAATTAATGTCCAGCCCTTCCAAATTGATGACCACCCCGTCATCAATGGGAGCAGCCAAATCCTTGTTGCAATTAGCTTTGTTCAACAAAGAATGAATTTTATTTGAAACGACAATCTTTATTTCATCACAGCACTATTTGCATTGTACTTTGCTTTCGAAAGAAGCTGAAAATCCCATCACCTCATTTGTATTTGTTCTTTGTCTTAATAGTATCATTTTAAAAGAATCTATGTTGTCTATAAACACTATCTAATCTATTCTTTCTTATTCTTCTTTGGTTTCAGGAAGGCTTCCACTCCGATTCCTCCGAAGACCAAACCTACTCCAAGCCATTGAAACCAGTTCAACAGATGACCGAAAAGGATCACGCTCAATAACATGGAGAACATCTTTCTTGTCACGGTGACGGTCACCAACACAATACTGTCGAATTTTTCCAAAGTGATGAAAATGAATATCTGTCCTATAGAGCCAAAGACGGCAAATAACAACACATTGTAGAGGCATTCTGGGTGTTTGTAGACGAATTCGAGAAAGTAATGCACCTGGTCAGTGCATACCAAAGTATAGATGGTTGTCAAAGAGCATGTCAACATATTCAATCCCGACATCAAATGACCTCCAGTGATTTTCTCACTTGGAGATGAGGCAGGTAACTTGAATAACAGATCTTGAGTCGAGTTGGTCAAGCCGTCCAAGAACATGGAACTGACCAAATAGGCGAGTCCGAGGAACAAACTGGAATCGTCGGAACCCAGAAGTGAGGCGCTCTTGGAACTGGACTTGGCCATCGTGAAAATCATCACCCCCAATGTAATACTCAACAGCACCAAGATTTTATGGGGAGGAAATCCTCTACCAAAGACCAAGAATTGAACCATCATCACTGGGATCAACTTACATGATTTGGCGAGTAAATAGATCAAGTAATTGACATGTTCCAAAGATTTCAATCCCAATGGCGAGGAAATACTTTGAGTTGTACTGATGATGATGAAATATTTGAGGACTGTGTAATTGACTGTTCTAGACTTTGAATCATAAAATACACTCGTTGGTGTCATCATCTTCCCACTTTTGATCGAAAGGTATACGGTACCACAAATACAGGCAAACATCAGTTGAATCAGATTGACCACCAAGGGCAGTTTGAACACTTCCTCTTCAACACCATATCCAGTAGTATTGATCCGTTCTTGTAAAATCGACCACGTTATGAAGGAAACATAGATCCCCACTACACAAAGGACCAAAGACCCTATCGAACCGGAGCTCTTCGGTGTCGTATCTTTACTCTGTGCCATTCTTCTTTTTGGTGTGTTCGGCTGATCTTACGTGGAAAGTTTCGAAGACAAAAAAAAAGTTAGTAAAGAAATTAAAGCACCCTGAGATGAGCATATAGAGAAGATGGTAAGTAGTGATGGAGAGTAACATTAGGACTGGACTAACTTTATAGGTGTTACCCATACTAATAGGAGTAGGTGTGACCGTGGTTGCCGTTACACTGCGATCGGCGATCCATGCCATGAAACGATATCGGGCCCTAACGCCCTCCATGATCCTCGCACTCAATGGGATATCACTTTCTGATATAAATGCACTGTTCAAAAAGAACACCACACCAAAAGACTATGAACTCCAGAAACGATTTGCACTGTATCCTGGGGGATTTCAAAAGAAAATGACTGAAAGTGAACTGTTACTCATATTAGACATCAATAACCAAGAAATCATGAAATTGGATCAACGCATGCTCAAGACCAAACATCGGCAAGCCATGTTACGTAACCATCCGGATAAGGGTGGAAGCCCATACGTTGCACAAAAGATCAATGAACTGAAAGAGGTACTAGAAAAGGGTTACATAGTTAATAAATAGCATGAGAATAACATTAATTTTAAAAGTTTCTATTTGGTGGCGGTGGAGGGGGTGTCGACGATTGAGTGGTGGGCAGGATCGGGGCGGGAGAAGGACTATTATATGTACTGTTGACTCCTTCTATGAAGGTATGTGACGCCATTCTCCGTCTTCTACTCTTGACACTACTCATTGACGTGGTCGATGAGCTCTTATTCAAAGTCTCCAACAGAGGAATATCGTTCCATCCCTCCATCAGACCTCCATTTTGTGACGATTGGATTCTCGGCTTTGGAACGGTAGTACCACCAGACTGCGTGGATGGTGGTGGCGGTGGCGGTATTGTTGACATCGATGACATACACGTAGAGTTTCACGTTTCAAAGGCCCGGAAAGAAAAAAAAAAGTAAATCGTACAGAAAGAGACAAATACGAGGCGATAATGTATGCTTTTCCCATCTATATATAGATCATGATTCTTGTAATTCGAGCAGAGTTGATAGGACTTTTTCTATTGATGGTCTTTCCAGAGGGTTCAATACAAGGCACGCTGAGATCAAATTCTTGATCTCGTCACTGTAAATGTCATTTCTAGGGAACGACCAGTTACCACTACTGATCAGTAAGGTCATGTTAGCACCGTTCTCCAGTTCTTCTCTCTCGAAGGGCGACAATCCGTAGAGTAACAGATATAAAGTGCATCCCAAAGACCAAATGTCGATCTTCTCGTCTAATTTCAGTCCTGGATCTATGTCGAGCAATTCAGGGGCTCTATATGGTAAAGTACAATGTTCTTCTGCTAATTCCTGCATGGTGACCAGTTGGGCTCTATTTTTAATAGTCACGTGAGCTCTGGTACATGAGCCCAAATCACAAAGGACTGGGATACCATCTTGGGAGATCATGACGTTGGCCGGTTTGATATCACGATGGGCAAAGGGGATGGTGGTTTGTAATTCTGTCAGTTCCTCCAATTCGCCTGCTTCGTCTTCGTCATCACTGGCCAATAAGATCTCGTTTTCTCCGTTACTGGCCGTGTCATCCATTACATCTGGACGGGTCGAATTCATGAGATCTCTTGTCATTGTTAAGGAGTTTCGCTGAGTAGCTGAGCTCGTTACATGATGCCTATGCATGGATTGTAAGCCTCTGCAGATTCCAATAAACAATCTCAAGGCTTCCAGTTCTTCTATATGTGTTCCATTCAATGCGTTCTTGGTGATAATGTCTTGTAAGGATCCGGCTTCGAAGTACGGAAGTAAGATGTACACTGTTTTAGAACCATCCGGTTCTTGTACAATGCTCGAATCGATGGATCTGATGATGTAGGGACTGCGGAATTCCTTATGATTGTCCACTTCACGCATTGCTAGCTTGACACTCTCGTTGCCGAAGGGACAGCGGATCTTCTTCATGGCATATCTGGCCCCATTGGACAGCTCAACAAGATAGACATAACTGAAACCACCTTCTCCAAGCAATTTGATAATTTTGAAATTCGTCTTATTGATTCGCAATTCGGGACTGAACGAACAGGGAAGACATTGCGTGATTAAATCTAACACAAATGACATGGTAGGTCCAGGTAGTGAATAGCACCTTGTCAAAATAGATTTTATTTTTTTGCTCCGTCTTCTTTTCATTTTCAAAGAGAAGAAAAAAAAGAGAAAACAAAAATTTTCAATACACCTCTTTATAGAATAAGATCATACAAAATGGTAAGTGAGAATTATCAATCATGGGGAGATAAATTACTAACAGACGAATAGTCAATTAGCACATCCAAGCCTAATAATGAATTGCAAGGATTTTCTTTGATCTCTGCACACTCTCATATCTCTGGTTTGGGACTTGATGACAACTTACAACCTAGAGAACAATCTCAAGGTATGGTTGGACAGACCAAACTGAGACGTGCTGCTGGAGTCATTTTGAAGATGGTTCAAGAGGGAAAGATTGCTGGAAGAGTATGTTTGATTGCTGGACCTCCATCTACCGGTAAGACTGCTATTGCCACTGGTGTAGCTGAGAGTTTGGGTAAAGACGTGCCATTTACTCTGATTGCAGGTTCCGAGGTGTTTTCCTTGGAATTGAGTAAGACCGAGCTGTTGACTCAACTGTTCAGAAAGTCCATTGGAGTTAAAATCAAAGAGGAGACCGAGTTGATCGAAGGTGAAGTAGTTGAGATTCAAATCGATAGATCCATCACCGGTGGCCACAAGCAGGGTAAATTGACAATTAAGACCACCGATATGGAAACCATTTACGAATTGGGTAGTAAGATGATCGAAGGATTACAAAAGGAGAAGGTCATTGCTGGAGATATCATATCGATTGACAAGGCCAGTGGGAAGATCACCAAGTTGGGTAGATCCTATACCAGAGCTCGTGATTACGATGCCATGGGACCAGAGACCAAATTTGTTCAATGTCCAGAGGGAGAATTGCAAACCAGAAAAGAAGTCGTTCATACTGTCTCCTTACATGAAATCGATGTCATCAACTCGAGATCCCAGGGATTCTTGGCTTTGTTCAGTGGAGACACCGGAGAAATCAGATCGGAAGTAAGAGACCAAATCAACTCAAAAGTCGTCGAATGGAAAGAGGAAGGTAAGCTGGAGATTACCCCTGGTGTATTGTTCATCGATGAAGTACACATGTTGGACATTGAATGTTTCTCTTATATCAACAGAGCTTTAGAAGATGAGTTTGCTCCTATTGTCATCATGGCCACCAACAGAGGTATTTCCAAGATCAGAGGAACCGATTATAAGGCACCACACGGATTACCAGTGGATTTATTGGACCGTTCCATCATCATCAAGACCGAGTCTTACAATGCTGACGAAATCAAGCAAATCATCTCCATCAGATCCCAAGAAGAAGAAGTAGACTTAAACGCAGATGCCTTACTGTTATTGACCAAAGTAGGTCAAGATACAAGTTTGAGATATGCCACCAACTTAATCAGTGTCTCGAACCAAATTGCATTGAAGAGAAGATCCAATGTGGTTGAGATCAATGACGTCAAAAAGCTGTATCTCTTATTCTTAGATAGCGATAGATCGGTTCAATACGTGGAAGAAAACTCCAAAGAATTCATCAGTGATGACGGTACAGTAGTACTCGGAGCATCATTGACGAATGGAGCAGACCAAATGGACACTACGGCTTAATTAGTTTTCTAGAATTGTTGTTTATTACTCTGTGTTTTTTTATATGTGTAAAGTTTTTATACTATTCAACCACTTCCCTTGGTATTCAATATCAAGGCAATGATCATTCCGTATAAACCCAAGACTTCGGCGAAAATCAAAATCAAGACAATTCCGACAAACAATCTTGGTTGGTGCATGAATTGACGAATACCTTCGTCTCCTACTATTCCAATGGCGTAACCCGAAGAAAGACAAGCAAATCCAACACTCAATCCACACAGCAAATGCATGAACCCATTGAACAATGAATAATTCTCGGTAGGAGTCAAGTCACCAGCAATCAAAACACTCACTACCAATCCATAAACCGATAAAATACCACTCATAACAACTGGAATTAAAGATCTCATAATCAATTCAGGCTTGAAAGTACCGATACCTGCAATACCAATACCAGACTTCAGAGTACCAATGGCTGCACCAGCACAACTTAAAATCATGGCTGCTGCACATCCGGCAAATCCAAAGAATGGAGCAAAGTATGGACTGTATTCATCCCCAGACAATGACATGTTGTACAACCCTTATAAAGATAACCAACTTTTTCTACTTCCGCCTTTTTCACTGCTGTACAAAAAAAAAACTGGCACACTTACTGACACGGAAAAAAGTCATCTTGACAGAAAGTATCTATACTACTTTTTTTGTTTATTATTGTTTTACTTTTTTGTATGTACATTACGGTCTACAGATAGAGAAGAAGATGTCTGTTAACTTACATGAGAAGATCCAGATGAGTGGAGGGGATATCAAGTATTTACAGAAATTGTTTTCTGAGAATGCACATGAGAAGTTGAAAGTGAACTTGCCCTCTTCCTCGCAAAGTACGAAGGATCCTTTAACACTTAAGATCATCGATAATGTGGAGTCCTTTATAAGGGAAATATTCCAGATGTCTCGGTATTCCCTAGTGATAGATGGAGAAGATATGGCTCAATCCAAGGGTCTTGATCATGTTCTTAACAAACCAAAGGAGCGTAAGTATGACGTGGTGTCTTTATATGGCCATGATACTAACATTACAACAGAGATCGAACCATTTGATCTGAGCTTGAATCAGAAATTAAGACAATTGTACCAAGAGGTGGAGAAAGAAACCGTCGAAGTAACACGCCTTCGAAGAGAAGTACCGCTGAAATTACAAAATTCGTATAAAGAGTCCTTGGAAAGGGGATTTGATGTGGCGATGGAAGCTACCGAAGAAGAAGCCGAGGTTCCGGTGACAGAATCAGAAATCATACCAAGATTGGAATCCATAATGGAAGATTACATCGAAACACTAAAACAATTGGCCCATTTGAAAGAAATTGTACCATCTCAAAGTCTCGAACTGAAAAAGATCTCAGACGTGACAGACTTCATACAGCATATAGCGAATAATTCGTAATTAGCCCAAAAAGCTTATCTGAAAAAAAATGTACAAAAAAAATATCGGCAAAAGTACTTTCTGGTGCCGTGCCATATACGACGAAGATGTCTCAAGCTGAATACGAACAACGTCTTGAAGAGTGTTTGAAGACCACTCCAATTGCCGATACTCACAATGATTTCCCATACTTGTTGAGAGTCCAATTACACAACGAAATCCACAACCCTAAGAACGACTTCCATTTTGATGGAAAGTTGCAGAGCCATACCTCTTTGGGTAAGATGAGAAAGGGTAAGATGGGGTTGCAATTCTTCAGTGTCTTCATTGAAAATAAAGGTCCAGATCCCTATTACCAAGACTTCAACATGATCAACAGTGCTGTCAGAGACACCATGGAGCAAATCGACGTCACTAAGAGATTATGTGAAGAGTATCCAAAGGACTTGTGTTTTGTCAGAACTCATGATGAACTGGCTCTGCTGTATCTGGATGGTAAAATTGCCATTACCATGGGTGTCGAGGGATTACATCAAGTTGATTTGTCTCTTGGTGTCTTGAGATTGTACCATGAATTGGGTTGTAGATACATCACTTTGACCCACAACTGTGACAACCCATTCGCTACTGCTCTGTCTTCCGTCACCGGTGGTTTGCCAGATAAGGGATTGACCAAGTTGGGTGAGAGATGTGTCTTGGAAATGAACAGATTGGGTATGATTGTCGATTTGTCCCACGTCAGTTACAACACCATGAAGCGTGCCTTGGAAGTCACCAAGTCTCCTGTCATGTTCTCCCATTCCTCTGCCTGGGAAATTGGTAAGCATGCCAGAAACGTCAAGGATGACATCTTGTTGATGTTGAAGGAGAACGACGGTGTTTGTTGTGTCAACTTCTTCCCAATGTTCTTGACTCCAGAAGACCCTCTGTCTTGTACCATTGACGATGCCGTTGAACATATCTTGCACATTGTCAAGGTCACTGGTTCTTACAAGTACCTCGGTTTCGGATCCGACTTCGACGGTATTCCTCTGGGTCCAAAGGGATTGGAAGACGTCTCCAAGTACCCAGACTTGATCTACAAGTTGATGGAGAAGGGTGCCACCGACGAAGACATCAAGGGTATCATGGGCGGTAACGTCATGAGAGTCTGGAAGAAGAACGAAGAAGTTGCTGCTCAATTGCAAAAGGAAATGGGTGCCACCGGTATCGTCGAAGACAATTGGGATGGTAGAGAATGGAAATTCAGCGAATACGTCCTCAAATTCCCAGAAATCTTCGAAGGCGCTTTCGAAATTACCAAAGAATCTAACATCTTGGTAAAGCACGACGCTCCTCCAAGCAAGAAATGATTTTTCTTTTTCATTTTTTTTTCGTACTCCTGCGCCGCACTCTCTCAGCCTTAAACTTTTTTTTTTTGTATAGAGAAGAAAAAAAAAAAAAACAGAACACGGTAACGATATAAAATTATCAATAACGTAGGACTAAAGATACAAATGCCTTCGGCTGCTCTGTCTATAGTGCAACAATATTTGCATCTTTTCAAGCAATATGTTCCTGTGATAGACGATTATCCACCACTGTTCACTGCTGGATACGTTGCGTTCAATGTGGCAGTGTATTTGATGTCTTTCTTTTTCGATATAAATGATAAGATTGCATTGAGTCCCTGGAGTATTTTCAAGTTGGATCTCAATCGGTTATCTTTATATCCTTTGGGTCATTTGGGATTTTTCCATTTATTCTTCAATATGTTTTCCATTGTCGTGCCATTGGCTCAATTTGAGAAGGAAAACGGTTCTGTTCATTGTGGTATTGTGTTGAATGTCTTAGCCACTATCATTGGAATTCCTTACTGTTTATTGGGTATGTTATTGTACCCTAACACACAAGTCGTTGGCGCCAGTGCTTGGGTATTTGCTTTTTCTGCTTACGAAGCTCATAGACAAAGTCTTATCAAACCAAAGATCACCATCACCAACACCATTCTGATTCCTACTATTTACTCACCATTTGTCTTCTTGATCGGTTGTTCGATTCTTCTGCCAAATTCCTCCTTCGTCGGACATTTATTCGGTATCCTTGCCGGTTATCTGTTGAGTTTCGGCTACCTTTCTAGAATGGTGGAACCTCCTTCCAAGGTGGTCCAATACATCGAGACCAAATTGGACCCAATCATCAACCTCATTCCAGCTAAGTTAAAGTACTATAGAGAAATTGAATGCAAACTGCTCAGAGATGAAAAACTGAAAACTAATCACATTACTGCGGTAGACAATATGGTCTTACCAACGCATAACAGAAAATTTGGTGGTCAGGGTCACGTATTAGGTAGTTAGATCAACCCGTTATATAGGACACTAAAATAAACGCTCAGACCTCCTTAATCGCTTCTGCGAAAGAAGAAAAAAAAAAAACTAAAATCTATCAATCAAAAAAAATAAACAAATAAGTGCTAGTAGGGTCAGGGTTTTTTGGAGAGAGTGATCTATCAGTTGTAATGGCCCCTGGAAAATCCGGTGTTGAGAAGACGAATGCACTTGGGGAGACGCCCGAGTTGAGTCTCAAGGGTTCTCGGTTATCGTTGAAGCCGGTGCTACTGCCCAATGAAATTTCACCAAGGAGAAAGATAGTGCTGAATCAGAAGCTGAAGCTGAAGGAGAGTAATGAGAAGAGTTCATTTGGAGCTCGTCTAAATAAAAAATTGAGCTTGAAAAAGAGCTCACAGGAGAAACAGCCAACGAATGAAAGACTTTTCAGCAAAAGAAGTGGCTCGGAGGGGAGAAAGCGGAGTAGTAGTCCGGTGAAGCAATTACAAAGAAAGATCGAAAAGAAGTTGACATCGGAACCCCAATTGGCTCCGCCAGTGAAAGTAGAGCCTACAGAAATACGATCAAGTATTCTTCAATTGAGTCTGGCCAAAATTACATGTTTTGAGACTGGCGGTAGTCCAAGATCAGACGATACAGAGACGTCCTTTGATATCAATCTTGGATCCTCCACTGGAAGAGTCATTGGGCGTGGACTCTTTGAGATCTACAAAATACAAACAGTGCATTACTTACAATGTGGGTCTGCAGTTCATCCATTGCTTCCTAAATTGAAAGTGTTACGAGTGGGGTCCGACCGGTTTATTGTTCCACTTTCGAATCCAGAACGGTACTGGCTCATCACACTCCAAGGTGATAATGAAGAACAATGGGACCAATTGGGGCAAGTGTTCAAGAAGATCTGTCAATATAGGAACTTGTATTTACCTGGGTCGAGTCCAGTGCAGAAGGACGTGACACCAGACCCGGTTCTGAGTTTGACTCTGAGTCCTATTCTGAATTCGACTGACTTCTTACAAGCACCACATAGACGAAGTTCTGTGTCCTCGGTGTCCACTGATGTGGCGTGTTTCAACTTGACCACCACCAGATCCAATCAATCATCTCTTGATCTGGACTTGGATGAGTTGGAGGAGACTTTGACCGGTTTCAAAGTATCCCATCTCAATGCATTACGTACAAGTGCCGTGGTGGAGGCTCTGAGATCTCCTCTGCTGGACTATTCCCTAAGACAAAAGCCAAGCTTCGATACGTTGTTCTCGAAGCAGAACTCCATTATTCAAAGCGAGATGAGCTGGATGAATTTCGACGAAGAAGATCTGAGACAACTGACCAATTCGGTATTGTTCCTGAACATTTATAAGATGCGCAACGAAGACATGTTACATTCACAGATAAGCCAACAAGACATATATGGATTGGTTAAGAAGGAGACGACACTGGAGAAATCCATGATGGGTAAGTTGTTTGGATGGTAGACGACATCTAAACCGTGTATAAAACGAGGCATTTGAAATTATTTCTTATATACAATGTAGAGAAGGAGCATTACATGACTGGAGCACCTGGGGCACCTGGAATAGGGTTACCGTTGGCATCAATCAAACCTTGTTGCATCATTAACAATTGTTCACTTCCTGCGGTTTCAAATTGCAAACCCAAACCTAACTTGTGGGTGTTTTTGAATTGGTTAATTTCACCACTGAACAAGATGGAGACGGTTGGCAAGACTCTCTTTTCCAAGAAACAGGCAACCTTACCAGTGGAGTCCAATTGACCTCTGAAGACAGATTGTCTGAGCTCGTACTTGGCACCCAAAGTGGTGACACCTTCAAAGACTGGTTGGTAACCGATTGGGATACCTTGAGCATTAGCGATAGGCTTGATGGACAGTTGCAATTGAGTTTCTAAACCAGCTTCGACTTCCTTGGAGACCTTTCTCCAGAAGGAAGCAACCAAAGCACCTTGAGCTTGGATTTGAGCAGAGGCAATCCAGTTACCGTTACTGTTGTAACGACCAACGTAGGAAACAGCAGCATCAGCTGGGAAACCTGGTTGAGCCAGAGAGTAAACAGTCTCTAAACCGATGGCCAACTTTGGAGTGATAGATTGCAACAAAGAAGCAACGGCAACACCGGAGAATTCACCGTCCAAGAAAGATGGGTTAAGAGTCTTCAAGTTGATGGAGTAGTCGTAACCTTGGTAATCTTGCTCCAATTGACACATTGGTTGTTGGTCCTTAGATAATTGTAAAGTAACCTTGGAAGTGTTGAATTTGTCCCACATGTAGTTCAATCTACCAGACAAACCGAATTCGTTGTCCAAGTTGGATTGGATGAATAAGTTGTCAGTAGCGTAAAGGGCACTGAACAGGTAAGGAGGCAATTGTTGCGATCCAATACTCAAAGAGTGAGAGGTTTGGAACAGAGGGCTCATGGAAAACAGCTTGTTCAAATCAGCCTTCAAACCAGTGAAGAAGTATTGGTTTAAAAAGACATCACGAGTAGCCTCCTTGTTCAAGTTCTCGATAGTACCTGGGTTCTCCAAGTTCAAACTAGCTCTGTGTTCAGCTATCGTGGTGTAGACATTGTTCAGAAAGTAGTAAAGTGGGTTGTTCGACCAGAAAGTGGTTTTTGGCTTGGTCTCCAGTTGCAAACCAGGCAATGTTGGAATATTCAAATTCTTGTAATCCCCCAACGGTAATTGTCCAGACATCTTTGATGAACAAGTTAAGCTATTCCAACTTTTTCTCTTTTTTTGTCGGTTCCTAAAAAAAGGTTTGTTGAAAAAAAAATTAAAATTTTTCCTTTCAGATTTTCCCTTATAATATACACGACCTTACTTAAAAAAACGGTTAAAGGTGGGGTAGATCTATAGATCCATCTCTACGTCATTTGTGGTTTGATTTTCTACTCCAACCTTTTCCAGTAACATTTCCTTGAATTGCAACAATAGGAGTCTAAGATGTTGTTAGTAAAGTTATTCAAGTGATTTTTAATTGCATTTAACATACCTCTTCTTATCTGCCTTCTCATTGATCATCTCAATTCTAGCCAATCTTTCTTCTGTGGACTCATTCAATCCGTCTATGGAGTTAAGGGAGCTCTTGAGTTTGTTTATCCTGAGTCTTAATCTACCAATCTGTAGAGATGTTAGTATTAGTGTACATTAATATGACGTCATGGTTTCACATACCAGATTATCAAAGTCTTTGGGGGAGATTTTGCCCAATTTGAGATTCTCCACCGTTTCGAATAGTATGGGTATCAAATCAATTGACTCTATTTCTTCCAATGCTGCTTCGGACTTCTCTATCTGAGATAACAATTCATCTTGCTTTTGTTGTAAAGTGGGAGTCGCGCTACGGCCAGTGGTAGTGGCAACAGCGGATGAAAACGGCTGTGAAATAGCCCTGTTCATTGGTGTCGAATTCATGGAACTCATCTTGTAGATCGGACGTAAGGATCTACTGCTCGTATACGTCTCTATAGAGAGTTGTATGTCTTAGGTTTTTTTTTTTATTTGTTTGTCGTTCATTCGTTTACTACAGGGGAAAAATATAAAGAGGGCGCGATGGAGTGAAAAATAAAGTCAACATAGAACCTCGAGAGACAATGAGACTGTTCGCTATTGGTTTGATATCCATATACCTGATTTTCCAAGCGTTTGACTGGGCCTTTTACAATTGGCTTCCTTCGAACTACGTTTTTGACCCGGTTAAGCTCCAAGAGATCTCACAAGAGGTGCTTGCCAGACATCCGGATCAGAACATCACCGCCATTTTCTACGATCTCGGCGCTTCTTTACAACAAGAATATGGAGACTTAATTAACGATTTCAACACCGAAGACTGGTTCTACAATAATCTGGGTAACGCCATGGGTACCATGTTCATTCTCCATGCTTCCATTTCCGAGTACCTTATTTTCTTCGGAAGTGCCATTGGTACCGAGGGACATTCCGGTATTCATTTTGCCGATGATTACTTTACTATCTTGAAGGGAAAACAGATGGCCGCCTTGCCTACCAGCTTTGTTCCTGAGATCTACCTTCCGGGAGACCAACATCACATGATAAAGGGAGAAGCCAAACAATACGGACTGCTGCAGGAAACGTTCCTGTTAGAATTGGCTCAAGGATGGATCCCATCGATGTTACCTTTCGGACTCTTCGACTGCATTTTCTCCACCTTAGATATTCCAACCTTCATTAGAACTCTGTACTTCACCGGTAAGGACATGGGTAAAAACTTACTTAGAGGGAAATTTTAGACTTATGTAAGATAACACGGATCACCAAAATCCATATTAATCACCACAGAAATGGATAATCAGCATCTGATGCAGTTGCAGTATGCTGTGCTGTACTAATAAATTTAGAGCTTTTTTTTTCTTATGTGTTACGCACCTGATACTCATTACCTGACTTTTAACACTGCAGGGTGGAGTGGTGTCCAAAGCTAAAAAAAAACAAAAAGTTTTTCTTAGTAGAGAAGCAATAAGCTGAGCGCTGCGCAGGAGAATCTCACCAGAAAGTTTTCAAGCCAAAAACAGCAGATGATCTTCTTGGTTGCGAGAATTTAAACCGAGTACTTTTCCACAAAAATTGTTCAATTCTTAATTAAATATTTGTACAATCGAGATGACTACGTCAAAAATTCCGTTGTTCAACGGAACTTCGTACTACAAGATACCAGTTGGTAGTGCGGAGCAGTTGAGCCAGACATTACAATTTTACAAGGAGATAGTTGGATTTGAAGTCAAGGACCAATCGGACACTGGGGCCATCTTGTCTCAAGTTGGTACCAGTGAGGTCACTTCAATTGAGATCCAATTGGATCCTAAGATTCGGAGTTCCACTCCTGAGCCATTACCGGAACAAGATTGGAGATCTTTACAGAGTATGATGTTCTTCAAATCGGGCGAGTTGGTCCGTTTGCTTAAACAGTTCAAGGCCAAAAAATTTGAATACCAAGCATTACCTAACGAATTGAGTCCAATCGAGTTATACGTCAAGGATCCGACCGGATCAGTTGTCGGATTCACTACCGTCGATAATGCCTTCGGTGTTAATCCAAGCAATCTGAGTACCTTATTGAAACCATTGGAACTCCTGCTGGTACCGGAAAAGCCTATATCGAATGCGAGTGATCTTCTTTCGACACCGGATTTGAGTCACAAACTGAGAAACATCGCCGTTATGACCTCGGGTGGTGATGCTCCGGGTATGAACGCCAATGTTCGTGCCATCGTTAGAACGGCTATTTACAGAGGATGCAAACCATTTGCAATTTACGAAGGTTATGAAGGATTGGTAAGTGGAGGTGATTATATCCGTGAGATGCATTGGCAAGACGTCAGAGGTTGGCTTGTGGAAGGAGGTACCAACATTGGAACGGCCAGAAACAAGGAATTCAGAACATGGGAAGGTCGTTTGAAAGGTTGTAAGAACTTGATCGAGGCCGGAATCGACGCCTTGATTGTCTGTGGTGGTGACGGTTCCTTGACTGGAGCTGATTTGTTCAGAAATGACTGGCCAAAATTGATCCAAGAGTTAAAGGACAATGGTGAAATTACCGAGGAACAATATGTCAAGCACCAACATTTGAATATTTGTGGTACCGTCGGTTCCATCGATAACGATATGTCTTCCACTGATGCCACTATTGGTGCTTACTCTTCTTTGGAGAGAATTTGTCAAGCCATTGATTATATCGATGCCACTGCCAACTCGCATTCTCGTGCCTTCGTTGTCGAAGTCATGGGAAGACATTGTGGTTGGTTGGCCTTGATGGCAGGTATTCTGACCAGTGCCGATTACATCTTAATTCCAGAAAAGCCTTCTTCTACCAAGGGATGGCAAGATCAAATGTGTGAGATTGTATCGAAGCACAGATCCAAGGGTAAGAGAAAGACTATTGTCATTGTAGCTGAAGGTGCTATTACTGTTGATTTAGAGCCTATTTCTTCTAAGGATGTCAAGGATGTCTTGGTCAACAGACTTGGACTTGACACGAGAGTCACCACTTTGGGACATGTTCAAAGAGGTGGTACCGCCTGTGCCTATGACAGAGTCTTGGCTACCTTGCAAGGTGTCGAAGCTGTTGAGCTGGTTTTGGAATGTACCCCAAGTACTCCATCTCCAATGATTGCCATCGATGAAAATAAGATCGTCAGAAGAGGATTGATGGAAGCTGTCAAGTTGACCAAGTCTGTCCTGGAGCTGATTGAGAGCAAAGATTTCGACAAGCTGATGAGTTTGAGAGATTCCGAGTTCGTCGAACACTTGGGAAACTTCATCGCTATGAACTCCGCCAACCACAACGAGCCAACCTTGCCTGTAGAGAAGAGAAAGAAGATCGCCATCGTCAACGTTGGTGCTCCAGCTGGTGGTATGAACAGTGCAGTTTATTCTATGGCCACCTACTGTATGTCCAGAGGACACGTTCCATATCTGATTCACAATGGTTTCAGTGGTTTGGCCAGACACGAATCTGTCAGATCTGTTGACTGGTTAGAGATTGAAGGTTGGAACTCTCTTGGTGGTTCCGAAATCGGTACCAACAGAACCTTGCCTGAAGAGGCCGATATCGGATTAATTGCCTACTACTTCCAGAAATATCAATTCGACGGTTTGATCATTGTCGGTGGATTCGAGCTGTTTGTCTCTTTGGAACAATTGCAAAGAGCCCGTGCCAGTTTCCCACTGTTCAGAATCCCAATGGTTTTGATTCCAGCTACCATCTCCAACAACGTTCCAGGTACCGAGTACTCCTTGGGAAGTGACACCTGTTTGAACTCCTTGATGAACTACTGTGATGTTGTCAAACAATCTGCTGCTGCTACCAGAGACAGAGTCTTTGTTGTTGAAGTCCAAGGAGGTAACTCCGGTTACATTGCCACATATGCCCAATTGGTCAGTGGTCTGCAACTGTCTTATGTTCCAGAAGAAGGTTTATCTTTGGGTCAGTTGGAAATGGATATCAACTCTTTAAGAGAATCATTTGCCAATGACGAAGGAACAAGTAGATCTGGTAAGTTGCTTATCAAGTCTGAGAATCTGTCTAAGGTCTTGACTGCCGATGTCATCTCCGAGATCATCATGGAGGAGGCCAATGGTAGATTCGACTCCAAGACTGCCATTCCAGGTCACGTGCAACAAGGTGGAATCCCATCGCCAATGGACAGAACTCGTGCTGCTAGATTTTCTGTTAAGGCTGTAGACTTCATCGAGAACAACCCATTCCAACCTGGTAAGCACACTGCCGTTGTCTTGGGTATCGAGTCCAACCATTTGAAGTTTACTCCAGTAAGACTGTTGTACGACTTTGAGACTTTATTGAGCAAAAGAATGAGAAAGCTGGTATTCTGGGAGGATGTCAGAGAAATCGCCGATATTCTTGTAGGAAGGACAAAGGCCTAGACTGTTTGATATTTATAGTTTACTAAATTAATTTCATGTTTGATGTTTTACTTGCTAGTCTTTTGTAAAAAAACGGGTTATATTTTATATATCGGAAACTCTCAAGATTGAGCACAACTTATCAATTTAAAGAAATTTAAAGAATAACCGTTGATCGCTTTAGGGTCATCTGAATTGTATATTACCCAACTATGTATACAAGTTTATTTATTGTGCAGCCTTAGGGGTGAAGAATTCCTCCAGCTCGTCATCGGAGATGACTATTGGCGATTGAGCAGGAACATCATTTTTTGGCTTTTTGGTAGGCGTTGTCAAGTTAAAGACTAGCGGATGCTTTCTGTATCCAAATGTTGCGGATTCATTTGATGGTGCCTGCGGGATATGTTCTGTCGTCTTTTGCTCCGATGGAGGTTGTTCCACCAAAGACCGCATAGGAACAGGAACCACTGGTTCATGGACTGCCATTGGTAAAGGTGGGATTGGCTCAGGAGTGACAAGAGTTTCAGGAACCGGTGCTACAGCTGCTGGCATCAGTGGAAGAGGTGCCTCTGCAAGCTTGTACTCAACATTGTAATCCACAGGTTTTTCTGGAAGTTTAGGCAAATTCAAGGTCTTAATCAGCTCAGCGATATCCCTCTTTGCGAGCTTTGATTTCAAAGGACTATCCCCAACAACAGAGCCAAGTGGCATATCATCCATCTTGATGCCGGTACGACGTTGGTGAGCCTCTAACATCACTAAGTAAAGACAGTAGTATGTGTCATCAACATAAGCCGTCTGCGAGAATCCGTTCGACAGCCTCTTGATTTCTCCAAAGTCAGTGAACAAGTAAAGCAATCTTTGGTCGTTTTCATCATCGAATTGACTGTTCTTTTCGTTGATATACTTGTTGAATTCTTTGGAGAACAGATTGAATTTCAAATAGTGGATCGTAGCAATTGCTCTTTCACTGTAATTGGCATCAATACCATTATATTCTCTAATGAGATCACAGATCTTCTTAGTGGCGTCACCCCAAGCGGTCAAAAGCTTTATGATACTTGCACCAAAACGACGTAACTTTTTACCCAATGCCATCATAGAGACCAAATCCTTGGCGGCAAAGAGAACTTCCATAGTAAAGGTCACATACTGGAAATTGTAACTGAAATGCTTTCCAGGTCTTTCCAAATCTGGCTTCCAAATTGTCACCAAATTCTTCACAGTTTGCTTCAAGTTTATCAATGAAAGCATTTCCTCTCTTGCTGCCAGCACGTCATGGAGAACATGATACTGAATCTTGGCCACACGGTAGTGAGGTTTGTGTTGCCAATTTTTCTTATCAATAGCCATAATAGCCTTAAGAGCACCAATAACCACTTTCGCAAATTCCTCCAATTCAGTGACAGGCTCTCCTACTTCAACCTTCAACACTGGATTCTCAGCCAAAGTCCTGATGGCATCATCATACGAAATCCTCCCCAGTTCAGCTAACTTGAAACAAATAGAACACATTGAATAATGGGGTTCCAATATCGGTTCAGAATGTCCTACGGTTTTAATCGTGTCAACTGAACCCATCAAGTAAGTCAAGATTTGATCACTGTCACCGTTCGTCTTCTGCTCCAATTTGGCAAGATAGTAATAGTTTGACCAATCTTCAGGATCCAAATCGGCCGCCATGTGGAAGGAGAACTTCAACGTCTTGAGAAGGGTAGTCAATGTAAGAGGATTCTTCATTGGGACCTCGACGATTTCGTTACCCCTCTTCTCGAATCTCGGAGTTGGGGTTATAGTGAAACACAATTGACCCATTGGCTCCATTGAGGCATTGTAAAGTTCCTTTGTGAACAAAGACCACAATTGTGGGGCAATGAGCTTATACTTGTCCTTATCATCCGACGCTGTGTAGTAATTGAGAGCCATTAAATAACAGAGTAATGATCTTCTCTGAAGATTGGCAGTTGTCAACTTCTTATCGTCGTTGGTAAGTTTATCCGAGGTCCAAATCAAGTCATCCTCGACAAGAAATCCGTAGCTCTGTCCAAGAAGGAACCAACTCTCGAGTCTCTCACTGCAACAGTATAAATCTTGCTTCAACATTTTGATGACAACGTCGAGTTCAGAGATTCTGCTTTGCATGGCTCTTTTACGCGACTTGAATAAGTTGAAGGCATTGAGACCTTGGAGGTAGTACAAACCATTGTCGACAGCTGAACGGATATCCCAATCACCGGGTCTCATATCGAGTTCCGTCAATCCATAGAAACAGTCTCTCATGAACTTTGCAGTCAAGGCTGTGTTATCTATGAACTCATCAAGAATGGCAGAGTTTCTACTTATCAGCTCGTCATTCTCATCTGGATCACCTATCAGTTCATAAATGGAATCCAGTAATGCCTTGACATCTGATCTGACATTGTTGAACAATGGGTTTCTCTTTTTGAAGAAGATTGGAATCACGAATTCAGAGATTTCTAAAGCGTTTTTCTTGTCGAACTGAATACCTTTGGTATTGTGATCCAGTGGAGTGAAACCGTCCACCGACATATTAAGCTTGTACTTACAGGCTACCAACTGGAGGATATCCTTTTCAGATTCAGTCCATCCAAGTGAGATTAAGGTGCTCTCGAGTAAGTTCAAAAACTTTCCTGATGCAGCTTCACAGAACTCCTTCTTACCTAACTCATAGTGGAATACACCCAAAATCTCATTGATGTACTCCGGTCTCTGCTCCGGAAGACTAGCTCCCAAATACACGTAAGTGAGGACCAAAAGGTTCACCAGAGAGTCCTGCAATTTCTTGTACGACTTCTGCGACTTCTTCAGAATAGATATCTTAAGGTCAGAAGACAACTTTGCCGTCTCTTCGTGAAGAGAGAAGAGATACGAGATCCGCAAGAGTTGTAAAATCTGATTGAGAGTCTCTGGATTGTGGTCCATTGGTAATTGCCAATCATTCAGCGAAAGAAAATCGGTGTACTGATCGACGAAATCTGCCATATAGGCATAGACTCTAATCAAAGCTCGTTGATCACTGACGACCAACCCGTCACCATCGACAAGAGCACGGTATACGACTCCAATGATATGCTCAATACAAAACTGATACTTCAGCGGATCACCATTTTTCGAAAGATAATTCGAAAGAAGCTGGAAGAAATTGAGACGCATTTCAAGACTTGAAGAGTTGATAAAGTTTTCCATGTCCTTTTGTTCCGAGGTCTTTTCGACAGATGAAGGTAATAAGAGGACTTCAAGTTGAGCCATGCTCTCCGATGGGTCATCACTAGAAGAACCTCTGAAGAGCTCTGAAAACCTTGTCAAGACATTCAACTTGGAGAGCTGAAGTGAGACATTATCGTAGGTAAATGCCTTGATATGATCATAATTGGAATATTCAATCTTCTGTGAATTTGATTCGTCATGACTAAGCAAGATTGCGAGACGGTTCTTCATACTGGCCTCGGCTTCCTCACTCAAGTTATCAAGGTGCAGCATGTAAGTGAGTTCACACCATTCGTAACGTAAAAACAAAGAGCCGGTAGGTGGTAATCCAAAGAACATGTCATCTACCAAGGACTTCCATCTCTCAATTCTTTGAGTGACGATTCTCTTTCGAGCTGCCAACTCAGTAAGCAGACCTTTGTGGTTCTCTTGTTGTTTGCTTTGCTCAATTTCGTGGTAGATGGAAATGTATGAATCCACAAGTATTTCATAGACACCAAGTGCGACACTGTTGGAAGTTTCACTACGTGGGGAGTCCTTGAGAATGGTGTATAATGATATGTCAGAGCAACTCAACATATGTTTGAGGTCTTGAAAGGTTTCACTGTCGAATTTGTAATCAAGCAACACACATTTGTCACCCTTTTGTTCTAAAATGTATTCTAATATCTTGATACGAAGGGAGTAGTAATGCAACTTGGAAAAATTGATGTCTTCAATCAAGTCTTTGACATCAAGTGTATCCACAGGCGTGAGAGAAGTTGGACCTTTACTTTCTGGGGCTCTGTCGTTATTGAGAAATTCTTTCAGACCAAACGTTTTATGAGTGTTGGACACATTCAACAAAAGCAATTCTGACTTGGCATGATTCCACGTATCGAATGCATCTCTAAAAGCAACCAAATGAGGTTCACTGCTATCCTTACCTCGAAGAACAGCACCGACATCTGTGACCTTGAACTCTCCTTCCAACAGTTCAAGATACACATTTATGAACTGGAAAAATCTCTCGTGTTCGCTTAAGTCCAATTCTTCAATTCTAGCAGGTTCATCTTGTGACACACTGTGGTTCAAACGTCTACTTGATCTCTTTCTCTCGTGTTCCTTTTCCTCCAGTATTTTCAGCTCGGTTTCCAGTGTATCCACTTTGGCTGGTTCTTCCGGTGCCACAGTCGGTTCTTCGGGCAGGTGTTCTTCAAGCGAATCGTCCTCTATCTCAATAACTTCAGGATCTGCACCAGGAGAGCCAAATGTGACAATCTCCATAGGCTCTTCGGTGGAATAGTAATGGTCGTAGAATCTCTTAAGACGCGTCTTGGATCTCGGCACCAGATATTCAACTTCTTTAATTATTGTCGTGAGAGTCATTTCATTAGGTTTGTAAGCCGAAAAGTCCAACTCGACGTCTTTAGGGACAAACATGTTATTGAGTTGATTCAATTGGATCTCATCTTTTAGGAGCTTGAGAAAACTTAGGTCAACTAAGGGTTCATTGGAGGATTGTTTAGTAAATTTGATCTTATTCCGGTTCAAGAAGGTATCTGGCTCCAGTAATGTGGCATCGTAGTAATTGATGGTATGAAGCATACTATTGTATCGGCTCAAGAATTCGCTCATCGGTGATGTCACTATATTCCGCCTCCTTATAAGAAGGTTCAACTCCGAGCCCGTCTTGATATCGTTCTTCATCAATTCATATTCCAAGATAAACCTCGTCAAACGTTCATTACCAAAGTATTGGAAGAAACTGTAGATCAATTCAACTAGCTTCGTATCTCCTTCCCCAAAGAATAGACTCGTGATCAAATCTTCAAGACAGGACATTGTGTCATCGTACAATTCGTCCATAAACTCCAGCTCATTCTCTATCACCACAGTCCCAGCATCTCTTTGTTTCTGGTCTTCCAAAAGCTTCTCAAACTTCAAGAATCCCCGATTACGATACGACAAATACCTCAAATTGCTCACTGTCAGTGATGACGGAGATACATCCGAGATCACATCGATCTTGAACAACTGTTTGTAGACAAGTCCGGCGTCTGTGAACTTCCGATCCTTCTGGAGATTTAACAGGAGCTTGAACAATTTCAAACTTTCCTCAATCTGCAACTCCCTGGTATGCTCCTCAAGATCCGATTCATCATCACTGAGATTGATAGCAGAGAATTTGGACATCTGTCACGTATTCAATCCAATGCACTTCTCTTTCTTTGGCGTCTCATCGGGATTTTTTTTTTTTTCAATACAAAAAGTCGAGACTCTCGAGGGACCACTTAAAGACATTGGAGATGTTTGAGTATTACTCGGAGTATTTGCCGAGAATAAACTCTCTTAATCTTTATTTGGAGTACGACAAGGATCTTGAGATTACAAAATTTGAGAAGAGTGCGGCTACAACTCTTCTAGTTGGGTTTAGTGATGGGTCTACTGAATCTATACTTCTACCTCATGAGATACGAGGAGATGCGACTCCTGATCGGTTGAAGATGGAAGTGCTAGAGAAAACAAGAATTGCTTCGATCAAATTACCTTGTAAAGAACTGAACAATGACTCGAAACAACTCATAGACGACTACTCGAAGTGGAACAAGAAAGAGTTATTACAATACGAAGTCAACTTCCATTGTGTGCAATGTAAGGAAATTATAATACCCGCCAGTGCCATTTCACAGTTACACGACCTGCCGTCTGAAAGTTGGGCAGAGATGATGGACTTCTGGCATTGTCATAAACCAGACAACAATGTCTCCGAAAGTGTCAAGATGAGGTATAATGGGATCAAACCGGGACCCAATTCTATCATCTTAGGAAATTGCTATATTTTGGTGAACAGAAACGACTTCGGCTTAAAAGAAGCTGTCTGTCCTCATTGCGAGAAACCCATTGGCACTCCACATAACAACGACACTCTCCGGATATCCAAATGGTGTCTCACTATCAACAACACCCAGGTTTACCGTCCTTATTTCCATGCCTATAGTATCATTATTGACCACATCAACTTCAATGCTTCCAGATATTTCAACTTGGTGGCGGAAGAGGACGAGTCGGAATCTGTTGTAGTGTGGATCTTCAATTTCGGATTAGACATTTCTTCCAAAGCAAGCTCCGAAGCCCATACTGAATGTCTCAAAGTGATGTATTACGAAGGAAGAGAAGACGATTTTGAGGACCTTGCAGTGCCTAGAGTTGTGTTAGATGACTTCAAGAAAGCATTGAACACCAACCAACAGTCTATTGTGTCTACAATGAAGGAAATGCAGAAATGGAATGTATCCTATTTATATACTTAAAGTAATGATTTGATGAGTGGTAAAACTTGTTTCCTACTGGAGTTGATCTCTCCTTGGTTGTAAACAGGCATGTCCAAAATAGTAGTGATTTCTGTCAAGTCAAGCTTATTTTTGAGAGTATCAGTGATCTTCAACAACCGGGAATCACCATATAATGCCAATTGTCTTGTAAAGTGGCCCTCCTTCTCAAAAGATGCCATCAAGACGAGTCCTTGTAATTTGAGATCGGAGATGAATTGATCCAATTGAGATACAAAAAGCTTGGAATCTGCATTCAGATTCTTCAGCAAGACATCTTCCAAAGGATGGTTGAAAGTGCTGAAGCCCACTTTGAAGTCTTCCGACATCAGAAGACATTTGTAATCTTTATGAAGAATGTCAATAATTGAGAACCCATCGATCAGGACTTTTTGATCATGAATAGCAGCATAATACCCAACAGGATCGACGTCGATGAATTGTTTGATTTGTTTCACCAGAAGGACATCGGCGTCTTGAACTCTGAATTTCAAATTGGAAGTGTCAATAATGATCGGCAGTAAAGCCAATTCGGCTACTGGAGTGAAAATGTCACTCAATTTTTGCGTGGAGAAAATCTTACTCAAAGTGTCGTACCAATAATTGAAAACCAAGGAGGTGCAACTACCACAGACTTCAATTATTCTTGGACTAGCATTTGGAGCCACACCTTCATCCAGATGATGGTCAATGATCCCGGTGATTTCAGCTGTCAGGGCCCGGAGATCGGCGTTTTGAATATTATTGTGGTCCACTAGGACGACCGAGGGACTAAAAGAAGCGACACTTTTGCGCAAATCATCTTGGAAATAAAGTGATTGCGGATCGATGCCGAACTTATCCAAGATGTAAAGAACATCTTTACGTAATCTCAAATCTTGTTGTGGGATATCCAAACAAGGAACACTCAAATGAGAATCTTGCGATACATTATAGAAGTAGGAGTAACAGATCGAACTAACAACGGAATCAAGATCACAGGATGAATTACCTACTACCAATAACCGCAGTTTTTCCTTATTAAGATTCTGCAAGAAGAATGTACGGAACATGTCTGAAGGTGCCGCCCACAATGAAAAAGAGACACAAATTTTTTTTCTGATTCCGTTTTTTTCCCGCATCGAAGAAACATTGCACAACCGAATCGGGTAAAAACGAGATGCAGAAATAATTAAGTCCTTGTCTCCAGGTTGATAGCACAGAAAATTTTTTTTTAACCGAAAGCGACTGCATGAGACATTTATATAACAGATCTAATATCCTTGAAACTTTTTTCCCCGGCTACATACAAGTCGGTGATGGACTCTTATTCGAGGCATTTGGCCGGTGTTCAAGATCTCTTGAGATCTCACGTCTATAGGAAAAAATATGGCCGCACAGTGCTTTCGGTGATTGTTGGATTCTTGGTTGTTATCTCCTTGCACTCTATGTCTGTGGGATCGAAACCTTATACTCATGTTCTGAGTATGTTATCTGGATATCTTGCTGGACCAAACTCGTATTTTTACAAGGAGTTCCAATTCCGAGGCACTACCGCCGTAAATACCAGTGATCATGAGGATGTGATGCAATGGGCTAGATCCATTTATAAAGTGGAATTGGATTCCTCCACCGAACGTAATGCTGATTTGGTTTATCCACAGTGGCATGAGGAGTATCAGAAGAGATCGGACTCCACTCTTGTCGTGCAAGTAAGGAATAAAGATTTGACGGAGCTTGTCGATACGATCAAACAAATCGAACTGGCCTTTAATGAGAAATTCCGGTATCCCTATGTGATTTTGAATATCGATGACAAATATTCGAGTGGTTTCATTAAGACCATCCAAAATCTCCTCCCACACAGAGAAGTTTTTTTCGAATACATCAGCTTAAAGGAGATCAGTAAACCTTCCACCATCGACAGAGAAAGAGAACAGATCGGACTTCGAAAATTGAAGACCGATGGTTTGACTCCTCTGTTGAATATCAGATTACTTAAGAATCTCTTCAGATATTTCTCCAACAAATTCTACTTCCATCCAAGATTACAACAATACAAATATTATTGGAGATTCGAGCCTGGAACGAAATTTTTCAGTGACATCGATTACGATGTCTTTCAATTTTTGGCTTCCAATGATAAGACGTTTGGATTTACTTTGCTTCTGTACGAATATGATCCTCTGACCTTGGAGACTTTATTCCCGGTACTGTTGGAATTTTTATCTGAGGAAGACAATATGAAGTATTTGCATGCCAATAATTCGAACGGATTTTTGATGGAGAATTTGATCAACCCTGATAAGACCGAAGAGGCCAATGGTTACTCCACGTGCCATTTCTGGTCTTCTTTGGAAATCGGAGACATGGACTTCTTCAGAAGTGAGGCTTATCAAGAATTCTTCCAATTCTTGGACGAAAGTGGAGGCTTTTATTACGACAGATGGGGAGATGGACCTGTGCATACTTTAGCCCTCAGTTTGTTCGAAGATAAGAACAAACTTCATTGGTTCAAAGATATAGGCTACGAACAATATCCATTCACCAATTGCCCTCCTAACGCTGCTGAAAACTGCCCTGTTTACAGATTCAGTGAACCCCAATTCGAAAACTTGAATTGTGCTGCAATGTGGCTGGAGTTTTCTGGTGTCACTATTTAATTTTACGTCCCTACATAATATGATCATTGCATAATTTTTTTTTTTTATAAACCCCTCGGTGTCTGCTAGTACTATCTATTTTTTTTATAAGCCCTGTTTTCCTTCAGCAAAGGAAAAAATAGCGAGTTGTTTGATCTCATCTCGTTGAAATTTCTTTTGAACAGATGTCGATAAAATGATTCGAGTGAATAAGCGTATCAGAAATGCTATAGTGACGTTAATTTTTGTGCTACTATGTTTATCTTTGGGTCATAATATCGGAGTGACGTATTCTAGGGATTATGTGGAGCATATTGATCAGATGCACAAGTCTTTAGTGGAGTATCTTAACATGCAGTTCAATTATACAATCACCTTGAATGACGGCAGTAGGAAACAGCTCGAGGTCAAATTCACGGGAGAACCTCCTAAATCGGATATGAATAAACTGGACATTGTCCAATGGAATAATGACTACTTCGAGAAGTATTATAATGTTCCTATTTCAGAACCCAAAACGGGAAATTTGGTGAGAGCCTCGGAAGATCCAAGGGAGTACAACAGAGCCAATGCCACTTTACTTGTACTTGTTAGAAATAAGGAATTGGATCTGGTACGGAAAACGATTGTGCAAATTGAGTCCAAATTCAACAACAAATTCCATTATCCTTATGTCTTCTTGAATGATGCCAAATTCAGTAGAAAGTTTGTGAAAGCGATCAACGAATTATTACCTTATAGAGAACTCTATTTCGAGTCAGTTCCATCTGCAGTATGGGATAGACCGGAGTCGATTGACAGAATGAAGGAGAGGAAGGGTGCTGATTATTTGAAGAAGGAGAAGATTGGATATCTGACTCAATTGAGTTATCATAATATGTGTCGGTTTTACTCGGGGAACTTCTACAACCAAAAGGTGTTACAGAAATTCCGTTGGTATTGGAGATTTGAGCCAGGTACCAATTATTTCTGTGATATCGATTACGATGTCTTCAAGTTCATGGAGACCAACAATAAGACGTACGGCTTTAACATAGCCTTATACGATGCTCACCAATCGGTTAAGTCTCTTTGGACAACTACGATGGAGTTTTTGCAACAAAATCCACAATATTTACATCCAAATGGAGCTTATAACTTCCTCACCGAAAACATGATGAACCCGGAAAAGACTCTGTTGACTCAAGGCTACTCTACTTGTCATTTCTGGTCTAATTTTGAGATTGGGGATATGGACTTCTTTAGAGGAGAACTGTACAACAATTGGTTCAAATACCTCGACGAAACCGGAGGATTTTACTACGAAAGATGGGGTGATCTGCCTGTTCACTCCATAGGACTCTCCCTCTTCGAGGACAAGAATAAAATACACTGGTTTAGAGACATCGGCTACGAACATCATCCTTACGTATTATGCCCGAACTCTGAAAAATGCTCCACCAGAAAGAAGGGAGAGAAAAAGGACAAAACAAGAGAACAATGTGAATTGGGAAGATTCACTTTCCCTCACTTATACGATCAGAATTGTATCCCAAATTGGATCAGATACGAAATGGACGACTCCCAATTAGCTTTGTATTGAAAGAAAAAACGACTTAGATTCTTCTGCTTAATAAATCTGTAGTGAAAAAAATGGAACATTTTTTTTTTTCAACGAGTCATAGTCAATAGTCACCTTAACGCACAATTAGAAAAATGGTTAAATCAGTTAACGTTGCCATTATTGGTACTGGTGTTGTAGGCTCCGCCTTTGTCAACCAATTGAAGAACTTGCAAAAGACTTCCAAGTCCATTGCTTACAATGTTATTTTGATTGCCAAGTCCAGTAAGTCTCTTGTCAATGACGGTAAGCCATTAGACTTGTCCTCTTGGGCCACTGAGATCGAAACTGCCACCGGGCCAGCTTTCTCCAACGAGAAATTATTGGAGTTCTTGAAGCAATCTTCTGAGCCAACTATTCTTGTTGATAACACCTCTAACTCTGAATTGGCTTCCTTTTACCCAACCTTGATCAAGAGTGGTATTTCCATTGCAACTCCAAATAAGAAGGCTTTCTCCTCCGAGTTAAAGGTATGGAACGAGATCTGGGCCAATGCCAGTGCTCCAGATGCCGGTTTAGTATACCATGAGGCCACCGTTGGTGCCGGCTTACCAATCTTGGGTACCTTATACGACATGGTCAACACTGGTGACAAGATCGAGAAGGTCGAGGGTATCTTCTCCGGTTCCTTGTCCTACATCTTCAACTTGTACTCCACTGTTGCTCCAAATGACTTGAAGTTCTCCGACATTGTCAACAAAGCCAAGGAACTCGGTTACACCGAGCCAGATCCAAGAGATGACTTGAACGGTATGGACTTTGCCAGAAAGGTTACCATTTTGGCCAGAATCGCCGGCTTGGACATTGAATCTCCATCCTCTTTCGAGGTCCAATCCTTGGTTCCAAAGGAATTGGAATCCCTTGCCACTGGTCTGGAATTCATGGCTCAATTGCCAAACTTTGACGACGAGATGACTAAGTTGAAAGAAGAGGCTGCCAAGGAAGGTAAGGTCTTGAGATTTGTCGGTTCCGTTGACGTTCCAAGCAAGAAGGTCAGTGTCAGCATTGGAAAGTTCGACAGTTCCCATCCTTTCGCCGCTTTGAAGGGTTCCGACAACGTCATCTCCATCAAGACTGAGAGATACCAAAACCCATTGGTCGTCCAAGGTGCTGGTGCCGGTGCCGAAGTCACTGCTGCCGGTGTCTTGGCTGATCTTATCAAGATTGCTCAACGTTTATAATTATCGTATACAGCTATCAATCCAGTAACTCGTTAGACAATACCTCATCAACGTCCCTTCTAACCTCCCAACGGGACTTGGCCATTTTAAATATTTTCCTCAACTTTTCCTTATCTTTACAGGTTTGTCTGAATTCCAACATGACTCTTTGAGAATTCAAGATCTTGTTGTTCTTTCCCTGTGACAACTTGACGGTATGGAAAGCATTGACTCTAGCAATGTGAATGTTGTTAGGAGCCAAGAACAACGTTCCATTATCCTTGATCTCGGCCATGTAAGCTCCGGTCTTGTGAATATACTGAGCGTATCTAAACGTTGGAGTTCCCCAACTGTAATTGACCTCTATGTCAGATGATTCACCAAAGAATCTTGCAGCTCTGTTATCCAACAAGAATCCGGATTTCTCTAATAAGAAGATATGGTAAAAGAATCTGCTCTCTGCCAAAATGATCTTTCCGTTTCCTTCACAAAATTCAGGTTCACTCCAAGGGTCCAAAGCCAAATTGATATCGACAAAGGAATGGAATGGATTGATCTTAGGAATAGTCACCAACTCATTCCATGGAACTTCTACGAGTCTCAATCCGTATCTCTCACATAACCGACTCCAGCTATTAACAGTATCATCAATAAACTTAGCAGTTGTATTAAGCCATTCCAATCTGATGTGGAAACATTGTTCAAGATTATGGACTCTGTCATAATGCACAGTCATCAATTCTGGTCTGTAGGATTTCCTTGAAGGATCAACATCAAAAACTACTGATCTACTCAACTTGACTCTTCTCACTTCTCTAGTATGCGTCGTCAGTTCGGAGTCCTTTCTTCCTATTTGACCAGGTGATTGCTCACCATCATGCAGCAAAGGTAAGATATTGTTGATCAACGATCTTGAAGCCTTGTTCTCAGTTGCAAGCATTTGGGGAGACTTTGGTTCTTTCTTGAACCAATGACCGGAAGCATTCGAACCAGACTGATCAGAGTCTGTTGTTTTCGTAGGTTGGATGTTTGGTGTCGAATGTGTACTATCAGTGATGAAGTCTGGGTTCAACTTATAGAAGTAGTGACCATCCAAGAAACTATGTCTGTTTTCAACGTGAGTGAATAACTTCTCCTCCATTAACTTGTTACCAAACAGCACAGCATCATCTTTACTCAAAACCTCATCGATATTTTTCACCATCCAATTGACCAATTCCAAACCAAGGAAACAATTCTGATGGGTCTTCCAATGCCATCTTCTATCCACAAAATTGATACCAGTCTTCGGATTCTGTAAGAGAGACAGTAATTGTGTCAATTTGACGTCATAATGCAAATGTAAGGAATCACCATCTACAAAAAGTGAATCCTTGTTGAAATAATCACTGGACTGCTCTCTCAAGAACTTGAAGAGATTTCCCGTGTAGAAGTTAATCTCAGGTGTAATCTCCTCCTTTGTACCATTGCCCTTTCTTCTAATCTCTTCAGGAGATTGATAACGTCCTTTGTAAATTGTAGCAATCAACCTACGCAAACCTTCCAATCTGATTTCTTCCGGACTCAACTGATCACCGGAATCTTGTGAGCTGAAATTCATAGAGCCTTCACCAATATCAGCAGGCAACACCACGAGCTTAACTCTGTAGCTAATCTTGGATTCCTCTGAAAGAGAGTCATCGTATCCAGCCAAGGTCTGATCCAAATGGTTCCAATTGTACTTCTCAGGATCATTAGCCAAAGCGTCGATTTGAGTAGGACAGTACTGATCATCATATCTGGTACGAATCTCAGGAAAGTACTCAATACGATCATTGTAATCACTAGCAGATGCCATTTTGGATCTCTTGTAAATTTGCACGTTGATATTGTTGTTGTAATCGATGCAAATTCTGTGGATCTCGTCATCAAAAGACATGTACACACGCGATCCAGCATACTTGTGATGACTAACGAACTTGACCAACAAATTAGGATCTCCACCAGGTTTACGTTTGCTCTCAATCTTCTTCACTCTATCTCCAACAACGATCTGGAACCCAAGACTGAGTCTCAAATATATCATGTCTCTCATCAAGTCACCACTGTTGGCATTTGCAGTGTCATTCAGTCCCGAGTTCAAGATGATGTCATACAACTTGAATGTGAAGTTTGTTAAGAAATCGCTAGGGAAATGAGTCGTTGTCACAGGAAGAGCTGCAGGAGAAGACAAAGAGGTCCATTTAATTGCCCTTCTCTTGACGTTCTTTGGGAAGACGTGTTCCCATCTTCCGTTTGTCAAAGACACAACAGAGTCTAAGCTGACACTTTGAGAGGGGTTGGCAATAGGTGTCCACATGATGTTGCTCTGCAGTTTTTGCTCCAGTTTGGATTCCAGTGTCATCTGTGTGGATTCATTCAGTAACTGACTCAGGATTCTTCCAGGTGATGTTGACATAAACCCGTTCTCCAAAGAAGAAGAAGCAGATCTTCTTTCTGCTTTCACTGGCGATCTTGAATACTCCAACCTGGAAGTTTTCGTAGGACTTCCGACTGGCATCTTGATAGGCAGGCTGAAATTTCTGATGACCTTGGTTGGTTCAGCCACTTGTTCAGACTTGGTTGATGATGTTTCACTCTTACCTGGTTTTGGTAATATCAGCGATGATGAAGACTTGAGTAAACTTGGCAACTCCAGACCACTGAAAATACTTGAAATGAGAGGTTTCTTTTGCAAGTTCAACAACGAAGTGAACAGCGTAACGTTTGACTTGGACGTTGTTACACCATAAACTGTATCGTCCGAAGTTCTCACATCAGTAGTCATTCTATTAGAAGTTAAGGTTTGCGGCTTCAAGGAATCCATGGACCTTTGCTTGCTGGAATGAGGAGAGGAGCTCAATGCGGCCATTGGCTCCTTCTCTGAGTAAATTGACAGTGCATCATTAGCTGTAGCCGAATCAAAATTAAACGCACTTTCATCATATTCAGCAAATGCTTCTGCCAAGGTCCTACTTTTGGCTTTAAGAGGCATCAAGTTTTGGATTGAAGCATCACTCATTTCGTTCTCCATAACACCCATCATTTGAATCTCGTAAATTTTACACCTTGGAATCCATTGGTTCATCGTCAGTCCAGCATCACTCCAAAAGGATACATCGATCCACGAAGGAATACAGTGCTGGGTCTTGAAACTGAAATCCTTGTATCGGAATAAAGGAACCAAATGCAAAGGAGGCTGACTAAGACAAATGATGTCCAAAGCCAGGTCGACAGCTAACATCTTCCTCGATGTTTGCATCATCAATTTGTAGTCGACATCGAAGATGGCCGGACATGGAGTGATCAACACAAAGTGGTTGGTCGTGTGTCGTAAATCCGGATTCAGGATATGTTTCGTCACCAATGTAGTGGCCAAATTGATGGCCTCTAAAAGATTTCCCTTGATAGCAGGCACAAAGACTCCCTTCACTTTGTTCTCTTTTGTGAGTCTTATATCTTTCATAAAGTTGGCAAACTCCAATCTTAAACTACTCATGATCTTGCTCCAAAAGTGAATATTGACTTGATCAACAACAACTCTAAAGTAATCTTTTGTTCCTGGAAGTCTTTCTCCCGCATCAAGATCATTCCATCTTCTAGTCGTTAAATCGACACTGGTAAATAACACAATCGTCACCAAATGATGTCGTCCCAATTCTTGCCATTTTTTGAAGATCTTCGGAAACAAGGAGTTTATCAATTTGTGGAACATGATTTCTCCACTCTCCTCAAAATCCCACATCTCTTTAGAAAGTTGAATCAAGAATGTCAACCGAGCACTCTCTGATCTAAATACCACTTTTGTATTAGTTCCCACATATGCGCTGAACACCCGTCTTCCATTTCTATAAATACCATTGACGGAAGCCCTCACTGTGTTGTTTAAAAATGTCACCTTTTGAGACTTGTAAACACAGGTCCCGGTCATCATTGATTGGAAAACCCACATGTCACCTCTGGAAATGTAAACATCCTTTATATATAATTCAATGACATCAGCTTCTGTGTCCTTCTTGTTCTTCAATCGTACCAAGACCGGTGATTTGGTCTGTAAGTCCATTATAAGTTGTAAATTGGAACTGGATAATATAGAAACGTTGGATTGTGGTTGAGATTGCTGTGATGGTTGTGACGGTTCGTCATTTCTCATTGGACGGATAATGAAGTTCAATTTCTTCGACGACGATTCAAGAGGCTCCAATTCAGCAACATCGCCCTCCTTGGCTCCTGGTAACATCGAGAGGTCGATCAACACGTCGTGGTGTGATAACTTCAGATCATGGAACTTGACTCTTAACTGTACAGGCTCATCAAATTCCAGACTCGGAAATGTCTTTTCATGTGTCGGTGATGGTGACTTGATCAATTCACTATTCTCCCTTCGAAGAGGGAACCCATTTGGTTGGTTTAGCAGAGCATCTGGGATCGTTCGCCGCCCTACAATCAATGTATTATTATCTATTGTCGTCTTGTTGAAATTCAAAACTGGTCTCTTGGGCCGGTTGGGTGTCCTCGAATTATCCCCATTGGAATTGCCACTGACATTGTCCCCATTAACCGCCGGCGTCATAATGGTTCTCTACTATTATACAATTATCTAGTACTTCTACTTTTTTTTTCATAAAGATTTTTGATTTCCTTTTACAGTATTTCTATCTTGGTACATTACAACTCAAATTTATACTTCTGTAGACCGATTAAATTCTGATAAGAGATCATGCGGATGAAATTTTTTTAAACTTCAACGGTTACCAAGATGAAAGCTTGCTTTCATAGTTGTTCAAATTCCGACTTACAGATCATTGATGCCAATGTTGCATTAGAAAAAAATAGTTCCAATCTATCAATTGACGTGATGTAATTATCTCCCCACATTTTTAGAAAAGAAAAGATTAAAGTAGTTATTACTGATAAGAACACCCAAGAAAAAACAGATGACCAAAAAGTAAATAGAAGGAGAGTGGTGTGATTAAGTAAGTTATTATTCTTTTGCAGCAAGGGACGCTCTAGATCAAATCAAATTTAATTACATGTGAAAATGAGGTCATTAAAAACAATAGTGAAAGCTCTCTACTTTTTGATGCGTAGTTCCCCCCTTACTCTTCATCTTACCCCCCTTATCTTAATGATGATGCAACAAAATTCCAAAACGGTGTCGATCCCTGCTGCAGATTGAAACCTCAATTGTGGAGAAGAAGCGGTTTCTGTCTCTGGGGTTAAAAAAAAAATGATCAGGATTAACCACCGTACAGCAAATCCCTATTTACCAATGGTTTTTACGACTACAGAGTGGTTCCAATGCAAATCAATTAAATGCAATTAATTAATAAAAATGAGCTCATCCAATCGAATTTTTATAGTAAAAAAATCACCTTTTTTTTCAAACTATGATTAAGTTCATACAGAAGGCTGTAAACTGTAATTCTCCTTGAAAACTCCGGAATGGCTCTTTCCCTCATTCAAGAAATGCTGATTGTGTTGCTCATCTATTAATTGTACTTGATCGGTATCATTCATCTTCTCCCATTGCATCATTTTCGGCTCCTCAAATTTGATTGCGCAAGATGGTCTTCTGTGGTGATGTCTGTGGCATACTCTTGCATCTTGATTGAAACTATATATAGATGTGAGAGAGCTCTTAGCGGTGCAAGGGGAATTGATAGTCGAGTTTGATGATATTGATGACGTCTTCTTATGCTCTTTGAATTCATATTCGGATTCCTCTTCAATTGGTGGTGTGAGAGTGTTGGAGCGATTGGATATGCAACTACTCAATAATCTGTTAATCAAATAATCTTCCTCACTTTCTTCTTCTTCGTCCGTCTCTGGGATACAATCAGAATCATGTTCATGTAAAGGATCTTCTTCTTCAATCACTTCTTCTTCCAAATGTTTGTCCGTTTGATTGTAATAATTCCTGAAATCATCCTTCAACTTCTCCACATACTTCAAGTTGTACGCGTCTTTCAAAGAAAGTCTTCTTTTCTTCTCCTCTCCAGACTTGGGAGAGGATGATGCAATTACTAAGGGACATGACAACGATCTTACTTTGATCGAAACCGGCTCCGTGGACTCCGATGGTTGCAACATCATTAGACTACCGGTCAAGGGGCGACGACCTTGAGCTGCTGCATTGGACTCGGCCAGTGCAGGATGCTGGATATTGTACCGACGAGGCGAAGGAACAGTATTTTCAGCGTGTATTACTATAGAAAATTTCCTCTTGGATTGGTCTTCTGACATGTCAAAGTATTTTTAAATCTGGGGAAATTCTATTAATTAGCGAAGTCATCTTATCTTTTATATATTTTTTTGAAACTAAAAAATAATTTAATCTTGCGCTGCAAACTTTATGCGATCCCGCGCGTTTGGTTCAAGTTGGCATGCATATTATTATGAAGAACAATAAAGAAAAAAAAAACCATACCCCCCCTTGTATGAAAAGCAATGTCGTAAGATGTTCTTAAGCACTCACTATAATTTGAGGAGAATTCCACCTTCCCCGAAAGAGTATGAAAAGGATAAACTTTTGCAAATCTCACATAGCCTCCTCCTAAGATTTCTTGATAACCTTATTATTGCACTAAAGTGACGTATGATTGACGCATCTCCCCTAAAGCAACGTAAGGCAAGAATTGAGATGCTGTAATTTGCGATTTGATACTTCAGACGAACCTAAGGCAGAATCCTATTGTTTACTTCGGTCGAGAAGCAATATAGTCTGAGCCCCTGTCGGTTAGTCTTGCAAATTTTCACTCTAGATCAATAAAGTAGTGTCATCTGTAATACATCAATAAACTTTGATTGTCTCTAGGTTTACCCATATAAATTTGCTCTTCTCTAAGATGGAAGCAAAAAAAAGAGATTTCTTGCCGGATCGAAATGGTAATTCCAATTTAGGCAGTCTGTTTTATCTTTCAGTGCCACGAAGGAGAAAGGAGAGGGAGAAAAAAAAAACTAGTCGGAAAAGGTCTTACCCGTCAAACAGTTATCTACTGAAAGTGGTGTGGCCTATTGCGACAGAACCACTGGTTGGAGCTGAAAGAAGAGATTAGAGTACAGTGAATATCACTTTACTGTCTAGAGATTTAAACGTCGAGGAGATCGAGTTAGAGACATATTCGGATAAGATGAAGTTCTCACACTCCTTGCAATTCAACGCGGTGACGGAATGGTCTTCCAAGTACATAGCGTACTCCAACTTGAAAAAGATAATATACCAATTACAAAGAGAATCTTTGGCCAAATCGTCGCCATATTTTGATTCTGAAAACCAACCTTTGACTTCTGAATCTGAAGGAAAGGATGCTATCGCTGTTTTCACTGAGCATTTAGATAAGGAGTTAGTCAAGATTGACGAGTTCTACAAACTCAAAGAACACGAAATTTACCGTGAATTTGTCAAGTTGATCGATGATATCGACAACTTCGAGAGAAATTACGTTACTAATAACAATGCAGTGGATAATTACAGTACATCTTCCTCTGATGACTTGTCTTCTAGAAAGTCGATAAGGAAGTTATTATCCAATATTCTCGCAGTGAATTCGAACGACGGCAGTATAAATCCTGTCATGAGTAATCCAGCTTTCGAAGAAGGAAACGGTTCCATGCTGCATGATGATAGCCATATCGATGCTTCGATGTCTCACGATGCAGGTGACTCGGATGAAGACGGGGCTCCTTTGAAGACCTTCGAGACTGGTTCGGATGTTTTGTTCGACGAGAGTGACTTCAACTTGAATTTCTTGTCCAAGATCAAGATCACTACTCTGAAAAGATTGATAGAGATCTTTGTTCACTTGAGTGAGTTGAAATCCTTTATCGAATTGAACAAGATTGGTTTCTCCAAGATCTTGAAGAAATTTGACAAGTCCTTGAACTGCTCAACCAAGAAACAATATTTGAGTAAGCTTCCTCAAAAATCGTATATTTTTAACGAAGTAACAATTGTTGGATTGAATCTGAAGATCGACTCGATCGTCAAGATTTACTCTTTTGTTTCGAACAGTTCTATTGAAGCTGCTAAGAACGAATTGAGATCTCATTTGAGAGAACACATCGTTTGGGAGAGAAACACCGTCTGGAGAGATATGATCGGGTTGGAGAGAAAGACTCAACTGCTGATTCTGGGGGGAAAGAAGACAGAAGCTTTGATAACCCAAGGAACTACAGAAGATATCCTGAAGAGCTTCTTATTGAACAAAAAGTTCTTCCAATTCTTGGCCATCTCCCTGGTTGGTTTGTTATTACTTGTAGTATCTCCTTTCGAGGATGTGCTGCAGAAAAACTGTCTTGCCATCTTGATATTCGCCTCCTTGTTGTGGGCCACTGAGACAATCCCATTATTTATCACTTCTCTTTTGATTCCCTTCTTGATTGTCCTTTTGAACGTCATCAAAGATGATGATGGTAACATCATGAACTCCACCGATACTTCCAAATACATCTTCTCGGCAATGTGGAACTCCGTTATCATGCTTTTAATGGGAGGTTTTACCTTGGCTGCTGCTTTGTCCAAATACAGCATTGCCAAGATCATCTCCACTTGGATGTTGTCCAAGGCTGGTTTGAACCCAAGCATGATCTTGTTGACTGTGATGTTCGTTGCCTTGTTCATCTCCATGTGGGTATCCAACGTTGCCGCTCCAGTTTTGTGTTATTCCATCATCCAACCTCTCTTGAGAACTTTACAAAAGAACTCGACATTCGCCAAATCCCTTATCTTGGGAGTTGCTCTTCTGTCCAATATTGGAGGTATGGCTTCTCCTATTGCATCACCTCAAAATATCGTTGCCATTGAAAGTATGGACCCGGTTCCTTCTTGGATCCAATGGTTTGTCATCTCTTTACCAGTCTGTGGTATCAGTTTGATTCTTATCTGGATTTTCTTATTGATCACTCTTAAGCCAGAGAAGAAGATCAATATTGCCACGATCAGAAAGATGGATGACAAGTTCACTTTGGTGCAATGGTACGTGTCTGCTGTTAGTTTGGTCACCATTATCTTGTGGTGTTTTGCCTCTAAGTTATCGGGAGTTTTTGGTGAAATGGGTGTCATTGCCATTTTGCCAATTTTCTTCTTCTATGCACCAGGCTTACTTACAACAGAGGACGTCAACAACTATCCTTGGAATATCGTTTTACTTCTGATGGGTGGTTTATGTTTGGGTAAGCTGGTCACTTCTTCTGGATTGTTGGCCACAATTGCCTTACTGATTCAAGAGAGAATCAAAGACTTGAGTATCTACGAAATCATTCTCGTCTTTGGTTTGTTAATCTTGATCATGGCTACGTTTATCTCTCATACTGTTGCCGCTTTGATCGTCGTTCCTTTAATTAAGGAGATCGGAGAATCTTTACCTCAACCTCATCCAAGATTGATGGTCATGTCTGCCGCTTTGTTGTGTTCTGCCGCCATGGGTTTGCCAACTTCCGGTTTCCCTAACGTAACCCTGATTTGTATGGTGGATGATGTAGGAGTGCCTTACTTAAACGTTGGTACCTTCATAACACGTGGTGTGCCAAGTTCGATCATTGCTTACGCTGTTATTGTCACCGTCGGTTATCTTATCATGAGAATCATCAATTTCTAAACTATCTAATAGAATACAAAATACAAGTTAATTCCCCTTTTGTGCTAAGTGAAGAAAAAAAATACAGGTTATATCGCATATAAATTGATGCCTATTAACTAGTTCCAAAATATATATTGTCTATAAATCTGTTTCTGAACCACCAGTCATCGTCGTAATGAACATCGCGAAGTGCCTTACACTCCGTGTCTGAGTCAGAATCGCTCGTCGTAGATCTGTCCTTGTGTCTCTCGCTCATCAAACCAACAACCAATTTAACCCTTGGGAAGGCTTGTAAGATTCTACGAGCTCCCATCTCTGTGACAAGGTAACTGACAACTACAATGTTCTCCAATGGAACCTTGTGGTCCATCAAAACTTGAATGGCCATAATAGCCAGAGCTCCACTGATGATTTGAGCATCAAATAACAATATTCTCGAGCCAGGGTTAGTGATAGATTCAGGCAAAGATTTGGTATGCAATTGAGGTTCTCCTGTTAAGGAATCACTCTGGATTAACAATTTCCCGATCGGACTGTAAGGTAAGGTTCTCATGATCGAGTTGACGAAACAATCTCCAGATCGTATAATGTTAATGGCAACTACCTCATTATCGGACTTATAACCTTCAGCAACATAACCTTGAGGAGTGGTGACTTGTGAAGGATAGTACTCCAACAAATCAAGACCAGTGGTGACCAACATCGTAGCCAAACGATCAAAGTAAAAAATGAACTCATCTCTTGGTGTTTTCTTATTGAGCAAGATGGTATTAATAGCACGGAGCTGATTGTTGATAGCCAATTTGATGATTCTGGATTGGTCGAGAGGCTCGAACTTCTTACCCAATTTGGCAAGATGTTTCAAATGCAGCACCGATTTACTGTTCAATTGTTTCTGGATATGTTTGATGATCATACCAATACCGATATGGTTATCGGAACCACGAGGCACCACCAAATCGGCATTTTGTATCGAAGGTAATCCGTACGTGACATAATTTGGCTTGACAAAAGTGTTCCATTGCTTGATGATACCCAATGGATCACGACCACGTTCAGCACTATCACGCTTCAATCTTCTAGCAAGACAAATATCCAAGTCGGTGTCCACATATATCTTGGTGTCCATCAAATCACACAACTCCTTACTATGCAAGGCATAAATACCTTCTAAGATAATGACGTTGGCTCCATAGATAGTGGTGACCTTATCAGTCTTGTTGTGGAGAACAAAGGAGTAGTTTGGAATCTCCGTCCGCTTACCCTCTTTCAAGGACTTGACACACTTGAAAAGATTGTCCAAGTCGAAAGATTCTGGAGAATCGAAATCGAATTCGTTTCTAAAAGCCTTCTCTCTCTCCTCTGGTGAAAGAGGATTGTAGAAGTTATCCATCGACAACAACACCGTCCATGGCTGATTGATTTCTTGAATGATTCTAGAAGCAACAGAGGTCTTTCCCGAACCCGAACATCCTGCTATCCCAATGATGAAAGGCTCAGACCAAGGAGGGATATACTGAGGCTCATCGGCGACCGTCGGGGTTATTAGGCTCGATCCCGAGCCCTGGAGGTCTCTATGGGATTTTGAATTCTCAAAGAAGGAATCCGAATGAGATGGCGTGATCCTTCTACTTAAAGAAGCCACACTAGAGCTCGATAAAGATGAAAGTGGTTGTTTTGGTGTCGGCGTTTCACCCTCCATCCGTTAAGCGTCCTCTGACAGAAGAAAAGTGAACTTTTTTTCTGTTAGCGAAAAAAAAAAAATTAAAAAAAAAAATTGATTCAGTACAAAAAAGAGTGAGGAAAAATTGAGCCGCACGTCGATGCAGCTGTCGCAGTATGGAAGTGAGTTCGCTTAGATCGGATCATGGTAACTTATCGATGAGATCTTTGAATTGGTTCATCGATCCTTCGATACTATCTCTCAATAATGAGATATCATTCAGCTCCTCCAATAATTGGTTCAACTTATTGCAGAAGTCTTGCAGCTGTTGAAAGATCACCGAGTACTCCGTCGTCAATTCCTTAGTACATTGGCGTCTACGCCTATCAAGCTTTTTGAAAGCCGGGATAATAGCCCGGGTCTCTTCAACGTATTCTTGTATCGATAGTTCATAATCGCGCCAAATTCGTTCCAAATCGGTTCTCCCTATTTGCGAACTGATAGAAGAACTGTCTCCTTCGAAATCCTTCTCGAAGTCCAATTTGGTCGAGACTGTATGGTGTGGATCTTGTGCCAAGATTTTGACTGGAGTCGGTTCGGAAACACTTGTATTAGTTGCATTTGACGAAGCGCTCAGATTGACGAAGGCACTGGATGCCGCTGTTTCGACAGTCACCGCGGTGGCTGGCACTTCGACATTTACTTCTTTATCAGTAGTTTGAGAAGTTCTTTCTGTCATTGATTCACTTCGTTTAGTAGATTAATTAGACTCAATGGTGTGACGATTGATTAAAAAAGGGGTTAAATTAAAAAACGGAATCACTTTTTTTTTATGTGTCTAATATAGAAGGAGTTTTTTCTTGACCCAAAGCTGCGAATTTCTCTCCGAACAAGAGCGCTAAGATCTTATCAGTTCCTCTGTAGAACCAACTGGCAATGACCATGATACCACCACAGATAGTTGTCAACCGTACGACGAATTGGATGAAAGGAATTCTTGTCTCTTCGATTCTCAAGACAATTGGCTCGAAGTCGTACTTGAAGAAGATCCCAGGGAAACCCCTATTGAACTCGACAGCTCTCTCTTGTTGCGTCAAGGCGTATTGGTTCGTCTCAATGGCCACTCCCAACTTCTTGTATACAGTAGGCACCACCGATAAGAAGTATTGATAATTGTACATGTGAGTGTCGGTGATTTTAGCAGTACTATCCAAAGGATTGACCATGTAAGGATAGAAAGCACCAAAGGAGAATTCGTTGATGATGTGAGTAAAGTTCAATCCCTCCTGGGGAACGGTGGTTCTGTCTCTGTATCCATAACCCTTTCCGGTGAAATGGAAATCTCCCTTCACTTTGGTGACGGGGAGGGAACCAAAGATGTGACATGCTGGAGCTCCTTCGTTGACATGGAGATTCTTGGAAGCGTATTCGGCAAGTAAACTTTCTTGTAAAACTTCCTCCAATCCCGGCGTTCTGTAACGTCTCTCTCCGTTAATAACGTAACTCCCTGGAATCCGCGTTGGGAAACTGGAACCGACATAGTTCAAGAACTCAGAAGCCATGGTTCTGTCATCGGTAGCATCTAAGACATTGGAATGAATGAAATTACAAGGCATGGCGACGATCATGTCGAGATGTATGAATAAACTCTTCTCGATATCACGGTCAATGTTGAACTGATGATCAATGATACCATCAATATAACCACCCACTTCTACCCATACTAAGAAGAGTAAAGATAATATCATTAAAATGGTCGAATAACTTCCCCTGGTCGACCTCACCTGATTCTGAGACATCACCTTGGCTATATCTAAAGTTAGTATGAATTCCACCACATGAATCGGTTCCTACTTACGGAAAGCATCGAAACTTCTCATACGCTGAGAGAAGTTATCCAATTGTGACATTGTCTATACGAATGTTACGTGTAATTTTTCATTTGATCTTTTTTTTTTTATTTCGCTAGAGATCTTTTTTTCTTTAGATAAGGGCCTTTACAAGGTGATGGATCAAATATGGATAACAAAGAGTTACAAAGGGAAGAGTTGGAGTCGTTGTTGGCGATATTTCCTGAAGCTGATATAGATGTGGAGAAAGGCTCTGGGGTTTTCAATATACCCATTGTACCGGAAGGGTCTGTAAAGGTGATGGTAAGAGATGACTCAGCAGCCACTGAGATGACCCAGTTACCTCCTATGGTGCTACGGGTAGGACTTCCTTCGGGATACCCATATGAAGAGCCACCTAAGGTGATATTGGAATCCACATGGGCATCAGATGAGATGCTTGATAGACTGCTGGCTTGTTTGGGGAAGGTATGGGAAGATATGCATGACTGTGTTTTGTACATTATGATAGACACATTACAAATGGAAGTAATGAAAGAGTTGGAAGGCAAACAAGTGATATGTGTGGAATCGAAGGAAAAGTTTGAGATCCTTCTAAGATTTGAAAAAGAGATGCAGATGCAACATTTTAACGAGCAGACTTTCACGTGTGAGATCTGTCAGGATGATAAAAAGGGGATTCATTGCGCAGAGTTTCAACGGTGCAAACATATCTATTGTACGGACTGTCTTCGAGATTATTTCGAAGAACCTTTGACTTCAGGTGATATCGAAAAAGTTCATTGTCCGGATTTTGAATGTACGAAGCAACATCTCCGTAACGAGTCTTCTCTTTTAACGAACATCTCTGACATCTCAAGCTTTGACGCTTTGGAGAAACGGCTTTTTGAACTTCCCCTCTCTGAAACCTTCTTACTGAGAATTATAGATCAGAAATTGGTGGACAGATTCATTCATTTCTTCAATACCAAGAGACTCGACAGTTTAGCCAAAGAGTATCCATCCAAGGTTGTTAGTTGTCCAAGAGTAAGCTGCAAGAAGACATTTATCAACAGGAATGACGATACCTCATTGAGTATCTGTCCCAAGTGTGATTTTGCATTCTGTCATGTATGCGGGCATTCCTGGCATGGGACGACCAATGCCTGCAAGAAAGTAGTCCGTAAAGTCATCGATCCAGAGGACATCGAAGATTGGATTTATAGTGAAGAAGGGTCAGAAACAAGAACTTTGTTGACTCTGAAGCACGGTAAAAACCTTATGACGATAGCAGCTAGTGAATACTGGGCTGAGAAGGCATTGGAGGAGTTGTTGGCAAGCAAGGACTCGGACATTCAAAAGTGTCCCAATTGTAGTATGCTTGTTGAAAGAATGGAAGGTTGTAATAAGATGAGATGTACTACGTGCTCTACAGCATTTTGTAATATCTGTGGTGACTATTTGGATCCGAAAGATCCTTATTTTCATTTCAGGTCCCCACTTTCACCTTGTTACGCTAGATTGTTCGATGGAATGACTGACGGATTTGCACTCTAGAATATTATATAGTAATGAACTAAGTACGGCTCACTTTCAGGGGTCTTGCATAGCGATAACAGTCTCTTGTCCATCTTCTCCGTCTCCACTTGGAGTCTTCATCGGTGTCATAGACCCACCCTTCAGATCCACGAAGAACCAACCCTGTCTTTCCTTCCAACCATACAGCTTCCGTGTCAATCTTCCAAGGAGTCTCCTCATCGAATTTCCAAGTCTTTGGGGGAAGAACCTCTTCGATAGTCCCACATCCTTGTGGGGCTTCTTGCTTCAGTTTCTCAAGCTCACCAAAGAATGTCTCCGTAAAGCAGTACGGACTCCATTGGGAAGGAGTCCACCCTTGTCCTTCGAGCTCAAATACTTGGACTTCCTTCACCAGAGGAGGCTCGTCTAATATAATGTCCTTGATTTCAGATTTCTTGATAGACTTATCAACTTTCTGTTTCTGAGGCTTGACGTACATGCCATTCAACTGTTTGATGACCTTGGCAGATCTTGGATGGCATGCTATGAGAGCTAACCAGCCACCAACCATGAAAATCATCTGCCATGGGATATAAGAACCAAATACCAAGATCACTATGACCAGAACCATCATGGAAAGAAACCATGAAGTGGAGACTCTTTCATCACCAAAACCACAACTGCCATACAAAAATCTCTCCAGTGCATCGTAAAGATTGATAATATCCGTGGTAAGATTTTGTAAGTCACGCATATTGGTCAAAAGCTCCAATTGTCTTTTCAAACTCTTTGAATGTTCTTTTGTTACTCCTTCCAGCGTGGTTGAGGTCTCCAGCTCTTCATCAACACTTGGCTCAGCAGTTGTAGCATAAGTCTTGGTAGCTGGTTCTTCAGTGTCAGAACCGGTAAGGAAATCAAAGATCGACAGACCTCTTTTCTTCACTTGTTCAACCTTTCTTCTTGCCAAAGGATGTCTATGTAAATAGCTGGGCACCATTATACCAAACATCAAGAAAAGAAGTGGATAAGCCAAGATAAGATGTGGATGCAAGCAAATAGAAGAATAAATAACTAAGCAGGTTAATGTGACTGTTGGTTGTCTCCATGAGATGACGTGGAAGAAGGCGTATTGGGCGACAAAGACTCCATTTAAACGACCACTCAACTTCCTAAAGTTTTTCATCATAATTCGAAGAGACAAGTTCGGTTTCTTTGTTCTGTCTGGATCGTGAAGTTTCAGCGATAATGTGGCCCGATCCTGATGCGGGATCAGATGCAAAAGTAACTTCTCCATAAGCTTATCAATGAAATGATCTTGCGCAGCGGTAGAGATATCGTCCATTGAAGATCTTCTCGAGCTCGATGTGGAGTCATCGACAGTGAAATCAGAGTCAAATGGATCCTCTTTCATCTCCTGTATAGCCTCATCTGCCAGCTTGATCACTTCATGCAGCTCCTCTGGGTTCTTATTCAACTTATCTATGCCCATCCCTAATAAAGAGGCAGCCACACCAGCAGCGACACCAGTCTTCGAATGATCATCAATTCGCTCATCGGCAACCTCTGCTGCATAGTTATATGCATGTGTAAGTGCAGAAGCAGTGGCATGCTTCAATTTATCACGCTTTCGAATGTGTTGATGTGGACTTGACATGCCTCACTACAATATCGCAAAAGGAGGAGAATTTCAATTTTAAACTATTTTCTAAAATTATTTTTTTGCTTAGACGCCCCTTTTTTTCTTTTTCTAAGTATGCAAAAATGGATGATTTAACAACTCTGCCCCTGTAGGCCGTGTAAAAGAGTCCCATACAAGAGTTTTCTCTGTCAAGTCAAGGAAGGAGTTAATCTTTTGTTGGTCTGAGTCGGTATATGACGATATCTTCAATACACTACTCAACTTCCTGGAATTGAATCTGATCTTACGTTTCGATCTAATATCGACTCTAGCCTTACCACTGCCATCAAAGGCACTCCAAAGGAGTGACCGCTCGTTGAGATCGCCTCCAACGGCACCTTGTTCAATTACGTGATTACGTAACCTGCGGATATAGGTCGGATCAGGAGCTCCAATTAAATCGTAGTACGATAACAAAAGATCAGACTCATCTTCACAGGGGAACAATGGAAGCCCATTATAGAGCTCGATAAGAATGCATGCAAACGACCAAATATCAATGGACTGATTATATCTCAGAGCCAAGGTCACCTCTGGAGCCCTGTAAAATCTGGATTGTAAGTACGAATACGAGATCTCATTGATGTGCACTGCAGCACCAAAGTCGATCAACTTCAAGTTGAACAGATGAGGTGAGGTTAACATGAGATTTTCCGGTTTGAGATCACAATGAATGAGACCGAGCTCATCATGGATATACACCAATGCTTCCAAAATCTGCTTGGCAAAATGGGAAACCACATCGAGACTGAAACCTCTGAAGTCAGATACTTCCAACACTTGGTATAAATTGATAGGAAGGAACTCTGTAACGATGCACATGTGACCCCTGAAATGGAAATGATTCAAATATTTGATCACGTGATATTTATCAGGATTCGAGTTTGACAACAGCCGTAAGATCTTAACTTCATTGACTGCTTGTAAAGAACATGTCATTTCATTCTTCACAATCTTGACTGCACATACCCTGTCTTCTTTGTAATCATTAGTAGAAACAACACTACCAAAAGCTCCATTTCCAAGGGTTGTAAGCACACGATATTGGTAATCAATATGATCTCCTGGACCAATTATGTAATTACTGTTCTTATCATCAAACCCGAAATTGTTGTCCAAGTTGGACACTTCCACCTCCGGCTTGGGTTTATCACCCACGTAATAAATCAGAGGTCTTCTGAGAACTTCACTCTTTTCAAAACTGTTCAATAACTTGTAACGTGAATGTCTAGTAAGGTCTTGAGGTGTAAGTGGCGCAATTTTGGAGAAGTTGTGATTCATAGCTCTTTCCCACGATTTGACCAAAGTAGATTTGCTGATGTGGCGATAGAGATCTCCTGGAGTTGAAAGTTTACTTGCAGAGTAAAGTGAGGTACTTCTCTGCTTTTCGTTACTCGTCTTCCGTTTCTCTTGAGAAGACGAGATCTTCCTCACTCCCAACTTCAAGTTATCGCTGATCTTATCCTGTGTCAGGGACCTCTTGAGTAATTTTGTTCCCTGTGATGACGGATGTCTCAGACTCTTGTCGTATGCTGGAGACTCGTTCGCTATTCTCTTTGATCTCAATTTGGGTATCTCCAATGCCAGGGTCGGTGGATGCGGTCTGCTATAGGCAGAGAGTCTTTTGGAAAGGTCTTTTGACAGATTTTCTTTGTTCTCTCGCGGCATCACGAATGCATTCGCCTTCTTGAGGGACGACGTGGTTTGTTTCAAATATGAGGGTGTTCGATTGTTCACAGGTGTCAGTGTTACCGACATTTCATGCAATGGTTGGAAATCGTTCCTTGAAGATTTCAGAGACGGTTGAATCATCGAATATACACGCTTGGACCTCGTGTTCATGGGCACCGTCCTTTGTTGTTGTCTCTTTACAGGACTGGACGGAGCCTTACCCAATGGAGAGTCACTCACAGACCGTACTGAAATCATTGAACCTCTTTTGGAAATGGGGAGTTTGGAGTCACTCCGCTTGATATCGTGTAGTAAATGGCGCAGACCTGGTCGCACCGTCGGCGTTGGAATCATCGATTTCGTGTTGATCTTTTCATGGACTATGCCTTTATAAACCTCGAGTACAGAACCATCACTGGCATCGTTCTCGAGCAATTCCTCAAGAGCAAAACTCTTGGTGGAATTGGGCGAAGATGTGAGTTCCCCTAAATTGAAACTCGCAAGTTCAGAGATGATCCCAGAGACATCGCGCTCCATTCCGGATCTATACTTCTCACTCATGAGATGACTATCTTTCTTGTTTACACCTTAAAGTAATGTTTAAAGAAAAAAAATAAAAATAAAAAAAAAAGAAGCGCTTTGAAAAAATAGGCTTTAGATCTGAGCTTATTGACGATGATAGAAGACTTTACAGTACAATTCTTACTTCTATTTTCACAGGTATTTCATGAACTGTGCATAGTAGAGCCTACTCTGGATGATTTTGTGCCCATAAAGAAGAAATTGAATGACCATCCGTTGGTGGATAACGGACTCAGTCTCTCCCCTCAAGAACTCTACGACTTATACTTGGAGATGTTGGAGACGAATGACATTGACATCAGTGACGTGGGTAATGGACAACTGGGAAAGAAAGCGCCGGAATTCGCTACAAAAGTATGTGAAGTCTACTATCTGGAACGAATCCAGGAACTCAAAGACGAAATCGGCGTCAATTCTAAACTATTTAACGAACAGCTTAAGAAAGCAGAGGCCATGATATAAAAACAGTTTGTGGCGCACAAAATTGTCGGCGTCTAATCTGACATAATGAAGTTCGACAAAGAAACCTGGACTGACTTGAAAGTCTCCATTCAAACTGTACTTTAGACCCTCGATCTGACCTTAGATCCTCACTAACCCCCCTCAATAGGCTCCACAATTACTGAAATTGAGAACGACTTTGGCTTCGGGCGTTGAAGACGCTGAGCTTGATAACTTCGAAGATGCCATAAAGTTTCTGTCTAAGCGTCTTGTATCTCTTAAGGCGGTATTGTCCAAACACAACAAACTGTATGAGTCGATGTTCCTTAGTTGTGCCGAGATTGGTGTTTCCTTTGCAGAGCTTTTACAGTCATCTGACGAGGAAATTGATCAGTTACAAAGTACACGTGAGGGATGCCGGATAATTTCCAATTCACTCAGCTCTATGGATAAGATGACTGGGTACCTCCATTGCTGGACTGCTCTGGAAACGGAATGTACCAAACTTCTCCAGTTGATGCTCAATTCAATGGAGCCACAAATTAAAATTTTAGTCAAGATGTTCGAGAACATCGATACAAAGTTCAAGAAGTGCCACTCAGCAGGGGCGGCCTATATGACCTGTGCTCAGACCATTGAAACGTTGGAATTGCAAGTGAACCGCCTTACTTTAAACCAACAACGGTACTTGGTACTGCAACGTAAAAGGTTGGAGCCCTTACAACAGGAATATGATTTAATAGCATCGACATTGAAGAAGGAGATTCCATGTTTTCAGGTATTGCTAGGAAGAATCATGAGTTGCATTCTTTTGGAGTTGTTTTACTGCCAATTGAACATCTACAACCTGCTCTTTCTTCACCTATCAGAACTGTTTCCTGGCTTTGAGAAAGGCTCTTACCAAGACTTCTGCAAGGTCAAAGAGGAGACTCTCACTAGGCAGCAAGCAGCAGTTACCAAGTTGGGTGAGTTGGGAATCTGTAATTTCAGAGATAACTTTTTAGCAAACTTGATTTCTGAACCATCATCTTTGAACTCGAAAGCAGCCAGTCAGTATTATAGCTGTCCCACAAGCTATTGTATCGCCTTATACGATTTCGAGCCTATTGAGCTTAATGATCTAGGGTTTAAGACTGGTGATAAGATAGAGATCGTATCCAAGCCCCTGAGTCCCCAGGAATGTTGGTGGGAGGGCCGCTTGGGTGTGAAGACTGGGAAGTTTCCTAGTAACTACGTAAGATTGATTTAATTAAAGTAATTTATGCATTGTCATTTAAACGTTAGCCTTTTCCCAGACTTGAGCACATCTACCTGAGCAAAAGGTCTTTCTAATTGGTACCAATTTGGCATCCAGAACATCCCACCATTCTAATACTTCAGCCACATGCTGAACCACCACCGACTCACAAATGGCACATGTCTCACCATATGCACCCAGATGAAGAGCTTTAGCGATCATACGCGACATTCCAAGACCCACCGTTTGAGACCATTTCTTTGTCTCAGATTTGGAGGTTCTGTAGCCGGCGAATTTTCTCAAACAGAGTTCAGAAAGTCTAGGCACATGCGACAATCTTGCCTTTAAAAGAAGTTGTTCTTCCTCATCGAGCAGATCGGTACCTGCCATCAATGGCTGGTGGAATTCATTTTCAGATAACACACTCAAATTCTTGGTCATCTTGATAGCCAGTGGATTGATCCGATGTTCGAATCTATTCACATATTTGAGTCTACCTACATATCTCTTTGCTTTACCCGAGACGAAAATAGGCTCATCGATCTCCTTTACTCTGTTGAACATCTCCAACTCCAATAAAGAACTGTTCGGTCTGAGTAATAATTTCTGTAAATGTTGAAGTTGTAAAATTTGATGAGGAAGGGCTTGTAAGGAGTTGGACACTACATTTAAGTAGTTCAAGTTGCCCATCTTTGATATAGCTCCCGGTATTACTCTTACCTTGTTATCTCTTATACTCAACACTTCGACAATCTCTCCCAATTCGAATAATCTTGGAGTGATAGACCGAAGATGATTATGAGCAATGTAGATCTGAAGTCTTGGCTTGGTGATGAACCCCGAGGAATCAAAGGTGACCAAATCCTTGAGATCCTCGATTTCTTCTGGAATTTGTCTCAATTCCAAATTATCCAAATGAAGTTCGGTCTTTTGATCTTCAAAACAAAGAGCGATGATCTGTCTTGCCCGCATCTCAACCTCATCGGCCTTTGTCTCTTCCTCACCAATCTCTGACGACGGCTGATCGGAATGCACACCTTGGATCCGATTAAATCTGTCAATTCCAAAATCGAATTCCTCCGACGGCTTCCTTTGGAAGATCGGGATACTCACACTTTTCTGAGTCAATGCACGAGATGATAATGTGCGTTTGCGGCCATCTCTCGAGATTCTCGAGGGCACTTGGAACTCATTCTCATCATGAGGATTAGCTTTTTGTGGAGAACTAGGTATTATGAAGGATTTGTCTGCAAGTGGATTGAAATCGTCATCGTCATCTTCTTGAAGGGTCCCAAGTGGGGGTGAGCTAGGCATCTTCTCAGTCTGTACTAAAGACTCGGAAGAAGGATAAGTATTAAAGTCCGAAGATGACATCCGATATTGTTTCTGCGTACTCGTTCCGGGGAACTCTTCATCATCAGAACTTATCATATCCGAGCTCTCAAATCTTCGAGCCTTCCTACTCCTCTGCTCGGGAGACTGTAACTTTCTCTTGGACTCATTTTCACCCCTATCATGGAACATGGTCCCTCCAGCATTGATATCCCTTTCCTCTCGTGCTCGAGGTAACATTGACAAAGGAATTGAATTGTCATTGATCTTGGAAATGTCATACGCTAATGGAAGAAGTGGATTAGTCATCGCCAATTATACAGTTAAATGTAAACAACACGCTTTGAAGAAAAAAAAAAATGTAAAAAACCACTCACGCGAAGAGTCTAAGAAAAAAAATAGGCTTATCTGATCTTAGGCATCTTCTTTTTGTTGGTATCTATTTCCAGTAATTCCTTTTCATTGAAGTAATGAGGAGCCAATTCCAGTAACCATTTTTCTTCTATAATTAAAACGTTCCTCATATATTCTTTGGTAGTGAGAACTAATTCGCTGTAAATGAGCAATTTGGGAGGAGGTTTTGTACCGAACAAAGAACTGGAAGGATGGATATAAACGGTCTGTTGTTTCTTCACCGATTTGTAACTATCGCCCGACCGAGCGAGTCTGGCTGTATTGGCAAAAAATCCTGAAGTAAGGGCTTTCAGAATATTGATCAACCGCTGATCAGACTTATCTCTTTGGTCTCCAAGTAAGGACAGTCTCTTTGCCAATCTCTCAATCTGTTCCTTCTCATTCTTCAGTCTCATTAAGGTCTTGTATTGTAAGAAGAAGTCACGGCACCATTCAAATGAAAACCCGGCATCTTCCCATTGCTCATAAATCTCTAATAACAGTAAATGGTCTCCACCAGGTCTGTTGAATCCGGACTTCAGTCTATCTGCTTCTTCCTTCTTGTTCTTTGGACGGAAGAATAAAGAACCAGATTGGTTGAGCATAGCAACGATGGTGATCACCTCTTTGGTACATCCAAACTTTGAACTCTGTATGATCAGCTTCGCCACCATTGGATCAGTTGGGAACTCCGACATTTGCTTTCCCAATGAAGTCAATTGTCCTTTTTCGTTCATTGCACCCAAAGCATACAAAAGCTCGAGAGATTTGATCAACGTCTCTGGAGAAGGAGGATCCATGAAGTCAAAGTGAAGCAAATCATTGATACCCAACGAAAGTAAGAGAAGTACGATCGACGTCAAGTTAACTCTGAGGATTTCTGGCGTCGTATTCTGAGCCAATTCATTCTCGTAAGCCCATCTCGTAAACAATCTAAAACACTTTCCAGGGCCAACTCTTCCTGCTCTTCCCGCTCTTTGATCGACAGAAGCTTTCGAACAAGGAACGATAACTAAACTCTCCATTCCAGTTGTTGGGTTGTATACATTTTCCTTGACAAATCCAGCATCAATGACATAAACTACTCCATCAATGGTGATAGAAGTTTCGGCAATATTTGTTGCAATGACCACCTTCCTGGCATTCTCTGGAGTTGGTTCAAAGATCTTTCTTTGTAATTCAGCTGGTAAGTTGGCATAGATAGGACAAATTACCAATTCGTTAATCGTGCTCCCTAATTTAATACATGCCTTAGTCAAAGACTCTGCCATTGACTCGATCTCATCTTGACCTGTTAAGAAGACCAAGATGTCACCCGAATTTGGATCTTGAGAAGTATGGATCTGAAAGATGGTGGTGATAGCCGCTTGGATGTAATTGGGTTCTGGTTGCTGTGTATAGTAAATGTCTACCGGGAATCTTCTACCTGGAATGTTGAAAATTGGCGCGTCATCAAAATACTCACTGAACTTTTTAGCATTAATCGTAGCCGAAGAGATAATCAACCGCAAATCGGGTCTGTGCGAAACAATATCCTTACACAAGCCCAACAATATGTCCGTACTCACAGTACGTTCATGAGCTTCATCAATAATTAAAGCCGAATACTTTTTGAGATCTGGATCCATAAGAAACTCTCTCAACAACATACCATCGGTCATATACTTGATGATGGTCCTATGCGAAGACTTATCATCGAATCTCACTGTATAACCCACTTCTCTGCCCAAATCTACATCCATTTCTTCAGCAACCCTGGTTGCGACGGAAGTAGCAGCAACTCTTCTTGGCTGAGTACATCCAACAATCTTCCCTCCTTTGGTATATCCAGCATCATGCAAATATTGGGGTAATTGGGTGGTCTTACCCGAACCTGTCTCACCCACTACGATGAGAACCTGATGAGAGCTAATAGCTTCAAGAAGAGGTTCTCTAAATTGAAACACAGGCAATGACTTCCTCACTTCTGCTATGCTTTTCATTCTATTTTGCTGTCTTTCATTATCCATCTCTTCCAATGTCTTGATTTCATCCTCTCCCGTTGGAAGTTCCGAACTCTCCACAAAGTCAATCTTCCGATCAAATACGAAATCGTACTGATCAGCTCCAGGTACTACAATCTCATCAGGGTTTGATAATTGAGTGGAATTCGCTGTCTTTTGCAGATTGGCTATCTGTTGTTGTTCCCAATTTTCATTCTTGTCCCTATTCCTTCTATTCCCTTTCGAGTACAAAAGCAGTTCTTTCTCCTTACGTGCTTTAAACTCCTCTGGAAGTTGATATCCATCGATTCCCTCTCTCAATGTCTTCAGATCGTTCAACACCGCCAATATTTCTCTGTTCAATAAAATCTGATCTTGTTCCTGCTTAGTCAAGTTCTCAAATCCATACGTAGCAGCATCCTCTTCAAGGATATTCAGCTTCACCTCGAACATCTGAATCTGTTTATCGGTCTTGAACATTGTATAATTGTCTCTGGCCTTCTTTCTTATATGTGAATCTGAGCTTCTCTTTGGCAGCTCTTCCTTCACGTCAGTCGCCACTCCTTGAACCTTAGGCGCTTCGTCTTCCTTCACCACAGGTGGAAGAGCAACTTCCTCCTCTTCATCATCCCAAGAATCCAAGTCACGTCTTCTCCTTTTAGCATGTCCTGAAAGGATAGTCTCTTCTGTCATCTCACACTATGTCACTTGTGTTTACAAAGAGATTTTTTTTTTTTTTTTTTTTCATCTGCTTTTGGTAAGATGAGCTACATTTTAGGACAGAGAGTGATGAGCCGCTGGCTCAACGGCCAACAATTCATAGACAATTGACTAGAACAGAATAGTCCCTTTTTGGACCCTTGCGTGGAAAATATGCCGATCAAATTTCGAGCCATACAAATTTCATGTACTTTTGCCAAAGCAATATTACTTTGTAGGATACCGTACCCGCCAGTCCCTACATATCGCTTTCCCTAAGTAGAAAGCTTATCAGCCATTTTTTTCTTTTTTCGTTATCAACTATTTTTTTCCTTCCTCTTCGTTACTAATTGTTAGTTCTTACATATCAACAATGAGTGAGAAGACCAAGGTTAGAACCAGAGGGTTGAGGTTCTACTCTCCCTTTATCCTTATAAGTGCTCTTCTGGGGTACTTTTTGGTTGGTTTGTTTCTTAAACAGTCCACAATGTGGTCTATTCCTGAACGTAGAGTTCATCCGGAAGAGGTGGAGTCTGCCGAAGCTTATGGAGCTCCAACCTTTGAGCCAGATACCAAACATTTGGTCAAGGCACCGCATGGAGCTGTTGCTTGTGACGTCGAGATTTGTTCCAAGATGGGAACTGACATTCTTAAGAAGAATGGAACTGCTGCTGATGCTGCTGTCACTGTCGCCCTTTGTATCGGTGTGGTGAACTCCCATTCTTCTGGTATTGGAGGCGGTCTGTATATTGTCTCCAAGCACGGAGGTGATGCCGTCACTATTGATGCCAGAGAAATGGCTCCTGCCCTGGCTCACAAAGACATGTATAACCACCGTGAAGACTTGGCCAAATGGGGAGGTATGGCTTCTGCCATTCCAGGTGAACTTAAAGGTTTGGAGAAATTGCATGAGTTGCACGGTAGTTTGCCATGGAACGAATTGTTTGAACCTGTTGCTGAATTGGCCGAGCAAGGTTGGATCATGGAAAAGCTGTTATCTGAAGCTTTCAGAGTAGCCAATGATTATCTTGACAAATTCGAGAAGGATGATTGGTCCTTTGTCTTCAAGGAAGATGGAACTATCAAGTCGGAAGGTGACCACATTAGCCGTCCTCTGTTGCTGAAAACCTTGAGAGAAATTGCTAAGAATGGTAGTTCTCTGATTTTCTACGATCCAGAAGGACCAATTGTTTCTAGTTTGATTGCCAAATTGGATGAAAAAGGGGGTATTATGACCGAAGAAGACTTCACCAAATACAAGGTCAGAGTCAGTCATCCTTTGACTACCAAGTTCAGGGATGACCAATACACTCTTTTCACTGCCTCTGGTGCCTCCTCTGGTCCAGCCTTGATTGCCGGTATTCATTTGATCGACAAATTGTTTGACCCGGAAAACAACGAGGATCTCTCAGTTTTGGAAAGTCATAGACTTATAGAGACTTTCAAGTGGATTGCCAGTGTTCGTAGTAATTTGGGTGACTTGAACATTTACTCCAATAACCAAACTGAGATCAACGAGCATCACAAGAGATACCATGGCTTCATGTCTGAAAAATGGGCTAAGAAGACCTACCTGAAAGTGAACGACTCGCTGACCTTACCAAGTTATGAGGACTACGATCCTGCTTATCAGCCAAATGAGCCACATGGAACCTCCCACTTCAGTGTTGTTGATCAATACGACAACTCTGTGCTGATTACCACCACCGTCAACTTGTACTTTGGATCTATTGTTCATGACCCAGTCACTGGTATTGTCATGAATGACGAGATGGATGACTTCTCCATCCCATCTGCTCCAAATGCCTTTGACTTGGTTCCTTCTTATTACAATTGGATTGCTCCTTATAAGAGACCTCTTAGTTCTATGACTCCTACTATCATCATCGATAACAAGACCGGTAAGCCAGACTTCATCATTGGATGTGCTGGAGGAAGTAGAATCTTGACCCTGGTCTTGCAACTGATTGTTAGAAAGTATCACTACAATATGAACGTCTTGGATATCCTTGCTAGACCAAGACTTCACCATCAATTATTACCTGAGTTTGTCTACATTGAGAAGAACGAGTTCGCTTCCATCTTGGAAGAAGGTTTGGAATCCAAGGGCCACGCCGTCAAGATCTTTGACCCTGTCACTCTGATGAATGGTATCGCTTATAACAAAGAAGAACAAGTATGGGAAGCCGTCTCCGATTTTTGGAGAAAGGGAGGCCAACTGTACGGACACTAATTAATATAACCTTTTATATTTATCTAACGTTAGTTTTTTCCAAGTGCTATTTTTTTTTCTATGTCGCGCATATTCTTTCTCATTTGTTATTACTTGAGGGCGCAGTCTTCGACGCGCTTCGTTTTCGCTACCGTGATCCTCCGGATATTTTTCTGCCAAAAAAAACCGTAATATAGCCGCGAAAAGTATTAAAAACAGGTACCAAAAAAAAAAACAAAAAAAAGTCAGCGAAGAGGAGGAAAAAGTATAAAAATATATATCAAAACAAAACAAACACTCATTGAGCGTAAAACTGGATCGTACATAACACAAGTTAAGATGACCAGTGACACTCAAAAGATAAATCTTCCCAAATTACCATCATTTGATGTGGCCAATCCGTCTAGTAGTGCGGCAAGTCAATTTGAATATGGAGATAAGTCTCTGGCTTTTGTGAGCGCGAAACATGCGCCTCTGATCGATCGGTTTGAGCAGAAGTTCAGCAGACTGGATTTGCAGAATGTGATCCATATCATTACGGCTGAATTGAAGGTGAAGGGATCAAAAACCCCGTTTTTATTCTTACCATTTAGACAAGAGGACGACGAATATAAGTTGAAGGTATTTTTAGATCGGATCTTCAACGGAACGTCCATTATACCGGAGGATTTGTTGAACTCCGTCGTCAAGAGAACAGATGATTATACCCTTATATCGGCTTTGAAGTTCTTCTGGTGTAGACTCCCCAACAATGCTGTGATAGGTTGGAAGAGTTATAACAAGTTCGTGAAGCTCGAGAAGGAGAAGGGTTATCCAAAGAAGGCGTTCTTGACGATCATGCCATATTGTCTCTCCTCTCTGTCTCACGCATCAATCGTTTACGATTTCTTGGACTTGTTGGTATCTATTCTGTCGTACAGCAAGGAGAACAAGTTGAGTGGTCGGAAGATCTGTAAGATGTGTGGAGTATGGGCTTTCAATGGAGCTGCTAAGAAGAGTTCGAAGAGATCGAAGGGACCGAGCTTCTCCGAGGGTTTGAATCATTGGATTCCAGCTTCGGATGCCTTGTTCCATATCATGTTACTGTTCTTGAGATCTATTGTACCTGATGATGAGAAGAATCAAAGACAATTACCTAGGGCCTTGCAATCTATGTTATCTAGTCATTCTTATCCCCCACCACTGACCAAGAATTCTGATCCAAACAGTTTGCTCGATGTACCAATTATTACCTTGCTGAGTAATAGTCCCTCCAAGAACCCATTGGAGTTGATCACCAAAATAGAAAAGACTTTGAGTTTTGACAACGCCAAACTGTTCTATTCCAGAGACGACTACATCTTATTGAAGAGTCTTTTCCAAGACTCCGACAAGTTTTTGAGCAGTTTGTCATTGGAGAACAAGAGGATTTTGAATCGTGTCTGTGACATGAAAGATAAGGAGTTGGTACAAAGTTCTGATGGCTCGGTGAAGTACAATTTGTTACCCGGATGGTCCGAGGAGTTGATAACATTCAACCAAGTTGAGCAGATCCAACAGGAAAACCACTACTATGCTGCAACTGTTGGAAAGACTTTGATCGACGATTATTTCATTTGGACTTGGTTGTCCACTATTGGAGCGGAAGAAACGGCTGTTAAACGGAAGACCTTCGGAAAGACCTTTATCCTTGAAGTGGAGTTAAATGAGAATTACAAGAAATGGGTTATCATTGAGGAACAAGAATTGAATCATGACGAAGATGTGAATGATGAGAACGATGACAGTGATATGGAGTTGGAATTGAAGTTGCAAAAGCTTAGAAAACAGGAACTGGAATTGTTGGACAAGAAATTGAAGTCTCGGATGAAAAAGAGTGCTGAGCTCCCTGCAGTTCCTCCAAAGGAGAAGGGATTACCTGAGATTAAGAAGAAGACCAAGATGAAGAAGCTTGATGAATCGTCGAAAAAGCTCTCTGGAAAATTGGCATCTTCAATTAGAAAATTCTCAAACCTGAAACCTCCAGTGGAAGAAAAGCCATTGCCAGTTCCAGTACAGGAACAAGAGTACATCCCTAGGGATACCTCCTTACAAAATTTCAGACTTCCGGAACTTAATGTGGAGGATACCGATGACCTTGCGGAGGACTTCGAGCAATACTTGCAAAAATCAACTTATTCGGAAACAAAGCCTTTGCAAATCAAGCAAAAGTCTCCTTCGCCTCAACGCACTCCAGTGAGAAACTCGAAAAATCTCGAGGATCTCACCAATACGGTTGACAACCTTGTTATTGAGCAAGGTCAGCAGTATGAGCAACGTGGACCAGGTAATGCTCCCGGAAGACAAAACATGGTTTCCGTTTATGGTCTCGAGCAATTGCAACAATACTCGCCTTATATCAACTATGAAGATGGTCAGTTCCCAAGCTTGTCGCCTCAAAGGTCTGAGTTTGACGAGGCAGTGAGAGGGTCTCCAGAGCCTTCGGATGTTGATGGTCAGACTATTGCGCAAAGCCAAGCTTCCGAAGCTTCCGATCCTAGAACAAGAAAGCCACCTCCTTCCGGTGGTGAAAGACCTTTGAGTCAATATAGCAATGGTGCTGTCACTCCAAGTGGATCTCAACAATTAAGGCCAATCAGTCAATACTCACAGGGATCTTACGCTAACTCTTTCGCTCCACCAACTCCGCAGCATCAATTGTTCCCTACTTCCAGTCGTGAGCAATATCTTTCTCCTCAACAGCAGTCACCATACAGATCTCCTCCGAGACAACAATCACCTCAACAACCACAGCAACAAGGAGCACCTCAATACCAATACAAATCACTTATTCCTCCATCTCCAGAAAGAGGTCTTCCACAACCTCCATTATCACCTCAACGCTCGCCTATCCAACAACACTACTCTGCAAGAGCCTCTCCGCAAACCTCCCCGGATCACTCTCCTATTCGTGTTCAACAGCAGCAGCAACAACAAGCACCTGTCACTTATCAATATAAATCAATGTTGTCTCCTGTTGAGCCAACTTTTGATATAAGAGACAAGTCCTTACCACCTTCACCGACAAAGACAGTTGAGCTGTTCCAAGCTGATCCTCTGTTGAGTCCAGCTGGTTCACCAGAGAGACCAGTAATGATCTCTCCTGCTAGATCTGCTCTGGGTCAAGGTACCTTATATGGTAGTGCCAAGTCTAGTCCTATCAGACCAGATTCACCGGAGAGAAGCAATTACATCAATCCAAGTCCTGAGCCATCACCAGTCAGATCGCAACGTAGTCTGCAAATGCCTACTATTGATGCAGCATTGAAGGACAAGTCATTGCCACCTTCACCAGTGAAGTCTTCTGCCAATATCCAACAATCTCCTGTATCTAGAAATTCTGTCTCCCCTGTCAGAACATCTTACCAACAACCAGCCGAGCCACCGATGAGAGATTCTGCTTATTATTCTCTGACTGAAGAGGATACGAAGCTGGTTGAACTGCCTCCGGCTCTTGGTGGAAAGGGAACCAGAGCATCGGCTATTGTTGAGAACTTTGACCAATTGGAGAACGAGTTACAAGACTTCTTGAACGAAGATTCTAAATCTGTCGAAAGTCAATCAAGTTTCAAGACCGGTATTGACGACAGGGACAACGTTGCAACACCACCTACTAGCGAAGATACCCTGCATGTTAACCCTGTCCAACCGATGTCTCTCTACTCTCCAGAGGAACCCACCGAGATCCCTGTCGAGGTTCAATCGAACATCACTCCTCGTCAATCACCTGTTCGCAGCATTCCTCTGCAACAATCCAAGATGAGCCCTTCGAGACAAAGTCCAAGTGGACCACCTCCTCAACAGTATGCTCCTCAACCAGGTGCTCCTCAGCAGATGTCACCTCAACAGATGTCACCTCAACAGATGTCACCTCAACATTATCCCCCACAACAGTACCCTGCAGCACAACAGCAACTGCCACAGCAGCAACTAATGCCTCAACAGCAGCAGTTCCTGCCACCATTGCAACCACAGCAATATGTACGTCGTGGCCGTTCTCCATCCCAATCTTCCCAAGGTCGTGGACCAGAGTTTTATCCTGCTCAACCGGGCCATGGACGTGGCTCTTCCCTGTCTTTGCCTTCCCAGGGATCTTCGCAAGGATCCGATCCTTCGCGGAGATACTACCCACAACCACATTCTAGGGGTAGTCCTAACAACTCTTATGAACGTATACCACTGCAGCACCACAATGGATATCCTCCAGCAGTGCAAGGTGCTGCTCCAAGTGGGTATCCTCCAATGCAAAAGGCACATTCGCCATCTCGTCCAAGTCAATTGGGACCAAACTACCAAGGGCAGATGCCTATGCATCCTCAGCACCTTCAAGTTCCTCCTCAACAGAGAATGGCCCCAGGTCCTCAACAGCCATACTATGGCAACCCAGGTGGTCCGGCTTATCAAGGACAACCAAGAAGTCGTCAACAATACCCTCCACAAAACAGATATGCCCCTTCAACACCTCCTTCGCAGTACCAAATGCCGCCTCATCCAAACCAACGTGGATCTCGTACCCCACATCTGGCACCTACAGAGTCCTTCTCACCTAATGCAGGTTATAACAAGGCATATCCTGGAAGTCCTGGACCTGTTCCTTACCAGTATCAACAAATGCCTGCTCAAACCTTGAGAAGTGATCTTGCTATTCAGCAAATGCCAACATCTTCCAAGGTTGACAAGTTACATGGACATACTAATGGTAAGAGCTCCAAGAAGGATTTGAGAAACGCAATTGCTACAGGAGGTTTCGGAATCTGATGCACAAATCTTGTATAATGAATTATTTCCTAATATGTTTCTATATACTAAGCTCTTTAGCAGCTTCTTTGATCATCAGATCGATCTTCTCTCTATCGAGCCCCTCCAGCTCCTTCTCTTCTTCTAACTCCTTGATGATGAGCTTCTTGGCATCCTCTGTATAAGTGAGATCTCCCATTTGCAATTTTTCCAAGTCCTGTGATAACTTGGAGTCAGTTTCATCCTTCTCTGTTTCTTGTGGTTCCAGAGATGATTGCAATTCAGCATCGTCTTCCTTCTTTGGGCTTGCCGATTGTTCGAAGGAGAATGGGGTTGGTAAATTGATAGCGGGACTGATTTGTAGTACTTGGTGCCACCATTGTACTTGAGCGACCTTTGGATAGATAACAACTTCTAATTCGTCCTTATCAATCTCAGGATCATATGACGGATTGGTAAATTCATGCTGTCTGGCTTTGAAATAATCCCATACAGACTTCGTTCTCGTCTCCATGTTATTCTTCTTTCTCTCTGCTTCACAGTCAAATAAGAAGGTACCATATTGACATGAATACAAGTGATATAATAATCTTCTCAAGAATCTTTCATTGAACTGGAATCTTGTAGGATTTTGGTTCATCAACTGATAAATACATTCCAAGAATTGATGGAACACAGGAGAGGTGTACTTGAAATGCTTCTTTTGTTTGAAATGATTGGATACTTGACTGATATATTGTTGTGCTTGGTTGGAGGTGTTTGATTTATATTCAGAATTATTGACGAACTTAGTTTCAGATTGTAAGAACCCAGATCTTTCACTGAATCTATGGCCAAAGGATAACCAGTCCTTTTCCACTAAAACAATGAACCCGTCAATGGTACGGAAGTAAGGATCGATACAAAGTTGTACCAAGGAGGTGAGTTGAGATGTCCTATCCCAACCATCTGAACAGTGGACCAATAAATGATTATTGTTAAGGTGAATTGTTTTGATGAGAATGTCAACACCAGCTAAGATGGAGGATATGAGCTTGAGCCAATTGGATTTGATCATCAAATCTTTCGTCTTGTTCGTGACTGCATTCTTCTGAATATCGGTATCCTTCAAACTGTCTGCCACTTTCGAAAGACTCTCTCTGACGACGTGAATGTTGTCTATTCCCAAGAAGATTTTCTTGGAAAAGGTTCTATAATGATCCATGTTTTCCGTTCCAGCTCCTAATGCAGTTTGAGCCATGGCATTCGTGAGTGGCCGAGCATCTGCTATCAAATTTCTATCATCATTGTTGTTATTGGTCTTGAAAATTTCATGTATAAGTTTCTCATCCTGAATGGAACGTGACTGTTTCAATCCGACTAAAGGCTGAGAACATCTCGTAATGGAACAACCATTCTTGGCATAATAGTAAGTCAAACACAGTACCCGACCTTTTGACCTATATTGAGCGGCGTACTTCAAGACGTTATCCGACACGGTACTAGGAACCAAGAGGGTATCCGGATAGGTGGGACATAACTGATACGTCAGGTTCAACCTTGTGATTCGCCAATTCTTGACTCCTTGTCTTTTGAATTCCTCAATTGGATTGTACATCGTCCAACCATTGAAGGGCAACTCGATTTTGAGCGGAGTGTATATAAAGGCATACACCTTATCAATGCTATCCAAACAAGTCAATTTCATGATACTTTCAAAAGCATCATGACATTCCTTTACATCGCGGAAATCAAATGCTAAGAAGGTGAAGTCCCTACATCTGATACGGATATTGGCTCCTTCATATAATTGGGTCTTACCGGAGTCCATATCATGGCCCTCTGTATCCAGAGACTCTGACACGAAACTAGTGAAACTGAGTGAATTGTTGTTGTTAGAATCGAGATATAATTGCGACGAACCCAATTTAAACTCAACCCGCTCTATCATTGGATAACATAACCAAAGCTCTCTAGAGCCTTTAACTTGTTCGCCAGGCAGAGGCGGCGGAAGAGTGAAAATAAGATGATGCGTCGTGAGATGAAGTGCACCTTTCACGGCAATGCCTTTCTTGAAAAGTGTCACTTCATCAACTTTGGCAACCTTGATGTACTCCATGTCCCTTATCTGGTCACCAAGGTGTGCCGGTAAACTTTATATAGATGTCAAATTTTGTCTACTATCAATTTTGTCTCTGCGCAAGAAATTACTCAGAAAAAAATAGCATTTTATCAATTTTAGTTTTCTTATTTTTTTTATTTAAAAGAAAAACAAACAAAGGATAAACAAAATCAGGAAGCGCGTCGATGAGAGTAGAGGAGTTGATCATTGATGGGTTCAAATCCTATGCAGCGAGAACAGTGATTTCTGGATGGGATCCCCAGTTCAATGCTATTACTGGTTTGAACGGTTCTGGTAAGTCCAATGTTCTTGACGCGATCTGTTTTGTTCTCGGGATCAGCTCGATGGCTACAGTGAGAGCGTCAAATTTACAGGACTTGATCTATAAAAGAGGTCAAGCTGGTGTGACGAAACTGAGTGTCACCATTGTTTTTGACAACTCGGACAAAGCCAAGTCACCTATTGGGTTTGAATCTTATAGTAAGATCACTGTAACGAGACAGATCGCTTTGGGTGGAACTTCTAAATACCTTGTCAACGGTCATCGTGCTCAACAACAAAACGTGTTACAGTTATTTCAGTCTGTTCAGTTGAATATCAATAACCCCAACTTCTTGATCATGCAAGGTAAGATCACCAAAGTGTTGAATATGAGACCAGAGGAGATCTTGTCCTTGATTGAAGAAGCGGCAGGAACGAAGATGTATGAAGATAGAAGAGAGAAAGCTGAAAGAACAATGGCCAAGAAAGATGTCAAATTGCATGAAATTCGTACCTTGTTGAAGGAAGAGATCGAACCCAAATTGGAGAAGTTAAGAAATGACAAGAAAATCTTTATCGATTTCCAAACTACACAGTCTGAGTTGGAGACATTATCGAGAGCTGTTGCTGCACATGATTACCATAATTACATGAAGAGATTCTCCGTGCAGAGTGAAGATCGTGACAAGAAGCAAGCTTATTTAGAGAGCTTGAAAAATGATACCCAAAAACTCGGTGAAGAGATTGCTTCTTTGCAAGAAGAATTGAGCTTGATTAAGAAGAGAAAGGAACAGGAATTGAGTAAAGAAGGTACACTCAAAGACTTGGAAGTCAAGGAAACCAACATCCAAAAAGACTTGACCAGACTCTCCACATCTATGGAATTACTGCTTAACAACATAGCTGAAGAAGAGGCCACGTTGAAGAAGCTTCAACAACAGGTCGAGAGCACTACAGGTTCTGTTTCTTCCGATCTGGGACTCTTGGAGTCTGCGAAGAAATCCCATGAGCAACTGAAGATGAACGCTGATAATCTGAAACAAGAGCTTCTGAAGAAGGAGGACTTGTTGTCCACGTTGTCTACCGGTCTTAGTTCGAGTGGAGCTGCCGATGGTGGATATACCTCTCAATTAGAAGAATTGAGAAAAGACTTGTCCAATACCACAACAGAGATCAACAAGTCCCAGCTAAGAAGAGAAAATCTTCTCAATGAGTTGCAAGCGAATAAACAGAAAGTGGCCAAGGCAAAAGCTGATAACCTGCAGACGCTTAATGAGTTGGAGAGTTGTAAAAAGGAGATAGCGAAATTGGATGCTCAATTAGGAAGCTCTGGTTTTGATGCAGATTTGATGGAAAAACTTAAAAAGGATGAAGCTAGACTTCGTAATGAATATCGTCAGCTGGGGTATGCTGTGGAAGACTCAAGAAGAAAGCTTTCCTATCTTGAATTCAATTACAGCAGGCCTAGTTCCAACTTCAATGACTCTTCAGTCAAAGGTGTAGCTGCCAAGTTGTTCACATTACCTGAAGAAAACCTGGGCTCTGCCCTTGCTTTGGAGGTATCCGCTGGAAGGAGATTATACAATGTGATTGTCGATTCTGATGATGTTGGTGCTCAATTGTTGGAGAAGGGTCAATTGAGAAGAAGAGTCACTATTATTCCTTTGAACAAGATCTCTCTGCGGAAACTTGACTCGCGTGTTGTTGATGCTGCTAAGGAGTTATGTCCTGGCAAAGTTGAGTTGGCTTTGAATTTGATTGGTTTTGAGCCGGAAGTCTCCAAAGCTATGGAGTTCATTTTCGGTTCGAGATTAATCTGTCAAGACGCTGAAACAGCCAAGCAAGTGACCTTTAATCCTAAGATTCGTGCTGCATCTGTGACGATCCAGGGTGACAGCTATGATCCAAGTGGAACATTGTCTGGTGGTTCCAGAAAGAACAACGGATCGGTATTGGCCAATATTCAACAGTTCCAAAAGGCCGAGCGTAAACTGCAAGCCTTGGATAAAGAGTTAAAACAAGTACTCAGTGCTCTTCAAAAGCAACAAGAGATCTACGAGAGTACCAAATCGATTCAGAAAGAGAAGCAACTCAAGCAACATCAAGTCACAATTTTAGAAAAGTCCTTGGGTTCTGGATCTGCTTCTGGTATATTGCAAAAGTGTCTTGACGATGAGAAAGAAACTGAGGAATTGGTTGAGTCAATGAAGGCTGCTGCTCTGCGGAAGACTGAGATTGAGAAGGCGATCAAACAAGTGGAAGCTGATATGAAGGAGTTCAGTCAAAACAAGGGAGGAAAGTTGAAGGAGTTACAACTGCAGATCAAGCAGTTAACTGTCAGCATTCCTGCCTTGACAAAGGAAGTCTCGGAAGCCTTTGATAAATATCAGTCGATCAAAGTGAATCAGGAACAATCTCAAGCTGATTTGACGACTTATAAAGAGAGTATTGAGACTACGCAGGCTTCATTGCTGAATCTCAAGACGGAACATGCATCTTTACAGAACCAAGTGACTGAACTTACAGAGGAATTGTCTGAGATAAGAGCACAATTGGAAGCTGAGAAATCGAGGTTGATGGGAATCGACGAAGAATTGGAAGACTTGAGTAAAAATCTTGCTCAAAAAACCAAGTTACAGAACCAGAAGACTTTGGAGATCCAAAAGTTGTCTCATGAATTAGAGAAACTTACGGCTTCTTATTCCTCATTCAAAGAAAAGATCGATCTGATCGTGGAAGAGAATGACTGGATCAAAGATGAAAAGGCTTTACAACTGGTTTTGGAGCAGTATCCAAATATCAACTTGAAAGACTGTCATGAGAGAGTTCTGTTGTTGACCAGTCGTTACCAAGGTATGAAGAGGAAGGTCAATAGTAATATTATGAGTACAATGGACCGTGTTGAGAAACACGAGGCTTCGTTGAAGCAGATGATCAAAAACATCGAACAAGATAAGTCCAAGATCGAACAAACGATCGAGACTTTGAATGACTACAAGAGAACTACTTTGGTTAAGACATGGGAGAAGGTTTCCGTTGACTTCGGTAACATTTTCTCTGACTTGTTGCCTAATTCCTTTGCCAAGTTGGTTCCTCCAGAAGGTAAAGATGTGACGGAAGGTTTGGAAGTGAAGGTCAAATTGGGAAACGTTTGGAAACTGAGTTTGGTGGAGTTGTCGGGAGGTCAAAGATCTTTAATTGCCTTGTCTTTGATTATGGCTTTGTTACAATTCAAGCCGGCTCCAATGTACATTTTGGATGAGGTGGATGCTGCCTTAGATTTGAGTCACACCCAACATATGGGACACTTAATTAAGACCAGATTCAAGGGATCTCAATTCATTGTTGTCAGTTTGAAGGAGGGTATGTTCACTAATGCTAACAGAGTTTTCAGAACCAGATTCCAAGACGGTACCTCGGTTGTCAGTATTTTATAATATGTAACTTTAAAAAACAAGGGGGGATCTGAAAAATTCCTTTTTCTTTGACTCCACCCACCAGAGTTAACAAAAAGTTGACTCGAGAAGGGAAAAAATTGCCAAATTTAGAATTTTTTGGACTCTGGTGCGCAGAGTCAGAGCAGAGTCAGGGTGGAGTCAGATTTTGCATCTGCGACAATCCCTAACGGTACCTGCAACGTCTTTTGACATATTTCCGATGAGCATTACATAAATAAGCTTCAGGAACACCCGGATGAGTCACCGGAATGTATAGGAGGATGATATTGGTGATAGGAACCAAAGAAATAGGTGTCGACCAATGAAATGAACGCTTTCTGTAGGCGGGAGAAAATTTTTTCACAGCCTGGAAAGTTTCGATGAGTAATAGTTCTTAAGTAGGAAATTTCTTCCCGAGATTTGAAAAATCCAATTATCTCACCACTTTTATAGAGAAACCAATGGTTGCCCAAATTAACGAATACGAGCGTGCTCATAACGAATTCAGAAGTGATACCTTCACTGTTCCTACCAAGAAGATGGTGGAAGCTGCTATGGCTTCCACCTTTGGAGATTCCGTCTACGAGGAAGACGATGACACTTTGGCTCTTGAGGCCAAAGTTCTGCTGATGGCTGGAAAGGAAGCTGGTTTATTCTGTGTCTCCGGTACATTGTCTAATCAAATCGGTTTGAGAGCTAGTTTATTTCAACCTCCTCATACCATCTTGTGTGATTATAGAGGACATGTCTACTCCCATGAAGCTGGTGGATTGGCCACCTTATCTCAAGCCATGGTAACTCCAGTACATCCAAGTAATGGAATCCATATAACTTTGGAAGACATCATTGATAACTTCATTCCAGATGATGGAGATATTCATACTGCTCCAACCAAAGTGATTTCCTTGGAGAACACTTTACATGGATTGTTGTTCCCAATCGAAGAGATCAGAAGAATTTCTGCTTGGTGTAAGGAGCACGATGTCAAGTTGCATCTTGATGGTGCTAGATTATGGAATGCTTCTGCCGAGACTGGAATCTCTATCAAGGAGTACTGTTCCTACTTTGACTCTGTCTCCTTATGTTTGTCCAAGTCCTTGGGAGCCCCAATGGGTTCTGTCTTGGTCGGTGAACAAAAGTTCATTACTAAGGCCAACCATTTCAAGAAACAAAATGGTGGTGGTATCAGACAATCCGGTATGATGGCCAGAATGGCTTCTGTTGCCATTGACGAAAACTTCGAGAAGATCAAGGCTTCTCATGAATTGGCTAAGGAATTGGGAGAGTTCTGTGAGAGTCACGGAATGATCTTGGAATGTCCAGTACACACAAATTTCGTTTTCCTCGACATGAAGAAGATGAAGATGAACGCCGAAGTATTGGTGGCCAACGGTAAGAAGTACAACGTCAAGCTCATGAGTTCTAGAGTCTCTTTCCATTTCCAAACCTCAAGAGAGAGTCTTGAAAACGTAAAGAAGGCTATTTTAGACACCTACTTATACTCCTTGGAACATCCTTTCCAACCACAAGGACCTCCAAGAATCTACAATGCCAACACTCGTTAATGTGTGAAAATTAGTTCGATGCTTTTTTAGGGGAACTTTGGGGTTTTAGTTGTAGTATTAGTTAGTTAGCAAAGAAAAAAATAGAATGAATAATAATAGAATTTGTTTCTGTGACTAACACTTTTTTTTTTGTACACCGAGGATCTTATTTTTTATGTTCTGTTCTGTTCGTCTCTCCACTGTAACGGTTTTGATTCCTTGAAGTTCCTGAAAAAAAAAAAAAATTGAAGGTAGACCTCAAAGGAGAGACAGTTAAAATTACGCACTGTTAACAGTACACCACACCGCTAACGTTAATTGGATTTTTGTAGGTCATGATTTTACTGATCATTATGGCCACATTTGCCCTTGGGTGGTTGATGATTAGGATCCTGTGGCTTTGGTCAATTCCGATCAAGGATGCCAAACGAATCCTTAACATCAGCGTTCCGCTGGCGCCAGTGGTATCGATCAGTAATGTAACGCTGCATACGGTTTCGCTTCATTGGGGATGTCCATCTGATAATTTGAAGGCTTCAATGTCCTCGGAGGAGATCTCCAGTTTAGCTGTTATTAGTCATTACTTGATTTATGTCAATGGTATTGAAATTGCCAAAGTGCAGGGATCGGAATCTTCTGTTGTGTTAGACAGTTTGACACCGAATTCCCACTACCAAATAAATATTGTTGCATTCAACAACTTGAACTTCAGATCAAAGGCTTACTCAGTTTGTTTCCGTACACCGGATAAATCTAATAGTCCTGTCGATGCCGTCATCGAAAATACTTCAAGTCAAGTACTTCCCTGTGATCCGAAGTTTTTGTACGAGGAAAATTTGAACGACTCCTTGAAGCAAAAGATTCAGACGGTTCAAAATGGTGGAAGATCACGTTCCAATACAGTGGATAATGCCAGCATTTCGTCTTTCACCATGATGGAAGTTTTGAAGCCCTACGAAATCGATAACATCGAGGATTTGAAGTATTACTTGGAAAGACTGCAGGAAGAGTTGAGGGCTACAATGTTACAACAATCTAGACTGGCTCAAGATTTCAGAGAACAAGAAAAGGAATACCAGGCTACTTTGGCCGATTTGCATGAAAGAATAAGGATAGGGGATAAGAATAGATCTGCTCTGAGACTGGAGCAGACGTTGTTGGAAGACAACAAGCTGAAGTTCCGTGTGAGAATTGAGAAGGCCAGTTCGAGCTTGGCTGCAAAGAAGGCTGATGTGGCTAAGAAAGAACAAGAAATGGCTGAATTCGAGACGACTCTCACTGAAAAGAAGGAGATATGTGACTGGATTACGAAGAATCAAGAGAGTGAATTTGCCAATTACAAAGAGGAAATAGAGTCTCTTCGAAAGGAGATCGAGGACTTGTCTAAGGCAAATAACCATTTGGATGAAACGATCAAGTTACAATCAACTGCCAGAAAGCAAACAGAGGCTTTGAAGACCAAGGTTCAGCCGATCTTTGCCCTGTTGACCAAAGGTACAGATAGTGAGGGTTTCTTACAAAAGGATGCAAACACTGCTCTTGCCAGTCTTAAACAAGAGCATTCGGATTGGTATGTTACTATCAATTATTTAGTAACACAAACGGTTAATGAAAGTGCACAATTCAGAGCCCGGAAGACCTCTTTGGAGAAGCGGATCAAGAACTTCAAGGAAGGAATCGAGAAACTTAACCAAGAGACTGAGTCCTTGAAGGCGTCGAGAAGAGAAAATGCTTCTCTTTTCTTGAAGGATACCTATCTGTCTTCCAGTGAAAACAACTCGTTCCAAAATATCAACTTGCTTAGTCTGTTAGCAAAGAGCCCTGGAGGAGTGGCAAGTCCACTGTCTGTTTCTAACATGGGCGATAGCTCTAATATCTTGACCCAAAGCAACAGTACCTGGACTTTTGGAGTCAATGGTAATGGTCAACACAGTCTGACACCATCGATAAGTTTGCCTCCTCAAAACTCAGGCACCACAGCAAAGTCACTTGCGGCCATGTTTCCTAATGAGCTATTGAACGACTTCGGTCAGCTGATGAATCATTCTGAAAGTTTTTATAGCACTGAGACACATCAGGCAAATCCATTTGGCGGTGTTTCAGATGGCATCAATACCCATTCAAGAACCAGTACTCAAAATAGTGTCAACAACGATTTGAGGATGTATCAAAGTGCATTGGGTTATAATAACTTGTCGGGATTACCAGGCTCTGGCTCACCTTCTTACAATTTACCAACATCTCCTTCATTGAGTCACAACGACCTCCATATTGGAAGTCCCGGATTTTCGGCACTTCCTAACTCTTTGGCCGATGACTCGTTTTTGCCTATTCAATCACTGGGAAGTGGATTGGGTCTGCTCACCAACGGTTCAGCTAACTCAGCAGGAAAGGATTCAAAGAGGAGACTCTCCAAGACCTTCAACTTTTTCACCAGAAATAACGAAGCTGGTGCGACTGACAACTTGCTGTCGTCGCCTTCCTCACCTCCTCTGACCACATTGAGTTCCTCGTTGACGAGTTCAAGATTCTTCACGAGAAAGAAGCAATCAAAGGCGGCAGACGATTCGTTGCACCTGACATTCTCGAATCCCTTGGGTTCCTTGTCCCCTGCAATGGATAATTTGGGTTTGGAACACACTCAAAGAGATAGAAGTGGAAGTTTCAACAGTCATCACAGCAACATCAGTGCCAGTATCTGGAGTAACACTGTGAACAGTGGGTCTAACTTCCAATCATTCCTTGGAAGTCCTATTACACAACGCCAAGGATTTGATGTGGCATTGACAACTTCTCCTGCTAATAGTCCTGAACCTCTGGATCCAGCTCCACCTGTTATCATCACGCCACAGCATGACTCTGTGTTGAACGATTACGACAACTCACCGTCGTTGACTGATAACTTCTCTACCGACATGAGAAAGTTCCCAACCCGTAGCACTGTATCGAACTTGTCCAGAGAAACCTCGAATCTGTCCTTGTTGTCGTCCTCTCTTCATGTCAGTAGACAACAACAACTGAGCTTGGATGTCACTAACTCGCCTTCTACATCTTACTTCAAAAAGATGTTCACCAGTTCAACATCTCCAACAAAACACGAGAAACATGGCTCTATTGCTTCCGTCTCTGGTGAATCAGAAATGGCCGATAACGTTGCTCATTCTAGCGCTTCCAGTGGACGTAAGTTATTCAAAATCAACAGAAAGAACTCTGTTGGCTCGTCTAGCACCACCAATAGTTATGTCGCATCTACATCTGCCCAATCCGCTCAACCTGCTACTGCAGCTGCTGTAGGAGGTGCCGAATTGGCAAATGGTTCAGTCTCCACTACGGCCCATAAGAAACTCAAGAGTTTCTTCACCCCAAAAAGAAAACAGGGGGAAGATGGTGGTAAGACCGATAACGAAGATGCCATCGAAGAAGCTAGTGAAGAATCCTCTCAAAACGACGAGGAACCAAAATAAGCATACTACTTGTATAATAATTTCTATTCAAAGTGTGGATTAATTAATCTATGCGATATCTGTCCTAATTACTTGGATCAAAGTTGGCCAAAATGTTATTATCGCCTACCTTATCCACTTGTGCTTGTTTAATTTCTTGGAAATCGTCCACTCCTGACCAATCTACGATGATCTTCCTCTCTCCCGAAAGGTCTGTGTTCTTATAAATACCCTTTTTCTCCAGAGTCCATTCCTCGGTCATGTCCTCGAATCCCTCCTCCCAAAACTTGTTATAAGTTTCCTTTATCTTTTCCTCCAACTTGAGTCTTTCCTCTTCTTGAGCCATCCATTCCATGTGTTTCAAATCGTCAGACGATGGTTCATAGATGTGCCAGATGACGTAATGAGGCAATCCCACCACTGAGAATCCCATCCGTTTGGACAATTTTCCAAACAGTTCTGTCTCAGCATGCTTTTCAAAGGAGAATGCTGGGAAATGAGATCCACTCTTGAACACTTTAGCCTTGGCCAAGATGGAGACACCACCAATACCATCTAACTCCATCTCCACTTCAGGATCTCCATAAGGATCTCTCAAGTACAGTAAATGTGGTCTCCATGTGGCATATTCCACGTAACCTTCCACTATGACGGCATCCTCGTCCAAAGATTTGGCTAACTGTAAACCTCCATCACTCTCTTGCCAGGAATTCAAATCGTATGGTTGTTGATTTCCTAACCAGTCAGGTAATGGTCTCCAAACGTTTGGAACAATAATATCTTTGTCATGATGCATTAAATCTTCAATAATGGTTGGTGGAATCGTTTCAACATCGACATCACGCCAATAAACCCAGGAATGATAAGGTTTGACCGCCACCGAACTCAACCAATTTCTCAGTCTGGCCATCAACTTTCTTCTTGGACCTTGCAGGGCAAAACCATGACGATCACTAAATCCTTGTCCAATGGCTTGTCCAAAGTCTTTGTCAAAAATTTCAATTTCTCCGAAACGATCCTTGGTGGCTTGAATCTCTCTCAAATGCTTCTCCAACTCGGCCATCGTGTTATCAGAACTGTCCGAAACCAAGAACAGCATATCTATCAAATGATGTGGATAGGTCAAGTTCTTCATGTGACCAAAGAACATGGGTAAGTGAGCAGCGGCGTCTCTTAAAGGAACACAGAATATGACACGCTCTTGATGCTGCCACCCGTTGGCAGACCCTTGGTACTCAGCAAGATCATAAAAGAATGTGTTCTGAGTCTTATCGAAGTCTGGATAATAGTCCCCTGGAGTCAACATTCGTATCACGAAGATGGCAAGCGTCAATAGCACTCCAAGTATCGATATATGGGAACTGTACTTCCGAAGCATTAGACGTGTGCTGGACCGGATATTTAACGTCTTCTTAGCACTTTCCATTGATATTATTTGAACCGATGGATTAGAACGTTGGATATTATACTGACTACTCATAATTGAGCCCCAAATTTCAACCCAACTACCTCTTAAAATGTAGTGAAGATCTCCTTGGTCTGTTTTATTTTTACAATTCAAGAAAGAGAAAAAAAAAAAAGATTGTCGCCAAGCGAAAAAAAAACATCTAAATTAGAGAGCTTTTAGACGGCCTTGAAAGAGTTTAATGAGATGGATCGCCAGCTAACGTCAGGCGTTGAGATGAAGTCACCACACCCGAAAATGTAACTTCAAACATTTACTATAATGACCTGCTGATCAGTTATCGATTACTGGTGAAATTCTTTCGTACCTCATTTCGTGCTTGGCTGCTTAGGCAAGCCGTACGACGGCCCCAACTTTCGAGTTCTTACATCCTTGTGTTTGTTTTTGTTTTGATTTTTCCCCTTCTAAAAAAAAAATAGTAAACAAAGCCTACTAACTGGTCGGTGCCTGATCAAAGAGAAAAAAAAAATATTAGTGTAAGCCTCTCTATATAAAAAGATCACTATTAGAGAAGACTCTTTGCTCGAGCTTATTTGAGACAACTCTGGAAGAACTTTTGATTGGAGGAGGCACTTTAGACCTCACTTTGAAATCGACAATTCTTCTTGGTTCGTCTTCTTCTATGGTTTCTTTCTTTGGTTCTTGTAATGCCTTTGGTAATCTTCTTTTTGGTCCTTTAGTTCTGGACTTGGTTGTATGTGTAAGTTTCTTGGTCTCTTTTTCACTGCTCAAAGTCAGGGAATCAAAAGTCCTAGGTTTTTGTAAAAGGGCCTTTGGAATTTCGGCATTTGGATCTGTAAAGGGTAATCTGACAGCTCCCACCGGAATCTTTGGCTCTGTCTCGGCTCTCTTTGGAGGTTCTGGTCTTCTCAAACCAGACATGGACTTCAGTAAGAGGTCAATGTTCTCCTTCTCGAAATTCTTCTTTACTGGAGATCTAATTGGACTCTCCTCGTTTCTTTTCAAGGATGAGGCCTTTTTCAACAGCTCTGGAACTTCCAAGTCAGGCTTTTTCACAGGAACAGCGGGTTTCAATTGCTGGAGTCTCGACAAAGCCTCCACCTTTGTAGGAGTATCGTCTTTAACAGGAGAGGCAGATCTACTCAATGTTCCCAATTTGACAAGGGCTTCCGGCTTAGGTTCCACGGGAGGTGGTCTGCTCCCAGTAGATGACTTCAATTTGTTTAACCTCTGTAACAGCTCAGGTTCTTGAGCTGCTATTTTCTTCTCAGGGATCACAGGCTTGGCCTTACCTAACTTGCCTATGGCCTCTGACAATTCTGAATGCATTTCACCTGAAGCTTTGGAAAGACTAGGTTTAGGTTTGGGGATTGGCTTGGCTGACACACTAGAGCCTAAAGGAGATCTTTCAACCAGCTTCAGATCTTCCTTCGTCTTGGTTGTCAGTTCGGATAAAGAATTCGGCTTGCTTGGGACCATTGGTCTGAATTTGGCTGGCTGCGAAGTTGACGAAATTGATTGTTTCGCAATATCCTTATGACTCATTGCACTGTCCAACCAACTGGTCCGTTGTGGCGACTGTTTTCTATTTGGAGACTCACTTTGGTAGCTTGTACTTGGGTGCAGACGTGCTCTTTCCTCCAATGTTAATGCTTTCTCACCTATACTGGAATCGACCGACGATCTCATCAATTGAGGGGCTTTAGCCAGAGCGGAAGCCGACATTACCGCGATGGCACTCGGTCTAGGGATGTACATCCCGTTATCTCCCGATGTCTGTGTCTTTCCATTGGAGAAATGATTGGCTTTCCGAGCCGGTACAGTGGGCTTAGGTGATGGCAGCTTAGGTGATGACAGTTGTCTACGTTGTGGTAAAGGTGGCAGATCTTCCTCGTCGGAGGACGATTCCACCTGGGTAGGTCTCGTTGGAAGTCGTGGAGCAGGCTCTTCTGTCTTCCTACCAATGAATCTTTTCAATGTGCGATCAACGTCCAGGGTGTTACTGTACTTGTAGATATCCATTTGAGACTCCCGCGAGGTTTTTCTCGGCTCCCTAATTGGCTTCCTAGGAACGAAATCATCACCGCCATCCCGCTTCCGCAGTACCGGACGAGCCAATTTGTACGAATTTCCCTCTTCCTCTTCCTCATCGCTGAAATCGATCGATGACTTTTTAGGCGGAAGAACAGCCAGCTTCTTCTTCTTGGATGCAACTTCCAGTCTCAACCGCTCTCTCCTGGCAATGTCCTCCAATTTCCGACGCTCATCCAATTCCTTCACTCTATCGAGAAACTCATCTATTTCGGGATCCCGACCTATTCTGCCAGCAGTCGTCATCGATTAACCGCTATCGCTCAGCTGTAAAAGACTCGATTTGGCCCTAACAAAAAAAAAAGCCTGTGACTTTTTTAAGTCCCACACTTGCAATTTTTTTTCACGAGCTTTTTATCTCTAATAATCTTTTAAACCTCAAACGAGCAATGTACAAAAAAAGTCAGCCAAGTGAGTTTACAAGGTGTTGATACTAGACAATAACAAACAATAGATCCTGAGGAGTATATTTTTAGTGAGCTGGGCCATTTGAAGATCTTGGATGCCAAGCTTCCATCCACCCGGAACAACTTACGTCAAGTGAGCGACTAAACCCTGCTCAAGAACACATTTTCAGAACAAAATCACTAAGAAAAGGAAAAAGTCTCTCATTTCGGGAAATTTCTTCCGCGCCTTATAATACATTTAGAGTTTGAGAAAGAAGCATTCCACCATAATTTGACATTTTACTCCGTGGAAAGATCGAGACCTTTTCTTTTGGCAATGTTATCTGCTGATATATATATAGAGCTAAAGCCTTTCCATAGTTTTTTTTATAGATTTCAGAAGATAAACATGTCTACTTCAAGTCATTCCATAAATTCGTCGTTCCATGAGGAACATCAAAACTATTCGACTCCAGACATACCTATTGCTTATGTTCCTGAAGAAAATGAAGATGCCATGTCCGAAATCTCTGGTCCATTGTCGACCACCACTTCTAGACCGCAATCTTTATCTGTAACCAGAACTGAAACTACCAAATCCTTAAAAGATATGGGTTTGAGTGATGCATTACCGCCAACTGATCCTAATAGACCTCAAAATATAGAGTCTCCCATCTTCCCAGAAGAATATACTATGGAGACGGAGACCGGTTTGGTGCCTGTTCACACCTTGAAAGATCTTGGAAGAACACCGACCAATTTATCGAGGATTAAAACTGGGAGATACTCACACGAAGACGAGGAAACATCCTCCTCAGAGGAGAAGAAAAACGACTCGGAACCTTCTATCGAAGATCAAGGGCATCTTGTCCCAGGTCCAACACCTAAAGAGTACGACGAAGACGTAGAGTTCGTCACCTTCCTTATAGGAGACAAAGAAAACCCGCATAACTGGCCGCTGGTGACCAGATGGTTGTACACAATTATCCTTTCGTGTGTCGTCATCTCTGTTCTGTACGGTTCTTCCTGTGTAACAGGTTGTTTGGGTTTGATTGAAGACAAATACAACGTCTCCCAAGAAGTTGCCATCTTGAGTTGTTCTCTTATGGTTATCGGTTTCTCTGTCGGACCTTTGATCTGGTCTCCAATGTCTGAACAATACGGAAGAAAACCAGCCTACTTTGTCAGTTTACTGTTGTACACCATTTTCAACATCCCTTGTGCTGTTGCCCCAAATATCGGTACTATTTTAGTCTGTCGTTTCCTTTGTGGTGTCTTTGCTTCTAGTGGTTTATGTTTAGTCGGTGGGTCAATTGCTGATATGTTCCCAACCGAATCAAGAGGAGAAGCCATTGCCTATTTTGCTGCCCTGCCCTATGCCGGTCCTGTCTTTGGTCCATTAGTCACCGGTTTTATCAACATTGGATCAGGTAGATTGGACTTGGTCTTCTGGGTCAATATGGCTTTCGGAGGTGTTATGTGGATTCTGGCTTCTTTGATCCCAGAAACATATGCACCAGTTATCTTAAAAAAGCGTGCTAAGAGATTAAGAAAGGAAACCGGTAATCCAAAGATCATGACTGAACAGGAGGCTAGTAAGCTTAGTTTTAAAGAAATGATCCAAACGGTTTTGTACAGACCATTGATGTTCGTTGTGACTGAGCCTGTCTTAGACTTGATGTGTCTCTACGTCTGTTTGATTTATTCTTTGTTGTATGCCTTCTTCTTTGCCTATCCAGTCGTCTTCGGAGATTTGTATGGTTACAACGATATGTACATTGGAATGATGTTGATTCCAATTATCATGGGAGCAGGTTTCGCCTTGTTGACAACACCAGTCTTGGAGAAGTACTACGTCAAGATGGTCAAGACAAGACAACCAACCCCAGAAGACAGATTGATCGGAGCTATGGTTGGTTCTCCATTCCCAGTTATTGCTTTATTCATCTTGGGTGCCACTTCTTATCGTCATATCATCTGGGTTGGTCCTGCTTCCTCAGGTTTAGCTTTCGGTTACGGAATGGTTTTGATTTATTACTCAATCAACAACTATATCATCGACACATATGCAAAATACGCTGCTTCTGCATTGGCAACCAAGGTGTTTTTGAGATCTGCCGGAGGTGCAGCCTTCCCTCTTTTCACTATTCAGATGTACCACAAATTGGGTTTACAATGGGCTAGTTGGTTATTGGCCTTTATTTCGTTGGCCATGGTAGCCATTCCATTCGGTTTTTACAAGTATGGTGCTTCTTTGAGAGCCAAGCTTTGTAAGGCTGATTACAGTGCATTTTAGCTATATAGCTTTTAATCCAATTTAGCATTAACTAATTTTAGCTTGACTCACATATAAAAATTATATAACACTAAAGAGAAGTTAAGGGATCTATGGTCCACTTTTTTCAAAAAAGCTAAGAAACTCTTCAAATCCTTCCCTCTCATGGACATAATTCCTATACAGCCATTACCAAGATCATTGCCGCTCAAATTATTGAATCGGAAGCCGAAATTACCTTCCCAGAAAAGGGGGTTAGACTTGAGAGAAAAAAAAGCTTCTGCATATGGAATCCTGCAGCTTGCCGCATTCGTAGGCCAGACTCAAAATATTTCTTAAATCCGTAAATAGAAACACGAACAATCTCAGTGAACTAGAATAAAGTTAAGTTCAAACATTGCTTTAGTCCTCTGTAGCAAGTAGAAGGGGCGGTGCTAGTTACAGATCAGATAATACACTTAAACAATAATTTTTAAAGGCGCACCCTTATCTACGAGTGAGTCTAATGTCGCAACTTCTAAAACAGCTTGGCAATAATTGAGGGATATGCCTGAAATGAACTCAGTAAGTCGAAGGTGTCATACGAATTCGTAGGCCTCTTTGAAGGGTTATGTCATCCTGAATTTCTCAACCAACGCCACGTACAGCTACCAGAGAAGGAGCTCCACAGTGTTGGGTTGAACTCAGATCAACTTCGGAGAGCCTTAATGTTATCAACAGATGCTCGCCTCTTTTTTACGCCTCTGCGGCTACTCAAATCACTTGTATCCCCTTTTCCATAGTCTCCGCGCGATTTCTCCCGTTCGGAAAGAAGTTTTTTTTAACTCACACTAAATATCCTGTTCTGAAAGGTGTGATGAAGACCCGTCTCTTAAACCAGGAAACGCACCTCCAAAACCAGGATAACGTAAAATTGCTCTATACAACCACTCAATACGAACACAACTGATAAAGTGCTGTTTTGGCTCTCTCCCTGTTATCTAACATTGTCGACTCGGTACTAAGTCTCTTGACTATGTTATAGAATCCCATCTTGTGCAATTGCAGAGCTCTGTCTGCAGCGTGCATGATAGTAAGGTTCTCCTCCAAATCTGACATGTGATGAGCATTAGCAGCACGTCTTCTCGTTTCAATGGACCAGTTTTCCAGCAGTTGCAGTTGCAGCTCATCTCCGCTCTCGGTGTCCGAGACATCGTCCTTCCAGGTCAAATTGATCAAAATCCACAAACACGGAGACACGATTTTGCTCTGTGATAATGACAACGATCTGTCATCCAACAACGAGTATATAATGCGTAATAAGTTTGTATTTGAAATGATCAATGTACGGTTCAATTCTGTGGATGCTGCCAAATGGACCAACGTATAACAGATATTGGAGACCACTTCTACTTCTTCAACAGGGTCTGCCAACACCAACTTCTTGGTCAAAAATGCTAAGAAGCTGGAGTCCTCGTGCAACTTCAGAGCCTCTGACATAGGGAACGTTCTCAAAATAGTCTTTGATTGGTGGACAGAACTGGCACAGAGATTTCTTATGATGTTGAAGCATTTCTCTTGAACTTTACCGTTGTTGTGGTAACATAATTGGAAGATGTTGTCTAATTTGATGGACGCCATAAATTGGTCCTTTTGACGGTCATCAGCCAAACCAGAGAGATAGTTACCCACAAATGTCAACGAGAACACCTTGAGCAAATCATGTTCAGAGTTTTCAATGAAATTGGCAATTACTGGACCAATGTCATGCTGGAGAACTTCATCTTTGACGGCACTGAAATCAAGAGCGTAGTTGGCCAAAATCCCGAGAATGACCGACTTCAAAGCCACTTGGGAGCTCTTCAACGTGGTACTCTCCGTGCTGATCTCAGGCAGCTTCAAAATAGCTAACAATACATCTGTGATTTTCAAATCAAGAAGATATGTCCTCAATAAGGCGACTGATCTGGATAAAGACCTTATAAGTAAACAGACTGACAACGTGGCATTGTTCGATATTTCGTAGATGAAGTCTGCATTTTCCGGTTTCGTTCCATTCAATGTAGTTGTTTCCAAATCTTTTAAAATTTCTAAATGGGTCTTGAGTAAGTCAGCCAAAATTGGCTTAAGGTCATGCTTCAGAGTCTCTTCTCTGTAATGTTCTCTAGCCGAACAAATACCACTCAATACCAAGAAACAATCACTGACCTTGTTCAAGACATCTTCGGTTTTAAATTTGGTGGATAACTTGTAATTTTGCACGATAATGTCGCAAATACCATCGATTATCCTGCAGTTAGCCAAGTAATCGATGAGAATGTCATCTTCTTTGCACAATATAGACAACAAGTACAATGGGGTCATTTCGTGCTTTACTCTATAGTTGGAAGAGGACTCGAAATTGCCGTATTTGAGGTTCTTGGTCTGCTCAATCAAGTTGACTAACGGTGGCACCAATTTTTTGTAGTTGATTTCTTTCAAGTGTCCATCCAAATGGTGCTTGAAATAGTTCGTAAGCACATTCAGCAGAGCTAATCTAATGTTCATACTGTCACAACGCAAAAAGGCCGTCAAACAAAAGTATAACGGTTTAGGTAATTTGAATTGCTCGAGTTCGGGCATGACGTGGGCCAAAGAGTACAAGAGTGGTGCCACTTCTGGAGGAATGATATTTTGAGGTGGAGGCAGAGGTAAGGCTTGGGCCTCCATGCAAGTTTCATAACTTTGAAACGATGGTTGGAAGGAGTTGTCTTTGGCTATATGATGGAACACCAACTTTAAACGCCGAGATAATTGTTTCAATAAAGGTTGAACCAAGGGTATCAATTCCGACCTAGGGAGATACGGGATCAAAGTACAGGCAATGAAGACATCCTTTTCGTTATCGTTCGAAAGGATACTTGCCAATAATTTGATAAAGGCGATACCATCGGCGTTATCAAGATCAATATGAGCATCTGGTTTCATGGAGAACATGTTAATAAGAGAGTTGCAATTGTAATGGCGGAGAGCCGGGAATTTGACACAACTCGTCGCTAATGCATCAATGCCACCATTGTCAATAAGAATATTGACAAACTTCTCATTGTACGAGAAAGAAGAAACCACGATCAGAACTTGCTCAATCACCTCCATGTCATCATTACACCTCTTAAGCATGTCTAAAAAGAGAAGGAGCCCCCCACTCTGTATGAGATCCGACTTGAACCGATCATTCCCTAATGCATCTAATTTGATCAGCTTCAATGTCTCCAACTGTCCAGCAGTGGAAAGCCCTTGAAAATTCTCAAGTCTCATCGCCACACTCATCTTGCGTATCCTTTTTGCTTCTTTTACAGATAAAGAAAAAAAAATACCCCATCCTATCTTAAGTCTCTTCCTCCTTACTTTTTTTTTTTATGTTAGCCACTTATCAGCCACTTTGTCACGTGATATTACGATGTGGCTAATACAAATTTTTTTTCAAGTTGAAAAAGGGGAGAGAACAAGAACATATACTCGTCAAGGAAGTGTAAATAATGCCAGCTGCTGTTAAGACTTCCCGTGCTGGTTCTAATGCCAGTTCTGAGACTCCATTATTATTGGACATCGAAGCCAATGCCACCACTTCGTCTCCATTTGGTTTGCCAACTGACCCTAAATCTGTATCTGGAGCTGTTTTCACCTCTGCTCAGGTTTTGATTTCTTCTGCTGCTTACAATGTCACCGACAGATTGTTCTCTTATGCTGCTCCAGGTTCCGATTCCATCTTGGATGCTGCTCCTCAATTGTGGAAGACTTTCCAAAAGGAGAATGCCAATGGTACTGTCCCAGAAGTTTCCAGATTTGAAGTCAAGTCTGGTGCCTCTAGTGCTATCTTGGGTTACTTGTCCTCTGCCAAGCAAGGCAAGCCGATCAGTGTTCTCCTCCCAGGCTCTGCCTTGCCATACATGCAACCTATCCTCGCTGCCAGACCAAAGGCTTCCTTGCCTTTGGCTTTGAACGTTGCCGCTTTGGATTACGATGATGAGTCTTCCTCCTTGGTTCCAGACTACATCACTCCTTTGTCTCTGGCCCGTGGTTTGGGTTACTCTGTCATCACTCCATTTGATGCCACTGAAGCTCAACACTTCACTTTGTTGGCCACCCACCTCGCTTCTAACGGTCCAGTCCTCAACTTGTACGACGGTCCATCTTTCTTGAGAACCAACGGTAAAATCGAAGGTGTCTTGTCTGCCACTCAAAGCTCTGAAAAATTGCTGGCTTTGAACGAGCACAAGTCTACCACCATCAAGGGTGCTTTCCATCTGTTCAACAAGGTCTTTGGCACCTCTTACCAACCTTTCGAATATGCTGGTGCTCCAGATCTGACTAACGTCTTTGTGGCTTACGGTAGTGTCGAAAGCAAACTGCTCTTGGAAACCACCAAACAATTAGCCGCATCTGGTGTTAAGGTTGGTGCCATTGCTGTCAGAGTTCCATTACCTTTCGACTCCCTGGACTTTTCCGCCCTCATTCCATCCTCTGTGAAGAACGTCACTGTTTTGTCTCAACAAAGAGGTTCTGTCACTTCTTCCTTGAAGGCCGACGTCACTGCTGCTTTGTTCATGACCAAGGGTGCCGCTGCTCCTTCTGTCTCTGAGCACAAGTATGCTGTTGACTTTGTCTTCACCACCTCTGCCTTGACCAAGATTATCGGTGCCTTCGTCGTTGTCCCAGAATCGTTCTCTGCCGACATCACCGGTAACTACACCTTGTGGACTCCTGATAACGGAGAACTTGTCAATGTCGCTTCCAAGTTGGCTCATTCCTTCTCCTTGGATAAGGGTGACTTGACCTTCAGATCTAAGTATGACAACATTTCCGGTGCCGGTTCTTTCTACGCTTCCATCAGCTCTGCCAAGGTCGAGAATGTCGATGCTGCCGATGTTGTCTTGGTTGAAAGTGTCGAGGTCTTGAACGCTTTCGATATCATCGAGACTGCTAAGCAAGGAGCTACTGTGATCCTCTCCGTCTCTAAGAAGGTTGAAGATGTTGCTGCCTTCGCCGACTCCTTGCCAGCCTCCTTCCGTCGTGAGGCTGCCAAGCGTGACATTAAGCTCGTTGTCTTGGACTTGGAAGCTATTGGAGAACACCCTCAAACCCTGGGATTCACTTCTTCCATCGCTGCCCAAGTTGTTTTCTGGCACAACGCTTTGCCTTCCCTCTCTGAGCACGATGTTGTTCTTAAGGTCTGGCAAGCTTCCGGTGCTGATGCCGAACTTTTGGCTTCAGTCATCTCTGAATTGAGATCCAAGGTTCTCGAGACTGGTGTCAAGGAAGTTGCCATCAAGAAGGAATGGGAGACTTTGCCATTCGAGGAAGATGAGGTTGCCTTGCCTTACCACCCAATTGAAACTTCCTTCCAAGCCAACCCAAGAGTCGTTGATGTTCCAAGTGATCCAGTTGCTCTTTCCTCCTTCGAGATTGCCAAGAAGTTGACTTTCAAGGAAGCTTACGACACCAAGACTTCCTTGCGTCCAGACTTACCAGTCAGAAACTTCGTCGTCAAGGTCAAGGAGAACAAGAGAGTTACTCCACTGGACTATTCCAGAAACATTTTCGAAATCGAGTTCGATATCACTGGTACTGGTCTCACCTACGACATTGGTGAAGCCTTGGGTGTTCACGGACGTAACGACCCAGCTTTGGTCCAAGAGTTCTTGGATTACTATGGATTGGATGGTGAAACTTTGATCGAGGTTCCATCTAAGGATGACCACCACATCATTGAGACCAGAACCATCTTCCAAGCCTTTGTCGAAAACTTGGATTTGTTGGGTAAGCCTCCGAAGAGATTTTACGAGTCTTTGGCTCCATATGCCACCAATGATGAGGAGAGAAAGAAGTTGGAGTTCCTTGCTTCTGCTGAAGGTGCTACTGAGTTGAAGAGATTCCAAGAAGAGGAAACTTACAGCTACAGTGACATTTTCGAATTGTTCCCATCTGCTAGACCAGAGGCTGGTATCTTGGTTCAATTGATTGCTCCTTTGAAGAGAAGAGAATACTCCATTGCTTCTTCTCAAAAGATGCATCCAAATGCCGTTCACTTGTTGATTGTCGTTGTCGACTGGGTTGACAAGAAGGGCAGAACTCGTTACGGTCACTGTTCTCATTACCTTTCCGAATTGGCTGTTGGTTCTGAGTTGGTCGTTTCTGTCAAGCCTTCTGTCATGAAATTGCCTCCATTATCCACTCAACCAGTCATTATGTCTGGTCTTGGTACTGGTTTGGCTCCTTTCAAGGCCATTGTCGAAGAAAAGGTTTGGCAAAAGGCCCAAGGAATGGAAATCGGTTCCATCTACTTGTACCTTGGTTCCAGACACAAGAAGGAAGAATATCTTTACGGTGAATTATGGGAAGCCTACATGGATGCTGGTATCATTACTCACGTCGGTGCTGCCTTCTCCAGAGATCAACCAGAAAAGATTTACATCCAAGATCGTATCAGAGAGAATATCGAAGAATTGGCTACTGCTGTTTGTTCAGAGAATGGTTCATTCTACTTGTGTGGTCCTACTTGGCCAGTTCCAGATATTACTGCTTGTTTGGAGGATGTTGTCAAGACTGATGCTGCTAGACGTGGTGTAACCATCGACGCTGCTAAGGAAGTTGAAGAAATGAAGGAAACCGGTCGTTACATTCTTGAGGTTTATTAGATATAGAAATATAGAAATCTTAATAAATCCGGTGCTCCGCGGAGATATCCGAGAAATCTGCCTTTTTTTCCTTTTTTTTTAACACAGCGATGAGGAAGCGATAAGCACAAGGTATAAAAAAAGTAAAAGGTCTACTTCGGGGAGTTATAAGGGATCTATATGATTTTTAACCTTCTGAAGGATCTTATTAAAGGGTCTAGGGAGTCATCTCTGGAACCCGTTGAGTCTCAAAAAACCCCTCGGATAAGTGTTGGAGCTGGTTATAATACACAGATAAATGACATACGATTGCGTGAGTACCCTCATTTGAAGGATCACGTTTATTTGGATAATGCGGGGCTTCCCCCATGTGCTGTGTCGGTTGTCCAAAATGCTTCCACGGCAGTACTCCAGACGGTCTACGGTAACCCGCACTCACAATCACAAGTGTCTCAAGCTACCGAACTGATAGTTAATAAGACCAGGTTACAGGTGCTACAGATGTTTCAGTTGGACACTATGGAATACGAGGTGGTGTTCACTCATAATGCCACTCACGGTATCAAGTTGATTGGAGAGAGCTTCAAAGACACCTTTGGTGACTTCCATTATCTGTATCATACAGATTCTCATACCTCTGTGCTAGGTTTAGGTGAATTGTCTGGTAGTAAAGAAATGTTTAATTTGCTGTCGGATTTGTCACTTGATAAATCCACTCCTACCCTTGTGTCGTGGTCTGGACAATCAAATTTCAATGGCAGACGTTATCCATTGGCCGAATGGAACAAACAGTTCAAAGATCAAGGTCTGTATACGTTACTTGATCTCAGCTCCTATTGTTCTTCGGGACCCCCAAATTTCAGACAGATGCATAGCATTCCAGACTTCATCTGCTTTTCCTTCTACAAAATCTTTGCATATCCTGACCTCGGTTGTTTGATAGTACGGAAAAGTGCCGGCGAGAGTATCTTGAAGAACAAGAAGTTCTTTGGTGGTGGTACAGTGGATGCCGTTTCAGCTGATGGTTTTTACAAGAGAAGAACGGACATTGCCGGAGTGTTGGAGGAAGGAACTCTCCCGATCCACAGCATTGTTCAGTTGTCACTGGCCATGAGCACATTCAATGAAATTTATGGTGGGTTTACTGCTGTATCGGATCACTTGCAGAGTCTTAAGGAATACACAATTGCAAGGTTGAGGTTATTACACCACGACAATGGTACACCAATGGTGGAACTTTTCAGTCCTCAAGGTCTTCATGGACCTATCATTACGTTCTGTTTGTTGGATAGAACCGGTCTGAGATTGGGATTCTATGACTTTGAGAAGTATGTCTCTGCTAGAGGCATCTCCATCAGGACGGGGGCTCTTTGTAATATTGGAGCCACCTCCGAAGCTTTAGGTTTGACCACTGAGGATATCGAGGAAGGTTATGCCAGAGGCCAACGTTGTGGTGATGGTCAGGACTCCATCAATGGTAAGATAAGGGGAACTATAAGAGTAAGTTTGGGTGCTATGAATAACGTGGAGGATATCGACCTGTTATGCAGCTGTGTGCATAAGTTCTTTTCCGAATCCTTCTTCACCAGTTTCAGTAATATCCACCACTCGGATCTCACAGTCAAGTCGGTCACTGTCTATCCAATCAAGTCTTGTGCTGGCTACAACATCCCAGCTAATAAGCCTTGGAAAGTGATAGATGGTGTCTTGGAGTATGACAGAGTCTTTTGCTTATTGGACCCAGTAACTGTCACCCCCCTCATATTGAAGAGTAATCCTGAAATGACCTTTGTCAATCCTGTTCTCGATCCAATCAAGCAGATTATGACCATTAAAAGTGGTTCTACAAGTGTCGAAGTCTATTTGGGACAGGATCTTAAGAAATACCATTCTCTTACTGAGGTGCAAAATCTCAAGACTGGAGACATTTACGAATGCATTACCGACTCTAAGCTCACTCTGTGTCTCGAGTCCATCGTCAAGAAACCTTGTGTACTTGCCAGATCTGTGTCTGTCTCTGCAATGCACAACAAATCTGACTTCTTGCTCTTGGGTAACTCCAGTTTGACTTACTTGGAAAACTACGATAAGAAGCAACTGCAAGTAGAGAGTGCTACGAGGTTCAGAGGAAACATCATTGTACAGGGAAAGGACTTGAAACCATTTGAAGAAGACAGTTGGAAACAAATCGTCATCGGTGATCTTACATTGAACAACATTGAACTATGCGAAAGGTGCCAGATGATCACAATCGACTCCGAAACAGGAAAGAGGGACAACTCACAATTAGTGAACTTGGCCAAATTTAGGAAATTGAAAGGAAAGATCTTGTTCGGAATCAATTGTAACACTGACAAACCAGACAATGGCTGTGTCACCATAGAAGTAGGAGACAAAGTCACTGTTCACATATAGCCCCCCTGTGTACTACTACAATCATTAAAACATTAACAGTTTATTGTGTCTTATACTTAAGCCTTCTCCTTTCTGGCGGCGGCTAAAGTCTTAGCGGTACCGTGCAAAGCATGCTTGTGGTTTCTCTTGAACTTTGGATCAACACCCTTCAAAGATGGGTATCTGTGAGTCTTAGGCTTCTTGATACCGTTTCTGTGAGCCTTTCTGCTTTGGTTGTGGTTGGTATGGTTCTTAGACTTAGACATCTGGTGGTGGAAGTTAGTATAGTTACTTTATCGACTGGTATCGATTGACTGACAAGTTTTACATCGACGAATCCTGGAACATCGTATAAATCCACTTGATAATCCCAATCCGTGACTTCAAAATGACCTCCGTCATCCCTTCTCAGTCCATCTTGTACTCATAATGATCACTTACTTTTTATCCTCAATCAAGTTGTGAGTTTAAAAGGTTTATTCAATCTCTTAAGAAAAAAAATTCATCCACACAAAAAATTTTCCAGCCCAATTTGCACGACTTCTTTTTTTTTTTTCTTCAAAGCATTTAAAAAAAAGAGGGTTGGGAAAAAGTAAAATTTCCTAATTCGGATCTACGTGTGATTGCCTATTACCTAAATGGGAAAATTATCATACAAAAACTACTTAAGCTTTCAAAGCGTTAGCGGCGGCTTTGGCTCTCTTCTCCAACTTGGCTTGAGCCTTAGCACCGACGATACCACCACCCCAGTGTCTTCTGTTCTCTTCGTACTTCTCGGTGAAGTTAGCGTTGATGGTAGAAACCAACTTGGCCAAAGCAGCCTCATCTTCTGGCTTGACCTCGGTCAAAGCAGCAACGGAGGAGGTCTTCTTGTGGACTAAGGTACCCAATCTAGCCTTTCCCTTGATGATGGCGTATGGAACACCCATCTTTCTACACAAAGCTGGCAAGAAAACAACCAATTCAATTGGGTCAACGTCGTTGGCAATCAAAACCAACTTGGCCTTCTTGTTCTCAATCAAAGAGACAACGTGGTTCAAACCGTACTTGACAACGAATGGCTTAGAAGAGACATCCTCCTTGGTCTTACCCTCGGCGATGGCAGCAGCCTCCTTGGTGAGTCTCTCCTTCTTCTCAGAAGCAGTCTCTGGTCTGTACTTGTTGAACAACTTGAAAGTCTCAGCAGCAGTGTTTCTGTCCAAGGTGTTGGAGAATTGGGCAATGGATGGAGGAACCTTCAATCTCAAAGCCAAGATCTTCTTTTGTCTTTGTAATCTGACGTATTCTGGCCATTTGACGAATCTAGACAAATTTCTCTTTGGTTGGATGGCTTGGCCAATACCAAAGTTCTTTGGACTAGCCTCAGTTAAAGGGTTGGAAGAGGCCTTCTTGGCACTCTTAGATGCTAAAGGAGCTGGAGCAACTTTCTTTGAAGGCTGTGTCATTGAGAGAGTTAGTAAATGCTCAGTGATTTTCTAATCTGAAGAAAAAACAACTGCACGCACCACTGACTCGAATAAAATCTCTACAGTTCGCTCTCATCCCCGGTCAATAACAAGTCCAGCTCATTAAAAACCAAGGAAACAAAGAGGAACTCAGCCTATGAAACTCAAAGAAATATACACATTTGGATCTTATTTGAAAAAACGAAGAGCTAAATGGTATACTCCTTCAAGTTTAATCGACCTAAGAGTCTAATCAAATCTTGTGGGACGTATCCATGTCTTCAGATCCTTTAGCTTGATGAAATACTTACAGCCATTATATGGTTGTATTAAGTGATTTAAAGAAGTTGAAAAAAATCAGTTGGTGAAAATTTTTTTTTGTCTTTGTTTCTTACGCTCAGTTCTCGTTAAAGTCGTTTATGAAAACTCAATCTAGCCCACACAGGTAAGTTTTCCTTGTCTAGTGAATTTGCCGCGTAACAAAGCAGCTGGGGCGATAAAGAGAAAAAAAATGACAAGATTTCTCTATAGTGACAGTCGAATCGCAATGGGAGATGTTCCAGTACCGTCTCCATTGAGAGAGGCATTATCGGCTATAAGTGGTAATATCGCCATCACATGTTATGTTGTGACCTTGTTACCGCAACTTATTGAGCAATGGCGTTTGAAGAGTGTTGAAGGGATCTCCTTGATGTTCATTAGTATCTGGTTCTTGGGAGATGTCTTGAATCTTCTGGGTGCCGTTTGGGCCGGATTACTTTCACAAGCGATTATCTTAGCAGCTTGGTTTTGTATCACTGACTCTTTAATGATTGGAACATACATTTATTACAACAACATCTATCCAAGACGTCACAAACCTAAGGCCAAGAGAGCACATACCAATACCGAACAAAGTCCATTGTTAGAGGAGGAAGCTACTGAGAGAAGAAGATCCTCGCGTAAATCTAGAAGAACATCCATTGAGTCCATGGTTTTGCATCCAGAGAGACAATCTGCCTTCGCCAAATACATCCTCCCATTGTTGGCTGTCTCTGCAACTGGTACTTTTGCATATTTCATTTCCCCTCACACTCATGCCCCACCTTCTCCACCAGATCAGGATTCCGAGGTGATCTTGTTGGGACCTCAAATCTTGGGCTATTTGTCTGCCACCATGTACTTGACTGCCAGACTCCCTCAGATCTACTTCAATTACAAGCACAAGTCTTGTGAAGGTCTTAGTTTGTTGTTTTTCATATTCTCCGTCTTTGGAAACGTCACCTACGCTTTGCAAATCTTCTTCTACAGAAGCGATGCTCAGTACATCAAATTGTACTTCTCCTGGATCCTTGGATCTTTGGGTACCACATTCGAAGATTTCACCATCTTTGCCCAGTTCTATCTCTATAGAAAGCGTCCCGTCTCGGAACCGGTCTTCGAAGACAACTAAATTAGATTATCTACATCAGCCATGTCGTCATAAATAATTTAGCTTTAAATATAAACCAGCGTAGCACAATAAATATACAATAATCCATAATGATCAAACCTGCTTTTCATTAGCCAGCTTGATCGAATCGTAATCCTTGTCATGTTCATGTTCGTTTTCATTTTCGACGTATTCGACTTTACCGGCCTTTTCGTCCCACTCGGTTTGAGTGAATTCTTCTCTGACTTGGTTTCTGGTGATGGCATCGATGGTGGTGTGGTCTGGAGCCAACTTATCACCACGTCTTCCGACCAAGTACCAAGGCAAGGAGAACAACTCTTCCATGGATTCCAAGGATCTGTTGGACAATTCTGGTAAGAAGAAGAAGGCCCAGAGGATACCCAAGACTAAGACGGCTGCAAAGAATACAAAAGCTCCCCAGTTGTCCATGGAATCTAACATATAAGGTAACAGCTTGGAGTTGGCATATTGGTTAAGGAAATGGAAACACATGACGATGGAGTTAGCGACAGATCTCAATCTCAATGGGAAGATTTCAGAACCAAGTAAGTATTGGATGGCGTTCCATCCAACGGCCCAACCGACACCGGAAAGGAAGATCATCAGGAAGGAACCTTTGGTGGAAGCAGAGTTTGGCTCTTTTCCTTCAGCCTCGTAGTTTTGAAGAACCTTCAAGTAAATACCGACATACAACAAGGTAAGACATTGAATGGTCATACCAGTGTACAAACTACGTCTTCTTCCAAGGAAATCAATCAAGAAGAAAGCACAAATGTAAGCAGCACAGAACTTGACGACACCGACAATGGCAGTGTAAACAAACTTCTTGATCTTACCATCGATACCAAGCAATTCAAAGATGGTGGAAGTGTAGACAGTGACGGCATTGGCACCGGACCATTGACCCAAGACTTGGGCAGCCAAGGCCAAGAAGAATCTGTAACGATTGGACTTGACAAAGAGCAATTCTTTCAAGATACTGAAGAAAGTGGTTCCCTTGACGGCTTCTCTTTCTTGGTTCAATTGTTCGTAAACGTCGTTCAATTCACCAATGACGTAAGGATGTTCCTTTGGCAATTGTCTGATCTTAGACAAAGATTCCAAGGCTTCCTTGTTCTTACCAACCTTGATCAACCAACGAGGACTTTCGTAACAGAAGAAGGAACCCAATCCGACCAAACCCAGCAACATGATCTTGACCGATAATGGGACGATCCATTGGGCATTGTTGGTACCGGAGATATGAAGAGCAGTACCCAAGTTGGCAAAATAAGCCAACATAATACCGAAATACACAGCACCAGAGAAAATACCATTGGCCAAACCTCTGATACGCTTAGGGGAGATTTCCGAAAGATAAGTTGGACCAATGACAGTGGTTTGACCAACGACCAAACCTTCTAATAATCTACCGGCATATAATTGACCGACGGTCTTGGAAGTACATTGGATAATGACAAAGACAATCCACAACAGACAAACGACTTGCAAAGCTCTCTTTCTACCCAACTTATCGTTGGTGTAACCACCAATAAGAGCACCACCGACGGAACCTAATTGGACCATGGCCTTGATATTAGAGATTAAACTGTCCAAAGTAGCATCCGATTTGTTAGGATCATCCAAATCGAATTGCAGGATAAAAGCATCTTGAGATGTAGCAGCACTGATAAAACCTTCATCGTAACCTCTTGCACTACCAAAGATACCGAATATAAGCAAACAAAACCACAATCTAGGGTTGTAAATTTCTGGAGGAGTTCCAGATGTGTCAAACTTGGACTTGAAAACTTCCTTAGCTCTGCTCAGTACACCCATGTTGAACGAGGACTCGAACGAGAATAATAAATTGTTGAAAAAAGTTAAGGTACAAAGAAGTACAATAGAAGAATCTAGGTGAGCTTTTATATATCGAAGATGGAAGATTTACAAATTATGCAACCTCCAATTGTTCCTTGTAGAGGCGTAAATTTTTTAGCAAAATAGAGGGGGAAAAGAATGATCAAATTGAACTGGAAGGAGTAAGCTACCAACTGCACTGATATTATTGGACCAGATAGGATGGGAAGTCCCGGCAGGATTTAATCCTACCCCACATCTTACCCCGAAACTAAGCAACACTCCTCCTTTTATTGTCCTCTTTGCCTACCCCACAATGCCCCCGCAAAATGGATTTTCCAGGGTCGTAAAAGTGGTTGGAATTCCAAAAAATTGTATGGCACCCACAGCAGAGCAAAGAAATGCTAAGAAAAAAAATTAGAATTAAGCTTTCTCCCCTACCCCACTTTTTTTCTTGTCCAGCGACATTTCTCCTTGTCTCCGTAAAGCAAAGTAGTAGTTAGTTAAATTTACACAGGCGACTAGTGTTGATGTTGCTATTATTTTCCGACGGCTAAAAGCTCGGTTACTAAAATCAGACCATCCTCGAAGGGACCACTTCCTGATTTACGACGATATGTGCCGAGATTAATCGTCAATTTTGAAGTAGCCCCTGTTACATATAGAGTGAAGCTTAATTTTGAGTTCCTAATACTGTTATTCTCTATACCCGAAGAGGGGCACGTAAAGCGGGCACATCTTGGCTCTTCAACTGTTTTTTACGATTCTGCGCGTCTTCCCCTCAAATTGGCCGATGAAAATTCTAAATCTCCGTTGTTCCATTAAGAAAAACTTTGGCCGGGTTCGATTATGTAATGCAGGTGAAGCTTTTCCAAAGAGCTTAATGAGGGGTCAAAACGTCTTGGCCGGGGTTTAAAAAAGGGGATCTTGTCTTGGCCCAATCCCGGCTTAGCTGCGGGGTTTCTTGAGGTTTGTATGTGGATCTCAATAACTTTTCCTCTTTTGTTCTACCCCAGTATTCTATCCCTACAAAAGTACCTCTCAGTAATCTTTTTTCTTGTAATACACTACCTTTCGAGATGAGAAAAAAAAAATTTCATCTAGAAAAAAAAAATTCTGAGATGAGCTAAGTAGTTAGAAGAGAAGGATAGATAACCTAGATAAGAAGATGCTGATTTCTATGATAACTGACAAGCCGGTAACGAATACCAAATATACCAATCCGCTTGCGGAGAAGGAGTTAACACAAGGATCCAGAGTGAATGGTAAGAACTTCAAGATAGCGAAGGATGCATTCAGAATCAAGAGACTTGGAGTCAAGACCAATTACAGTAAGAGAGAGCAGCAAAGACAGGAGGAAAAACTGTTGAAGCTGAGACTTGAGGAGTTGAAGAGAGAGAAGGAGGATGCCAAGAAGCAACGTCAAGAGGAATTGAAGAGACGTCGTGAGATCAAGGAAGAGAAGGAAAGATTGGAGAAATTGAGTCTGAAGATGCATCAAAAGAAGATCGAAAGAATGAGAAAGAAGGAGAAGAGAAATAAGTTGTTGAAGGAGAGAAAGTCGGGAAATTGAAGACTGCATTTTAATTCAAGTGTTTTGGGTGTTCAAAGGTACAAGGAACAGATATATACGATATAAATGATTTAATCGAAAGTGAGCATTGAAGAAAAGTTAATGTGAGAGAAAATGAGAAGCTCTGAGGAAGTGTTGATAGAAGAGATAATGACGTCAGGGTAGATCAATTCTACTTCGCTACATCTAGATGTTTCAAGATTGTTTACGGTTGACCAGAAGCCGAGGCAGTAATAGTGACGCATGTTTTGGGCCCCTTTTATGTACTATTTTTTAAGAGAAACTTGCCTCGAATGTCCCAAAGTGTAAAATCCTTAAGGGGAAATCCCAACAAGGCAAGCCACAAATTTTTTCGGACGATAAGCCTTCACGCCTTAGTTAATCTTTGAAACGAGGCACAATAAAGCTCTCCTTTACACAATAGCAAGCCTATGCCATGAAAAAAAAGCCCATTTCACAAAAAAAGGGCAAATCCGTTGGACAGGCAAAGGACAAAAAAAAAAAGCTCGAGCTACAGCTTCGAGGTAGAGACCGGTGAGTTGAAAAAGTCTTGGTTTTTAGGCTTTGAACGGAACAGAAGGATTTGATTCGCCAAGAGAGGAGAGAACACACATGTTTTAAGGTCCATTCAAATTACCGTTGGAATGTAGGACGTTGGAGAAATGCTTCTAAATTTACCCCCGAGAAATTACTCCTTCAGGAAGGAAGAAAACAATAGACTTGCAGTCAAAAAGCAAAAAAAAGCTTTCCACGGAAAAAAAAAAGCCAGAAGACACATAATAGACCGCATGTTTTTTGTAGTAGTGTAACATAGTAAAAGGCAAGAGGGCTAGAAAAAAAAAGACTTGACAATTTTTTTTCTGACTTTAAATTCCAGTTCATATACTGTTTTTTTCAAATCTTTAAACGATAGCTTAATTACATTGTACACTCCATTCGTTTGAGATGTTGTTTAAATCGTTACTGTTGACTGCTGCCGTGGCTGTTTCTTCGGTTTTGGCTGACACCACTTCCTTGAGTAAGTATTATAAGATTTAGTATGGAGAGAAAGAGAGAGATTCGGTGATTCGGGGTGGGTTTGATCTGAGAATTCGGCTTTCAAAGGGAACTTCTTCTGAAGGTTGTCTTACGAGTTCTTTGCGATGAGGGATTACAATGGCTCTTGAACTTGTTTTTGGACTGGTTTTCGAGGCCATTTGGCACTCCCATCTTGCCAGATCATTGACATGCTCAGAGGGTACTATATTTAGACAAGATCAGAAGGCAGTGTCCAATGTTACACGGGCTCGAGGAAATCTACGGTTTTTCTCTACTACAAAGCAATGTTTCATCATTGCCAATGAGACCATCGAGGAATTTCGATCCCCAAACTTGCTCGCCTACTTCTGATGGATGAAATTGACCCTCGTATTACCTCCCTCCTTAATTGTCGAATCAGGAAAAATTTCTTCGAAATTTCTGCGGTCAAATTTCTGCGCCCTTTTTTTTTTTTTAAAAGCCTCCCTCGAAATTTGAAAGTGAGGCAAGGAAAAAAAAAAGTAGCCCCTCGAAACGATTACACGACTTTTTTTCGTGCATCTCTCTTCCCCCCTTTTTTTCCTTTATGACAACAATACTAACATGGAACAATAGACGCCACTATCACTTCTACCACTTCCATTTCCGTTGCATCTGGATGTTCTTTCTCCAAGACCAAGACTATCACTGACTCCACTGGTGTCGATGACATTTCTTCTTGTGAGGCCCTTAAGGGTGACATTTTGATCCAAGGTGATGCTTTGGCCACTGTTAACATTGCTTCTGTTAAGGCCATCTACGGTGACTTGACTGTTTACAACGCCACCGACTTGACCACCTTTGCTGCTGGTTCTTTGACCACCATCACTGGTACCTTCTCCATGAAGGACTTGACCATCTTGTCCGAGTTGGACTTGAACTCTTTGCTGTCTGTTGGTGCCATCAACTTTGTCACCTTGCCAGCCTTGGAATCCATCACCTTCGGTACCGGTATCACCGATGCTGAGTCCATTTACATTTCCGACACTGAATTGTCCTCTTTGGACGGTTTCGCTGTCACCGATGTCGAGGTCTTCAACGTTAACAACAACAAGAACTTGAACACCATTAGCTCTCAATTGAAGACCGTTTCCTCTGCTTTGGAAGTTTCTTACAACTCCAACGACTTGGAAGCCACTTTTGATGACTTGGTTTGGGCTAACAACATCACCTTGAGAGATGTTGCCTCTGTTTCTTTCGCCAACTTGACCACTGTTAACGCTTCTTTCGGTGTCATTACCACCGACATTGAGACCTTGAAGGTTGAGTCCTTGGAATCTGTTGGAGGTACCTTCATCATCAACGACAACGATGAATTGTCTGACTTGGAATTCCCAGAATTGACCAGTGTTGGTGGTGGTTTCGTTATCACTAACAACTCTGAATTGCACAACATCACCGGTTTCGGTTCTTTGAAGACCATTGGTGGTGCCGTTGACATTACCGGTGACATTGACGAAGCTTCTTTCGACTCCTTGAAGTCTGTTAAGGGTGGTTTCACCGTCGAGTCCGACGGTGACTTGGACTGTAAGGCTTTCAACAAGTTGGACAAGAAGGGTGTTATTCAAGGTGACAAGTACGTCTGTAAGGGTGCTTCCACTTCTGTCTCCTCCACTTCTACTGGCTCCAAGTCTAAGTCCTCTTCCTCCTCCGCCTCCGATGCTTCTACTGCCACTGGTACTGACTCATCCTCCTCCTCCGACTCTGGTGCTGCTATCAACACCGGTTTCTCCTTGTTCAGTGCCGTTGCTGCTATTTTGTTGGCTCTGTTCTAAGAAGCTCAATTCAAACATTTTTTTTTTTCTTGTGCGTCTTAATTGTAAAGCAAAACTTTTGCTGATTCAAAAGCTTTCTTCACAAACTCTTCTCTTTTTGTCTAGTTTCATCCGAAGCTGTTTTTTTTGTAATAGCTAGTGTTAGTTTTGGAATCAAATTGACAAATTTATTATTTTATCTTAAAATTATATTTTTTTCCCTCTCTCTCTCAATTGGCACCCCTGAGTTGAGATCCGTATTTGAACAAGTTATTACGTGCATACTTTGTGCCTTTTCTGCATGAGGTCTCGTGCCCTTTTTTTAGTACTAGGATAATATAGCAGTAGTAGTAGATTTTTGAAAAAAGCTATAAGATTCTATAAACCTTTACCGTAATTACCACTTTCGAAGAAGTCCATGATGATCTTAACGATCAGTTCTAAAGCAGCTAACCACTCCTTCAATTGAACGTTGACTTTTTCTTCGTCAGAACCCAATTTGGCAAAGAAATCCTTTCTGTAAGGACACAGTTTCATGGCCAATTTGAATACTGGCTTGACCAACATACTGTGGAATTTACTCAAGGTCTTGCTGTAAGCGTTAGTGAAACTCTTGGCCAACTCTTCAGATGGGTTATCCACGGTCTCTCTCATCAGTTGAGCAGTGAATTGCAAACCTCTGGACAACCAAAGCAAACCTTGCGTGGCAGATTTCTTTCCTCCTTCGGCCTTTTCACTGAGGATCAAGTCTTGTAAGGTAGCAGATTGAGCTGGAGAGGCCAATAATCTCTTTCTAATCTTGTCAACATTACCTTGCATGTCATTTTGGACAACGGAGAAGGCAGAAGAACCGAGCAAATCTGGAAGGAGGTAGTTAGTATGACTGCAACGCGAACTGATTCCACTAGTCAGTGAAACGACCCACTTAAAGTGGGGAGAATTTCATGCTTACCAAACAATTTGATCAAGGATTCAGCAGCTTGCAAGAACTCATCGGTGGCAATTTTGCCATCCGTGACTGGGACGTCCTTGAAGGACATTTTCATCTCGTCAAAGAATGTAGACATGTTGGTATGTAGTGTGTTGTTAATAAAATGTTCTGATGTTTGGGTTTTTTTTATCGAGTTTTGCAACTTTTTTTTTCATCTGAGTTACGCGCCACGTCTACAAAATTTTTTTTCTTCACTATACGAAAGGGAATTTTAGATTTTCTTTATTTACCGCCCACCTTGTTGTTGTCTCTTCAAACGCATCTTTTCGGCGAAGGTCAAAGGTCTATCTGAAGGTGGAGCTGGGGATGGACTAGCTGGAGCAGGAGCTGGGGAAGCAGCTGGACTAGCACGGACTGGAGCAGGACTTGGAGAAGATCTCGATTGTTGAGCCATAGCGGCAGCTTCGACAGCTCTTTGCTTAGCAGCCAGTTCGTCTCTCTTACGTCTCTCTTCAGCCAACTTAGCAGCTCTCTCTTCAGCCAGGATTCTGGCATCCTCTTCCAGTTTTTGTCTAAGTTGTTCCTCTCTTTCTCTCTTCATTTGTTCGATCAATTCCAGCTTTCTTTCAGCCTTGATCTTCTCGATACGTTCCTTCTTGGCCTCTTCTAACTTGGCTTGCACTTCAGCGGCTCTCAGTAAGTATTCTTCATGTTTCTTACCCAGAGCAAGAGACTTGACTTCCTCGTAATCAGAGACAACTCTCAGTAATCTAGCCTTGATCAGCAAAGCCTTCTCATGCTCCTTCTTGGCCTTCTCAAAAAGTTTGGCCTTGATATCCTCGTAAACCTTCAAGTCTCTCTCCTCTTGCTTAGAGGCCTCTTCAGCTAACAATGGAAGCTCGGACTTTCTATAAGCTCTCTCGGTATGATCTAATCTTCTAGCGACCGTTCTCAACTTGTCTTCCAAGTCCTTCTTCTCCTTGTTCAATTGCTCAATTTGCATGACACGTAACTTGTTGGCATCGATATCTTGCAAGTTGTCCAAGTCCACCTTGATAATACCCTTGGCATTGATCTCTTCGGCAAGCTTTCTCTTTTCCAGATCTCTGATGGCTTGACGTTCTCTCTCCATCAGTTCCTTCTTTCTCTTCAGAGCTTCCAGTTCCTTACGTTCTTGTTCGGCCTTTCTATCAGCAGCCAATTTCTCCAATCTCAGTTTCTCTTCCTCCTCCAGTCTCAAACGCTTAGCTTCCTCGAAAGCCAGTTCACGTTCAGCCAAGATCTCCAATCTTTGAACAATCTCAGATCTCTCGGAATCGAACTCGCTCTTGGCCAGTTCAAGGGACTTGGATTGCAATGACAGTCTCTCCTCGAAGACAGCTGGGTTGATCTTCTCGTTGGCCTCGTTCAAAGTCTTGGCAAGAGAGGCAAGGTAAGAGTGGACCAATTCGGCAGAAGTTGGTTGTAAGACGTTAGTACCAGAGGTGGCTTCTTCGAATGGGTCGGAACGGAAGGAGACAACTTGGGCAATGTGGTCAATCTTGACAGAGATGGAACCCTGTTGAGCAACTTCGACCAAGTGGTTTTCAATCTCGACTTGACTCAAGGCAAACAGACCTTTGAAGGTACACAATTGGATCAAGTAACTCAATCTGATGGTTTCGTATACTTCAGACAATTGTTGGAACAATCTGGTCAAGACGATCTTGGTCAAAGGCTTGACGTAGACGGCGAGGTATGGCTCGGCTTCGATGGCCAGGAATGGCTTCTCGACTTGGTTGACAAAGGTGATTGGGTGGAAGTCCTCCTCTAACAAGGTAAATAAGTCCTTCAAGTCTGGGTGAACGAGTTTCAAGATACCTCTAGAAACAACGGCATCGATGATAGACTCTCTAGTTGGGACGTGAGGCAAGTTAAGCAAAGAAGCCAACTTCAGGTGCTTGCTTCTGTTGAACTCTTGGTTAGCTGGGTCCTCAGTAGACAAATGAGGAATGGACAAGGCAGCCAAGAAGTATACAGAGGCGTAATGCTTCAAGTTCTCCTCTTTTACTTGAGGCAGTTGAGAGTACAAGTTGAAGTACTTTTGCCAAGCAGCAGCATGGAACAAGTTGTTGTCAGAGACCGCAAAGACCTTGGCCAAGTTCTCGTAGTATGCAAGCATCATTTGAGGCTTTGGCAGTCTTTTGGAGGTGACCAATAAAGTGTGGACATCCTCGATCGATCTGAAAGATTCTTGCCATAATTCCAACTTGACAGAATAACTCAATTGTTGGAAACGCAATTCCAAGAATCTTTGCAAAGTGTCAGCATCAGACAAGTCGATGTAGTTGATGGCCTTGTACTCATCTTGTTTCAGGTAGTTGGTGGCACTTTGTACGTGTTGTCTCAAGATATCACATAATCTGTGGAATTCAGACTTTCTGTTGAATCTGTAACAGAACAGGAAAGCCTTCAAGACGATTTGGTGGTAAGAAACCTCCAATTTGGTGTTGTTTCTCAAGACATCCAAAACGGTTCTGTAGGACTCCCACAAGAATTTCAAGGAAGGAGTGATTAAATCTCTGTCAGATCTGTCCTTAGAATCTTCAGTGGAGACAGCAGACAATAAGATGGTCTCTGGAGAGATCTCCTCTTCCAAGTCGGTTTCCTCGGTGACAGTCTCGGCCTCAATCTTGGCGTCTTCGAGCTTGGATTCAGCCAATTCAATGAACTTGATGGCGACAGTCTCAACAGATTGTAAACCATTGGTGGCACCTTGGACGTTCTTCTTATATTGATGTAAACCATCCTTGACCAACTTGGCATTCTTCAAGTCAACAGATAAACTGACAAATAATAAGGCAATCGACTCGAATTCGGACGGTTGTAAAGAACGGGTTCTCTTAGAGATGATGAAGTCATAGAGAGTTTGCAAAGCTGCTTCAGACTCTCCAACGGCGATAAGCTCCTCAGCACGCTGTTCTAGTTAGTATCAAAGTCTTCCCATGTATCTAAACCACACAAAACTTACCTTTAACGTGCCCTCAGGACGGAAATTGTTAACAACCATTGGCTATTTGATCTACTACTGTTTATTCACTTTGGAAAAATTTTTTTTTCACTACACAAAGATAGTGTGAGCTGTACCAATAATAGTAAAAGACCAAATTATTCGTCTTTTGCTCTGAAAAAAAAATGAAGGGAGAGAGTGCTGTCGCGCACTTAGGAAGCAATTGCTAGGAGTGCGGCTCAGCCTTAGAAAAATCATTTTAGTCAGGCGGAATTTCATCCAGGGCAGAAAGTTTTGGCGGGGGACAGTTTATAGCAACTTTGGTACCGAGGTATATAAAAAGCGGAAAAATAATACCTGGAACAAGACATTGAGATCAGAAATGAGTGGTATTTTGTACAAATGGGCTTTACAAAAGACAGGCTTAGCCAGTGCTGTCAAAATTGGGGATCCTACTCTGGACCCTTACAAAGAGGAGGTGAGTATTAAAGAGGAATGATAAAGCTGAAATGTATATTAACACTCAATTAGATTCCCGAAGATGAGTTGAAGTTTTATCAACGTAGAGGTGCTAAGCGGAAGAAGCCAATTCCTTCTCACTTTAGCAAGCATGACCAGCAAGTATTGAAGAGTGTTAGAGACAGGGCATATCGTCTCGACTTGTCCCTTGACCTGTGTGGGGTTCGTTTTGGTTGGGCTGGTATCATTGGACTTTTGCCATGGGTAGGAGATATAATAGCCTTGTTGTTTGCCTTGATGTTGGTCAAGAAACTGAGACAAGTGGAAGGTGGGTTGCCGGAGGCCGTCCAAGCAAAGATGATGGTCAATGTCAGTCTCGACTTTGGAATAGGATTGATTCCTATTGTGGGTGACTTCATCAACATTGCCTACAAGGCCAATACGAGAAATTACTTGATATTACAAAAGTACTTAGAGAACAAGTACCTGATGACAAATAGTCGGGGTATTATTCATCCAGAGCCGGAGTTGGTTCCTCCTCCAGAGGCAGTTCATCTGCTGCCTCCAGTAAATGCCAGACGTTCGAGAGAAGCACTCACTTAATAATCATTCTATATAGGATAAGTATAACTAATAAGTCATGGTTTGTGCCATCAACTCTACCAATTCCTTAGGTTCGTCATCGTCAAACCTGGCAGTATCAATATTGGTCAACAGCTTTTTGATACCCACGTTCAACTTGGAATTGTTACTTTGACACAATTGAGAAAGTTGGTGGGCAACGTATTTTCTAGCATTATCATCCTGGAAGTTGACCTCTTGCATAACTCTGTAAAATTCCTCGACGGAGGTCAAGTTTGGCACAGCCAAATCGTTGTGGAAACAGTTCAAGACGTCTAATTGTTGTAACACAGCATATGAAGAGGTAGTCGAGATGATCAACAATCTATGACCTGGAGGTGGAATTCTCTTCCAGTAAACCTTCAAAGCTTGAAGTACCGGGTTACTGAATCTCGGTCCAATTGGAACCCAGTCAATGATGCCCTCAATGTTATCAATCACCAACACATTCAATGGAGATTTATAACTGTCACGGAAGGTGTTATCAATCTGCAGGATCTTGGCTGCTTCAGACTTACCGACCATCGATTCTGCTGAAAGCATTCTCACAAATGGGAAGTCGGAGCTCAAAGCAATCGAAGCTGCCAAGGCAGTCTTACCTGAACCTGGAGGTCCATGCATCAAAAGAGAAATGAACGACGTGTTTTCAGATTCCTTCACTTGTTGTAAGTAACGCTTACCATGTGCGATGATCTCATCAATAGTAGGAGAGAACTTGATGATTCCACCCTTCGTCACGATCTTCAAATCTTCTTCATTAACACCAAATGCTGGCTTGATTTCTCCAAGAGCTTGTAAGAAATCGGTCCTTGTGATCTTCATCTTGTCCACATTGTCATCGATTGCTGCAGCACTTCCCACTTTGATATGCCTGTTAATAGAGAAAGAAGTTGCACTCTTGACCAAACCTTCGATCTCGGCACCACTGAAATTTTTAGTCAAGGCAGCCAATTCGTTCAAATTCACTTCAGGTGCCAACATGTTCTCGTCTCTCATCTTCTTTGTCTTGATTTCCAAGATTTGTTTTCTTCCAAACTCATCTGGTAAATGGATTTCAACTTGAACTTCGAATCTTCCCGGTCTCAAAAGAGCCTCATCGATCAAATCACGACGATTGGTCATACCAATAACTAAGATATTATTCAATTGGTCAACACCGTCCATCTTGGCCAACAATTGGTTGACAACGTTGTCAGCTACACCAGTTCCATCACCACGAGAACCTCTTTGTTTGAATACGGAATCCAATTCGTCGAAAATAATAATGTGCAATGACGATTCGTCTCCTTTCTTTTTATATTCAGCTTCAGCTTCGGCGAAAAGTTTACGGATATTCTCTTCAGAGGAACCGACGTACTTACTCAAGATTTCCGGACCGTTGACGATCTTTGGTTCGTTCAGATTCAACATCTTACCAATTTGACGAGCAATCAAGGTCTTACCGGTACCTGGAGGTCCATACAAAAGCATACCTTTGACATGACTAATACCCAACTTCTCGATCAAATCTGGAGGGAAGATTCTCGAAGCAAAGGCTCTTCTGAAAATTTGGGTGAATTCCGTGTCCAAACCTCCGATTCCCATATCTTCGAACTTGAAGTCTGGTCTAATAATAGCATCTCCTCTTGGTCTTCTAGCGTTATTCGATTTCAATTGGACCAAAGAGTCACCAGAGAAGAAATTCAAAAGCGTCTTTTCAGTCAAATAACCCTTCGATCTGATCACAGTCGACTCCGAGGATTCCGTCAAAGTGGTATGTGCCAAATCGACAAGTTGGACGGTCATTACAGTCATATCAAAGTAGTAACCCTTGAACTCAAACACTAAGCTTTGCGTTGGTTGGAAGATTTGCGAATTAAAACGCTTGGTGAATACTTCCGCCAACTCATCTTGATCAAAGGGAATCGAAGTTGCCTTCAGCTTATTTCTGAATCTGATTTCAATATTCATAGAACCCAAATAAGACTGACTACCAGCGCTCTTACCCAAATCAAAAGGTTGAATAGTGACATCATCATTCAATGACAACCGTGCCCATAATCTTTGGTTACCATTCAAACCAATTGACCCAGCAGGGAAGGCGTCATAGGTCTTCACCGTGAACACATAGTTGTTATTAACAATGACGTATTGTCTGTCCTTGAGATCTTTAGGACTGGCAACAAGACAATTAGTTAACGCATGTGCATTATCCGGTACATTCAGCGCTTTGAAAGTCCGATTTCCATGCTTTGGTACAAATCCAGCTAATCGATCCATCCTCTTATAAAGCAATAACCTGTCAATATACACGCTTACCTGTCCCTCTATTTTTTTCCCTATCCTAAAATATAACAAATTTGAGCTCATCTCGCACGACCTCTGATAATTTTTTTTTTAATAATCTAAATTTTTTTTTTTTTTTTCAGGTTAAAGAAGAGATATCTCATTGCAATGCCGGCAGCTGATTCCAAGCCTATTAAGGTTGGTAGTTTATGTGAGTTATGTCACTCACGTAAGGCCGTTATGAAGAGACCTAAGAATTTGATGAAGCTTTGTAAGGACTGTTTTTATCATGTCTTTGAGACGGAGATTCACAATACCATTATCAGTAACAAGCTCTTCTATAGAGGGGAGAGTGTGGCAATAGGAGCATCGGGTGGTAAGGATTCCACAGTTTTGGCATATATCATGAAAATTTTGAACGAACGTTATGATTACGGGTTAAATCTTGTGCTATTGAGTATCGATGAAGGAATAGTGGGGTATAGAGATGACTCCTTGGCTACTGTGAAGAGAAACCAACAACAGTATCAAATGCCCTTGGAGATTCTTTCCTACAAGGATTTGTATTCCTGGTCGATGGATGAGATCGTTGCCTGTGCGGGAATCAGATCCAGTTGTACGTATTGTGGTGTCTTGAGAAGACAGGCCTTGGATAGAGGAGCTGCCAAGTTGAAGATCAACCATGTCGTTACTGGTCATAATGCTGACGATGTTGCTGAAACGGTTCTTTTGAATTTGCTTCGTGGTGATACGGCAAGATTGGAGAACTCCACCCTGATAATGACGTCTTCGAGTGGGTCTCCAATCAAGAGATCAAAGCCTTTTAAGTATACTTATCAGAAGGAGATTGTCTTGTATGCTCATTACAAGAAGCTCGACTATTTCTCCACTGAATGTTCATATGCTCCAGAAGCTTTTAGAGGTACGGCCAGACAACTTTTGAAGAGTTTGGAAGCGGTCAGACCGACATGTATCATCGATATTATTCATAGTGGAGAAAACTTCAAATTACAACAGAGGAAGAAGAGAGCTAGACTGCTGAAGCCAAACGATGAACAACCAATAGAAGTACGACCAGATGGAAGTGTATCATTACCACAGAAGAATGCTGGGTTTGTCGACGGTAACAGATGCGAGAGATGTGGTTATCTCTCGTCCAACAAAATCTGTAAAGCTTGTATATTATTAGAGGGCCTCGAACATTCGAGACCCAAGGTGAAGATCGACAACGATACCAGTGTCGACGGAGCCGCCAAGATGACCAGAGTCTTAGAGAACTTGTCGTTTTAATTTAATGCATTCATAAATCTTATACAAAGTAACTTGTCCATAAAGCACCTTCGAGATCCTGTAATTCTTCAGGAGAGAAGAACTTGATGTCGATATGCCAAGTGTCTTGTCTGTTCTTTTTGAAGGCACTCAAGATGGATTTAGCGGTCTTTCCTGTGTTTCCCTGGATGCTGGAACATTTGTTGGCTAAGGTAGTCAATACCAATGGGAACCATTTTGGAATAGGAGAGACGTATGGGAAGGCATTGAGTATAGCTCCCAAAGCAAGAGTTGCTCCGTGTAACTTAATAGCGATCTTATCTGAAGGTCCGTTCTTGGTATACTTTCTCTTGTTCTTGTTCAATATCTTGATGATTCTACTAAGAGTTTCCTCCACCTTCGAGTCGAGACGACTGCCACTCCAAGTATGAACGATGATAGTAACAATCTTCTCGGCCAGTTCTCTTACTTCTAATTGTTCATGGAAAAGTAAGCTGAAGACGAACTCAAAGATTCTGTCATGTTGGTCTTCGGAAAGCGAGAGGAATTGTCTTTGGTGGAAGAACTGAACGAAATGACCCAACAGTAACAAATTATGCCAGGCCGTGGAAGTAGTATCGATGTTGACAATGTAATCCACTACACCTTCAAGCTGATGTTTGTGGAAGGGGATACCAGCTAACATCACAATAGCATGCACTGGGGAAACACCAGCAAGCATACAAACTTCTCTCATTTCTCCCAATTTCAAAAGGAATGGGAAGATGTGTTTGGATAAGTATGGAGTAAGTTCAGCTGATGCAGAGGTAATCAAGAGATTTCTCAAGAGTTTCAAAATGGACCTTGAAGTGTAAATGTATGAGGTCTTCATTACTTCATGGATGTTGAAATCTGTGATGGCCAATCTCTGGTTTTCTACCGCTTCAAATAAGCGAGTGAATTGACTATCGAGGACCAGATTTTCTGAGAAGTAGTGTTCTGATTCATGAGAGTTGCAGTATTGCAAGAAACTTTGGCAGTCCAGATGTGGATGGATGGACTCCACCATAATCAAGGCTGTGAATAAGGAAGCCAATTGTTCTCTCACCAGTTGGTAAGGATGATCCAAATTCTCGAGTGTTTTCTCTGCCAACATATCAGCTTCAGGGAACCTGAAAGATAAAGACGCGACCAAATGTTTCAAGATCGTCAACCGTGCAGTATCGATGAAGGACGAATTAGAGCTCTTGTCGATCTTGAACTCCATGAGAGTCCGAGCCACTTTAGGGAAACGGCGAATGTCGGAGTGAGATGAGACCCACCAGGAGAAGACGATCCAAATACCTTTGGTATCTGGACTGATATCCTTCGTCAACACCTTCTTCAACATTTCTGCTACGAAATCGTCCCTAAGACTAGCAAAGCTTGGTGTGACATGGGAGTTGACAACGAGCAATCCGGAAAGCATTTCACAAACAACAAGATGAGAGTCCTTGTCATCTGGCACATAGATATTTTCGATGATTCTCAATAAATCTGAACCTTCTAAATTAGGTGTTAATCCGGCAGATGTCAAATGAACGACGAATGACATCAATCTGACATCATTTGTATGGAATCCACCGTCTGTCTCAGCCTCCGTAACCAACAGCTTCAATACAGACTCAGTCATGACTGGATCTACCAATTGTCCAAACTCTTTCAAAATCGTTTCCTCTCTTTCATGAAGAGGGAATTCTGGACGGAACTTTGGATCCAACAGTCTCATCTCATCCCCCCAGAAGAGCCAGTTCAGAGAAGACTTGTTGTCAATGAAGTACTTTGGATTATCGAAATTTTGCATCTCTTGTTTGAATCTCTCTTTGAAGTTTCCCCCATTGTGGTCTGGTGTTGTATTCACCAAGATACTTTCGTTAGGATTCTTATCCGAGATGTAAATGTCCTTCAAGTCATAGTCGTACAAGCTCAAGTTCCTCAACTTCTCCAAGAGCTCACAGATACCCTTCAAACTCAATCTGAACACAGAAGGATGACTAGCTTTGGTGAAATCGAGTAACTTGGTCAAAACCAAAGAATGAATCTGCACTTCTGGGTTGATCTGAATGTTTATCAAAAGTGACAAGTTGAAGTAATTGATCTTCCAGAACTTGGCATTACCAATTCCTTGCAAAAGGGAATTACTCAACTCATTGATCTGCTTCATAAAGAGACCATGCTTCTTAGCCTTGGCCAATTGAACTGCTCTCATCTCGAGACTGACGTAGGTGTCTGGAGGCTTGATCAGGTCAACGTAGTCCTGGTGAAATTCACAAACAGAACTTGGAATGCGCACCTTATTGACAATGTTGGTAAATACACTGGAGGCGATAGACGAGATCATCACATTCGTTTCCATGAGCATACATTGGTTCAAGATATCAACGATCAGAGAAAGGTTCGAAAAATCAGTTGGAATCTTCTTTTTGAATCGTTTCGATTCAAGGACCGAGAGCGAGTGTTTAAGAACTTGCTCATCGTTATTATTAATAGCCGTCTGAATAATAGACAACAATTGCTTGATCAGCACATTGTAAGAACCAAGCAAGATCTTCATCGAGCCATTCAAAGTAGAAGCTCCTGAAGATGCAATTCCGCCATACAGGGAGCCTGAAAGTCTTACAACATCTGAAATCAATAAACGATCAACGGGAGTTAAGACCCTGCTTCCAGCGAAGAGATTGACCCTCTCTCTATGGATCTTCTCTAACAAGTATGCAAATCCAATTCTAGTGTGAGGGTATCTCATTCTTCTGACGAACTGGAAGGACTCGATGTAATCAAACTTCAACGATGACGATCTGTTCAAATTCAACACAGACTCATTTCCAACATCACAGATCCAAATTTTGTATGTGTGGAGTAAAATCTTCATGATCTTAATATTATCAGAAAGTTTATCTGTCAAGAACAACGAGACCTCGTGCAAGAAACGACCAATATCATCACGAAGCTCATTGATCTTGTTGTAACCAGGAGACAGTTCTTTGTCCACTTTGGTATCCCCAAAGAAGTAATTGGAATAGTAGATCTTTCTATTTTTGAAACTGAGAACGGCATTCAACGACTCGTTGATCTCGTCTTTACCACTGAATGACGGAGAAGGTGTCAGCTTACTGGAGACTGGAATCTCGGAAAGAGCCGACAGATCATCTTCCATCAACACATCTTCATCTACCGCATTGGCATCGACAAAATCGTCACTTCCAGCAGGGTCAGTACTTTCAAATGCCGAAGACTCTTCTGAGGCATCGTTCCTTCCAAAAGTTGGAGTAAGAGAAGTGCCTGCAATATCAGGAGTACCTGCAATGTCAGGAGTACCACGATGTGACGGAACTTTGCTCAACGTATCAGAACTTCCAACACGTCTCTTGAAAAACTCCAAAGCGTCTAACTTCTTCTTCAATGCACTCGGTTTACTGGCATCCTTCGAAGACTCCTTGTATGCGGGATCGAACAAATGCGATATACCTGCGATACAATGGGCAAGTGACAACAAGTCGGAGGAAAATTTGTCAGTAGTGGCAAAGTCAAACTCCGTCTCATTAGTCATAAGTTCCCTAATACCTCCCATAATGGTTCTGGTGAAGGCTTCGAACATATTGGTAGCCAATTCGACCTCTAGAGCCGAAGGAGTATGCCAACCAAACTCCAAGTTCTTATCAGAGAATCTTTCCTTGGAGAATTGATATCCGCCCCAAAGATCTTCTTTCGACTCTGTCAAAAGCAAAGGACGGGCTTCGACAATTCTGGTTGTACTCAAAGTAGTCAACAATTGATAGAAAATTAAGGATGTAACCATTGCAACTGGGCCCTTGACCGAGGTCAATAACAAGGCTGTGACTTGTTCTATGCTGGACTTGAATGGTATGATAGCTTCTCCGGCATGGCTGATCAGTCCTGATAAGAGAATTGTGTACCAGAATAAGGGCTGATCACGAGGGGCGACTTCACCGTCACCTCTTGCAGAACCAGCACCATTATCTGTAATTTCTTCTTGTACTCTTGAAACCAAGAACTCGTAGAATCTAGGAAATTGTCCCTTAGGATCCCTCTTAACAATAAGACCTACCATCGATCCAACACAATCAGCCACTGTATGTAATACTTTCTCTCCAATAAAGTTATAAAACAGATCGGCTACCAAAGCAAAGTTTTCATCAGATAAGGATTCCATCAACATCGCAAATGTCTTTGGCAAAAACAGTACCATCTTGGCCTCAAGACCAGAAGTCTTTTTAGGATCTGGTAAATTCTCGAGCATCAAGAAGACTCTTTCGCAATAATTGGAAAGAAACTCCTTGAAGAACACCGTTGAAGCTAAGAAAGCCTTCTTCTCAAACTCCTCCTCATAGTAGAACTCTGGACTAGTCTCTGCACCGTAGAATTTTTGTTCCAAGTACTCGATATGTTGTTGAGTGAAAGAGTAAGCATCAGACCCATCGTCATTGTCATCGTCCGTTAAAACGGCAAATGGCACATATGACGCACTGACAGAGATAAGATGTAAACACTGAATACTCTTGACAAGATCATTCGAGTCGATTCCAGGTAATGCAAGGGTAAGAATTCTCATCAAATGGACTCTGTAAACCGGCATCGAAACCATGTAACGGATGACAGCAGGCAATTCTTTCAAAATGGCCTTCAATCTGTGGTTGGATGTCACGGACTCAAAGGATATATAACAGTCCAGCAAGATGGAATCCAAAATCACGTTTGGACTGATCATACAGAGTAACGATAATGAACTGACATATTGATTGACAAGTGTATCTTTCTTTCCCTGGACTCCGTTTTGAATAAGTGGTAATAAGATTTGAGCAATCTTTGCATGAGTCTCTTCGTTAAGTTTGTACTCTTCTGGCATGTCTAAAAGAGCTGGTGGCTTCAAATTATTGACTTCATCTTCCTTCTCCATCCACATTCTCTTATGGTATTGGACTACCAACGAATGAATAAGTTTGGATAACGTTGGTGACCATACACCTGAATTGGAAGGGTGAACAAAACTCCGGACAGAGTTCAAGAAGGATTCAAGTTTGGTCATGGCTGAGGTCTCCTCATTCATTGCACTTCCCGTAATGCTGAAGGCAACCAAATTGGCAAATGATTGGTAGAAACTAGAAGGATGTTTCATACTTCTCATCGTTGCAATGTTCAACGAGAGGAAGAGGTTTTGGAATAAGGTGACAAACTGGGACTCTGAGAAGATTCCAAAAGGTCCCAACTTCACCTTCTGCTTTCCCCCTTCCTTGGCAGATTCAAGCAAAGAATACTCGGCAATTCTAGAAAGAAGAGCGACAAGGTGTAAATCCAAGTTTTCAGATCTCTGTGAGGACGACCAGATGTAGAACATACTTGGGATGTAATAGCGAACATCAAGCTCGGAATAACTTCCCTCCACGATATTTTCAAAATGCATAGGCAATAAGCCATACAAACAACACATCGTCAAGCCACTGTTCGAAGAGGAGAACTTGGCCAACACTTTGTCAACTATCGTTGGTATGGCATTGTAGTCGAAGAAGCTGTTCGACAAAAAGCAGACGTTTAACAACTTCTTGAAATTGTCCTTGTCGTAGTCATCTAACAGATGATCTTCATGAGGAAAGTTCTTTGCACAGATATCGTAAGCCAATTTCCAGTCCAAAGTGAGCCCGTACAGTTTCAATTCGTCCCTTTCATCAGTCAATTTTTGAAACACTTCGAGAAAGATATCAATGATGGAACCTTGACCCTGAGCAAGACAGAGAGCATAATAAACTCTCGTGAGTGCCGCTCTGAGCTCAATTGGGATAGGAAACTCTTTTGTGAGTAAGGTTTTAAGTTCAATTGACCAATGACGTGCATTGATGATAGCAGCAGAAGTGGATGTTACCTTGTTCAGTGGTGTAGAGGTACCAGCCGAGTCGTCTTCATCATCACTATCCAGATCCGAGTGTTCTCCACTACTGATGTCGTCATCATACATTTGATCCCAGTCTTCTTCCAGCTCTTCAAGAGATCTTTTGCTGTCTGGCAGGAGAGTAGCTTTGAAAAACTCCAAGTCCTTGGAATTGATAGGAATGGCGCCTTGTAAATCTTTTGAGTTGATGGCGATGTAAAGATGTGAGACAATGTGGGAGAGATACTTCGCCTTATCGTGTAACGATTCAATTTCGTAAGGGAGATGAGTCTCCATACTAGCAATGGTGAGTCCAGTGTCTTTTGGTTTGGTGGAGAGTTTCTTCGACTCGAGCATTTCAAGAGCTTCCTTGTCATGTTTTGGGAAATTGAGTCCGTAATGGTCCGCTCTCTCAAACTCAATCTGTGAATATTCGTCCTCTTGTGACAGCGAGGAAGCGCTCTCGTAGGAACCCGCTGCCCCCTCAGTGGACCTGCCAGCAAGGGGTGAACTTTGACGGGGCGAAAACGAGAAAGACCTCGACTGAAGCTTCTTTTTGATAGGAATAGGCTGTCTAATGGAACTCATGTTGCATTGACCTATTTAGAAGTGGCGATGGCAAACTTTAAATCTAAGATCCGATGGCAAATCGTGCACACTAAAAGATCGAGGAAGTACAAGGGCAAAAAAAAAAAAAACATTCGTTTAGCCTAATTAATCTTCTTTTTTGTTAGAGCTCATCGCGGGATAAGGAATCTTGCGGGGAGGAGGAAGATTCTTCAACCGCGTTGAACAAACTATTTATTTCGTCATCGTAAGTGGTCCATTCTGGGATTTGCCTTCTTGCTCTGGCCAATTTTGGTTCCTTAGTAAGTGGGTTGTTACAAAGATCGATAGTCTTCGCTTCTTTCAAAGCCTCGTCTGAGCACCAAGTCTCACACCAAAGCCAGTGTTGGGGTAAGGAAAAAATTTTGATAATGTGCTGAAGATTATTTGGTAAGTCCTGGTCTAAATTGGACAAAGATGCCGGGTCCGCTGAAAGTTGTTGGTAATGTTGTCTGAGTATATCTCCAGCTGTCATTTCCCTGAACTTGATCAAATCAATGACGTATAACAGACTGATATGATATTTCAATCCTCTCTGCCCTAATACTCTATCCCAGTAACCCTGTTTCCAGAACCGGAACCCTTCCATTTCTTCTCTCGAGTCACACATCGGTGTATATCCGTAAGGAGCTCCTTCTAAATCGATATCGACTAATTCTTTCAAGTCCGTTCTGACGATCTGATCGGCATCGACAAAGATGACTTTACTCAAATCTTGTGGAAAGAGCACATCCAAGAACAAAATCTTGTAACCCCAGATAGTTCTCTGCTTCTCACGTTGACCACGAAGCCAATGAGGCCATTTATAAGTGATCAATTCGTAGGTAAATCCGTACTTGGCAGCTAATTTAGGAAGGTTTTTCCGAAGAGTCGGCGACATGTAGTTCTCAATGAGCCAAAACTTGACGGTATGGTTGGTATGTTTCATTACGGAGGCTGTCATGATTCCAAGGAACCTCTCGTAAAGATGTCCACTAGCCACAGTGAAGATGTTGATATCAGCTTCTGGAGTCTTTTTGGTAGACCGGCTCATCCAATCTCTGGTGAAAGAGAGGAAAGAAAGAGGACTTGAAGGTTTGATATCAATCACTGGATATACAATTTGACCAAAGAGATCCAAGACACCAATATCGGTATTCAACTTCACTTCATCGGTGAACTTTTCACTGAGAGAAGTAATTTGATACTTATTAGCGGAATCGGTTCCCTCCTTCAAAGTAAAGGTCCAAATACCCGGGTTGGCCTTCAATTGTAAGTAGCCAAGGTTTTCCATGATACTGGTATCGTAAACTGTTTCGCCTTGCGAGAGTTGCACCTGGATTCCACCGGTCGTTGACCGGTCAGCCATTCTAGTATAACCTTCTACAAGAACGTATTCCAATTCATAGACACCCAAGACGTCACCAGAATCTGCCAATTTGACGTTATCCAAATCAGATTCTGCTTCCTTGATACCGACAACCCATCTATGAGGAATGTCCAAATCCAAAGTGAACAAAGTCTTCTTAGGCACGGAGTCAAAAACGGCTGCGTAATCTTGGTCCACCTGTCCATTCAGATCGAAGGCTACTTCATTGGCATAGACACCTCTATAGAATCTTCCAATTCCGAGCTTTTCCAATTTTAAACGGGCTTGTAAGAAGACCTCTACATTAACGAGTGGCGACTTTTCAAAGACGCTGATCAAGTTGATCAATTTCTGAGAGATCTCCTCAACAGGTTGAATGACGACTGTGATGTCAAGTTTTGCACCTTCAGATTTTGAGAAAGTGACACTGTTTGCCGGGTTAAGACAGCTAATACAAAGTCTAGGCTTTTGAGCCTCGTAGAAGATACCATCTTCTTCAATCTCAGGAGCAAGTAAAGCTTTGGTGAGTGAGGAAACTGCAGCATCGAAACTCGAAAACTCTGAAATAGGAACAATGTCATGGATGAGCTGAATTCTAGACTCAAGTTCAGACTCGACAATGTACTTGAAATCTTGTGGTTCAAGCTGGCGTTGTTGAACGTTGAATACCCTTCCGTTCAACACGAGTATGGTGTCACTTGAGTGAGCATTGATACCGAATTTTTGAATGAACTCGTCGTGCAACAGCAAAACCAGTTCAGAAGACTCTACAGAGTTGGTAGTAAATGCATCTTCATCCAAGACTTGTACCCTGAGACAGCCTTCCTCACTTTGATACAGAAGAGCAGATGAAAGAACTGAGCCGAAAGCAGGACAGTCGTCGTGACCTATGATGGTGGCTGTCAATGGGACACCAGCCTCACATTCAGAATCTTTCGAGGCAAAGACGGAATCATTCTCCAAGAGTCTGTAGACAGGTTCTGTATGGGAGTCGATCAAGGACACCCTTCTGTCTTTGGAGTCAATGAATAAGTAATCTTTGAGCTTTCCTTCAACTTCTTTATGAAGAAGGGCACTTTGTAATAAGAGGACATCTTGATATACTTGCATTGCAACCATGTACTGCCAGTTATCGACAAAGTCGAAAAAGATTCCATTGACAACAATTTGTGGAGTAGTGACGTCAAAGGCATCCATAAAAGCTTTGTTCAGTTTTGTCATTTGGGAGATGGCAACAAAGTCACCTTCACTCAAATCTTCCTGTTCATATGGCACACCTTCCACCATTGCTTGGGTCAATTTTTGTAAGAAAAGGAAGGCCAGTTTCTTGCCCTTTGTCACACAAAAGTGGAAGAACTGTCCAGCTAACTCCCTATCGAGATCAGTCTTGATAAGAGGCACTACGGCAATCTGTTGTGGGATCTCACGTTGTAAAATGGCCCCGGCAAATTGTAACATGTAATAGAGCTGAGTAGGATCGGAGAGTTGAATTACAAACACGGCATCGTGTACGTTCTCTCTGATGGTTGGCATTTGACCCGGCTTGAGATCTGGCTTCAAGTAAGCCTTTCTGGATTCTTTCAAGTGGCCATATTGTTTGTCTCTTTCGATATCATTGAAGTAGATAGTGGCTTTTTTATGTGCAGCAGTGTTGTAACGTTTGGCTGTTGGTTGTTGCTTCAGACGAAGGCTGGCCAAATTGTAAATGGCTGCCTTTGGATCTTCCACGCCTTGTTCCAGAAGGTGCTTGGACAATTGGAGTTCTTGCTCCAGAACTGTCAATACACTTTTGAGGTCCAAATGATCTTCCGGAATCAGTCTTCCGTTGATGTAGAGACCTGGCTTCAGGCTCACATTGTCCTCCAACACCGATTCAAAGTCAGTAGTTCTAGACAAGAAGGCTGCGTATTTTGGGAAGTCGTTTAAGATTTTCTTAAGAGTCTCGGCTGGAGCTTCCGTTGTGAGAACATATTTCACAAGAGCCAGTTCGAGATTTTCAACCTCGTAAACCTTCTCAATGTCATCTTGGTACACACTCAACGGATCAGACGAGTCCACATTATCCGACAATACCGTCTCGTCTTCCAGCTGTCTCTTGAGTCTGTCGTCCACCAGAATGTAATCTGTTCTTTTTAAGGTAAGATCGACCCCGTAACCAGAAAGTCTTTCCTTTGTGGAGACATCATTCGATGGCATGTAACGCAATACAAGACGATATTGGTCATTCTCTACAAACTCCCACAGAGTTTTCAAGGTGTCACGCAAGGTCGGGTCGTCCACTCTACCATAAACAGTAAGCACCGGAGCTTCTGAAGAGCCGAGGATCTTGTCAAATGGAAGGGCCTCAAAGACGGCCCTGGAGTCCGATTGGATGGCGAACAAGTCGTCAGCACCACAGTAAATCTGGTTGTTGAACTCCACCCAGGCCTCGGTGGTAGATCCACACTTCGATAAAAGAGTCTCCTCGTACTTTGGAAGGATCACGTTGTCATAATAATTGAACTGAGCCTCCACTACGGCACTCAGGAATTTGTTAGCCAACTTCAATTCTGCAATAAACCGATCTTCCGAGGTTTCAATGATCGAAAATAAATCATTATAAACTTGTTCGTCAGTTCCTTGGGTAAAATCGTCGAGGTCCTCGTCCAATGAGAATAACTTCTTCACAGCTTCTTCATAATACGTCAGATCAACTAATGACACAGTCTCCAATACTTGTAACAGAAAGGGAGTGGAGTTCCAATTGGCCTCCAATTGGATTTGACATTCGTTATTGGAACCACCAACAACGATAGCCTGACTAAGAGGCAACCATAGTAATGTCCATAACCACCTCATGGTATTCGCACTCGTGGAGATTTTCATAGTGTGATGAGCCTTGGGGAAAGAAAGAAAAAAAATCGGTCTCTTTTAAAAAGGGCTTGAACTTTTTGCTTAATTCCTTATCAGTATGATTCCACTTAGACGCGGGCTTCTACAGTCGAGGGTGGTGTATTCGACACCTACACTAGGACGGAGATTTGTCTACAATACCGTTGATAACAACGATGATAGTAAAGACTCGATCAAGGTCCCCACTAACGCCGAGGATCTCGGGACCTTATCTATGGAAAATGAGTCACTTGATCTCAAGACATACAACGAGCCGAGGGTGATTATCAACAAAGAGGCAGCACATGAAAATCTGAAGGAGAAACTCAAAGTGCTGGAAGAATTGGAACGGTCCAAATTACGGGAGATTCCTACACCCAAGGTGTTAAAGAAGCATCTCGATGAATATATCATCGGGCAAGAGGTGACCAAGAAGATTATCTCGGTAGCCTTATATAAGCATCAATTTATCCAACAATTGGCCTCAATTGAAAAGAAATTCAAGGTGGACGATGATGTCCCACTGGTGGACCCTGAATTGGAGAAGTCGAACATCCTTTTGCTTGGACCTTCCGGATCGGGAAAGACCTTGATAGCAAAGACCTTGGCTCGGTTATTGAAGCTTCCGATCTCGATTACCGATTGTACCTCTTTGACACAAGCGGGGTTTGTGGGAGAGGATTGTGAGAGTTGTATTGAGAAGTTGTTGATCAATGCCAATTATGACGTTGAGCTGTGTGAGCAAGGTATAGTGGTGTTGGATGAGATAGATAAGTTGGCCAAGCCGGCAGTCTACAGTGGGACGAAAGACATTGCTGGTGAAGGTGTTCAACAAGGGTTGTTGAAGTTGATCGAGGGATCGAAGGTGAGTGTTAAGGTGAAGAACTACCTGAACGTGAAGGGAGTTAGTGATTATAATACTTCAGACCCTAAGAACAATGCGGCTGAACAGAATTTTATCATTGACACTTCGAATATTTTATTCATTTCGATGGGAGCCTTCATTGGACTTGACCGGATCATTTCCCAGAGATTCCAAGCAGCTTCCAATATCGGATTTGACGACACTTCGCTGGTTGATAAGGACTCTAGTGATCTGAAGAAAGAAGACGCTCTTCAATTCCAGGAAAAAGTGACGCGATTATCCGACGACGAACTCAAGACTTCAGAGGTTGCCCAGGTCAAGTTACTGAACGGACAAAAGGTTTCGGCCCTTCAACTTGTCTCTCCGGTGGATTTACAGCAATTTGGACTCATTCCGGAGCTCATAGGCAGAATGCCGATTTTGACTGCCTTGGATCCGTTGTCGATCAATAATTTGGTGCAGATCTCTACCGAACCGAAAAACTCTATTGTGAAGCAGTATGAGTATTTCTTCCGCAAGATAGGAGTCAGATTGGCGATCTCGAAGCAGGCCATCCACCAAATTGCCAAGATATCGATCTTGAGCGGGACTGGTGCTCGTGGATTACGCTCCATTTTGGAGAAGATTTTACTTGCGGTCAATTATGACTGTCCTGGGTCTGGTGTTTCCTTTGTATTAGTTGACCATGAGGTGGTTGAGAGATTTCAGCAGAAGGACGGGTTGATCGATGGGGAATCGATGGGTGAACTGAACGAATTGTCGGCGAAGTATTACTCGAGAGGTGAGATTTTCAAGTTCATAAGAGAGGTTTCTAAGGAAGACCCAGATTTGGCTATGGAAATCGAGGAAGAGTATAATATACCAAGGAGTAACCAAAGCAGGGAAAGGGCTACGGGATAGGTCGATTGCGGGGAAGGTACAGCATACTCTTCTGCATCTCCATCTCTACGGAAAGAGCTCAGTAGTCGCACTTTAATAATTTAGGTTTTGAGTTTGCTACAGCTAAAAGCAGATTTAATTCAATACCTTATATTAAACTGACTGACAAGTCTCAGAGAGAAAAACGTGACTTCTTATAATAAAATTTAATGTATGGAGATTTTATTGTTATCAATAAGTAGATTGTGCAGGGACTTTTCCAAAATTCATATAAGTAATTTATTTTTTTCCATCGAAACCTTAAAGTTTATTATATATTGTTTCGGCGAGAGATGATTAACATTTGGCTTGACTGTGATCCAGGTAATGATGATGCTGTTGCCATTTTGGTGGCAGCTTATCACGAAATGTTCAACGTAGTTGGTATCTCTACTGTTCATGGTAATTCTATTGTCGAGAATGCCACACACAACGCTTTAGCACTTTTGACCATGTTGAAGAAGGAAGATCAAATTCCAGTATACGAGGGCTTTGCCAAACCATTGGTTAGAGCACCACGTACTGCGGCTCACATTCATGGTTCTAAGGGACTTGGAGGTTACGAACTCTTGCCTGTACCAAAAGCCGAGGCCAAGCCGGATTTTGAAGGTGCTTTAAAAGAGGCCATCTTAAAGTACGATTTGTGCATTGTAGCCATTGGACCCTTGACCAATGTGGGATACTTCTTCAAGAAGTACCCCGAATTACGTGAAAAGGTAAAATATTTCTCTATCATGGGCTGTTCTGTAAGCGACATGACTTGGAACGTCGGGGAGTTCAACATCTCGACCGATCCTGAGGCAGCCTCCTACATTTTACGGGACGAAGTACTTACTCGTAAATTTACCGCCATTCCTGGAGATCTTACTAGAGGTTTCATTGCTACCGAAGAGGTTCTGAAAGCTATCTTAGGTGACGGCACTCCTTTGAGAAGATTGTATTACGAAATTGTAATGTCTTTCGCCTTGAATTATAGAGTTAACAAGGGATTTATCGACGGTCCTCCCGTCCATGATCCTTTACTGGTTCTCACTCTTTTAGATGCTTTAGGTTACGAAAACGATCTTGGTTACAATTATAGAACTTGCGAATTGAGCATTAACCTTGATCCAACCGATATAGAATACGGTAGAACTAAGGTTTGCAAGGAGGGGCCAGAATGCCCAATCAAGATTGGACTGAAAATTAACGCTCCAAATCTGTGGAAAACCGTCTTAGAATGTCTTAGTAAGGCCGACAAAAATTGCTCCTCTTGAGTCAAAACACCGCTTCAGCGTGGTATATCGTCGGCGGAGTGCTGCAAGTGATCACTTTTTCCTTGTTATTATGCAAGACAAACTCTTGAACTATTGTTCACTTGTTGGCTGCTCCAGATAGAATGACCCAACATGTTGTTGTTGTAGTGACCTGATCGAGGGACTAGTAATTTTTATCGTAATTGGATAAATCACCTTATGACTACTTATTTATTTAGAACTATGCCTTTCCTGTCATATCGTATCCCCTTTTTTTAAAAAATATTATTTTTCATTTTCTTTATCATTTACCACTAACCCCTTTCGTTCCGTTTTTTGAAGCCTATATAGAAAGCGATTGTTCTGCTCTGCTAAGTGAACTTTGTACATTCTTTACGGTGTTGAGAAAGACTCTTGGCTCGCTTGATTAAAACTGCGGCCGTGGGAGGAGTGAGAGCAAGAAGAACGGTTATTGTCATACCCGACGTTCGACGTCGGTAAGTAGTTCTAGAATATTATAGTACAGTTGGAATCAATATGTTTAGTAAATTGATATTATATAACCAAATAGGTAGAAAGAAAGGTGCTATTCTTCGAAAAAGAGGAACCTTCAAGAAGTCAATATGATGTAGCAGATATCAGCGAAAGTGGTGATATTTTTATAATATTATGAGTGAGTGGAAATATGGTGTGAAGTAACCAAGAATGCATGGTATTCATGATGTTGAAAAAAGCAGTAATTAGGTCACCTATGAAATATTGAGGTGAATGCAGACAAATGTTCGCAATGAAGCAAACGAGAAGTTTATGAAAATGGGATATCAAAATTAGATCATCAAGAAAGCGGCAACAACGGCAGCGATCAAAGAAGAAGCAACACCGTTGACGTTGGCAGAACCTTCCAAGACGGTAGCAACGGTGGTAGAAGCAGAAGAGCCGGAAGCGGCAGAAGAAGCAGAAGAGCCAGAAGCCTCAGTAGTGGCAGTAGTGGCAGCTTCAGTAGCCTCGGTAGAAGCGGTAGCAGCAGTAGCAGCCTCAGTAGAAGTAGCAGGAGTGGCAGCTTCAGTAGAAGTAGCCTCAGCAGCAGCTTCAGTAGAGGTAGCTTCAGCAGCAGTAGCGGTAGCCTCGGTGGCAGCAACAGCACCAGTAGTCTCAGTGGAAGACAATGGACAGTAGGTGGTGTAGATGTAGGTGGTACCGTCAGTAGAAGTGGTGACAGCAGTAACACCGGTCTCAACAGCAGAAGTGGTACAAGAACCAGAGTCATCACAAGAAGTGACAACAACGGTGGTGGTAGTAACATCTTCAGCAGCAGCGGCAGTGGTGGTAGCAGCGGCAGCACCAGTAACAGTCTCAGTGATAGTGGTGGTCAATGGACAGTAAGTGGTGTAAACAGTCTCAGTCTCCTCCACAGTCTTGGTGACAACGGTAAGACCAGTCTCAACCTCAGAGGTAGAACAGTCACCACCGGCACAGTTGGTCTTGGTGATAGTAGTAGTCTCATCAGCAGTGACAGTTCTGGTGATAGTAGTAACAGACTCACCAGCAGTCAAAGGACAGTAAGTAGTGTAAACAGTGACGGTACCTTCAACAGTCTCGGTGACAGTAGTAACACCAGTCTCGTAAGCAGAGGTGGCACACTTACCGTTGCTACAAGAAGTCTCGGTGACGGTAACAGTGGCAACGGCACCAGCAGCAGTAGAGGTGGTGGTTGGGACAATAACGAATGGAACATCGTCAGAGGAGGTGACCTCAACAGTAGCAGTCAAAGGACAGTAAGTGGTGTAGATGGTGGTGGTACCCTCAACGGTCTCAGTGACAACGGTGACACCAGTAGTGACATCGGCGGTTTGACAAACCTCTTCGGAACAGGTGACGGTTTCGATAACGGTGGTCTCTTCGGCGGTGATAGTGGTGTAGGTCTTGTCATCATCAGCATCGGTAGAAGTCTCAGAAGCTGTTAATGGACAGTAGGTGGTATAAACGGTAGTAGAACCGTAACGGGTCTTGGTGACGGTGGTGACACCGGTGGTTACGACATCCAAAGAACACTTACCCTCACTACAAGAAGTGATAGTGACGGTCAGAGTCGAGATGTCAGATTCGGTGGCAGGAGAAGTTACAATAGGGCTGGTGGTGTTCTGGTAAAGAACAGCCTGAGCTCCAGTTGCAAGCAAACAAACGAGGGCGTAGAACTTCATCTCTGCTTGATAAAGAAGTTTTTAAAATCTACAGGGGGAGATTTCTTTTGATTTATAAAGCCTACAGATAAAACACTTTGGAAACTCCGTTACTAAGAGACACCTTACTTCTTAAGCGGCCTGGCAGGAGTCTGTACAAAATTTTCTTTTATGATGCATCGATTTAATGCAAAGCCACTAGGATGCACTCAAACTCCTTATTGAATCTCAGTAGTAACTGAACTGAGACGATAATCTTGCAGATGATGCGCGTCGCATGCACAGTTTTAACTCAGAAATTTCAAGCGATCTGCACCTCAAACTCTATTTTTATGATAATTTTCAGGAGAAGAAAAAAATTGAATAGTAAGCGAGAACTCTCTATGTAAGCGAAAGGTAATAAATTATACAAGTCCGGAACTGATCTGAGACAAGTTTAAATCAAGTCAACCTTTTACACGATTAAAACTGTTGACCACACCAGAAAAAGCCCAAGCTGTCAAAAGTGACTCACTGCCTTTTGGTCACTCATTATCTCAGCCTGCCGTTAAGGAGACCGCGCCACAGGCAAAAAGCATGAAAAAAGAAATTTTCTCTTTGCATTTAACGGCATCCCAATGCAAAGATTTAGAGATTACGCGAAGGGATTTCACTTCTCCAAGGGCACGATACGTAATATTTGCCATCTAGAGATTCATGCACATACTTACTTGGAAGTTTTGGTTTGCTCGCATACTTGTTTCATTCTAGATTTAAAGAAAGGGGTGCTTCTTTAAAGTTTCATCGGTGCTTCGGCCTTCCAAAAAAGTTTTTTTTTTCTCCTCCAAGAAAAAAAAGAAATTTCTTTTGTCTTTGTAGAGTGGAGGACTTGCAGCTTACGTAAAGTACAATATAAGAGGAAGCACCAAGTCAAATGCGGAAGGTGTTTATTTGTCACTTCTTGTTCGACAATAGCAGTAGACAATAGTGGTCTTCGAATATGCCAAAGAGTTTGTCCCTATGACTTAATACGGTAAGAAAGATAAGCGAGATCAACATCCTGGTCGATTTCAGTGGTCGTCTGTGCCGTAGAGCTCGTAATGAGGCCAAGACCTCTCTCTACTCAGTAGTTTAATATGTGTCAAGGCTTAACTTTTTTTCCTATATAGGATAAATTGAAAAGTGGAGATGCACCATTGCCGTGGAGTTTCTAGACCCACCGATTAGGTACGCGTCGATCAAACATGTATGGTAAAATTAACGTAATATATACTAAATACGTAACAATCTCAAGGAGAAAGTGGTGTCGTCGATCTCTTGATCTTCCTCAATGATGACGGTATTGTCCTCCACCTCAGTAGACCACAGAGCCAATGGGTACTTACAACTCTTGGTCAAGAAGTCGCTGTTCAACTTAATGGCGTCTGCAAGGCCGATGGTGTCTTTGGCAATCTTAAATTCCACTTGTACGTCATCGGTTTGCTGCAAGTTGGCAGTCTTTCTTAACTTTTGGATTCTGTTCAATAAGTTTCTTGCAGTACCTTCGGTCTTCAAGTCGTCGTAAATTTGAACATCTAAAATAATCAAGACGTCATCGACTCTGAATTCGAAACCTTGAGCAACAGAACTTTCGTTCAAACCTCTCAAGACGGACAAATCCTCTTCAACCAACTCGATGTCGGCTACGTTGATCTTTCCAGACTTGACGAATTCCTTGACCTCCTCAGAGGTGACCTTTGGTAAGGCGTCCTTGACCTTCTTGGCATCCTTCTTCAACTTCTTACCTAATACTGGCCAGTCGGCTTGTACTCTGTATTCGACACCGTATTTGTCCTCGTCAGAGGTGATCTTCAAGTCTCTGACGTTCAACTCTTCCAAGATGTAAGCGGAAAGAGACTCGACATCACTCAAGTAATCCTTGTCACTGTGCAAGACAACCAACTCCTTCAATGGGGTCTTCAAGGAGATCATCTTCTTCTCTCTGATGTTTCTTCCCAAGTCAATGACCTTTTGCATTCTAGAGACGGCCAATTCGATCTTCTCGTCGAACAATTCCTCATTCACAGTTGGGTAATACAAGAAATGTACAGATCTCAAGTCGTCTCCCAAAGCAACACTCTTCAAGTATTCTTCAGAGAACAAACATTTCATGTGTTGGTAAACGTTGTCGGACAAGAAAGGAGTGAATGGAGCCATGGCTCTGGTCAAGACGAACAAACCTTCGGTCAAGGTGTTTAAAGCCTTAACGGCATCATCGGCTCCGTTCTCACCCTTTAATCTCTTTCTGTTGAAACGAATGTACCAGTTGGTCAAGTCGTCGATGAAGTTCAACAACTTAGGAACAACGGTATACAATCTGTACTCGTCCATCTCTTGGTGGATGAACTTGATCAAGGTTTGAACAGAAGCCAAAAGCCATCTGTCCATAACATTCTCGGATCTGATCTTTGGATCGTATTGGAACTTGATGTCGGAGACCTTTTGCAAAAGAGCAACTTGTTGTTCCAAGAACTTGTAAGAGTTCCACCATGGCAATAATACCTTGGAGACGACTTCCTTGACACCTTCCTCCTTGAATTTCAAGGTTTCGGCTCTGATGACAGGGGAGTTGATCAAGTACAATCTCAAAGAGTCAGCACCGTATTTGTCATGGACCAAACTTGGATCTGGGTAGTTCTTTAATCTCTTGGACATCTTCTTACCATCACCAGCTAACACAATACCAGAAACAATGACGTTCTTGTAAGGAGCAGTGTTGAACAAATGGGTACCCAAAACGGTCAAGGTGTAGAACCAACCTCTGGTTTGATCCAAACCTTCAGAAATGAAGTTGGCTGGGAAGGAGTCGTGGAAGACATCTTCTCTTTCGAATGGGTAATGTTTCGAGGCGTAAGGCATTGATCCAGACTCGAACCAACAGTCGAAGACTTCTTCAATTCTCTTCAAGTTACCCTTACCCTTCTTGGATGGGATGGTGATGTGGTCGATCTTGTCTCTGTGGATGTCGGTGATATCTTGGCAACCAGACAAGTCTCTCAATTCTTGGATGGAACCAACACAGACAACCTCTTCCAAATCGTCACTGACCCACAATGGGATAGGAGTACCCCAGTATCTGTTTCTGGAAACGTTCCAGTCACGGGCATTGGCAATCCAGTTGGAGAATCTCTTCTCCTTAATAGTTTGTGGAACCCACTTGGTCAGGGCAACGTTCTCCAACATTTGTGGTACGATGTCCTTTACCTTGACGAACCAGGAAGGAACGGCTCTATAGATCAAAGGAGTATCGGATCTCCAACAGAATGGGTAACTATGTCTGATTTGAGAGGCCAACAATACGTTACCGGTCTCGGTCAAGTGCTTGATAATCTTGGAATCGGCATCCTTTACGTAGACACCTTCCCAAAGAGTGACTTCCTTGGTGAAACAACCGTTGTCATCGACTGGGTTTGGTGGACCACACTTCTCGTCAATGATACCAGCGTTGGTGGCAGCGTTGAAATCCTCTTCACCAAAGGCTGGAGCTTGATGAACAATACCGGTACCACTGTCATCGGAAACGTAATCGGCACCAATGACCTTGAAAGCTCTACCCTTGAATTGAGCCTCGAAGAACGGGAACAATGGTTGATACTCGGTTCCTACCAAGTCCTTACCCATGATCTTTTCGACAACCTTGAATTTCTCATTGGCTGGTTTCTTGTATAAAGTTTTGATCAATTTCTCCAACAAAATGAAGTACTTGTCCTTGTTTTCGTCATAGATCTTGACGTACTCCAACTCTGGATGCACAGCCAAGGCGATGTTGGAAGGCAAAGTCCAAGGGGTGGTGGTCCAGGCTACCAAATAGGTATTCAGTTCACCAAGTACTTGGAATCCAATAGTAACAGCTGGATCATTGACTTCCTTATAGTTCTCTTGAGCTTCGAAATTGGACAACGAAGTGGTCAATCCAGTAGAATATGGCATGACTCTGTGACCTCTGTAAACGGCGTCCTTCTCGAATAACTTCTTGAAAGCCCACCATACGGACTCCATGAATTCAGGATACATGGTCTTATAATCGTTGTCAAAGTCGATCCAACGACCCAATCTTCCAATGACCTTTCTCCACTCAGAAGCATAGGTCATAACAATGGCTCTACATTCGGCATTGTATTTGTCAATACCCATTTCCATGACATCGGCCTTTCCTCTGATACCCAACTTCTTGTCAATTTGATGCTCAATAGGAAGTCCATGGGTGTCCCATCCAAAACGTCTCTCAACGTGATGACCAGTCATGGTGGCGTAACGTGGAACAATATCCTTCACCGTAGAAGCCAAGATATGTCCATAATGCGGAGTACCAGTTGCAAATGGTGGTCCATCATAGAAGGCAAAAGGCTTCATTCCCTCAGTAACCTCTAACGACTTGTGGAAAGCATCGATCTCATTCCAGAAGGCAAGGATTTTCTCCTCCTCCTCTGGAAATGAAAACGGTTTAGCTTCTTCTGACATGATTTGTAATTATCTAACTATCGTCTAAAGATTTGACTCATCCATCGTTTTTTTTTGTTTCCGTTGGAAAAAAATTTTGTTTTCCTGAGTCTCTCTCAGTCGTGCGGCCTGGAAAAAAAAAACATAACCGCTGATGATGGCCATTAACCAAGGACTAGTTACAGATCAATGAGTACCCAAGAGAAGAAAGATACGAGGCCGCCACCTCCACCTCTTCCTCCATTGACTTTGAAGAATGTTCTGTTAGACATTTTACATGGGGCATATGCTGTTATTTATAGTCCTTCAATGGCATCCTTTGCCTCGATCTTAGTTATGATTGTGGAGTCGATAGCATTGAAGGTGATCATTAATAGAGTCCCCTACACGGAGATTGATTTCACTACATACATGCAACAAGTGGCCTTGGTATCGAAGGGTGAAGTTGATTATTCTCTGATCTATGGAGATACCGGTGATTTGGTGTATCCAGCTGGCCACGTTCAGATCTACCAGTTACTCTCCTGGTTGTCCAATGGCGGTGAAGACTTCTACACTGTACAAACCGTCTTCAGATATTTGTACCTTGCCACTCATTTGTTGACATTGGCTCTTTATTTCCTCACAATTGGAGAATCAAACATGTATCCATGGGCTATCTATTTATTACTGCTCTCCAAGAGATTGCATTCGATCTACGTCTTACGTTTATTCAACGATTGTTTCACCTCCTTTGCCGCCATCGGTACGATCTTGATTCTTGCTCTGGCCTCTTATTTCAAGAGATTATCCAATTTCGCTTCGTTCCTCTTAACGGTCATCGCTCTGGATCTGTTCAGTTTGGCGATCAGTATCAAAATGAATGCCTTGTTGTACGCTCCAGGTTTCTTGGTTATTGTTTACTTCTTATGTGACGAAAACCTTCTCAAGACTTTGATCCCATTGCTGGTTCTGGTCTTAGTCCAAATCCTTACCGGGTTCAAGTTCTTGTTGCCTTTGGACTCCTCTCCAGAAGCTGCTGAAGTTAGAAGTAATTACATCAACCAAGCCTTCAACTTCAAGAGAAAGTTCCTTTATGAGTGGACGGTCAATTGGAAATTCATCCCAGAAGATCTCTTCATGGACTCCAAGTTCCACCAAGTGCTTTTGGGTCTCCATTTGGTGTTCTTGTTCTTGTTCTTTGTCACCAAAGTGATCACTGCAAACACCACCGGAAAATCTTTGACCCAACTCTTAATTGACGGTCTCAAGTTCTGGAAATCCACCATCACCAAAACCAATATCATTAGTGATCCAATGAGAGGTCCATTGTTCGTCTTCGTCACCATGGCCATCTCCAATGTCATTGGAGTGCTCTTTTCCCGTTCATTGCACTACCAATTCTTTGCCTGGTACCTGCATTTATTACCAGGTTTGTTGTTACTCAACAAGTTTCCAATGATTATCAATGTCCTGTTGTTTGCTTTGAACGAATACCCGTGGCTCGCCTATCCGGCTACACCATTAAGTTCTGCCATTTTGATAGCCGTTCTCAGCACAGTGATCCTCGGAGTATGGTTGAATCCAGCACTTTGGAAACCTAAGCAAGACTTGGAAAAGAAACAGAAATAAGCTGTACAAAATATGAATTGTATATGATATGTAGCACTAGATTAAAAATTACAAGTTACCGCAACCTGATGTTTTGTCGAGAGAATTATAATAAGGTGTATGTTCAGCTTTCGGTGACGTTTCCCCAGTTGAACATGAAATTATTGTTGTTGGTCTCGTTGTCGTCCAAGAAGACGTTCAAGTCCAAGCCCATGTCTTCACCACCGCTTCCTGTATTGAAGTCACTAAGGAAGTTCGAATCGGTGCTTGCTCCAAAGGCGTCAGCGTTAAATTGCTGATAGTCCAGATCGAGGTCGTTATTATTCAGTCCCAGAGTAGGTAAGGCATTCTGAGGAGAAACGTCTTGCTGTTTGGTGTCTGAAGGAAATGTCGAAGTAGCCTTCGTAGTGTTTGAACCAGCATTGGAAGTAGCAGCTGGAGTCAGTGACTCCTTCTTCACCTCAGTGGTCAGATCCTTGGTAGGTTCCTTTCGTTTGGCTCCACGTTTAGCTCCATTTTGAGAGCTATATGGAGTCAGAGCTGCTGGTGTAGCAGGAGTCGTTGGAGTAGCAGGCTCGCTCGTATTGGCCAGAATACTCTTCTTCTTCCGTGGTTTTGGTGCAGCCTTCTTTTTGATATTGTTCCCGGTTAAAGCGGCCGGTGTAGAGGCAGCTGAAGTGTTTTTGTTGTTGTTTGCAACTTGAGGAGAAGAGACCGGTGTTCCACGAGACATTTGCGGTGGAGGCATATTAGTCTTTTGATTAAACATGTTCTGAAGATCATTTGGATCTTGTTGTGATTCCGATTTGATGTCGATGTTTCGTACATCCTCCATCTTTTTCTTGTTGTTACGCTCAATCAGAATCAACTGCATTTGGTAGTCCTGGAGTCCCAACAAAGAGCTTCTCAGTTGAAGAGATCTGTCAACTGGCTGTTGAGGTGGTTGCTGAGCATTTCCAGGAGATTGACCAGGAGGTGGTTGCATAAATTGGGCTTCCATTTGAGGGTTCTTTGGTCCGCCAGCGGGCATCATCATGGAATTGTTCATGTTAAATTGGTCATTGAAGAACCCAGCAGCACCGTTTCTCTGTGGTTGCTGTTGCTGTTGTTGTTGTTGCAGCAGTTGCAGTTGTTGTTGTTGATTGAACATCATGTGTTGGTTGCCAGCCATAGGGTCTACTTGTTGAGGGAAGTTACCAGGCATTTGAGGTTGCATTCCCATTTGCTTCTGTTGCTGGGCAAACATTGCAGCCAGGACCTGTGGATTGAAATGATTAGGTATCATCATCCCTTGAGGTGGAGACAGGTTTTGCATTCCCGTATGAGGAGATTGACCCGAGTTTGGTGGAACGTGACCCGGAGTATTCAGTCCCTCATTCATCGGTTGCTCTCCCACCCTTATCCGTTTTGTTGGAGATTGCAGATTCTGTTGTTGTTGTTGTTGCTGCAGTTGACGTTGGCGAAGATTATTCATCTGTCTCTGTGCATGTTCTTGTTGGAGTCTAGCCACCAAATTCATGTTTCCTTGTCTTTTTCCCAGGTCATTTGCTCCCATGACATGCGGAGACATTGGAGAGCCAGCTTGTCCTTCAGGAGGGAACGACACATTCTGAGGTCCTGGCATTCCCTGTGGACCACCGCGCATAGGTTGTTGCCCTTGTACTTGTCCTTGTTGTGGTTGTTGCGGTTGGGGTTGTTGTGGTTGTTGTTGATGTTGTTGTTGTTGGAGCTGAGCCGCCGTCACTTGGAGCAGTTGCAGTTGCGCTTGCAGTTGTGCTTGCAGTTGCATTTGCGCAGCTTGGGCGGTCAACCCATGAAGGGCGTGCTCTTGTCGTTGCTTCAAAAGATGCAATTGGAAATATTGTTGAGCCGCGGCGGAGCCGACTCTATGAGTCCTTGCATTGAAGACATCCCAAAATATCTGCCACCATTCGTATAAGAATCCCTGAGGAGCATCCATCGATATCGAAAGCAGTGGAAGCTCTATCTCGGTGGATTGACCATTGGCGGTGGCTGAAGACCCATTAGCTACTGGCACATCCAGTTCCAGATAGAAAGCTTTGGCAGTGTTCGTTAAACCACTCTTAATTAAAAAGTCGTAAATGTAAGCATTCAACAATTCACGAGAATTGGCAGCGGTGGAGTCTGTCACATTGGTCTTGTGTTTACTAAGATCCTTTGGTGTGTTGTAATTGGATCGTTGCGAGGAACCCTGTGACAGGGTCGGATTCCCCGTAGATGCATTGTTATGAGGAGTGCCTGTCTGACTCATGATGTCACTTGTGTAAATGATAAACTTATCTAGACAACTCTTCTGTGTTCTTGTCGCGGTTCGTCAAAATTATCTCTCTTTCTCTCTTGTAATGAAACTCTTCTCGACGTTATCTACCCGCTACCTTTCCGTCTAATTTAGCGTTCGTCCAACTTTTTTTTTTCTTGGGCTCTTTTTCTTTTTTTTTTTTTTTGTTTGAAAGGTGAAATAGATTAGATAGCACGAATGTGGCACAAAGACACAGAATCTACCCTTTTTGTGTACCGAGCTTGTTGATGAAAAAAATTGTAATACTCCTAGCGGTATAGTAGTCAGGAAATTACGTAATCCGATTGTTTTTCTTTGGACTTGTCATTTTTTTTAGTAAATTATACAGTTCTTTTAGCACGGTGTAAATTGCCCGGCGATCGCCGTTAAAATGCAATTGAACACTTGCATGTCTTAATTGGGCCCTTCAATTTCGGCCTATCTACTCTAAGCAGATCCGGGTTCCTGGCAAGTTCATCCGACCGCGTTCCTGAATTTCCGGTCCCTGAAAGAAGATCCCCTTTAAATCCTTGCTTCCCTGCTTTAATTACAATGCTCGGTTATCCAAGAAGAATGCATACGGCAATATCAAGCCCTATTGAATATGACAAGCCCCACAAACATCGTGCAGAAAAAATAAAGTCATAACGGTCTTTCAACCCCCTTTCTCAAACACCCCACCTCATTTCGAAATCCATGACTCATATCAGCAGCTCAGTCTAACCTTATCTACTCCCATCTATACATGTACACTCAAAGGCACCCGTCACTTGCTATCATGCATCGCGCATTTTCCGTCAAACCGCAAAAGGAAAAAAAAAAAAAAGTTAAATTTCTCTACACATAGTGTACAACTAACCCTTACGGTGATGAACCATTGTATCTGTTCAATCTAATAGGAGTGTACTTTTTCAACGTTTCTTTGGTTTTGGTTTCACTTCTTCCTCCTTAACTGGGTGCAATTTCACTTGGTTGGCATAGTTAGGTGTGTTGAATTGATGTCCCTTTGACCAATCGTAACTAACTGCGTAGGCGAAGATCATACCTGTCCTGTTGAATGTAGTCACCGAGATGCTTCCATTACGCAGTGGGAAACCCTTCAATCTGTGTCTGGCATCCTTGTCCCAGAAATTGAAGCATCCGTCGGAACCCGCGGTGCTGAAAGTTCCGTAAACTGGGTTGAAGGAAATGCAGTTCAATGAATAGACATCGCTATCTCTACCTACTGGAGTTCTATGACACTTGAAACTGAAACTAGACTTGGCATTCTCTTGTTCGTCGACGTATTGTATTCCACAACGTCCCTCAATGGAGCCAATGGCAAATCCATTACCTGCTGGGTAACAAGATACCGTTCTGGTCTGCCATTTCAATGGCGACATGGATTGCTTGAAAATTCTGTCCGGATTATTCAAGTCTATTATGGCAATATGACGCTCGGCACATCCAACTACCAACAACTTTTGGGCAGAATCCATCGTATAAACACGTTCTGGTAAGTTGATCGTCAGAATTGGTTGTTGTTGTCTAGTATCCCAATATCTCAAGGTCTTGTCCCACGATCCACTTACCACCATTGGTTGATTACTGTTTGTAACTTGTACATATCTGACCGACTTAACTGTATCGTCGTGAGCTCCAATCTGTTGCAGTTGACTCGTTTGTAAATCATATAATCTGACAGCCTTATCAGCACCTCCACTGACTACTTTCGTCCCATCAGGAGACCAATGTGTACTTAATACTGGCGCTTGGTGCTCATACATGGCTCTTCCAGGAACACTCCCATCAGGCATCACCTCGTAGATCCGAACCTTCTTGTCCCAGGATGCGACCGAAAGAAACTCCAGTTGCGACGAAAACGCAAGATCAGAAATGGAATCCTCTGGTCCATCCTGAATCGTGATATCATTGGCCAAATCGGCCTCTGTCCCCTGTGATGTGGGCTGTCCAGCTGTTGCAAATGACATAGTCTCTTCACTAGGAGCCTTTTTTCAACCTCTGTTTACTCCAAAACTCTTCTTTTTTTTTCTTCACTTAACAAAAAAAAAGACAATTGGCAGACATCAACTACAATTTCAGTACGGTTCAATAATAGTTTTTACTTCTTACTTAAGCGATGACGGACTTCAATACCTCGTTAGATGAGACACTACCGGCGTACAGCGATTCTAAATGCTTCAACAAACCGATAACATGCAGCTTTAATTCGTCGTCCTCTCCAAATTGTCTCAAACTGTCGACATTCTCTTCTCTACCCAAGGTACTCTCTCTAATCAACTTTTCTCTTTGGAACTCCTTGACGAAGACAGCTTCGAAGATCTTGATGACTTGTGGAGTTTGAGAGACGATCAGTTCGTTGTTGTCTTGGTACAATTTCAAGACCAACTTGAAAATAGGAACGTTTTCCTCGAATGCAGCTTCCAAAGGCAAGTGTTGTAACAACTCTGGTAAGATGGCTCCCAAAGGAACATGGCTCTCGCTCTTCAAGGCCATTCTGGAAACACAACCACAGGCGTTGGCAAAGGATCTGTTAATGACCTCCTTGGTCTCGTCGTCTCCATTCTCATTCTTGATCAGCTCCTTATCAGCTTTAAGCAACAACTTGGACAAGCTTTGCAAAATAGTTGGGTAAGTTTGGGTAACATCGAAGCTGGTGGTATGTTGGATGACGACACCGACACCATAGGCAGCATTTCCCTTGACCTCCAAAGAACGGTCGTTGGTCAACTTCTCGGTGAACAAGTTCAACATTTGTTCAGCGTAAGGGTTGTCCAGCTTCAATCCGTTACAGATTTCAGCCAAAGCTCCAATGACACTAACTCTCATAACCTTGGACTTAGCATTGACTTGTTGTAAAATGATGTCCTTGAAGGAACCGAAAATCTTGTTGAAGTCGGAACCCAAGACACCGGCCAAGTGGACAAGAACTTCCAAAGTAGAGTCAAAGATAACGGCATCGGTTTCACTGGTATCTTCATCAGATGGCATCTCATCAACCTCAGATTGACAAACATGGTCTTTCTTCAAAAGTTGCATCAATTGGACACACATCTTCTCCAAATCAGCAGAATCTCCTCCGTCAATGATGACGATGGAACCCATCTTCTTAAGGTAGTCAGAGAAGTTACTCAAAACAGAGTTAACCATGGTGATTTCAAACTCCTCTTCCAACAAGAGCAAAGATTGGGAACGAGCCTCCTTGATGATAGATAAAACTTCAGGTTCAACGTAAGAGCTCAGTTGTACTCCGGTTGGGTACTTGAAGTTCTCTGGTTGAGAAGCATCGTACATGGCACCAACGATCTTCCATAAGGCGTTCAAAGCAGCCTCTCTCATACCATAAGAGCTGTCGATTTGTTCCTTCAATACAATAACAGATTGTTCGACAAACTTGGCAAAGTTCTTCTTCGTACCGACGGCCAACTCAGCCAAAGCAACGGCAGCAATTTCCTTCTCGATGGTGATACCGGTGTGGACAGTGAACTTGTTTTCCAAGTCCTCCTCATCCAAGTCAGCGACATCGTCTTCTTCTGGGTCCAAGTTAAATTGGAACTCATCTTGTTGAAGACAGGTGAAAATAGCTGGAACGATGTTGTCCAAGAATCCGGCAAATCCTTCACCGTAAACCTTGGCCAAGTTGGAGATGAAAGCGAAACCGGATTCTCTCAATCTTGAGTTCTCGGAAGACAAAGATTCGTAAGCAGCTTGTACCAATGGTTCGGCGTAAGCACTGAAAGCTTCAGAACCAACAGCTCTACCCATAGTGGAGATGTTTTCAAAAGTGATAGCTCTCAATTCAATGTCATCCTCGGACATGTCTTCTGTGCTTTGATCAATAAATCTTTGCAAATACAGAATCGAGTTAGGGAAGTATGGCAAGAAAGATTTACCGGCAGCGTAGGCAGTAGAACCAATCAGGGAGACAATGGCAGACTTCAAAGAAGAAGATTGAGCACCGTCCAACATGTGGAACAATTTGTTCATCATTGGCTCCAAGTAGTCACCGATAGCCTCGTGGTTCATGAACTCAATCAAACCATCCAAAGCGTAAGTGGCGTATTTGTAAACCATGACACTGGTGGCAGAGTCGATGATTTGGATGATCAAAGGCAACAACTCCAGGTGGTATTCGGCAATGACATCTTGCAATTCGGAGGACAATTGAGCAACACATCTCAAAGAGGCTACACGGACGACCAATTCTGGGTCTTTCAAACCGGCAACGGCCATTTGAATAACCTTTGGTAATTGAGTAGTGAAGTAGTCTGGTGCACCACTGGAGGTGACACCGATACTCAACAAAGCCAGTCTTCTCTCGAACATGTTTTGTGAGCTGAACATTGGACCCAGTTGGTCAAAGATTGGTTGGATAACTTGAGAAGGAGGCAATTCGGAAGACAATACCAGCAACAATCTAAGAGCCAAAGAGGCTGGGACGTTTTCTTCGTTTTCGTTCTCCTCGTCTTCATTGTTCAATTCATCTTCTACATCGATTTCCTCGGAAGCAATTTTCAAAGCTCCAACAGTCATATGAGGACCCAATTTACTGGTGTTGACCTTGGTCTTTCTGTAGTTGACGGCACTGATCAAGAATTGCAAACTCATGACTCTGAAATCTTCATCAAGGTCGGTGTTCATGGAGATCTCCAACATATAATTGATGATGGCGACCAATTGGTCACCAACCAACTTGTTGTCGATCAACAACAAGTTGTTAAACACGTTGAAGACGTTCTTCAGTTGAGCGGTGTCTTGAGATTGCAATACAAGTTGTAATACTTGAACCATGGATGGAATCAAAGCACTGAACTTGTTTGCAAGAGCCGGACTGATTTCATCTTCTTCTTCAATATAAGAAGATACAGTGTCCAACAGTAAAAGAGAGGTGACTCTCACATCGATTGAGCTTTGATCGTTCAAAGTGGTACCGAACAAATCCAACAAATCGGAAGTATGAGAACCCAATTCTGGAACACCGGTCTCTAAAAGACTCAACAAAATGAATACACTCATTTCCTTGACTTGAACTTGTTCATTGGTGCAACCGGAAACCAAGGTTTGCAACAATTCCGGCCATTGTTGGTGCTCCAAATCCAATTCTCCAATGGCTGCGACTAATCTGGCAATCGAATGTCTGATCAACTTGGAAGTCTCGGTGAAAGTGGATTGCAAAATAGTGGATCTGATTTGCTGCTTGACAGAAGAATCCATCAGAACCCAATATTTAGGTACCAACTTACGAGCCTCAACAGCGGACAACTGCTTCATCTGGTCGTCATTACTGTTCTGTAAGATGTGGATCAACAGCGGTAAGGATTGACTGTTCTTATAAAAGTCCGACGATAACTTTTGCGACGCATTCTTGACTGTGGCAGAGTCAGGAACGGTAACTAACTTCAAAGTGGCCTCTAACGAGGTTACAAAGTTCAGATCCATCGGCTTTGTTTTTGAATGGTGATGAGATGTCCCAAAAATTTTTTTCCCTTGTGCAATTTTTTTTTTTATTGCAAAGCAAAAAATTGCAAAAAAAAAAATCTTCTAACCCAAGCCAAAGAAGAGAGACAATAAAAAATTTTTTTTTCTGTGCTAGGACCCAAAATTGGTCCTCGGTGCACGACCTCTTAACCAGCGCCCCAGAAAAGGTCATGATTGAGTAAGAATGTGTGGGGAAGGTATATTCGTGGATGTTTCTGAGGATGTAGAGCTCAATTGGGTGAATTGAGTTGGAAACTAGGGGTTTTTGGTGTGTTGAAGACTGGAATGTCTTGATATAAGTTATATATAGTGAGAAGGGGTTTTAGTGTAGGAAAATAGAGTAAAGATAAAATTGAGCAGAAAAAGAGGGAGAGGGTATTATGTCAGGGTGCTGGAGGGATTCAGTGCGTCTCTTAATCTTTTATAAATCCCTAACTGACACTGCCAGTCCCCTTCTGTCCAAGCCCATTTGAATAGAAAAAATCCCTATTGGCTTTGCAGATGCAGCTAATTACAATTTTTTTTTGTCTTGCCTCATATGCTTGAGGGCTTGCCTGACTTTTTTTTTATTAATTAAAAAGTGGTCTTCCTGAATTTGCCGAGGTCATCACGATTGCGTTGCAGAAGCAAGGTTCGGGATGAGAGCAATTCGGATCTTCTTTTAAGAAAGAGAAACAACAACAAATTAAGCTCAATTGAAGATCAATCAATCAGGACCTTATAAAAGATCAGACCGCCCATCGCGATGAGCATACGCCATCTGTGTTTTAGCCCTTGGTGAAGAGGCAGAAAAAAAAATAAATTCTTCCTTGCAATAAGAAAAAGAGAAACTTTTCTTTTTATTTGCCCCTAAGAAATGTTTTAATTCAGTTTATGAGTAATTAATGAGTTTCTTTTTGCCTTCAAGTTTGAGTTTCGTGACTCCGAAATTTTAATGCCCCTTTTCGAGCAAATTCCATAAAAAAAGAGATTGCTTGATGAGGTGCGAATTGAAGAGAATTGGAAAGTCAATTCCTAGTCAATTGATAAATGATGGTAGACAATGGCATTAGTGGAGATCATTGAGTCATGGGGAGTTTTTTTTTAGTGGGTCGTCTGCCATTACTCAGTAATTTACTAATAATTTTTTTATCTTATCACCAGATAATGCGATGAGCTACTGCACTCAACACATAAAATTCGTAAGAAAAGGGCATAAAACGGGGCAAATATGCACGAAATTGTGCAGAAAAAGAAAAGAACAAAATTTTTTTTGTAAACAGAATAAAATTTTTTGTGATTTATATAAAGGAATTTAGTACCTGAGATGAGGTAGCAGTTAGTAATTATATATTCAAACCATGTCATTATTTCATAGTCAAATCAATAGTGGTGATAGTCTGAATAGCATTAACAATAACAATGCCCTCAATGACTTGCCCTCATGCATCACTCCATCGATCGATGAGAAGCCATCTTCCAGACTTCAACTGCGCAAGTCTTCTGATCAATCAACAATTCCTTCTCCTCCTTTGTCGCCATACCAGGGCAATGCTGAGTTGATCAATCCCAAATCCACTGTTCCAATTTCGTTGCTCAAGTCGAAATTGTTCGAAGACGATCAATTGGAGTCTCAATCGAGACCTGTCGTTAGACAATTCACCTCTGGGGAATTTCCATTAGAGAAGTTGTCGAACCGTACTTTATCTATCAATGCATGGACTGATCTTTCCAAGGGCAACTTCAAGCAAAATCACTTGAAGTTCTTGTCACATTATCAAACTTTTAGAGCTGCTTCTCCTTCCACTTCATCGGGACGTGTATCCAAGAAATATAATACTGTTCCTAGAACGAGGAGAATAGTACATCATTTCACCAGTGATGTCGATTCCGGATCGGATTTTGAGAAGATTAGAACTAGAAGAGTTGCTAGAGAAACCAATGGAGGTGTTTCCGACTCAAGTGCTACACCTCTGTTGCCGTTATCTTCTATTCCTTCTACTCCTGTAAAGAAGGCTAGAAAGCCAAGAACCGAGACTCCATTGTCTCCAGTTGTAGTTGACTACGAGTCAATTCCAGATTACTCTCCTCCTCTCTCTACTTTACCAGCCAACAACAGATGTTTGAAGCAGGAATGGAAAGGTCAACCAATGAACTTATCCAATGATCCATTGCACGATCTTTTACATCCTGCCGAATTACTTCTTCTGTCCACTTTGAGATTACCATGCTCGATGTACTTGGACTCGAAGAGAAGATTGTTCTTGGAGAAGGTAAGTCGTTTAAAGAAAGGTTTGCCTTTCAGAAGAACCGACGCTCAAAAGCTGTGTAAAATAGACGTGAACAAAGCCTCTAGATTGTTTGCAGCTTTCGAGAAGGTCGGATGGTTAGAAGAAAGACACTTCCAAAAGTATCTTTAAGGGTCATGTTTAAGGGTTCAATTTATACATATTATGGGTCGTTTTTTTGCTATTATATGGTGTTTTTGTTTAAAGGGATAGTTTGTTTATCAAGGTCATATTTTGTTTTGGGGGTTATTTTTATAGTTTTTTTTATACATTAGAGCAAACATATTATTATTATTACTGTTACTATTACTCGCATAGAAAAAAATCACTCTTATCTTATCTCCTTGACAACGCCTACTAAATTAGTAGCTTTAAAAGATTTTCTTCCTCGGAGCTTGCAGATCTTATTAGGATAGAATAATTACTGATGCTCGGTTTTAATTTATTTGTACCATCCTGTCGAGCCGGTTAATTTCTAAGCTTCGTATTTCGTCATTCTACACTTATTAGTACCCGAGCCACTACCTTTTTATCGCACATGAAATTCATATGTCATATGCACGTAATTAAGGAATTTGGGATTGACCAAGGAAAAATTCTAGATGGCTCTTTTCTATAAGACGATGCTGGAGATTGACTCGGTACCTTTTTTGAACCGCTGGTGGGGGTTTAATGTACTTCTATTGGCTAACCCCTCATTTGTACTGAGAGAAAACTTGCCTCTCCAGTAATTTTTTTTTTTTTCTCTTTAACAATCAATGCGCAGATAATTTAATTAGTAGAGCAAAAAATAAAAACAAGCCCAAGGTTGCCGAAGTCTTTTTGTTCATATAATCCATCAATTATCTAGGTCAATTATACCCCTATTGAATACCAAAAAGACCGCTAGATACCAGTGAAACCGACCGCCATTCGTTAGCTCATACATTCGCTTCATTTGATACCTTATTTTGGCCGATCTGAGCAAGCTGAATAGAATGAACTATCCTCAAGTAATAATGGTACCACCTAATCAACAGCTGCAATCACATCACCAACAGGCTGCTCTGGCTCTGTCGATGTCGCATTATAATTATCAGGCTCAGTTTGATATGACGCCGCATTTCGCGAGTCCTCCGATGATGGAGGCTTCTCAACCACAACAACAAGTTCAACAGGTACAACAGCATCAGCCACAATTTCAGGCCTATACGACTCCTCAGTTGATGGATTCTACAGTACTTCAAACTCCGCAGGCACAGATGTCACCGATGATTGTTGATAACAACCAAGTACAGTATCAGTTGTCGAATAGTGAGACTCCGGAAGTGGGTCAAATTAGATACAGTATGTCTTCATCCCACTTACAACAGAGTCCGACGTTATACTCTCAACAATCCTCGTCACCCATCAACTCGGAAATGTTGTTCCATAGACTGCCGTCTAATCCAAACTTCATGACACCCACAGTTCCTCAGAGCCGGTCTCTTATTTTCGATAGTTCCTCCCTCGACATCGATCTGCTTTTAACGAAGGACCCGGGTTTCGACGACTTGTTGAACTTCGAGCCAGTCCCACAACCAAAGCAAGAACAACCCGTGGATGAGAACGAGTTCTTGGCTTTCATGAATTTCGATTGGTCCGAGTCCGATGCTCCGATGCAACTGGATAACGGATTGGGTGTCGGGTTGGGAATATCCGGCTTCCAACCTCCTCCGAACAATCCATCATACAAGAGAGTGCAACAACAACAACAACAACAGCTACAACAGCAGAAGCCTGTTATGAAGACCACTAAGAAGCCGACTCTTGCCAAGGCCAAGAGTAATGCTTCAGTGACACAACAACAGAAGAAGCCATTACTGGTACTGCTGCTGGCACTGCTGTTAAAACTGAATCGGAAAGCTGCTACTCCTAAACAATCTACACTTCCAACAGTGATACAACAACAACTTCCGAAACCACAATCACCACTGGTGACGAGGAGGTATTCTTTTAACGAATGTTATTCTACACTTTCTATCAAATCGAAGCCCACGACGAGACTGGCATTGTCCAAATCGTTCACATCGGCTTCCAAATCTATCCTGAAAAAGTCTCTGAATCAAAGGGTTTTCTCCTTTGTGATAGAGTCGCAAAACGACATTGCTCAACTGAAGAAGTATGCCTCTTCCAAGAGTAGTGAGAAACTGGCTAGTCCAGTTTCGACGTCGGCTTCGACTCCAAAGAAACAAAATAGTCTCTCGTCAACTTCTGACTTCAAGAAGCTGTCGGACTCTTTTTCACCTACGAATTCTTCTTCTACTACTCCGAATGACTACGACAAGTTCCGGACGGATCCTCATACGATTCTTCTGATGAAGGAGATGGACGAAGCGGTCCATTCCTTCCCTGAGGATGACAAAATCGACTGGGGTTCCTCTTTCAAGGACTTCCAGATGAATGTAGATTTATAGTTATAGTCAAATTCGAATAAATTAATAAATAAAATAAATAAGTAGTTATAAATAAGGTGGTCGGTTCACTTTCTTGGTGACCAGGTCGGTTCAAAGACAGGTTTATCTCTACGAGAACCCCAGAAAACCCATCCTTGCTTTCCTTCAAGTTTTTCACTGACATAAACTCCAGCTCCAGGAACAACCACTAAGAGTAAAGCAGCGTAAAACGCCAGTCGTCTGTTGAACTTGTAACTCTTATAAAAAGTGGTCTTGAAGTCGTTGTACTTCTCAAAAGCAGGGTCTTCCCTTAACACTATTCTTGGTTAATATGTCATCAAATAACCATCAATTTGATAATTCATCACTTACAATGAGGTCCATGTCCTGCCATGATGTCTATGGTTCTCTATTCCTTTTTAACCCACAAGTTGTAAGGTTAATTTATTTAGTGGGGAAATTTGTTAAAAAAAAAGTTGATTCTTTTTTTCATTATTTGCTTTATTTTTTTTCTCTCACACATTACTTTGTTTATACTTTGATAGAGAGGGTTATAGACGATGAGTGATTTGAGGACCACGTCGTTACTCACGGAGCACTTTGGATATGCGCCTATATCGGTGATTGATGATGTCATCAATTCGGTGAATGCCATTATGTATAAATGTACGGAAGCGGTGGAGAATTATCTCAAGGAACGCGAGCAGTTATGGAAGGATGAGTTGATTCAAAAGAGACAAGAGCAAGAAGATGAAGACGTGGTGATTGAGTCTGGGGATCAGAATGGGATACCTTCGGATGAGATAGAATTGGGGACTCTGAAATTGGAGACCTTGCTTGAGAGCAATGTGGATAGGAACTTTGATTTATTCGAGTTGTACGCGTTAAGGAATATATTGACGGTGCCGAAACCGCTTGTGCTGGACGGATGGTTCAAGTTGGAGCATCATAAGGATTTGAATAAGGCGCTCCTTGAGAATGTAGGGGATGCGGATCTGGAATTGATGAAGATGAAGGAGGAAATAGAGCATCAACTCACGTTAAAGAGACTTTTAAATTTGCAGAAATCAAAGGTGCTAAAGATTTACAAAGTGTTGGAGATTTACAAGAAGTCGGTGCAGTTTTTGGACCAGAATCCAAGTTATGATAAGATCAAGCCGATGCAGGAGAATTTGCACTTTGTGGTGACACAATTGAAGGTGTTGTTCGAAGATTTGAAAAGACTCAAGAGCATTTTATTGGACGATCAAACTTCGGTAGTGCGAGACTTCCAAGAACAAATGAGAGCCAATCCTCGTAATCAATATGTACAGACACGATCAAGGCAATTGTTGGAGAGTTTAGGGTTGATAGAAGAGGAAAATTCAACGGATTAGCATATAGTAGTTTATAAAATCACACTTTTTGACTGTGGTGAATAGTAATGGACTCGACACTGTTGGTGTCTCCCTTTGGTGATGAACCAGTCAAAACCTCGACGGAGCCCTTTTGTTCGATATCGGCGAGCATCATTCTTATTTGAGGGGCGTATTGTCTGAAGAAGGCTTCGTAATCGTTACCGAATTCGTCGACAGTGTCGGCCATCTCGTAGAGATCCATACCCATATCTTCACCTTCTTCACTGGCTCTTAACTTACAACCAGGAATATGGTCGACGATAAATAAGATGACGAGGGTGAAAACAGCACACCAGATACCAATACCCAAGACACCAGCCAATTGGTAACCCAATTGGACAAAGTTACCGTCGATCCAACCACCTGGGATTTCAGTAGCACCATCGTAACCAGCAATAGTACTGGAGGCGAAGATACCGGTGAAGACAGCACCACAAATACCACCTATACCATGGATCACACCAGAGTAACTGTAATCATCGATACCGAGCCATTTGTTCAAGTTCAAACAGAGACGACAAATGATACCAGTTAAGAAGGCAGAAACTGCTGCACCCCATGGATAAACATAACCACAGGAAGGAGTGATGTCGACAAGACCAGCAATGACACCATCACAAGCAGCGTGCATAGAGTACTTACCAGTCATCATGTAGTCAGTACCGACGTAGGCAACACAAGCAAAAGTGGAGGCAAGTAAGGTATTGACAAAGATGTAACCGGTTCTTACATTGACCGATAACAAGGTACCGGTGTTGAAACAGAACCAGGCACCCCAAATCAAGGTGACACCGATATAAGTACTCAAGGCATTGTAACCTCTGTAATGAGGAACCTCTCCGGTTTCCTTCCAGATCTTTCTCTTACCCAAGTACCAGGAATAGACGAGGGATGCAACCAGGGAGGAGACATGGACTGGAGTTCCACCAGCAAAGTCTAACAGACCCAAGTTGTATAACCAACCGTTGAATCCCCAAACCCAGTAAGCAGTTGGAGCATAGACAACGAGAGTCCACATGACAGCGACGATTTGACTCGGGAAGAACCGACCTCTTTCACCAATGGAACCGAGGAAAATCTGTACGGTACATACTGGGAAGAAGTTGTTGAAGACAAAGTTGATCACCGACGGAATAGTAGCCCCGTCATAGATACCCTTAGCTTCCTCATTATGAAGAGCAGCATTAGTCAAATCACCGATAAGTTTCGAAGTGGAAGTAGAAGAAGCAGCTAACGAATAACCAATAAGGTACCAGACAATGGTTACTGTAGCTGTAGTCATATAAGCTTGGAACAAGACTTGGACGACGTTCTTTCTTTTAAGAACACCTGTGTAGTACAAGGCAATACCTGGGGTGATGAAGTACACCATAACAGCACTAAACATGATGTAAACCATGTCACTAGTGACATAGTCTGCAGATTGTTCTTCAAGAGTGGTGGACATTGTGTTCGTGGGGGGTGTTTGGGAGTCAAGGGAAGATTACAAAGGGTCTATATATCGATATTACTGCAGCACGGATTCTTATCTTAAAATCCGCTGGGGTTTCTGATAACGATTTGATAATCCACTTTTCAGAGGGGTCAATGTCTTGGCTTTTTGAAACTGACATTGCACGCAATGATTGCACATGTCACTACAAGATGTCTTAAGTAAATTTGCAGGAATATCTTGGAATATCTAGACTAAAATTAGTCTGGACATATTCGATCTTAATAATGACCTGACTATTGCTACTGTCTGTCACTAGCACTAGTGCTCGGCGTTTAGTCTCCATTCGTGTATTTTTTTTTCCAAACTGGCTTTGGGTTCTGCCTTATCTATGCAGATCTACCCCCCTACCGTTATGACTTACTTTAATTTTTCCTAATTGGGATAATCTATCCCTGAGCAAGAACCCGCTACAACTTTCCAGCGCTCTACACCTCTCGTATCGGGATCGTGGATCTATTAGTCTCTATACATCAATCGGAATCTGATTCGTCACTCGATGAGTTTTCTTCAGCTACCACCTCGTCGTTATCTTCGTTGTCGGAAGCTTTTTCGTAAGTTGGGATTTCGGTAGAAATTTCAGTTCCGGCCGTATTTATTATGGAGACCGAAGAGATCACGTCGTCTTCAAACTTCTTATGCAGTTTGCTTACAGTGACAGGTAAGGCGTCGGATTCCAGTTCCGGGGTTACCAAGGTACCCTCGGCTGATACGACTCTTCCCGCAGTATGCAAGGCTTTGATGGTGAATCTGAGTTTACCTTCGATTGGCACTCCGTTCTCATCTTGCCAGTGACCCAACGATCTGGCCGAGCTTCTTCCCTCTTCCTCGTTGCTTACATCTATTTCGTCGGCTTGGTTTGGAACAAATTCCCATGTCTCCGGTAAGTTGAATTTCTTGATAGAGGCATTGAAACAGTCGTGTATCAACAACCCAATATGCGATTGTGTTTGCATGTTGATCCAACCTTCAACAACATCCCCAATCTGTGGTCTCCATACCAAAAATTCCACGTCAACCCACAAAAAGGCAAATGGTGTGTCATTTGTTATTCTAGCTACCGTTATAGACTCTCCCTCACTGTCCTTGGCCTTGTTCTCCTTTTGAAATTTCACTTGAGTGTAACCCATCACTATTCCCTTGACAGGTCCAAAGTAAGACATGATCAAAGAGTCCAAATGCTGAGCCTTGATACCCTTGATAGGTTCCTGTATATAACATGGTGCCAATGATAAATATAACGATGTCTTCACAGTATGGAAACACTTGGAAGTACCGTCCTCACCAATAGGATTGGTGGTCTTAGGTATAAGAGAGGATCTTCTCTTACTTTGTGATCCAGAGTCTAACTTTCTCTTTCTAGTTACGGTGCTGGTGGTAGACATTGTACCTCGTTAAAAACTAATCCGATGCCCTTCTCTTTGTACAAAAATTTTCCACAAGAAAAAAAAAAAATTTTTATTTTTTTACTTTGGCAGATCTGAAGTTCGTAAAATGCTTTCCTTTCTATATTATTACAGAATATACTTAAACAGATGACTATCTTGTTTTGAACAACTTTGAGAGCCTTTTATTAGGAGGAGTTTGTGAGAGGTTTCTCATTGAAGGGACTTGGGTTTGTTTTTGGTTTAAGGCACCCAATCCTTCCCAATTGTTACCCAGACTGTTGAACAGTCTGAAGGCCAGACCTTCTTGGGAAGTCAACATCTTCTCTTTCTTCTTGGTGATTTCGACACCACTGCTTGTTCTGAAAACCACCTTACGGAAATTTTTCAAAGCACGATGAGTAGAAGGTGCGTCTTCGGAAGCGTGATATTCTGGCACCCCTGTAAATCTCACCTTTTTGACCTGTTTAGGCTCGATTTCCTCATGAGAGATGGTCAATGTCGTATCCAGTGCACCACCAGCAACGAGAGATTCATTGGATGAAAGCGAAAGACTTGACCGGTGGTGGGTATATTCAGGACCATCGGTCACCAGTTCTTGAATCTTCGTGATGCCAGCTCCGGGTTTTTTGGAAGCACTATTACTTCTCATTCTGCCTCCTCCGTTCACTGCCAGTCCTCTATTGATGGAATTAGAAGGTGATAACTCTTGTTGTAACGAATTAGACCGGCTACGGCTCATGAAGTCGGTCAACAGAGCCCCCTCACTGGAAAGGGCCTTTCTTCCTGTCACCGGAGACTCACTAATACTTTGTAAAGAGGAGGCTCTGCTGTCGGCAGGAGAGCCGGGAGCCAACAGATCTGGAGATTTAGCAGTGAGTGAATTCGTGCGACTGCCGGAATCGACCGATGGTGTAGGCGACGTCATTGGTCTTGAAGCGAACGATTTATAAACTATTTTCGGTCTTTCAGCTAACTGTTTCACAGTAACTTGACCATTCTTTTGCTGCGACTTGATGTGCTGTTGAAGTCTCTCTTGCGCAGACATGTATTTCTTAGGAGTAGTTTTCTGCTGGAACAACGAACTGCCACTGTTGGCAAGTTCTGTCTGTTTCAGTTGTAATCTTTCTTGAGATGCCTGGCTGGAGCTTTCGAGGGAATGAGCCTTAGTCACGTGAATCACAGGGCTCCTCTTATTAATGAATGCTGCCCCAGCTCCGGCAGCAGCATTGGTCTTGCCATTGCTGTTAGGCACCTGAAGAGATGAAGATCTTTTGAGTGGGGTTGAGTACATGGACTGTGGTCTGCTCTTGGTGGGAGGTGACGTTACTCTGACTGGGGGAGAAGAAGAAGGAACGGAATCAGCGAGTAACGACGAAGATGAACTGGTTTTAGAGGGGCTGCTGTAAAACGACCCTCCAACGACAATGGTGGAATGACGTTTCACCGAGTTTGAACGGGAACTCTGAGAACTGCTCCTCATCAAACTTCCATTTGGAGTCTCCGGTTTCCCTTGTAAAGAAAGTCTTCTTTGAAGGATTGGAGAAGTCGATAATGAACTAGCCCTTATCGACGAAGAGGAGCTGGAGATCGTGGACGTTCTAGAAAGACTCGAAGATTCCTCCAAGTCTCTCTCCAGTGCTTCCATTATCAACCGATCTTCCTTTGCCTTATCTTCGATTTGTTTCATGAATTTCAGCTGAGATTCGGCATCGGCTTTTGTTTTCGAAGGTGAGATGTACATCTGTTCGATCTTCTTGGCCAAATGTTGTCTTTCCTCTGCCTGTTGTTTGATCTGCAGCAGTCTCTGTTTCAAGACGTCATTCTTGGCCTTTTCTCTCAACGATGTGATTGACGAGTTTGTGCCATGTTTCTTTTCAAAGTCAGAGGATGCCGAGATCCATACACTGAGTGTATCTTTAAGACTTTGGTTCAGTTGTTTCACAACCAGCAAAGCCAAACGGGCATCTTTCGCAAGACTTATCACCACATCGGGTCTCACTTGAGCTCTAGCTCCTTGTCTCGATAAACGGGTGATCGAAGCCAATAATAAATTGCTCTTCTTTGGCTGGTTGAAACAGAAATCCAACTGCTCCAATCTTTGCATCACCGGCTTGTAGTATTGACCCAACATCTTCAAGTAATGATAATCTTGGAAGAAGACTCTCCGACCAAACTTTCTCACAATCGCATACAAATCGGCGAGCCTCAATAAAATCAGTAAAGCTCTATGGAGAGCGTAATCTCTGTGGGGCAACAGCTCAATCTCCTTCTTCGTTTTACACAGCTCCAATGGCCTTATAAGCAGGTTCAATTGAGCCAATCCCTTATCAATGGCTTGAGTCAAGATTCTAATTAATTTCATATCAAGTTTCTGAAGGGCACTTTTCGTTTCGTCTTCATTGAGCTTGGCCTGTTGGTCGGCAGGAATGTACACCAATTCTGGAACCAAGAGAATCTCTTCATAGACCAATATGTCATCCAATTTGGTGAAATCGAAACTGATAGGAGCTCCATTGGGGCCGGGTAAACGACTAGCGTTCCTCTCCAAAATGGCCTGTCTCAACTTCTCCTCGTACATTTGTATGGCATTCTTACATAGTTCCTGGAACAATGAGAGACTTCTCGTATTCGAAAGCAAATCGGGAAGAACCGGCAGTTTGGTGGTGTCGTAATTGGTCAAATTCTCGTGCAAGTCGAAGTTGATGGAGTTGGTGTTAGGCGAAGATTGAATCGGGTTCTTGGCATTGAATACGCCCGAATTGTTCAAGATCTCGAAACGTTTATAGATAAGGTCGTTGATGTTGAATACTGGACCACTCAATAGAAGCACAGTACTTGCCAAGGGCCGTGGCAGAGGAGAACCGGGAGAATTGACGGCGGCGGCGGCGGGCTTGGCCATGAGAATCTTGACGGCGTCTAAGAGCAATTTGAGCTTCGACAATCCGTATTGGTATTGCACGATTCTAGCGTCCAATGAATCAAGAGTGACAGATCGCTCAATTGGTGGACCTGACGCAGCAGCTGCTGCGATTGCATTCATTGACGCCATTCCTCAATGTAGAAGAAGTGCTCGTTTGTTGCTGAATATGGCTATTTTTTTTAACGAGTCGCGCATTTTGGGCCGTCAAGCCTAAAGCGTTAAAGTATGGGGAGACAAACAAATTCTAGTTCTATAAATCTATTTAGATGTCCTTTTTCAACAAATCCGGGTCGACATCGTCTAACTCAAGTCCGTTATTATCCTTGAGCTCTTGTAAAGACGTGGCAAATTTACCCGTCTTGGCCCGGTAATCTATGTAATTCTCCTTTATCTTGTTAACACTGTTTCTAATCTTAACCTGGTAAGAATCCCATTCCACTGGAAAATATCCATGGTCTAACCCAGCAGCATCGATTTCGGCATTGAGTTGGTTACTGTAAATGATGTCATCGGGAACCTTCAAGTCATGGAACAGTTTTCCCTCTCCCATCAACTCGACTCGTTTCTTTTCCCATTTGATCATTTCCTCTTTGGGAGGAACCGAGATCCTACCCGACCAGACCCTGGCAAGCCAAGCTCCCTGAGTCTCCGACAATCTCGTAGGAAGAACGAACCGGGGTAATCCGATCACGGCAAGTCCCGGATGATAAATACTCATCACCTGTCTCCATAAGCCATGGAGTCTCTTACCGTCGGTGATTAACGGATGTTTGGACTTGTTGACCTCTTCGAGGAATGGAAGCGATTTCAAGTATCCGGTAGCGAAGATCACTTTGGTGACATCATCGAGAGAAGTGCCATCGATGAATTCGACCTTCCCCGTCTCGGCATTGAAGAATTTGATATCGGGAACGTCAACGATCCGATCGTCTTTACCAGCAGGAAGCTTATTTTCCGATCTGACCGACTTGTAAACCTTCCTGTCCAATCTAGTGGCAATTTGGTAAGCAATGTCGGCACCGGAAGCCGAATTTCCAATGATCAAAACGTTCTTGTCGTCCTTGAACAGATAAGGAGATCTATATGATTTGGCATGAATAACCGAACCAGGGAACTTCTCACTCCATTCCTTCAACCCTTCCTTATGCGGAACATACGGAACATCATAATGACCCGCGGCAACGGCTACCAGGTCGGCAAAATCAACTCTATCTTTATACTTTGGATCCGACGACTGCACAGCAGCTGCCTTCGTAGCCTCAACGACGGGTCTCGATGTGACCTGCCATTTGAGATCCGGAAGTTGTTTACACTCAACAACCTTGTATCCGAAATGGATATACGGTTCTATGTCCTTCGAATAACCTTGTATGTACTTCAAGACGTCCTCTCTATGAGGAAAGAGAGGAACATGAGAAGGCCAAGGTGTGTCTTTGTAGGCCATCAAGTCCGTAGGGACATTCGTGTCCAAGAAATCGTAGACGGCAGCAGGCCAAATATAATCTCTGCCGTGTCTCTCTTGATGAGAGCCATGAGCAGTGTTCTCGAAGTAATGCTTCTGTAAGGACTTATCATGATCGGTGATCTTCAATGCCTCGGTGACAAAGTTCGGATCTGTACATGGAACTTGGAGTTTACTTGTCGATTGAGCCGAATAATTCCACAATCCTCCCGTGTTACTTCTCTTTTCAAAGACTTTGACACTGCGGAATTTGTTCTCTGCAATCAAGGCCTTTGCGATACCAGCTCCACAAGGACCTCCTCCAATGACTATGATATCTTGAACTGCCTTCGGTAAAACCGACATTCTCTCCTCAACTATACCTTCGTGGTCTGAACCCGAGTGACTCAACTTTTTTTCAATACTTGCCGTTTCTGATCTTATCATGCCATCCTAAAGTCCGTTTCTCCAAATTTTGTCACCCAATTTTTCATAAATAGCCTCGACTACGCGGCTATTACTCTTTTTTTTAGCGGCTTTCTCTAATCTGAGATTTCTTACCAGCCTGCGCAGGCTCCGTAAAGAATCGGATCAAAATCTCACGAGACGGAAAAACTTCATCATGAGGCTGTTACTTTGAGCATAGAAAGATCTGGAGTTTCCTGGGAAATTGGCCCCACTTCGACCTTATTGGAGTCCCCGAAGAATCCGGTATCTACTCTCTCATCCCCCTATCAATTCATATCCATTACATAGCCTCCTTCTTCATATACTACTTCTTGTCATTTACAACTAATTCCTCCAATGTCATTTTTTTTACACCCTGTGTTTCCCGCATACAGTACATGACACCCTCCGTGATCAAAAAGATTATCCGTTATATCCTTCGTAAGACCTCTTTCATGGACTCCACTAGTTTAGTTCGTAGCTATACCCATTGTTTCTCTGTTCCGCAATCTGCTCCGCGATCCGTCAATAGCGTGATGCCCTGAAAAAATTGCATGTCCGGAAAAATATCGAGATGCGATGAGTGTCAAAACCCGGTGAAAAAATCAGCATACTATTTGCCTGACTCAAATTATGCATGTGACTCAAACGGAAAAACGTAGCGACCTAAATAGTGCATATCGCTGTTTTCTATATATAATACCTGGTGGTCCCTTAGAAATGTAAGAAGTAGTAATCGGAAAACTATGAGACTGCATTTTACCATAGAAGAGGAAGAAGGAAACCCCTTCAAGTCCAACTCCTCCAGCAATTTGGAATCGGATTTCCATAAAATAAGGCACGATGATCTTTTGGAACATTTGGAGCCTTTGAAGCATAAGGAGGGAGACAAGGAGGAAGTGTATACAACCACTTTTAACGTGGATAGTGTTTCTTCTTCCTTCATATTCCCAATTCAAGAAAATATGACTTCTTTGAGCAGGCAACAATCTCTCTTATCTGTGCATAACAAGATCACCCTGCTCGAAGAGAAGCCAAGAGATATCTACTCGATTTACCATCGGAAGGAGAAGTATTTCATCGTCATTCTCGGAGCATTCTGTGGATTCTGGTCAAGCATTTCCTCTCCTATCTATTTACCCTGTTTGCCAATTTTAGAGACTGATTTCGGAGTATCGGAAGGAGCAATGAATTTAACTGTTGTCGTGTACTCCGTGTTCCAAGGCTTACTGCCCATCTTTTTCTCCAACTTGGCAGATAAGTATGGAAGGAGACTCATTACCATGGTTTGTTTGATCGTTTATATCTGTGCCAATCTGGGTCTTGCGTTGAACTCGAGTTTTGTAGGCTTGATCATCTTGAGATGTCTTCAAGCCTTTGGAATATCGTCTACTATCTCTATTGCAAGTGGAATCGTTACTGATGTCACACAGCGGTTCGAAAGGGGTTCCTTCATGGGACTTTCGACTGGTTTGAGTTTACTTGGACAACTGTTCGGAGCTTTGTTGGGTGGTTTGTTGGAAAGTGGATTAGGTTGGAGGTCCATCTTTTGGTTTTTGATGATTGCCGGAGCAACAACTCTTGTTTTGGTTGCATTTCTCTTACCTGAAACCAGTAGATCTATAGTGGGTAATGGTTCTAGTTTACCAAATTACATTATTGGAAAAGCTCCAATCATGTATCTCCACCATTTCAAAAATCGTCTTGTTTCTGATTCTTCCAAGAATGACTCAATTGATGAACCACTGCCATTAGACTTGTTCACACCTTTGAAAATTCTTCACAACAAAGAAGTTTACTTGACGTTGGTACCTTCTTCAATCAACTACGCATTGTGGCTTATGATGTTGACCACATTATCTACAACTTTAAGTAAGACTTACGGATATTCCACCCTTGAAGTGGGATTGTTATATCTCCCTTCTGGAATGGGTGGCTTCCTTGGCTCGTTCACTTCCGGTCAGTTTTTGACTTGGTATTACCAAAAATGCTACAAACTGCATTTGGAAGAAGTCGAGGCTTACGAACACTCTTCTGCCAATAGTAATAAACCGAGACCAATTCTCAACATTTTCAAAGCTCGGCTTGTTGTTTTAGTTGTACCGACCGTGTTATCAGTTCTGTCTGCTTTACTTTTCGGTTGGTCCATTAATGGTGTTTTGAACGTCACTGCTGTCATAGTCAGTTCTTTCTGCATCAGTTATAGCGCAATGTTTTACATGACTGTGTCCTCGACTTTGTTGGTGGACATCTTCCCTGGCCAGAGTTCAGCTTCTACTTCTTGTGTCAACTTGACCAGATGTTTGACTGCTGCTTTGTTCATAGGAGTCCTTTCGAAGATGGTTGAGGCAATGACTGTAGGAGGCTGTTATACATTTATGGCCGGTCTTTGTGTCGTGTCAAGTTTCTGTGTGTACATCGTTATTTTGAAGGGAGAACAATGGTTTGAAGCCAGACAATTACAAACTACGGAGGATTAGGGATACATTTATAGATTTATAGAAAATTGCATTTAGCTCATTAGGGTTTGTCATTACTTTTATTTACTACTTCCTCCAATCATAAAGTTGAATCTCCAAGGAGCGTCAAACTTATCCAAGATGATCTCGGCTATTTTAATCTTATCTGGTTGTTCTTCAGTGGCCAAATGTTGCTCCATAAACTTCTTCAAGTCAACAGCTGTCTCTACCTTAACACCCATAGATTTTGTTCCCTTGACATCACCAAAGGTGTTGAAGATCTTGGTCCATTGCCAGTCTGGCATGATGTCATTGTAAGATAATTCTGGACCATCAATAAGTCTCTCAACAGTGTATCCATTGTTGTTCAACAACAAAATAGTTGGCTTGATTCCTTGGTGCATGTAGTTAGCAAATTCTTGGATAGTCATCTGAGCGGCACCGTCACCTTCGATCAAAATCAACCGACCATTATTACCTTCATCCTTCATAGCACATCCAATACCAAGAGTAGCTGGCAAAGCGTAACCAATCGAAAGGTAAAAGTTTTGACCGAAATACTTAGCTCCCTTAGGCAATACCAAGTCTGGAATGGCAAACATGAAGGATCCAGTTTCACAAACGATGTGATCTCCTGGTCTCAAAGCCTTTTGTAATTCTTTGGTAAGCATGGTTTGGTTGATATCGGTGTCTGTGGTGACTTCTTCAATGGTATGAGCCTCTTCTTTGAGCTTCAATGGAACTGCAGCAACCTGTGGGACTTTGTTGATTTCGAGTCTTTCTAAAAGTCTGTTGACCAAAGTGACAATGTTAAGATCTTCAAACACTCTATGACCAATCTTGACGTAGGTTGAACCGATTGTAATGATATTTCTAGCATTTACTCCTTTGAAAGAAGTGTAATGTCCGCTGTTACACTCGTTTTTGTATTCACCAAAGTGCAAGACCAAGTCGGAGTCATTCACCAAATCTCTAATGATTGGACTCGACTCGTCTCCCCAATAGTCACCAACAAAGGTTGATGCTGATTCGTCTAAGACAGACTTACCCATAGCTGTACAGTAGCTGTTGAATTGAGTCAGTTGGACAAACTTTCTAAAAGTTTCAGTCAATTGGAATCTCTCAATCAAGACATCGGCAATGATAGCAGGATTTGAGCAGGAGTAGATTCTTTCTAAAATTTCTTCAACGGCTTCATTGGTTCTTTGAGGGTTTTTGTCATTGAATTGGTAGAACTCTTGGCCTGGAATCAGAACCAATCTGGAACTATCAACCAAAGAGTCGGCCAAGTCAGCTGGAACATACAAATAACCTGGTCTTTTGTTGACCAAGATTTGTCTGATAACATTGTCAATCTGTTCAGGAGCAGAATCCAGGTCTTTAATTGATTCCACACAACAGGAGATCATAGCAGCCATCTTCTCATAGACGTAATGGTCAGATTTTTGTAAAAGATTGACCGGAGTGATCAAATGATGAGTGTGATTTTGGTCTCTAGTTTTGGCTACGGTAGGAGTAGTTCCGACGACATGAAGAACAGGAACGGACTCAGCCATGGCAGCACTCAAACCGTTCATAGCACTCAATTCACCGACACCATAAGTTGTAATAGCTACACCAATCTTGTTGGAAGCTCTGGCATAACCATCGGCAGCATAGGCCGTGTTCAACTCATTACAGCAGTTTCTCAAGTTCATTCCCTTGACATTGTAAATGTGATCCAATAAGTGCAAGTTGAAGTCTCCTGGGACGGTGAAACAGGAAGAAATTTCCAAAGACTTGATTCTTCTGAATAAATATTCTCCAAGAGGAATCTTTTCAGAAATCCGGCTCGAGAGCTCGGTCTCGCTCGATGAGTTAGAATAAGAAGGTACGGGAACCATGTGAATCGCGATGAAGAGTGAATAACTTTGCCGACTTCTCTTTCCCTTTTATATCGACCCGAGGAAATTCTGCTATGTGCTACCCCCTTTTCCGAGACCCGCTCGGTAATTGAAGGCCCATCAATAGCCGAGGCACAGACTGACGAAAAATTATTTTTTTTACTCTGCATCTACACAAACACGGGACCATTATTTGATCGGTACGGTTATCGAAGGGCGATCGAGACAATAGTGAGGCACCGTTGAATGGCACTATTGGTTTTTGCGTCGGTCAGACCTTTTTTTGGCCTACCACTTGAGGGGAGAAGGTTGGATTGGCATTGAAGGAGACTTGCCTGACAACAATAGAGGCATGTGTAGCACTAAGCGGGGGCTCTTTAGTACCATTGAGGGGTTCTTTAGTCATTTCAAGCTCTTTTGTGCCATTTTCATCTCTCAAGTATGGCCCATCGCCCTTATCTCACTATCACAGCCCCTGTTTTCCCAATCCGGCAACTCTTCTCCTAAAATTTTTTTTAAAGAAAAAAAATTTTTAGAAAGGAGAAGAGCTTAGTACAGGATCAAGAGATGGACGTTAGTAAATTGAACTTCCTGTCCTTGCAAGGTAAGGTTTCGAAGAAGTTGAAAGAGACTTCTAAACCTAAGTCTAAATCCAAGACTAAGGGTGAAGCCAAGCCGGTCATGGATCAGAAACCACAGTCCAAGCCTAAAGAGAAGAAGGATGAGAAGAAATCTGAAGATGATGAAATGTTACGTCGTGAGGCTTTGGCTTTGGGTGCTACTGAGGATGACTTGAAAATGATCGAGGGAATTGAAGAAGGAGAAGAGAGTGAACAAGAATTCGAGGCCTCCGGAAAGACTGACAAGGGTTTTAACACCGACTTGAACGACTACATCAAATCCTTGGGTTTGGGTAACGGAGAAACTCCAGTAGTGGAAGAGGAGGAGGAGGAAGACATCCCAGAACTTGTCGATGATGCTGAGTCTAGTGAAGAAGAGGAAGAGCAACCACTGTCTGAACCTTCAAAGTCTGAATCTGAAGAAGAGGAAGAGGAGGAAGAGGAAGAGGTCCAACAGAAGGAATTACCAGTTGCCAAGAAAGAAAAGACACAAAAGGTGACTAACGTTGCATCTGTTGTGAGTGATAGATTGTTAGTAGAGCCTAGAATTGATTGGTACAATGTGAAATTGGACGCCATTCCGGGTGAAAAGTTGTCTCCACAACAAGTTGCCAGACTTTTGGACATTGGAAAAGAAGCATTGGAAGAGGACAACAAAATTTACTACGAAGAGTTCTCCAAGACCTCGTCACAAAGAAAGTTCTTATCTGAGATTTTGACCAGTGGTACTTTGAACGATAAGATCTCTGCCTTGACGTTGTTGATTCAAGAAGCTCCATTACATAACATCAAGCTGTTTGACAATTTATTGGGAATGTGTTCGAAGAAGTCTAGAACTGCTGCATTACAAAGTATCAATGCTTTGAAGGATTTGTTTACCAACGGTTTACTTCCGGACCGTAAATTGACGGCTTTCACCAAGCAAGGAAACTTGTCTAATCTGATGTCAAAGAAACTGTTACTGGTCTTATACTTTGAAGATTACTTGAAGAAACTGTACTTCAAGTTCATTGGTATCTTGGAATTGTTGTCGCATGATCCTATCACTCACGTCAGAATGAACGTGGTCAATCACGTCTTTGACTTGATCAAGGCCAAGCCAGAACAAGAAGCCAATCTTTTGAAGTTGGGTGTTAACAAATTGGGTGACACTGACAACAAGGTAGCTTCCAAGACCTCGTATCAAATCTTGAGTTTGGAACAACAACATCCAATGATGAAGAAGATCATTTCCGACTCGGTTGCTGACGTAATCTTCAAGAAGGACACCGATTACCATGCTACTTATTATGGAGTATTGACCTTGAACCAGACGATATTGACCAGAAAGGAAGATGAACTTGCTAATTCCTTGATCAAGACGTACTTCACTTTGTTTGAGAAGATCTTGATCGAGACCGATGACAAAAATACTACTCAATTGAAGGATTCCAGTTATAACAAGACAAGAAATAAGAGAAACTTCAAAAAGGGAAAGAAGGGTGGAAAATCCGTGAAACAACAAGAGAAATCAGAGAGTGACGTGGTCGATGAAAAGAACTCCAAATTGTTCTCTTCTCTTCTTACTGGTTTGAACCGTGCCTTCCCATTCTGCAGCTTATCCAACGAAGTCTTTTCGCAACATCTTGACACATTATTCAAAATCACACATTCCACCAATTTCAACACCTCTGTCCAAGCCTTGGTATTGATCTTCCACATCGTCTCTACTCAAGACTTGAACAAAGACAGATTCTACAGAACATTGTACGAGTCCTTGTTGGACCAGAGATTGTTGACCTCTTCGAAGCAAGGTATTTACTTGAACTTGTTATACAAATCTTTGAAGGGTGACACCGACTTGAACAGAGTCGCCTCTTTTGTCAAGAGAATCTGTCAAATCTGTTTGGGTTGGATCAATATCGGTACGGTAACGGGTATGGTGTACTTGTTGATTAACTTGGAGAAGGCCAACCCAAGTTTGAGAAACTTGGCTTTGAACACTCCTTCTGATGAACTGCCAGACACTGCCGAAGAAAAGGTGGAGATCAAAGAGTACGACCCTCGTCTGCGTGACCCTCGTTTCTCTAATGCTGCCACCTCTTCTCTTTGGGAAATCAACCACTTGTTGACTCATTACCACCCAACGGTCTCCTTATATGCTGAGTCTTACTTAGACCAAAAGACCGACGTTGTCAAACCCGATATCGGTTTGTTCACCTTGGCTCATTTCCTCGACAGATTTGTCTACAAGAACGCCAAACAAAAGTCTGCCACCAAGGGTTCTTCTATTATGCAACCTTTGGCCAGTTCCCAAAGCACTTCTCTCTTGTTGAACACCAAGGGAGTCTCTGATGTTCCAGTCAATACCAAGGACTGGTTGAACACCAAGCTGGAGGAGATCAGACCAGATGAAATGTTCTTCTTCAAGTATTTCTCTAGTAAGCAAGATAAGATATCCAGATCTGATTTCGACAAGAAGGCTGCTAAGAATCTGTTAGATGACGATGCTGGTAGTGACTTGGAAGATGACGAAGTCTGGTCTGCCTTGGTCAAGTCTAATCCTGAAGTTGAAGGAGATGACAGCGACTTGGAAGACTTTGACGACGAGATGAGTGACCTTGACGCTGCTGATTTCAGCTCGGATGAGGACGAAGAAGAACTCGATGTAGGAGATCTCAGTGACGAAGATAGCTCAGCCGAGGAAGAATTGATGCAAGTGGCTGAGGATGACGAGGAAGAATTGGAGGAAGAGGAGGAACAAGAATTGGAGGAATCGGACATGTCCGATTTGGGAGAGGCTGAACTTTTCAAGGGCGATTCCGACGACGAGTTTGACAGTGAGGAGATCGAGTTACAAGCCCTCGGAGATTCCGAAGATGAATCCGAACCGACTGAGAGAAAGAGAAAGGCTGGAGCTGATGGTAAGAAATCTAAGAAGGCTAAGAGAAGCGACTTGCCGGTATTTGCCGATGCTGATGATTATGCTAAGTATTTGGAATCGGACGATGACGAAGAGTAAATAGGAATTACGTAATAAAGATAAGAGAATAATGCATCTGATACAAACCTCCAAACCTAGAACAGGGCCCCCCTTTTTTTTGTTCGAGATGCTCCTTATGACGTAATTGTAACAATACCAGTCTAATTAAAGTTATTAATAACCATGTCTCACCATTGTTCTGCCCTAAATAATACTGTCTTAAAAGATGATAAAATCTACCATGATAACCGCGACAGTTTCAAAACCATGCTAATTATTTGATCTGATACATGTGCGCCCGAGGAGCTACAAACCTTAATTTTAGTTATATATGCATGATACCATGCACATTTATGCACAGACCTAATTACATTAATTCAATTCCCAGAAGCTTACACACGAGGATGCCGCCACGAAGGATCTACGGTAACGTACAAGATTCAAAATCACCAGCCTGGATAACGGCCGCTCGTTCTGTGGCATGGATTGAGGTTCATTATAACGGTTTGCGTTAGTGACAACTGCTAAAGTTGTGTTTTTTTCTTTGGTACAAGGAACTGCGGAGCGGAATCTGATTCTGAGGCGGATTCACTCTGATACAACTTCACTTTGAGTCACTAAAACCTTACCATGCAAGCAATGCAGCTCTGAATCTCCATCGGTGGCAATTCAGCCGAGAATAGGCTGTGTGCATACACTAGGATTCAAAAATAACGAATGACTTTTATTATCTGAGTTTAGAAGATGAGAAGCCCTAGTGAAAAAAAAAATCAATTTTTATGACCTTATTGAGAATGTAGGCCATGCAGGTGCATTGCCGAAAAGTAGGCGATTACACTCGCTATCTTATTCGATTAAATAACCGTTGGGAAGATCGTCATTATCAGCTAGAAATTCACGAACTCGTATATCTGAAACCCATTTCAGCCTCCTAGCAACTCCGGTTGTCACCTCATTTTTTCAGTTAGCCCCCTGAACGTAGAACGATTAAAATTTGTCATGTTTTGCAAATTTAAGACATTGTGCTGCTGAAGCGAATATTAGGATCTCGCACATAATCCGATAGAGCTGGGTGGTTTTTTTGAGAAGAAGGCTTTTTTTCTCGTTTCATTACATTATTAACTTTTTTCGTACAGATACATTAGGGATCTTCGATCCAGCAGGCCGGCCCCACGCCAGAAAAAAATAATCTAAACAATAAGAGGAGTGAATTATTATTTAATAATAAAAAAATTTCAGGAACCGGAGTGACTTTAGGTAATTCAACAGATAAAGTCCGTAAATGTCTTTTCTTTTGCGAGTAAAAGCAAGTTAAGTAAGTCGTTGAAGACCAACATAACCTCAAGTGGAGATTTCATGTTCCGATCACGAGTGCTAAAAAAGACCCCTTAGACCACACTGATGTCACAGGTATGGACCCGAAACAGTCTACGGCCCCCTCGGAAGCTGCCTTAAACATTAAAAAAAATATGCATGGGCCTGACTTGAGTGTTTCACTTGATCGCATTGTTCCAGAAGCTCTCTAGAACTCTTGGCTGGTACTGCCTCCCTTTAGCTTCATTTTTCTATACCGGCGCCTCACAATTTTTACAGTCTTAACAAAATCCTAAGGTTGAAAAAAAAGGCCACCTCGAAATAATAAAAGGCTGTGCATGAATTAATCTGCATGCAATATGCGCGCTCTTACCCAAAAAATTAGCGGATAGGTCAAATGCAACTCATAAAAATTGTAGGATTAGGAAATCTTCCCCAAACAAACGAGCAATTAGGAAATCTGTTAACCCCTTCTGGAAATTCTCTTGCTCTCTTTATCATCTGTCCCTCAATACCTACTGCTCAGGCATGCAACCCTTTTCTTTTTTTGGTTTCTTTTTACACTGTCTTGCGCCTCTATGTTGCCTGCTTTTACCAGTCAAAAAAGTCATATGGAACTGTGTCAGCACATCTTGACGCATTGATAAACCAGAAGGCAGTGTTTTAAAAGCCATTCTGTTCAAAAATTATTTATGTTTGGTTGAAAAATGAGGAGATCAAATTTTTAATATAAACTGCTTCATTCTTTCCTGTTTGTATATTTCACTTGGATCAATTTCCATCCGTGTGGTTAACCTTTTTTAATTGTAAGCAATCTTTACGCGTCATTCGCATTCAGGTTGTTGTGCGTGTTACTCAAAGGTTCGTAACTTCACTGCTGGTGCTCGCTATTTTTTTCCGGCTACTTTCAAACTCAGACTATATCCATCTCTTCTGGAGTACATAAATTGATTGCGTCTTCCAGTTTAAGTTTTCAAGTCACAAAGCATCTTCTTGAAATTCGGTCTTAGTTTCTTTAAAAGTCTCCTTTTTCCGAAAATCGCCGAAGAATACTTCTAGACGACTTGACATTGCCATCGGACTTCTGAAAACGCAGAAATCTAGTCCCCCAATCAAGCAAGATCGCTTAATTAAATTTTGTTTGAGTGTGCGTTTAGATAATAATCATACGTCAGACTAACAAACTGCTTGCTGGACCCGTTGATGGAGTTGAGCTCTACATTATTAAAACATTTTATTATTCAGTCATCCAACTTTTGAACTCTTTCGAGATCAAACCCACTATCGTTAATTACCGACTGATATCCCGAACTTTATTTTTCTAGCTGAGTATCCCTTTCATACCGACAAGATTTCATTTCCCGTTGAAACGCTTTTGATATGGACACTCCTATTAAGCTTATGCCTCTGTTTGCTCGTGGTTCGTACGATCAATTAATCACACCACCAAATTCTTCGTCGAAGCTGCAAAATCAACACGACTCTAGAAGGACTTTCTTGCCCATGATAGTCGATATCGGTACCGACGACAAGACCGGACGCCAAATATACCAAGTTCACGAAACGAAGCTGACTGTCAGAAAAGAAATGCCTAAGTCTATTTTCAACACGTCCTCGTCCTCTCCTGAGAGGGGTGACGTCGGCTTGAAGGTCATTTCTCTGAATTCGATGAACAAAACCGGCTCCAAGAGAGGTCTTGATAATCTTGCCGAGACTTATGAGAAGAGTTTCTCCAAGTTAAGAAGACTTAATTCGGCACCTCTGTATCTGACCTCGACTCCGACTCATTCCAGTACCCATAACTTGCATCTCGCTGATGCTAATGATATGGAGACCGAAGCTACTGGAACCTCTTCTAAGGATGAAACCATTTGGTCCGATGACGTTGAAGAACTGTTCATCGAGGCCTTACAAATGATTCCAAAGAACGGGTTGACCAAAATCAAGATCAGTGGTCGGACTTGTGGAAGAAACGAATTAATTTCAGACTTCATCTTGACCAAGACTGGTAAGCACAGAACGCGTAAGCAAGTCTCTTCCCACATTCAGGTCATCAAGAACATGAGAAAGAACAAAAACTTGATCAACTTGATTAAGAATGGACCTTCCGATCCTCATCTGTTGGAAAAGTTTGAGGAAGTCTTTGGAAAGATCACTTTCCAAAAGTCTATCGGAGCTTGTGGTAACGTTTCTGAAGACCAGAGACTGAAGATTGTCGAAGCCTCTTTTGCTACTAAGAAGCCAAGAAGATTACGTGCTGATGAAGGCCAACAAAAGACCTTCGAAGATCTTGCAATCATCATTTCTGATATCAACTTTGTCTTATTTGGTGTGGAAGATTCCAGATTGTTGCACGTCTTCACCAAGTTGAGGACCAATCAACACATGGAATCGCCTATCAAGGCTTCATCTATGAGTGCACTTCAAAGAAGATTTCCAGAACTTTGTGATATCTTACCAAAGAATGATCATTCTGCTCCACTTTTGCACGGTGTCTGTAACTTGTTCCTTCCTAATTACAAATCTGGTATTCCAGGAAAGACCAAAGTTCATTCTAGAATCAACGTGGTGTTGGACTCGGCCAAAGTAAAGTCAAAGAATATCTTTGTGGCTACTTCTATCTATTCCTTTGGTAAGAAATTGGCTCAATTTAATGAACCAGTCAGATCAAAAGATAACGGAAGAACCACTACAGTCGACTTGAATTTCGCTAGTGACTTTTGGACGTCGTTCAATCAAACCTTGAAACAAATCTATGACCAGTACACTGTCATCCAAGAGAAGGTCGATCTGGTATTCCAACAAGAAGACCAAGAACTCAGTGGTGATGAGACGATCGAGTTGATTGAAGAAGGTACTGTTGCTGATGAGAAGCAGAAAACTGCCATCAGAGGTATCACCATTCAACAAACCATTGTCGCAGTTAATCCAGGCTCTAAACCGAATTTGTCCGACTTATCTCCTGAGAATATCTTGGGGATTTTATTATGGGAATTCAACAGAGCTCCTGGACACCAGGATAAAGGAACTTCTATCAGACAGCTCTTCTTACCTGATACTCTGCCTGTTGCTGTCAAAATCAAGGACCAAGAGACTCTGAATCACCAATTGCCAACTCCAAAGACTACTTCAATGGTGGCTTTTGGACCAGATTCCTCTGCTGGAATGACCAACTTCAGACCGGTAACTACATTCCGTCCACCTCCACTCCCGGCTCGTAACTCAATTGTGCAAAGTTCGATGCCAAACTTATTTCAAACTACACATCCATCTGCTTTCGACTCTCAATCCCCAATGAGATCGATGACTGTCGGTGGCCTTCGTGGTCACCCATTGAGTCCAGAGAATAGCATTCATGGCGACGACGAACACACCAAATCTCAGGGCTTACAAATAACCACATTTGATGACGGACTCTACAACGATTCCACTCTGAATTTCTTCTCTCCTCACCGTCATTCCGCTTCCGGAATGGACCAAACACTGAACACCTCGCTCAGTGATTCCATGGTCGGTAACTACGGAAGAGAAGAAATTCCAATCTTCAAAGCAGAAAACTTCTTCTGGTGAATACCCTTGACTTTTGGCGCCTTGCCTATTTCTTGAATCTGACTATTTATTCGTGATACCCTTGGGGGGTTTTTTTTAATCGTTTACCAATTTTACTATTAATCGTGCTCACTTGTTTTTCATTTTGCTTCACTTCCAGGTCTAATCTTTTACACTCGTTTTGTCATTTAATATATAAATTTATGCATTCTTGGTTCTTTATTCTGTTGTAGCTTTCGATACAAATACTTCTCACTCCCCCTTTTTTAATTTCTGCCTTGTAATAATAAAATCTGGACTAAGTAAAAAAAAAGTGAAGTAAAAAAAAACGTAATACAAATAAGATTAGATAGCGTTTAGTGTCATGTTAACGTTAGCCATTGGGGACTTCCACATCCCGGATCGTGCTACCGAGATTCCGCTGAAGTTTCACAAGTTATTGAGTTCGTCTTCATCGGCCAATAAGATCCTGAAAGTTATCTGTTTAGGCAATGTGACCTCCTCTCAGCCAGCATTGGACTTTGTTAAGTCGATCTCGAACGACTTTGAATTGATCAAAGGCGAGTTCGACCTGGACTTGGAATTGCCCACCAGTGTCATCTATAAGATTGAAAACTTTAAAATCGGTGTAATAAGCGGCTCTGTGGTGATACCCCAAAACGATCCACTTAGTTTATTGACTCATGCTAGAATGATGGATGTCGATATCTTATTATGGGGCGGCTCTTCTAAGGTAGAGGCTTACACATTGGACGGGAAATTCTTCATCAATCCCGGAAGTGCCACTGGTCTGATGAGTTTCAATGAGTTGGATAAGGAAGAATTGAGTATAATAGAGCTGGAATTGGCTGCCTTGGACAAGAAGGAGCCATCTCTGAAAGAAGACAAAACCACTGACCCTGAACCTGAAAAAGAAACTCCCGCAGAATCTGAACCTGAATCTACTACCGAGAACGACGCTGAAACTACAACGGAACCTGAACCAAAGACTGATAAGGAAGAAGTACCACCTCCTCCAACCGACGACGAAGACTCAAAGACTAAACTCTTGGAGGAATTGGTCTCCCCAGTACCAAGTTTCTGTTTATTAGACATCAAAGGTTCATTGTGTGTCACTTATATTTACACCTTGATCGATAACGAAATCAAAATTGACAAGATCAATTACAGGAAAGACTAGTCCTTTTTACTTTGTGTGACAGTCCCGAGCCGGGTAAAGTTTTTTTTTTTTCACACTGCTAAAAGAAAAAACCATACAAAAAAAATTTTCTTGTTATAATTCAACCAGGTTAAGAAAAGTGTATGTATTTAACTATGATGCTTACGATGATATCTTACATGATGACTTGAGTGCATTTGGCTCGAGACAATCTTTTGGAGAGGGGATGGGACTTGACTTGTTGTGGTTCACTTTGTGGTGCTTACTTATAAAGAATTGTATCTTTGGCTATATGCTCTGTTGATCTGTGGGATTCAAACTCCAACGTTTTGTTGGGGATTTTTTGGGTCTTGTGGGTCGCTTGCAGTGTCGTATGGTTTGAAGTATGATTTGGGCTTCATTGAAGTGGACTATGACTCGACTTGGACTGTCCCCAGTATTCTCTGAGGGAATTGTTGATGTGGAAAAAACCACGCTACCTAAACATTTTTGACTGAAATGATATCTTCAGATTATTTACTTCAAAAGAAGTTACTAACCTCAACTACAGAGTCTTTGACTACAAACCTAAGTTCAATAAACGTGATAATGAATTAAAACACATTGTAGAATAGTAAATTATTAAAAACTTGATCATTCCTTTCTTCTCTTAAATAGTACTCTGTCACTGACACTGTCACTTCTTCCTCTTCTCAATAAACTGTCTGAGCTATCGAAGGGAGGTTGGAGTTTGGCCAAACTTGTGCTGCTGCTATGCAGAGCGTTTTGCATGTAATTATTGCTATCCAACGAGTTTTCTCTGCTTCTCAGTAAACTAGGTAACTGATGCAATCCGGTCTTGGGTATTTGTGGTACTAAAGATCCGGAACCCTGAGAGTTGTAGGATCCGACAGGTGTGCTCGATAATGGTTGCACTGGTGGTGCTTGTGGGATTGGGATAGGTAACGATGGTGGCAGGTCGTCATGGTGTGGTGGTGGCAGATGATGTGGTTGTGGCAGATGAGGATGAGGGGCTTGGAGATGTTGCTGATCTGGAGCAACACCATGAGGTGGAGGAGGAGGAGCATCTTGGAAGAAATGTTGTTGAAGGGAGGTGGAGGAACCTGCATTGTTACTGGCCGGAGGAGGTTGACCGGGGGAAAGCGGAGAAAATGTCACACTTTGTTGTCGGCTCATCATCTCTGTTTGAGAATTGTGACGAGATGGGAAAGGTTCCGTAGCCAAGGGATCGTATAATACAGATTGATGTCTTTTTGTGGAGGAGGAGATCGAGGAGAACCGGATGTCTTTGTTGATGAACAGGGGTTCACGGGAAAGTGAATCGATACTGTTCACTCTTGAGAAATTGTGAAGGGAGATTGGCATGCTCGTGGCATTCAAGTTTTGATAGTTGTTGTTGTAATAGACCGACAAGTTGGACAAGTCGTTCTCTCTCAAGGAGTTACGATGTAAAATATTAGCTCTGAATTTGTTGACCAAAGGTTCCACATCTGGGTTGGTATTACTGGAGAGGTCCTTGATCAAGTCTAACAAATAAAGAAGATCAAAGTTGGTCTTTTTCAAGTCCTCGATGGCCATGTCGTACTTCTTCATCAAAGTGTAATGGTCATTTTTGATCATATTGAAACTGTGGTACAACTCGTTCAACTTGGCAAGTACCTCGTTATTATCGGTAGGCATATCTTCCTCGTCGGTATAACCCTTTGGAATGTAATTTTGAATCTTATTAATGTGTTTGGTGTTGATTTCTCTCGTCATATTCTTACTTGAGCGTCTCTTGATATTCTTCAAACTGTCCAAATCTCCCTTACGGAAGTATCCTGAGTTGTGCTTGAATTCCCAAGTCGACACCACCTCCTCCTTTGGGCCGCCTGAAGATTGTTGGGGTTGAGCCTGTGGGGTGGCCAGCTGGGAGGTGGTCTGATTATCTTGCGTATCATTCACCTTGTGAAATCCATACATATTCAACTGCCTCACAAAGGACAGAATATTACTGTGCTTGAAATAAATACTGAGCAGCTTGGAAAACTCCGTGTTGGGTATTAACATGAAAGAGTCGTCTGAGTTCTCACACCACCAAATCAAATTATTCAAAGATTCGTCTTCCAACATGTTGTATAATTTATGAATGAAAACCAGTTGAGTACCAGTCTTCCCTGAACTATGACCGCCTGTGGTGACGGCGGTAACGGTAGCATTACTCGATACCTGTGTCGTAGGGGAAGTCGTAGTGTGAGTCGAATGATCAACCAAACTAGAAGAGGTTTCGGCTTTGGGTGACGCTAACCGTTCCTCGTTTATAACTTCAGACATCGCCAGTTATTTTCCACCCTCTGTTCTGTCAACCAATCTCTTGTTCGTCTCTACTGCTGAAATGCGAAAAATCCGAGGCCTTTACAAGTCACTTTTCTATTATAAAAAATTACTTTTTTTCTTTCAACTAACACAGACACACACACAAAAAAAGAACCTGTTCCAGAAATATTACACCGAAAGCTGCTTTTCAAGGGACATAGAGAAAAAATAATTCCAAAAGCAGCCCCCACCCACTTCGATAGCAGCACTCTGATTTCTGGGAAAAAATGACTCAATAGCAAACGCAGATCCTTGTATCAACAAGTTGCTTTCACCACTTATGTTGTATCCTTTTTTGACTGTTCTGTGGAAAGACAGAAAAAAAAGTCACGCAGGGGGACATAAATTTGACCGGCCTTCATAAAAAATTCAAAGAATTTTCCGCAAGGGAAGGGAAAAAAGAATAACGGGGTTAAGAGGGAAAAGAGGGAAAAAAAGATAAGCTTTAGGCTGGAGTTAAATTATGCTAGAGTCTGCGTCCGGGAACGAAGATGAACAATATACTAAGACATGCAGTGCAGAAAGCGATCAGCAACAAGACCCAGAAGCTTCTCTGGATCAAGATTTTCCTCACAAACGGTTCTCTCAATGGGATCAATCCCGAGTGTGTAGTCCTACTGTTGTAAGAGTAATTGAGTAATACCAAGAAAGGGTCGATGCAGTAGAGGTACGAGATGAACAAGTATGACAGAATGAAGAACGGGGCTATCAAAATGCACCTTATTGATCTCTTGTAGTCCAAGAAAATGAAGCAGAATCCGATCCAGAATCCGGCAAATAATGCAAAGAACAGTAAGAAGAATCTCCATATCTGTACTGGGATATTCATGATTCCGAACCGGGTCAAGAACCCAGGGAACAGTTCGTTCTCCATCACTTTGAAGACGAAGTTCCTCAATTCGTTAAAGATATCCGGGTCATCTCTTCCTGTCTCGAAATTCTGGAACAATTTCTCACTCATATGAATGGGCACCTTCAATTGCTTGATCGAATTATGGTTGAAATAGGTCAAAAAGATCTCTCTGGCCGATTTCTTGATATCGTCTCTTGTAAGGAACGACGAATTGCCACTGTCTCTCTCAATGAAATGTTCTAACATCTTTGGATTAATTGTCGAGAATCTTTCAGTCTCGTGACCGTCAGCTGAAATCCCCGAGAGAGCACTGTTTCTATTAAGTTCACTTAACAATTGATCACTCGACATCGATTGTCTCTTCAACAGCTCGATATATTCCGCCACTTCGGGATTATCCACCATAATACCCCTTTCTCCTCTCAAGAACAGAGACAACCGTTGCGAATCGCTCTCATCCAAGATATTATCATGCATAATCAGATCCAACAACACTGACGACGTCATCGATTGATGATTCTTCTCCGACCCAGCTAACATCTCTGGGATCTGATATGCATATTGAAGTCGAGTATTGTTCTCCTTCTGTAACTTCTCCTTCAATCCCACCACATACTTCTGACAAAGAATCAAATGTTGCGACGAATCCAACCAGAAATCCAAGTAATCGATCAGTTCTTGATTGTCTCTCATATAACAATAAAACGACCAGAGATCCACTGGCGGTTGCGTCTGCCTATACAACACTTCATATAGCGTAGGAAACCGATCCCTAAGACGAGGTCCGCGCCCATCGATCGTAAGCTCATTCACCTGTCGTATCCGATTATTGGATGGTATCTCGTCTAAATTCCGATAATTGCCTTTCTCCGCCATGGTGTTGACAATGTTATTTTGACACACTGCTGGATCTGTTCCTCTATTTAAGGACCAATTTTTTTTTTTTTTTTTTTTTTGATCTTGTTTATTTTTTACTACCAGCCATTTTTCTTCGAAACTCGAGGCGAGGCGTGTATTGAAAAAAAATAAACTAAGATAGAGTACTAATAAAGAGAAACATAGAGTAACATAGAGTACATACTAACATAGAGTACATTTTTTTTATAATATAATAATAGTCATCTCTACACATACATCATCACTTAAAACCTAACGAAAGAACCTTTTTGAAAACACCGTTGAACACCCCTTTATTTTGTAAACCCAATTTTGACATTAAATCGTAACTTCAAATCATGTGAACTTGTGTAACATGTTAGGACACTGATTCAGTTCTATATGATTCAGTAACCAGGTGACGTTATTGTCAAAGAATTTGAAGCAGCCAGCGCAGCGGCCGCCCACCGAGTTTCTCGAGTTGGATCTTGTTCCTGGTGGGTAGATGAAATGTAACAGTTTTAAGTGGGTCTTGAAAGTATCTCTACGTGAGAATCCTCCCGTTGGGTGACAATTGGTTCCTGTACCGTGAGTCATGGCATGACCAGGTCCCTCTGGACCGGAAGTGATGGCATTTGGAGCGGATGAGTAGAATGGACACACGAACAGTTTGGAGTTCAAGTGCTTTTTCAGATGTCTGGTAAGATAACCTTTTACTTTGAAGGTCAGATCGCAGAATTCACAGCTAAATACGCCTTCCTTCTTTGAACTAACGTTGGAAATAGTTTTCTTTTTTGGCAGCTTTTTGGTTTTCAACACAGTTGGAGCAACTTGGAGATCGGCCATGTTAACGACCTTTCTCTCGAAATCTTCGAAATCATCTTCTTCCTCTTCGAAAGAAGGAGACTCTTCTTCTTCTTCTTTCACCTTGACATCTTCGGTGTTTCTTCTAGAACTGAAGGAAGACATCGAAGACGATGGCAGGGTAAAGGAACCACGGAATCCCTCGGAAAGGTACAGTTCCAGATACAGATCCACCAGTGAACTGTCTTCGGACAAGTCGATAGGGAATTCTTCCATTTTTACGTGGAAAGGTTGTGGTTGGTGTTGATAAGGACCAAATACCTCGGTCAGTTGACGTGGGAAGTCATTGGAGAATCCAGGGAAGGACATGGCCCATTTTGGTCTATCGACGGAAGAGAGTTCCTCATCCAAAGCCGTCTCGAAATCGTCGGACGATGGCACGGAAACAGATGTCGAGGCAGCGGCAGCAGCAGCGGAGGGGTCTTTAAAGGAGGAATATTGAGGGAAATGTTGTTGTTGCTGTTGTAATTGTAACAGTTGCAGTTGTCTCATCTGAACTTGCATCATTTGAGAAGTACCTCCAGTGGAAGTAGCATAGAAAGGTTGTAAATCCACCACCGCGGACATGTCCCAATTGAAAGGAACTTGGTCGGTTTGCTCTTGCAAGAAATCAAATTCATCAACAGCACATGACGTCAGTTGAGTAGAAAGTAAGGCACGATTGATATTTAACCCTTGATTACCAAATAAGGTGACAGGCAGCTTCTCTGTCGACTGTTGACTAACGAGACTTGGAAATAAGTGGTGCAATAATGTGATAGCCGGATTTAATACATAACTAAGTATCACCCTATTACTTAGCAGTAATAAAGTATCGAGTAATACTTGTATACTGAGCATTGTATATGAAACAACAAACTGCTGACTTTGCGATAAGCAGATTAAAACTTATTAAATCCTGGAAATGGAGGAGATATATAAAAAGCTGATAAAAAATTTACAAATACGATTTGATAATACTGAAATTTTTTTTCTTTTTTTTCTTTTTTTTTTACGCACTCCCGTAAAAATCCCAGTATATTAGATGGAGATATACCAAAACGTAAGCTTTTTTTAGTGTACTCCTGGTCTTTAAGCCCGGGTAAGATCCCAAATAGTCCTCTATAATTGGTCCTCGCTTCCTTGCATGCTTGTTATCATGTGCTGTTTACAGCACCGTCTTTATTGTCTTAGGCAAAACCTCTCTTTTTTTTCGTTATCTCCTCATTAGAAGTGCCGTTTGTGTGCGGCTCAAAAATTAAGAATATAAGCATAATTCTATCATGCGAGAGAGATTTGCGTAATTCAATCATCCGTTCCCTTAGTCTATCTTAAGGTCAAGCGCGACATACCTACTTTGATCGGTTGCATCTTCTCTTATCATTTATCTCTTTATCTTTCTTTTATCCCCTCCAAATTCCAATTTCTCAATTGCTAAGCATCTTGCTCTCTTCCCCCCCTTTGTATACCCTTAAAGAAAAACCTTAATTGTCTATCTCCACCTTCGCTTTCTCGGTTGTTGCAGTATTTTTTTTTTTTTTTTGCTCTCTATACTTAATAACAAAAACAAATGTTACATCATTTATTTAATCAGGTATATTGACCCTTATCAGTATCAACGTCGCTTAAAGGTTATCTTACGCCGTTCATTGCCGTCTGAAAAAACATGGAGGACCTTGGAAAATATTATTAAGATCTAAGTATAAGCCGTGGAGTTTAAGTTCCGATAAGCTTGGAACTTAAATCCGGTATTCCGCGCTGCGTTCACTGACAATGTTTGCCTAATGCAGATACGCAGAAGCTTTCTGTCAAAGGAAAAGAGAAAGGGTAACAAAGGGAAAAAAAAAAAAACAACTAATTAGTACTCACTAAATGAGGGAAAGCACGCTTTTTAATTTTTTCCTTAGAAAAAATAGCAAAATACGATTTACGGTACCACATGTCAGATTAAATTAACTTTTTATACTGAGTAAATAAAAAAGCACGATGTCATCGCTCACTAGTCTCACCGAGGACACTATGTTTTCGACAAGCAAAGGTACCAGGTCCAACAAGCGGATATACATATATGCCTTGAGCATAATATCGGCGGCCACTTTCTTTGTCTTCACTCAGCTTTACATTTCGATTACTAATTTGACGTCTGGAGCGCGGTATGCGTTACCGTACCTTCTGACCAAAGACGTGACGATTCTTCCTCTTCATTCGCATAATGATGAATGGAGGTCGAGGCCCTTGTTTGATGCTCTTGAGCTGGGTGCTCAACTGGTGGAGCTGGATGTCTGGCACTTTGAGAACCATACCCCCACATTATTTGTGGGACATAATCGGGTCTTCCTCGATTCGAAGGTCAATTTGAATTCCTTGTATTTGGACTTCTTATATGAGATATTGGATCATAATAATCCCACCCCGATAGGAGAATCGGAGTCTGGGAATGGTGTTTTTTACAATGAGCCGGAGAGAACTCTTTATCTCTATATCGATATCAAACCTATTGATGGAGAAGCCACAGTTATTGCTTTGGAATCCCATTTACAAAGGTTTGTTGATTCTGGATATCTTAGTTATTACCATCTGGAAGAGGATAAGATTGTTTGGAAACCGTTGACCGTCATGATCACCGGGAATGCTCCAATCAGTTACATCGATAACCCGGAGTTGACTAAGAGATATCTCTTTATCGATTCGCCTATTTCGAGGGTCTTTGACGACGATTTCGAAAAGGTTTACAAACCCGCTGTATTATCATTGTTTTGCTCTGGTTCTTTGAATCTGCTTTTGGATCATACCCTCACCACCATGTCTGCTATCGTAAATCATGGAATGAGCGATGCCCAGATAAAGTTGTTAAATCACTATATCGAAAAGGCACACGAGATGGCCCTCAATGTCAGAATTTGGGATACCCCTGCCTGGCCAGTAAGCGTGCGAAACGATATTTGGAACCAATTACTACAAATGGGAGTCGACCATTTGAACGTCGATGACCTCAAAGCCGCTGCTCAGCTCTTCTAAACAATTATGCTCTAATTTTAGATATACAAAATGCAAAAAAACCTTTCCGTTAACCTTTAAAACTTGTTATGTCTCTTCTTGTTCTTCTTTCCTCCTTTCACCTTGGATTGTTTGTAGATAGCCTTTCTCGAAGTCTTCCATCCAGAAGTGCTGACCTTCTTGTCATCTTCCTCCATCTTGTCTTCGTCTTTCTTTACCTCAACACCAGCCTTCTCCAAAGCCTGAGTCTTCAGTAAAGCCAATTTGTCGGCAATTCTCTTGTTCCTCAGATCAACATGGTTGGTAAATTCTCCCAGTCTCTTAATGGACTTGGCCAGAAGCTTGGACTTGGATCTAATCGATTTAGCCATCTTGACTTAGTGATTTAATTAGAAATTTTTTTCCTTATAAAATTTTTTCTACCTACATAATAAGGAGATGAGGATGGGGGTGTTCTAGGTAGGAGGTAGTAGTATTCTTAAAAAGATCTAGATAAGCGTAAGTTTGAAATGAGATTCACTGAAGTTAATGAACGCCAATGTCAGATTTTGATTTAAATTTCTTCCATAATTTAATTCCCCACTCTTTATCCCCAACTGCACTGTTCCCTTATCTGATATACTTAAAGCACTTTACAATACTCATCGCTAGTGACGTTACGATGTTAATATTCTTTTTTTTTCTCTCTTCATCACATGACTTGCCCTAGGGTTACTCGATGCTGCCACTTTTTCCGTGTCAACATTCCTGTTTGGGGAAGAAAAAATTTGTTCAGCTGCGAAAAAATAGCTTCAATTTTTTTCCTCACAAAATTTTTTTTAAAATTAAATTGAGCAAGATCATATCAATTTAGCTTGTAAAAGATATCAAATTGAAAATGTAAGTTTGAACAAAGAACATAGGATGGAATAACAATATGGTTACTGTTAGAGTAGAGTGAAGATGGAAAGGGATATCAGATAATGTACCAGGATGAGTCGCTCAGTGGATGTTTTTAGAGCACCAGATGAGGATGGCAAAATGAGTAGAAAATTTTTTCAAGAGCACTTCCAGAGCCATTTAACCACGAATATTGCATCGTTATGAAGGTCATTCCAATCAGTTTCACTCAGAGCTTTGAACTATGGCAGTTTTTCCATCTATTTTGAATTGTTTATCGAAGGAATTATACTAACTCGAATTTTTTAGGGCTAACTTAAGAACTCAAAAGAGACTTGCTGCCGCTGTTGTCGGTGTTGGTAAGAGAAAGATCTGGTTGGACCCAAATGAAACCACTGAGATCGCTCAAGCCAATTCCAGAGCTGCTATCAGAAAATTGTACAGAAACGGTACCATTGTCAAGAAGCCAGTCACCATGCACTCCAGATCTAGAGCTAGAGCTTTAGCTGACTCCAGACGTGCCGGTCGTCACACCGGTTACGGTAAGAGAAAGGGTACTGCTGAGGCTAGAATGCCATCTTCTACCTTATGGATGAGAAGATTGAGAGTCTTGAGAAAGTTGTTGGTTAAATACAGAGCCGCTGGTAAGATCGACAGACACTTGTACCACGACTTGTACAAGAGTGCCAAGGGTAACGCTTTCAAGCACAAGAGAGCTTTGGTCGAGCACATCATTGAAGCTAAGGCTGAAGCTGCCAGAGCTAAGGCCTTGCAAGAGGAGGCTGAGGCCAGAAGATTGAAGAACAAGGCTGCCAGACAAAGAAGAAACGACAGAATTGCTGCTAAGAGAGATGCTGCCGCTGCTGCTGACAACTAGGTGGTGTATTGTAATCAATGAATATATCGATCAAAAACAACAATTGTAGAACCGTAGTTTATCTCCTAAGAAAAGGCTAAAGATTTTTTACTAAGAGAAAAAAAGTAAGGATAACTTTTAAAGTAAGACTGTGTGAGAAGAGGTGAATCATGAAGCCGCATCGTGTACGAAAGCCCAATAAACCCAAACGTATCGATCCATATATGCTTGCTAAGATGCAAGCGGTTGCATTTCAAGCTCCTGAGAAGGTGGAAGTGGCTCTGAAGAACAGTACGCCGCTGCCTGTGCGAAATGGTAGGGAAGAACCAAAGTCCTTGAAGGATGTTGGTATACATCCATTGTTACTTCTGAAGTCCGTTCCGAGTTCTTCGGTCGAAGATGGAAGATCGAGATCGAGACCCAATGTACTCAAAAATAGAAATAGACGGGGGTTTGATTTGAATCCGTATTTACGTGACATGGGGGAAGGGTCATCACACAAGAGAGAGCTCAAGTTCAATCCACTGGGGAAACACATTGCCCGGGCGGAACAGATAAGACAAGAGTTGAAAGAGCAGGAGGAAGCCAGGGCCAAGCAACTGGAATTGCTGAGTCTTGGATTGTTGCCTGATGTGTTGAAGGGGGAAGATCGGTATCAACCTGAACTGCCTCCTAGTATTGAATGGTGGGATCTGATTTACATACAAGACAGGTCGTACAATCATCTTGATGATGAGAGTAGACTTATTTACAAGATGATGACCGAGGATAATCCGGTCACTCATTATATTCAGTTCCCTATCTTGCCTAAAGTGTTAGGAGTGACAGATAAGCAGAATGGAGACGGAGAGCTAAAGATTTACTTGACGAAGAAGGAGCAAAAGAAGAAGAGAAAGGTTGAAAGACTTATCAAGAACAAAGCCATTCAAGAGAACATCAGGGCCGGGTTGTTGCCTCCACCACCTCCGAAGGTGAAGTTAAAGAACTTGATGAATGTGTTGACCAATGATGCGATCAAGGATCCTACGCTGTTGGAGAATCGTGTGAAGCAGGAGATTGAAGAAAGGAGATTGACTCATTTGAAACAGAATGAAGAGAACCGGTTGACTCCGGAGGAGAGGGCCAGGAAGAAGGAGAACCAACAGGCCAATCGACTTGAAAGGGAGGGAATTTGGTGTGCCGTTTTTAAAGTCAACAAAAAGTTCAGTAACATGTACAAAGTCAATGTCAATGCCATGCAAATGGGATTGAAAGGCTGTTCCATTGAGATGGAAGGAATGGAGGGAGGAGTCATTATAGTGGAGGGGGATATTAAAAACGTTAATAAGTATAGTCGGTTATTATGTGAGCGGATAGATTGGAGTAAGGGGAAGGATGGACAAGAATACAAAGGAAATCAATGTAAGATGGTGGCCAAGTTTAAAGAATTGGACTTCAAGTTCACCAAATGGTTCAACAAGAAGAGCCAGGAGAAGGAAGAATTGGTCGAGTTTTTGCAGAAGTTCGACATTGAAAATTACTACAGAATGCTGGACTGATAAATATATTATGTACAAGAAGGAAGTTTACTCTTGGACCTTCAGCAAGATCTCGGAGTCTCTAAACAAAATGACCTCGTCTTGACCAATCTTGATTGGGGATCCACCGAATTGAGGGATCAAGACCTTGTCTCCGACGGAAACAGCTGGCTTTTGTAATTGACCTTGAGCATCGGTATAACCTGGACCAACAGCCAAAACACTGGCAACGTTCAATTTCTCAACGTTCTTCTCTGGAATGTACAAACCAGAAGCAGTCTTGGCTTCAGCTTTGACTCTTTGGACGAGAACTCTGTCCATCAATGGGACAATACTCTTGGCAGACTTGAGGAAGGAAGACTGGAAGGAAGTTAGTATAATTCCATGGAATTTGACATTAGTGTACTGTCATACTTACCATTTTTCTTTATAGTTGACCCCGGGGTGATGACTTACTTTTCAAAGCTTTTATATGATGATCCATTTTTTTTCACATAGATTTTTCTAGAGAAAACTCGGAAACCGGCTCGATTGGGATATTTTGCACGAACAATTTGAAATGGCAGTTAGTACTTTTTTTTCTCCAAATAATAATTCTTGTAATTGTTTAAAGGCCGATAATTCAATGTGTGTGGGAAAATACCCAAAAAAAAAGTCAAATAGTAATACACTTTATATAGTATAGAAGTAAGATGGGTGTCAATTATACTATATTTGGAAAGACTGTTCGTCCTCATGTGGTAAGTTGGATGCAATTGGATGCAATTGGATGATATTAACTCCTCAATTAGTTAGCTTTGGCCACCATTGGTTCCGTAGTAGGTGGTGTTGTTGGTCCTAAATTCTTTGCATCACCAAAACCAGAGGAAGCTGCTCCAGCTGCAAGTCCAGCTATTCCAGCTCCTCAACCAATCGATACTCCAGCTGTCGGATCCTCTGCTAAGGACGGAGAATTCGACGTGGAGAAGATCATTAACGATTTCCTCAAGTCCACCGAGACCGCTGACGCCAAGAAATGATTCGATATATTGTCTATGATAAGTTTAGTCTTTGTCTCTTTCGTGTAGTAGTTGGGATTTCCTGTAATTTCTCCTCCTTTTCCACTATGACAGCTGCGTCTCTTTTGTAGAACATTGGTGGATTCCCCTCAGGAAGTTTGATCTTGGCTAGCAGTTGCTTCTCTCCCTCGGAGCGGGGTTCTGTATTGGGTTTGAACTTTTGAGGGTTGTAGTAGAGGTTCTTGAACTTGGTGTTGTATTTCACTGGCACTGTTCCATAGGGATTCCATTGAGGGTCGTAAAAGATGGACTTGGCTCCTAACTTGGTGGTATCTGGGGTTGGTGCAGTGTTAGAGGTGGTCTTTGATTGCTGTCGCAGCTTGTTCGAGTCTTTATGGTTGTTATTGGTGCGTTTCATTTTCACGTTCTTTGAAGTAAATTAGAGTTGGAAGATGATTTTTTATCACCTCTTGTTTCTTTCTGCCTTCTCTTAACTTTCTTTAAATGCTATATAAATTATTTTTTTTGTTAGAGTTCAATTAAATACAGCTAATTACTTAAGAGTCCAATGAGTCTAGAAACATCTGCTAATACCACACAAAGAGCCAACTTTAATGACGTACCCATTGAACTGCTTGAGCAGCTGCGTATGAGATTATCTCAATTGGTGCATTCCCTCAACAAACTCATCGTTGAGATGTCCCAATCCAACACTTTACCCAACTGGAGTGCCTTACAGAATCAGACCTCCGTGATACTCTCACAAGTGACGTCATTGTCACTGATGGTGGATAAACATATTGAAGTGTTGAGTAGCACCGATGTTTTCCCGACCAATGGCTTTCCAACGTCCCTTCAGGAAGGTTTGTTGACCACCTTATTGAGAAAGAAGCATATTCCAGAGGTGACCAGTTGGATCAACCAAAGTCTTGAGAAGGTGGAACAATTGTCGTTGAGTAAAGACGATAAATGGTGTGGATGGTGTTTACAGAAAATGGAGGAGGAGATTGAAAAGTTTGTATTTAGTGGATTTTTGACAAAGGAGGAATTAGAGGCAGGAAAAGATATCAGTGAAACCACAACTGCCACCGATCTGAATACGGGGACAGGGATGAAAATGGATGACGTCTACAAGTTCATGTATCAGGGTATAAAGCCAGATACCAAGTAAGTGACAAAGAAAGTTTTTCTGTTCAAGTATATAACTTTAATCTAAAGTAATGTGGTCATGATTCATTTATTTCTTGAAGATCTTCTCAACTTCGTCGACGGCTTGAGCCAAGACTTTCTCTTGGAACTTAGGGTTAGAGATTTCCTTTTGAACATTCGATATAACGGAAGCAGCCAATTGAGCTTGCTCTTGTTGTCTGATACTGTTCTCATATCTGACCCAGGAGTCCAAGACGGACTTGGCCTCAGAAGCCAAAGCAACCTTTTGCTTCAATTCGAACAGTTCAGCCTCCAATTGAGCGGTCTCCTTGGAGATCTCGAACAAGGTCTCGGTGGTGGAGACAACGTCCTTCAAGTTAGAAACGTGGTCGATTCTTTCTTGGACCAGCTCAACGTGCTTGGATCTAGAGGAGTTCAAAATGGTGGAGATGGAACTGATGGTGGACTTGGCCCAGTCACCGTACATTGGGGCGACAACCTTGGAGACCAAGGCAACGAAACCCAAGAAGGTAACAACCAAGATAGATTCGTCGTTGACAACGTACAATTCGTTGGAGATGGCGTAGACGGCAGCAGCAGTAGAAGTGGCCAAGATACCAGTCTTGGACAATGGGGAGTTACCTGGCAAGGCGTCAATGATGGAGGAGGCCTTGGCCTTTGGCTCAACTGGAGCTGGACTAGAGTAGTAACGGATTCCAATTCTGATCTCGGGTTAGTAAAAATGTATCGGCAAACCAATTCGGCGTGTTTTACTTACGGAGCAAAGGACTTGAATCCCATTGGAAGAGCGGTTGGACGGATAGCTAGGACAGTTAGTATGATGTTGGGCCTTTTTTCAGTGGGGTTCTATCGAGTGATTCAAAGCAGCTAATCGGTGGTTGACACGACCTTTTCGCATCAGAATCAATCAATTGAAACCATGATAATTACATACCTCTAGCGGATAATCTTGCTAAACTCATGGTGTGAATATTAAGTAGTATAGGATTACCTTGAACGTAGTTGGAAAGAAAGTCGAATTCAAGGTTTTTTTTTTCTTGTTGTTCCCAATATCAAAATTTATTTTATTTTTCTTCTCTCCAGTTCTCGATTTCTATTTGTTCGTCTAATTGACACGTGAAATCTGTCATATGTGCAACAAAAAAAAGGGGGTTATACTTAGAAATTATACAGCAGGACCAGGTCATACCAGTTGGACCAGACTTTTGTCGGACAATAATTGTAACGAGGGGCACCTCCGATTTCTCCCAGTTTCAACCAAATGATGAGTGAATAAATGGCGAAATCACTATAAGAAGGTTCATTTCCAAGGAGGAATGGGTGTTCTCCCCTTAAGAACAGTTTGAGTTTATCTGGCCACAGATCCAGTGGTTTTGCGTTGGAGAGGAGTTTTTCAAAAGTCAGAAGTTCTTCAATGAAAGGATTTGCCTGGTCATCGTAAAAATGTTGCGGCTTTTTTTGTTTCTCGTAGACATCCCCCTTACCATACTCGAGCTTATCTTTGTAATAAGCCTCCTTCGTCTCGTCATCGTCCATAATTTCTACAATGAAGGGACCTGCAATGTCGTGGACCTCGTAATTCCAATGATCTCTCCATTGAGTGAAGGGGCCTTTGGTAAATTCTTCTTCCTCACCAAAGATTTTCTTCTTGGCGTCTTCACCGTAGCAACTACAGAGTTTATCCATGATATCAAAGTCCGAACGCATCACCGTTTCCCCGGAACCGTCAGAATACTTTAGGGTTAATGACGGGACCGTGTAAGGACCTCTTCCAGTACTTGGGAAGGGGTTTACATCGAGCGATTGCAATTGAGCAGCGATGTCTCCCCAACGAAGAAAAACTAAATCGTACTTCAAGCGAAGAAAATTCAACATCAATCTCACTTTACCAGTATTGGGTGACCAATAATCCGGTTTCAATTTGGACGATAAGTCATACAATACTAAACTAACAACGGTCTTATCTTCGCCACTCATATCTAATGTCAAGGCGTATGTAAGTAAATCAATTGATCTGAAATAAAAGTGAGTGTTGTTAAATAAGTGTTCTTCGGGGTACCTTTTTTTACAGATCTTCGAGATTGCGTCTTCAAGATTGCGCCTCGGTTGCTTGGCTGCTTCGACTGTTTCGACTTGCGATGACAATAGCAGCCGCATCAGGTATTTTTTTTTTTGAGGGGTTAAGGCACGACTTTTTTTTTCTTCGTATACAGATGATTTTGAAAAGTTGATATTTTTCGATACGAAGGGAAAAGGTTTTGATAGAATTGTTACACAGAACAATGGACAAGAAACAATCGAAGGAGAGATTTTTGCTGGAGTTTCCGACTTTGGTCGAAGAATTGGTCACCATTACCAAGGAATATGGTATGCCAGATGAACTGATCGAGTGGTTTACCAAGAACTTGAACTACAACACGCCAGGTGGAAAGTTGAACAGAGGTATTTCTGTCGTGGATACCTATGCCATTTTGAAAGGGTACAAGTCTTTGGACGATTTTTCCAAGGAGGAGTATTCAAAAGTTGCCTTATTGGGTTGGTGTATTGAGTTATTGCAAGCCTATTTCTTGGTTGCCGATGATATGATGGATCAATCGATCACCAGAAGAGGTCAACCATGTTGGTACAAAGTTGAGGGAGTCAATGAGATTGCCATCAACGACTCCTTCATGTTGGAAGGTTCCATCTACATGTTGTTGAAGAAGTTTTTCAAGAAGGAATCCTATTATGGAGATTTGTTGGACTTGTTCCACGAGGTCACCTTCCAAACCGAATTGGGTCAATTGTTGGATTTGATCACTGCTCCAGAGGACCATGTTGATTTGTCCAAGTTCAGTCTTGCCAAACATTCGTTCATTGTCATCTTCAAGACCCTGTATTATTCCTTCTACTTACCAGTTGCCTTACTGATGATTGTTTGTGGATTGAACAACGAGGAAGACTTGAAGCAAGCCAGAGACGTTTTGATCCCATTGGGAGAATACTTCCAAATCCAAGACGATTACTTGGACTGTTTCGGTAAGCCAGAGGATATTGGTAAGATTGGAACTGATATCCAAGATAACAAGTGTTCTTGGATAGTTAACACTGCTTTGAAGATTGCTACACCAGAACAAAGAGCTGTTTTGGATAAGAATTACGGTATCAAGAACTCTGAGAACGAGGCCGTCGTCAAGAAATTGTTCAACGAGATGAAGATTGACCAATTGTACCTCGAATACGAAGAAAAGGTTGTCCTGGAATTAAGAACCAAGATTGCCAAAATTGACGAAAGTAGAGGTTTCAAGGGAGAGGTCTTAACCCTGTTCTTGAACAAGATTTACAAGAGATCTAAATAGACATCTAATACTACATCCAATGCTATGCACAAATCTTTTCGAATTTTATTATTGAGTAAAGAATAAATACCTGCTTAAACATTGACTCTCTCCAACTCTTCGGCACCAGCCTTGGTATACAAGTAGTCATTGTAGTCTCTAGCTCTGGTCCAGATGTTCCACATGATGGTAGCTGGGATGGCAATGTACAAGACTTGGGAAGAGAATCTTCTCCAGGAGTTGAAGACAGCCTTCTCCAAAGAACCCTTCAATGGGTTTTGAGCGTATGGGGAAACGGAGTAAGTGGTGATGTGCTTTTGTGGTGGACCCCCCATGGAACCCCACCAACCCATATAAGTACCTGGCATGCTATGACCTCCCATTTTCTATAAGTATCGAAGTTGTTATAGTGTAGTAGTAACTAGTTAAGGAAAAATTTTTGGTGGTTTTTTTTGTTTCGTAAAACATATTTAACAAAATGTGATTGGAGGGAAAAAAATACCGGTTGGAAAAAGAGTCCTATTGTAGTAGTTACCAAAGTAGGCAGTCTGAACAGGGTCTTTTTTTGAGCTCATCAGAAGAGATTATTTTTTATAGACTGATTATAATTAAGTTTCAATCACTTTATCGATACACCTAGGGTTCGATATATGGTGGTTGATACCAAGAGTAATATGAAAGAGGATGGATTGACTCCACTTAATATTATATCACAGAAGGCCAAGCCTATTGTGGCTCCTACTAATTTGCAGTACACAGCATCGACTCATGATCATACTCAGACATTGGAGTTAGATAACACTCCTAAGACGATAGGAGGTCGATCGATTCGGGCGGGATCCAGTTTCAATCTTGAGAGGGATTTCCCCGTGGAGGTTATGGCGCCTGATTCTTTGAACAATACTCCGGTGGAGAGCAGTCAATTGGATGTTCGACCAAGAAGACTGAAGAAGTTGGTGAGGACCTACTCGGAGACGGAGACGACCAATTTTAGCGCTGTTAACGGGGCTCGGATATTTGATGACCTGAAATACAGACCTTACCATGGGCTTCCTGGGAGTCGAAGAGTGAGCTTCAATAAGGTGAAAGGAGGGGAAAATGAAAAGAGAAGTTATGTTCATTATACCTCCAATTTACTGGCTGGAATGGAGGACGAGTATATTCCGGATTTCAAGTTTGGAAATAATTTGTTGAACAAGTGGTTCGATGATGATGACGACTTTGACTTGGATAATAGTTTTGACTCGGAAGTGATGAAGAAGAGGAGATTGCATTTGCATACTGATTTGACCCCCATTTCTGTACCTGATCACAAGACCGAGAATGACGGTAAGCCAGGCGAGAAATTGACTAAAGTGGATCTCAATAGTTTACAGTCGTTGCCTGATAACTTCCGTAATTTGCCTTTCAGTCAGAGAAAGAAGATATTGATGAACATCTATCCAGACCATAGTTACGCAGAATTGCAATCACTTATCAAGACCTTTGTGAAGAGTGGGTCTCTGTCACAGACCTCTTTGCAGTGGAAATTGTCGACCAAATCTTCTTCGTCTTCCATTCTGGCCAGTTACTTGAGAACTCCTTCGGGTAATTTGATGCCGGAGAGAGATGTCAATAAGAAGGGAGCTATAGTCATGGATCATGTGTTGCTCAATGTCGTTGGTCATGGAGCCTGGGGAGTTATCAGGGAGTGTAAACATGTGCATAATGGAGACATCAGAGCTGTCAAGATCATTTCGGTGACGAATGAAAAGGTGAAGAACATTTTCATGAATGAGATATTTATCTGGTCGTTGCTTGAGCATCCAAATATCTTGCCCTTGCTCTCCTTCAGAGAGACCGACAATTACATTTTTGCCATAACTAGACTCAATTATGGAGGCACTTTGTATGAATTGGTGCTGAATTGGCATCGGGTCGAGCAGACGACGGTCAGCTTGAAACATAGAGAGGAAAGGATCATGAAGTTTGTGACACAAATCTTGGACGCTTTGAAGTACATGCATACGGAACTTGCTATTGTTCATGGAGACTTGAAGTTGGAGAATGTGTTGGTAGATTCAGAGGATAGCGTTTTGCTCTGTGACTTTGGGATGTCCAAAGTTTACGTTCCTGATAAGGAGAGACCTTCGACGTTGAAGAAGAAGTCTCAGGAGTTTTTCACCAAGAATGATGACTTCAAAAGACTGATACCTTCTGTTGCTACTACGCCTGATGACAACGATGATGGAATCTTGTCCATCACTGCCTTCAACAATTTGGGACCGTCATTACTGTCCACCATGTTAAGACATAAGCCTGAGGTGGACAAGGAGACTGAAGATACCAACGATAAGATACCTGATGGACGAATTGGATCTCTTCCATATGCAGCACCTGAACTCTTGTCTCCAGAGGGGACCATCTCGCCACTGCAAGATGTGTGGGCAATGGGTGTCTTAATATATACGATGCTTATGGGAGACTTACCATTCAAACACAACTACGAACCCCGCTTGAAGATGATGATTTTGCGCGGGAAATACGACCAAGATCTCATGACCACCACCTACGGACCTCAATGTAAACTTGTGAAACTGGTCATGGGTTGCTTGGAATCGGATATTGCAAAAAGATGGAGTATCGAGGACTTAATTAATGAGTTATGTTAATAATGAAAAATAATGTATTGCATTAAGTAATTACTGTAAATGGAAGTTAAATAAATCGACGAAAAGAAAAAAAAAAAAGGAGAGCTGGGTTTTGTAAAGTTTGTTTAAAAAATTGAAAGCGAAGTTAGGCGCGAAATAGGTTGATCAATCTATTTACAACGGGCCATTGTATTATTAGGATAAGAGTAGTTTGACACTCAAGTTTTGATCGCTTGGACTTGACGTATTGGAAGAGGTCTATAGAGAGGATGTCGACAGAAGAGAATAACGTGCCTGTTGAAGAGGAGCCAAAGATGGAAGATGTTTCTCAAGAGGTGGGGAATGAGACGACGTTCCACGAGGCACTCGATACTCCAGTTGAATTCACAGAGAGCGAAGAGCCAGAGGCACCTGCTGCTGAACCTGAGGCTGAACTGGAGGCTGATGTCGAAGCTGCGGCTGAGCCTGAGGCTGAACCAGAAGTAGCAGAATCCGAGGCACCAGTACCAGAGGTCGAAGGTGAACTGGAAGCTGAAGCTGAAGTGGAAGAACCAGTTGCTGAGAAGGAGGAACTGGAGCAAGAGAGTCAAGTGGAAACCGAAGATGTCCCTGTCACAGAAGAAGAAACTCAATTGGAGACGCCTCTGAAAGAGACTTCAGAGGAACTGACAGGAGCCATTGCCTCTGAGGAACCAGCTGTTCTGGAAGCAGCATCTGAAGAGATTGAAGTGAAATTACCAACTCCAGAGCTCAAGCCTTTAGAAGACCAAGAAAATGAACTGGAGAAGGTTCCTAGTGTTCCTGCTCCTGTCACCGAAGAGCTCGAGGATGCGGGAGTGATAAGTGAACCATTGGATAAGGATGTCGAGATGGAACTCGGTGAAATTGTACAAGAGCTGCCAGAACCTGAATCCAGACCGGATTTTGAAATGGGTGACGTCAAAATGGAACCATCGGAATCACAAGACCTTACAACTCTGGCCAAGGAGTTGACACTGCCAACAACCATTCAAACACACACCATTGTTCTTCCTTCATACACAAGATGGTTCAAATTCGATCAAATTCACAGCATAGAGAAGAAGAGTTTACCAGAATTTTTCAACAACAAAAACGTTAATAAGACTCCACTGATTTATGTGAACTATAGGAATTTCATGATCAACACGTATCGTTTGAATCCAAATGAATATTTGACTGTTACCGTTTGTCGCAGAAACTTGGTCGGTGATGCTGCTACTATTTTGAGAGTGCACAAGTTCTTGATGAAATGGGGTTTGATCAACTACCAAGTGGATCCATTATCTAAGCCTGTTATGAACGAACCTCCTATGACGAGTAAGTTCCAGGTGGATTTAGATACTCCAAGAGGATTGTTCCCATTCGACAGTTTCAAACCTTCCATTGATCTTCCAGATTTGAGTAAGGTGAAACTGTTGTTGGGTGACAAGGTTGGAGTTAAGAGAGAAGTAGGAGAGACACTCACAAATGGTGAGGCAGAAGAGAAGGAGATCAAAAAGCCAAAAGTGGTCAAGAGTGATATTGACTCAGGGTGGACTCTGGAAGAGGTGTCGAAGTTGTTGGAAGGTATTAGCAAGTTCAAGAACGATTGGAATGCCGTCAGTGATTTCGTCGGTAACCACTCTCCAGAGGAATGTATTATTAGATTTTTGCAACTTCCAATAGAGGACAAATTTGTCAATGACAGTCTGAAGGAGTTGGGCCCTTTGAAGTATTTACCTTCGTTGCCGTTTTCCAAGACTGACAATCCGGTGATGTCGACTTTGCTGTTTTTGACGTCATTGGTCGATCACAAAGTGGCAGCTCTGGCTTCCAGTAGGGCCATCAAGGTCATGGACGAAGAATTGGAGAAGAAGTTGAACGAGGGAAAGGAGACAGCTCTGGAAGGTGAAGGAGATGCTTTAGAGGCAATCAAGGATGCAGCAACTACAAGTTTCGGAATAATAGGCGCTAGAAGCCATGTGTTTGCAACGTATCAAGAGAGAGAGATGCACAATGTGATGACGTCGATTTTGAATCAAGAATTACACAAGATTGATTTGAAGTTGAAGAAATTGAACCAAGTGGAGAAGGAGTTTGAGATTACGAGGAAGCTTTTGATCAAGCAACAACAGGAGACTTTCTTGGACAGGCTATCGTTGAACAAGCAGACTGCTGCTGTTCACCGTAAATTACAAGCCATTTTGGACTTGTTGTCTGAGGAGAACTCAGAAGAGAGTGTAGCTAAGGCCAAGACGTTGGTCAATGAGCTCAAGGCTACAGCTTTGAAGAGTCCAAAGACGTCGTTGAACATTCTCAATCTTAAAAAGAATGTTGATACGGATATAAGTGATAATGTGGAGTCCACTGAGAAGAATGAAGAAAAACTGCAAGATATGCTGTTACAACCTGTCAGTTACGAGACTCCACAGATGTATAGATATTGGTCTGGGTGAATAATACATGTATTTTTTTTACTGATTAGAGTTTGGCTTAGCCTTTTATAGAAGAATGCGTTGGAGAAGAAGGGCGAAAGTTAGAGAGGGAAAAAAAAACACCTTTACAATAAAATCGTATTTTAAGGTGTAATTAATCATTGAAGTCTTACAAACTATGAGTGAGAGTACCGGGGATGACAATTACACGTCATTTGAGAAGGCGTTACATTCATGGCTGGTGATTGACTTGCCTGTGTTACAGAAGAGTTTGGATTCGCAGGGGTTGGAGATCCAGGAGTTTCAGAAGAGTTCCTTGATCAGTCGTAAGGATCTTGCTTCCAAGACCAAGGCGTTTAAGAAGTTGGAATCTGAGGAGAAATTGGCGGATATCAATGGGTTATTGAAGTCGTATCAGAATGAAATCGACAGTTTGACCAAGAAGAACAAGAGCATTGAGTCTATTTTCTTTACTGTATATAGGGCCATTGCCGAGCTGCCAGATCCTAAACCGCTTTTGGAGAGTGCGATCTTATCGTTGGGGAACAACAAGGAAATCGAGAAGTTGAAGAGCGAGAACGCGCAATTGCAGCTGAAATTGGTCAAGTATGCTGATTACGATCAATTGCAACAAAAGGTGACCAGATTGGAGTCGCAGCTGGATCTGAAGGCTGTGAATAAGGAGAAGGAGATGCAAGCAATGGTGGATCTGAAGGAGAAGAATTGGAAGGAGAAGGAGGCGGTTTATGAAGAACAGCTTCAACTGCTGAAGAAAGAGGTGGAAGAATTGAAGATCTCTCAACAAGTGATGGAGTTGAAGTTGAATAATCAGAGTGATATCTTTGATGACGATGCATTGAATAACAGAGCCACCAACATTGTGGAACTTGAGATGGTACAAAGAAGTGCTGAGTCTTATAAACTGCGTTTTCTTCAGTTGGAGAAGAAGAATGAAGAATTGGCCAAATCGTTGAGTCAATCTCAGAATAAGGAACAATTTGCGGACAAGATTTCCACTTTGGAAGCGGAGAAGGTTAAGCTCGAAGCCAAGTTACAGAATGAACAATCGAGTGTCAACAATTTGAAGAGAGAAAATGTGATCAAGACGGAAGCTCTTTCGGTAGAGATCAAGCAGTTGAGGAATGAAGTGGATACTTTGAAACACAGAATCTCTCAAACCTCAGATTACGATGAGATCAAAAAGGAGTTGGATGTTTTGAAGGAGATTGAATTCGGTGGATTGGATGATGAGACTGTGGATACCGAGGGTAAGGGAAGTTTGGACTCCATTATCATGCAAACCAACAGAAAGTTGAACAATGAGCTCGTTGAGTACAGAGCCAAGAACCTGAGTATTGGGAAGAGACTCGAGGAGTTGGAGAAGACCAATTCTGAGATGCAGAAGCAGATCGAGACTTTGTCGCTGCAAAATAAGAATTTAGAGAATGATTTGTCCAGTGTGAATAATGAGAGTGGTAACAACTGGGAGACGATGAGTATGATTTCGACGATATCCAAGGCCAGTGTTCCTATTAACGGTAAGGTATCACCTGCTTCTAGTATTACTGGAAGTCTTGTGGATGGACATTCTGGTGGTTTGGAAAGTGGCAGTGGTAGTTCGATTTTACCAATCATTACACAACAAAGAGACAGATTCAAGACAAGAAATAGAGAGTTGGAAGAGGAGAACAAGAAACAATTTGCCAAGATTGTGGATTTGAAGAGAGAGATCAATATTTTGAAGAACGACAACAAGGAGCTCTACGAGAGAATCAGATACTTGAGTTCGTACTCGTCGATCAACCAACAAGAGAAACGTCGATTCCCAGCGTCGGATCCGGAAATGAAGTATGGACAGGAATACGAGAGAGAATTACATCCTATTGAACAATTCAGATTGAAGGAGAGTCAAAGAATCAGTTCGAGAATCAATCCAATAGAGAGAATCTATATCCAGGTGATTAGATTGGTGTTATCGAGTCCCTTATCAAGATACCTTTTTGCGGGGTATTGTTGTGGATTACACTTTTTGATTGTGGTGTTGTTCATGTACACCACGAACTTGCATATGGAGATCACTCCGGATGTCACTGAAACAATACTGGTGGGAACGGGGTCAACTGAAAATGCAGGTAATTTTGTACCGTCATAACTTGTATAATAAGGAAAAAAAAAATTAAAGAAACAAATTAAAACATAAAGTAAAGAGCGATGAGTAGTGGATCGTTATACAAAGAGCCCTCGTCTGGGTCGTCATATTTGGGGCCCAAGAGACAATTGAAGAGAATAGATATGAATGACAGTTTCTTACGAACGCCTACAAATGAGCTGGAACTGACATTTTCCAACTTCGATGATGATTATACAAACACGAGACAAACCGTGGATGATGAAGAATACGAGCTTTTGGAGCAGGCGGATCTTCCAATACAAGATAAAGTGGACTCCGTGAAACCGGTGCTGGATCACCAGGATAAGTTATGGAAGCAGATTGATATTTTGGATGACGTCAAGAAGATGTCTCTGGAGATCAGTAAGAAGGGTACGTTTTTCGATGCGTCACATGCGAAGCTGCTCGAGCTGTTGAACGAGTCGCAAAAGAAATTCATGGAAAGTATGAATCATCTGCAGAAATTGATGGACGAATCGGTCTATGAAGAGATCTGGAACTTGAATATGAATACGGATCAATTGGAAGAAGAGATAGATTTAGTGAAAGAGCGTTTGATCGATAGAGAACCTTTCGTGGAAGTCAGTCAAGCTGTAGATGATATCAAACTGCAATTGGACGACTTGAAGAAAAAGATTAAAGTAGTAGACGAAACAACGAGAGATATGTGGGATAATAATGACTTCTCAAATATAGAGTGAAGATGTGGTGTGTTACCCATTTAGGAAATCAAAAATAGGCTCCCGTTGTCAAAAGGGATGAGATATTTTTTTTTTACTCTATCGTGGGGGAAGGGACGAGGAGATCCGAATAAATGCGGAGCCGAAGGAGTTTAGAAATCCGGGGGAATATGAGAGAGGGAAAAGTTATAGAGTAACGTGATGAGGATTTAATTTGTATGGGGAAAAAAAAAACTGACTAATAATAGTGTAGTAATATTTTATGGCATGTAGTGATTTTTTGCGTGCATCAGATGTTCCACTGGTAGGACTTTTTTTCCACCGAAAATCGGTAAGTGAAGGGAAAAATTAGGAACAGACAATTATAAAAAGACAACGTTTTTCTAGTGTTGGAAAATACAATTGTATAAAGCTCAATTACAATGTCTGATTTCAAAGCTGCCTCTGAATTAAGTTCCTGGAAGGAATTGCAAACCATTTACGACAAGTCTGGTAAGACCATCAAGGTTACCGACGAATTCGAGAAGGACTCGCAAAGATTTGACAAGTACTCCAAGACCTTCACTAACTACGATGGTTCCAAAATTCTCTTTGATTTCTCCAAGAATTTGATCAATGACGAAGTATTGACTTCTCTTATCAAGTTGGCTAAGGAAGCTGGTGTTGAGAAGTTGAGAGATGAGATGTTTGCCGGTGACAAGATCAATTTCACTGAGAAGAGAGCTGTCTACCACGTTGCTTTAAGAAACAGAGCCAACAAGCCAATGTACGTCGATGGTAAGGACGTTGCTCCAGAAGTCGATGCTGTCTTGCAACATATGAAGGAATTCTCCGACCTGGTTAGATCTGGTGAATGGAAGGGTTATACCGGTAAGGCCATCACTGATATTGTTAACATCGGTATCGGTGGTTCCGACTTAGGTCCGGTCATGGTTACCGAAGCTTTGAAGCATTATTCCCAACCAGGTTTGAACGCTTACTTCGTCTCTAACATCGACGGTACTCACATCGCTGAAACCTTGAAGAACTTGAACCCAGAAACCACTTTGTTCTTGATTGCTTCCAAGACCTTCACCACTGCTGAGACCTGTACCAACGCCAACTCTGCCAAGGCCTGGTTCTTGAAGTCTGCCTCCGAAGAGGCCATTGCCAAGCATTTCGTTGCCCTTTCCACCAACGCTGACGAGGTCTCCAAGTTCGGTATCGACACCAAGAACATGTTCGGTTTCAACGACTGGGTTGGAGGTCGTTACTCTGTTTGGTCCGCCATTGGTTTGAGTGTTGCCCTTTACATTGGATACGAAAACTTCGAGGCCCTCTTGAAGGGTGCTGAGCTGTTGGACAAGCACTTTACCGAGACTCCATTGGAGGACAACATCCCAATTTTGGGTGGTTTGTTGAGTGTTTGGTACAACAACTTCTTCGGAGCTCAAACCCACTTGGTTGCTCCTTTCGACCAATACTTGCACAGATTCCCAGCCTATTTGCAACAATTGTCCATGGAATCCAACGGTAAGTCCGTCACCAAGGGTAACATCTTCGCCAACTACCAAACCGGTACCATCTTGTTCGGTGAACCAACCACCAACGCTCAGCACTCCTTCTTCCAATTGGTACATCAAGGTACCAAGTTGATTCCAACCGACTTCATCTTGGCTGCTCAATCTCACAACCCAATTGAAAACAACTTGCACCAAAAGATGTTGGCCTCCAACTTCTTTGCCCAAGCTGAACTGTTAATGTTGGGTAAGCCAAAGGAAAAGGTTGAACTGGAAGGTGCCACTGGTGGCTTGGTTCCACACAAGATCTTCTCTGGTAACAGACCAACCACCTCCATCTTGGCCCAAAAGATCACTCCAGCTGCCTTGGGTGCCTTGATCGCCTACTATGAACACTTGACCTTCACCGAAGGTGCCGTCTGGGGTATCAACTCCTTCGACCAATGGGGTGTCGAATTGGGTAAGGTCTTGGCCAAGGCTATTGGTGCTGAGTTGAACGATAAGACTCCAGTCACCTCCCATGACCCATCCACCTCTGGTTTGATCAACCAATTCAAGGAATGGTCTATCTAATCTTCTTTTAGTTTAAACGCTTTAACGATATTTTTTGACATTTTTATCCCGTAGTGTAAGAAAGCCCATTTTTTTTTTTTTTTTCACTGAGCTAACAAAGGAAAAAAAATTTTTGTTAAGGTTCAATCGACAACTCTACTAAAGATCGAACATGAGAGGAGCTGTTAGAATACGGTTAGCCAGATTTGGTAGAAGACGTCAACCTGTATATAATATTGTGGTGATCCAAGCTGAAAAGGCACGTGATAAGAAACCTATTGAGGTGATTGGTACCTATGATCCAATCCCAGTACCTTTGACTGCTGAAGAAGCTTCCAAAGGAATGAAACCATACAAAGATGTTAAATTGGACTTTGACAAGACAAAATATTGGCTCGGTGTCGGACTGCAGCCTACACAACCGGTTGTAAAGCTTTTCAAGAGAGCCGGAATATTGCATCCAGAATGGCCTTCTCCATTTATCGGACCAAAGATCCCAGAGAGTCCAGTGGTTGAACCAAAGAGACTGCTGAACAAGAGCTGAGAGAAGAGTAACTTGCAAATAGATTTATGTATATATTGAATGGGATTCCTGGTGTCATTATTGTAAAACGTCAAATAGTTACTTTCCGTCAGAGAGCCGGTTTCCAAATGTGCATTGTGTTATCATCACTGACACTGGCAAGCATCTTTTCGTCATTCGGATTCCAACTAAGGTCGTTGACTCCGAACATGTGACCCCCATGGACGAAGATCAAACCTTGTTTGTCATTGTCACTCTGGGAGAAGTCCCATAATTTCACAGTGTGATCTTCTGATCCCGAAGCGAGAATGGAATGCGAATGTTGGTTCCATTCAAGACAGGTAATGGCAGCCTCGTGATGTTTGGAATGATCCAACAAAGGACTGGTGAACTTCCTCGTATCATAAACCTTAACAGATCCCTCACTGTCACCAACTGCCAATAAGAATTGGTTTCCTGGATTGGGCAGGACAGAGTTGATTGGACAACTTAAGGAAGTAGCTAAGACACTTGCTTCCGGTTTACGCTTATCCCAGATCTTCAGGTAGTTGTCCTCTCCTACAGAGGCAAACATGCTATCATTTTGGTAGAGAAACTTGACGTCATTGACACCATTTGAATGTGCTGTGAATAACTTGTAATCCAACTCTTTATTACGGGACCATTTGGTGATGTCATAAAGACAAATGATTCCATCCGACAGTGCCGTCACCAATTCTCCTTCTTTATTGCAATTCCAAGACAATCCGAAACCGTCTTGTTCGTGTCCGTTCAAGGTGATTTCGCATTTGAAATCTTGACTTGGCTGGGAAGGATGCTTTGTTCTGTCAAAGACAAAGGCCTCTCCATTGCCGTTGATGGAGGCAATCAAATCGGGGTTTTGTGGCATATATCTAGCCTTGTTGACTTCACCTTTATGGGTGATCTTTTGGGAAATTGTCGGTTTCAGTGGCATGTTTGAATTGTCTGTGATATCCTGTTTCTCCGGATTGTAATTATTCGGATTTATATCAAACGCCTTCTTAACTCTGACATCGTGTAGACTCAAGTATTCTGGTGCTTGTTGAGACGTGAATGTCCCCGTTAGCACTCTATATTTATCCAGAGTAGTGTTGTCCTCCACGTCAGGGAGAAACTGAACGGTCAAAGAGGGCCAAAGTAGAGAAGTCGTCTGTAAGTGATCGTAGAGCACCTTGGCATTCTTCTTCCACACAAAGTATCTCTCCTGGTCAATATTCACCGGCTCCTCAATGATCTCCACATCGTCAATCGCTATAGTCTGACTCATTGCTGTCACGTCCGCGCTCATATTATCCTCACTTCCACACACTGACGCGTTCTTAGTTTTATTTTTTGGTTTCGAAAAAAAAATAGATCGATCTGAATAATTGATAAAATGCTGATATTAGATAAGATGAGGAGGAAGGTAAGGGATACACTGGAGGTGCTGGCTTAAATTTCATGTTCTGGGTAGGTAGTACAGACCCACCAGATGGAATAAGGAAGGACATTGGTTCAGATAAGACCTACACTAGAGAATTATGTAGTTTTTATCAGATTTTAGGGCATGATTTGAGTGGAATCACAGAAGCAGTGACACAGATATTTAAGACTGTTACTATGGGAACATTTCTTGCCCATTTAAGGCTATTCCAGGTTCTGTTGTACACCCTATCTGGCCTAATTACCACCCTCCCTTCAGATTTAGCTCATCTCATCTTCAGAAAAAGTTGGTTAAGAAAAAAAAAAATTTCAGTAAAAAAAATTTTTTTAAAGTAGAGAGCCTTAGTCTAGTTAAAGCGAGATGTCGAACAACAGTGAGTCCGATAATTCATTAGACTTTGAGCTTGAGCAGAAGCTTGATCGTATCAGAACTCAGATTCATTCCAAATTGGAGAATCAAAAGAGGTTACTGATTATTTTATCTGCCGTTGATGAGAACATTGAAGAGCAGAAGAGTAAGAAGACCAATGTCACATATTTGTTATCTTTCATGCTGTTATTTGAGCAGGCCACCCAAGGTAAAGATATTAATTTTGAGTTGGTTGACTCTGCCGTCTATTTCTTGGACATCATCTTCCCATTCACTCCCAAATCACTTTTGAAGAGCAAGTTTTCAGAGATCTTGACCAGAATCGCTCCAGTACTCACAGACTCCAGATCTGAAGCTCCTTTGGTAAAGGCATGTATTGGATGTCTTGAGACTCTTTTGTTGGCTCAAGATCACGCTTCATGGGTCGATAATTCCATGAACATCTCTCCAAAGAGAGGTTTAATTGCATTATTAGAATTTTCTGCTGATCCAAGACCTAAGGTGAGGAAGAGAGCTCAAGAGGCTGTTAATACCATTCTTTCCAACCCACCTCCAAGTCCATCATTAGAGCATGTTGCTTCGGGATTGTGTGGTGATTTCGCCTTGAAAGCCACTGTCACTTTGACCGAACAAATCCAAAAGAAGAAGACTGAGAAAGAATTACACTCTAAGATCATACATAGCTTGCAATTGATAGACAGCATCACCTCTGCCAATGCATGGCCACAAAACAGAATCGAACTGTTATGTGATTTGTTGTTGGAAATCTCCAAGACCAGTGATCAATTCTTGGTACAACAATCCTTTCGCAGTTTCGAATCCATGTTCAACGCCATGACTGACGAATTGGAAGATGACAAGTTCGTCCGTGTCTTGAACATCATTTTCGACTTGAAACCTTCTATCAATGATGCCAACCTTGCTGCTCCTTGGCTTGCCGTTGTTGCCAAGGCTGTCACTGCTTATAGTAAGGTACAAGGCTTGAAATGTTTGAAGAAGATTCCTTCCGTTTTCAACTTGTTGAAAGAGTTCTTCAAGTCCGAAGTCCAAAGTATCAATATCAGTGTCTCTCAATGTTTTATAGCTATTCTCGTTGATGGTATCAATGACGATTTCTTGTTACTTCCGCCTCTGAATACTGAGGAAGTATATGAGGAAGTCGATGAAGTCATTACCGAGATCTCTGAGATCTTCAACAAGGACTTGTTGTCTGTTCAATACACCCATTGTTTCAAGGAGATCTTGGAGGTTTTGAACGTTGTTTTCAGCAAGTTGAAGACCAGAGCCAACCCTGATTTCATCTCTGTATTGGAGGTTGTTGGTGAATGGAGATCTAACGAACAACAAGATTATAAGGAAGAGCTGGAACTGGTGATAGGTTCTGCCATTCATAACTTGGGTCCAGAGGTTGTCTTAGGTCTGATCCCATTGAACTTGGACAAAACTTCTGGAGGAAGAGCTTGGATGCTTCCACTCTTGAGAGATAACATCACCAACTCTAGCATCTCTGTTTTCAAGAAACAATTCGCTCCATTGTTGAAGTTTTACACCGAAAAGATCACCAAGACTCCAAGTAAAAATGCTGTTATTCTCAAGATCTTTGAGACCATTGTCGATCAAATCTGGTCTTTGTTGCCAAAGTTCTGTCTCTTGGCTCAAGACATCAGAGAGTCTTTCGACGATGAGTTTGCCATGGAATTGAGTGACCTTCTTTATACCAAGGTTGAGTTGAGAGTAACAATCTGCAATGCTTTGAAGAACTTGGTGGAGTCCAACTTGAGCTACATCAACAATGAACAAGAGCTGTTGCAATTACAAAACTTTCCAAAGGCCAGAGCCGAGGATTCCCTTGCTTACTTGAAGACGAAGAGTTCCAAATTGTTGAGTGTCTTGTTCAACGTTTTCACCTCTACTTTACCTGAATCTAGAGGTTACATCATGGAGACCATTGACACCTACTTGCAAATCATCCCAGAAGACGAGTTGGAGGCTACTTTCAACAAGGTCTGTGGTTTGTTGAATGATGCTTTGCAAAACCAAGGAGAGGAAAAGAACAACTTGAGTGTCACTTTGATGGACTTGATTGTAGGAATGACCAAGTACGTTCCTCAATCATCTTACCTCGCTTTGTTCAACATCTTCAACCAAACTGTTGCTAACGAGGAACTGTTAGTTCAAAAGAGATCCTACAGAATCATCACCAGATTAAGTGAGGTGGAAGGTGGTAAAGAGGCTATTTTGCAATTCATTGGTGATATCGAAAGAGTTGTCATTGAAAATGCTCAAACTTGTTTGCAATCCACCAAGGCTGCTAGATTGGCATGTATTTTGGCCATTCTTAGAATCCTTCCAAAATCTGACATGTACTTCATTCCTGCCACTGTCAGTGAGATTATTCTTCTGACCAAGGTTGTCAATGAAAAGACCAGAAACTTGTCCTATCAAATCTTGATTGAGATGGGTAACAAAATGATGGAAGGTGGTGTTATTGAAAACTCCAAGATTCCAGGTTTGGAAGATGTTCCTCCATCTGAAGCTTCCTTGCAAAAGTTCTTCGAAATCTGTTCTCCAGGTTTAGCTGGATCCACTCCTCATATGATCAGTGCTACCATCACATGTTTCAGTTGTCTTTTCTACGAATTCCATACCAAGATGGACGAGCTGCAATTGATGGAGATGTACCAATTCATCGAGTTATTCTTGACTCAAAGAAACAGAGAAATCGTCAAGGCTGCTATTGGATTCGTCAAGGTTGCCATCTTGTCCTTGCCTGAGTCTTTGATCTTACCTAACATCAAGGATTTACTTTCCAAGTTGATGGTATGGTCTCATGAGCACAAGGGACACTTCAAGTCCAAGGTCAAGCATATCATTGAAAGAATGATCAGAAAGTTTGGTATCGATGTAATTGAGCTGAACATTCCTGAAGAGGACCAAAAATTGATCGCCAATATCAAGAAGTCTAAGCAAAGAGCCAAGAGAAAGACTCTGGAAGGAGCTGCTGCTGCCGGTGGTGCTTCTTCCAGTGGACCTAAGTTCACTTCTGCTTATGAAGAGGCTATTTACGACTCTGACTCTGAAGCTGAAGAGGAGGAGGAAGATGGTCTGGATCTGAGAGCTAGTAAGTTGGCCAAGCAATATATTAGAGAATCCAGAGATGCTCCTTTGGATTTGTTGGACCGTCAACAATTGGCTCAAATTACCTCTTCCAAACCAAAGAAATTCGAGGCTCCTTCGAAGAAGCAAAGATTCCAAACTGCTAACGGTAAGATTGTCATCAAAGACGATCTGCTGGAAGAGGATCCTTTGGCTAATAAGGATTCTGGTTTGAATGCTTACTTAGAAGCTGTTAGAAACGGACCAGTTAGAGGACAAAAGAACAAGTTGAAATACAAGAAACAAAGACAAGAAGACGATTTCGGTGATGATGATGAAGAGGATGACTTGCCTCTGAGAAAACCTATGAACAAGGGTAGAATCATGAAACCTCAAAAGAAGCAAAAATTTAAGGCTAGAAAGAAGTTTTAATGTATAATGTACAAATGAACTAGGGCAGATTTATTCCAATATCGATGTAGCTACACCTTTTCTATGGTAACCAGTTCATCTTCAAGAGTTGCAAAAAAAAGATCAGGTCGTACCCGGATTCGAACCGGGGTTGTTCGGATCAAAACCGAAAGTGATAACCACTACACTATACAACCGAATTTTTTCTCAAAAAGTGTTTTTCTCGTTGTAGAGATGAGCTGAGGAGATGAACAAATTAATACAAATACAAATCTTTATAAAACAATTAAATACAGTTGTTCTTCAAGTAGTCAAATACTTCATTGTAGTGTGTCTGATAACAAGTTTGGTTCTGTTGGAAGATGGAATGCAAAGAGGTCTTGAGTGCTACCACCTCATCTCTGTGTTCCCACAAGGATGCAGAGAAGGTGCCCTTTAAAATGTATTTGATCAAGTCTTTCGAATGTTCTCGGAGAGTTCTAATCAAAGGATAGTGTTCACTCAAAATCAACTTGAATGATGTCATAGTTTCTATTGGCTGATATTTCTTCTTTGTAGCCAAATTGATCACTTCTTCGAGGAAGAGTTGCTCCAATTCTGAGCCCGAATGGAACATCTTGATTCCTCGTTCGACCAACAAAGGACAGTTCAAGATCTCGAATTTTCTCTGGAATTGGTATTGTTCAAACTGTATACGGTCCTTAGGTAAATTACCTTTGATCACCATAACCATGGATTTCCGTACCAAAGAAATCAAGTACGTTTTGGCCTCTTCGATGCCTTCTTCAGTGTCCGTCACCGAAGTCAACTTATCGTACTGTTTAGTGAATTGATCATCTAAAATGTCTTGGAATCCGTTTTTGACGACACTTTCGAAGAATTCTGGAAATCCAGAGGCATCAAGTTGTAATGGAGGCATCAATTGGACACCACTCAAGGACTCGTTCAAGAATGAATAGAGAACAATAGCGAAGTCGGTCAAATCTGTCGACTCAGTGAGTAATTTCAAATGACTCTCACTTCCCAAGAGCTCGCAGTACTTCTCATATTTGGCCAGCCAAATGTTCTCGTTGTCCAGCAGTGCCGTAGGATTACAAGCTCCAAAAGTGACCTGCCAATCCTTGGCCTTAAATTCCTCCCACATAATAAGCATTCTCCAGTTCAGCATACTACGAGCGAAACTAGGATACAAGTCCTTATCTGTGTAGACACGCTTGTGTTCTTTCAAGAGCTTACCGACAAAGTAAATGTCTTGGTAAGTGATAAGAGTCAGGTGTGGTAAGAAGGGTCTAACGTGGTTCTCGACTCTATTGATTTCGACGTCATAACTCAGGATATCACTGGCAATATTATCCCTGATATCTCTATAGGCAACGTCATACAACTTTGCTCTATGGAACTGTTGACTCTGTTTGAGCACCTCCTTGGAGTATTTTAAACCAAGAATCGATCTTATGGAATGCAATCTCAAGAAGATGGAGTTCAACTTAACATAACGTCTCCAGAGTTTAAGGAAGCTGAGGAATGGGTGACTATATCTGTTGCAGGTGGTCAGAAGAAGGATTCTAAACAGACTGATGAGCTTCCTGGATGAGTCAATAAGTAACCCAATCAATTTGTCATTGAAGGTGTTACTGAAAATGGTTTTGTAAGGCTCTTTATCTTTGATTTCCGGTAAGTTGGTGAACAAACTGTTGGTCCTCGAGTCCAAGTGATAACTTTCGACAATGTAATGCAAGCTCTGTAAGAATACTCTGGCATTATCAATCAGTAACACCTTCTTAGGTGCATTGCCATACAATGGGATCTCCAAAGATTCCAAGATGAAAGCAAGAGAATGGACAAAGCTTCTCGAAGTGATGACGGCTCTGAGTCTCTTTTCATCAAAGTCTGGATCAGAGAGACAGTTGAACACTCCTGTTCTTGCCATACGATTGAAAACTTTCCTGGATAAACATCTCAAGAAGAAAGTGGAAGATCTCGTTGTCGATTCCGCATTCTCCTTTGGCAGTGGCCGGATCAACAGCTTAGTCAGCATGAGGGCAGTTTCCAAATGATCTCCCCTTCTACACGAATGGGAAGCCCTTTCACTCTTGGCAATGTTCAGTTGATCCCTTCTTCTCCTTGCATTATCCATTTTTGTCCTAAGAGCGTCATTACTGAATCGGCGCTTTCTTTCGGTGGAGACTTTGAGTTGAAGATTGGCCCGATACAACTTCTGCGAGTACTCTCTCAATTTGCGGGCCCTCTCCTCCAACATTCTATTATTCATATCTCTTGGTGTTTCATGAGTCCTTTGAGGAGAAACTGGGGTCAATCTCTTGAGGATCGAAGGAGGAATGCTGTATTTGAATTCCGATTCCAAGTCTTCGATAGCTGAGTCATCTAGAGAATGTGGCGTCAAAAGGGGAGACGATACCGGGGTCGTCTGTGAGGGAGTGGATCCACGTGAACGGTCAAATGATTTCGAAGACATCTCAATTGTATATTAACTCAATAAAAGTGCAATAAAGTCCGGAAGATGAGGTGAGTATTAAATGATAGATAAGGGGTGTGATGAGACTCCAACTTCTCTATAACAAGGGGTGTGAAATGAAATAAACAAAAGGTTACCTGATTCTCAACAGTAACGATAACAAAAATATGATCTTGCTCTGATCTCGTCTAAAGAATTAAATTGCTTTGATATACTACTTGATGGGGGGGGTGAGTGTATTATTAAATAATGCTGTTTGAAGGGTACTTTTTTTTTTTTTAGTAATTTGCATTTTGCACAAAAACCAGCCTTCCATCATGCCTGTGGGGGAGAAGCGATGACGCATGGAATAGCGAACGATACAGGGGGAATTAATGTCATATTGCAGTTTAGCTATTATACAGAGGAGCCATTGGGGTCAAGATTGGCCCGTTAGGGCACTCAAGGCTGTAGGTTGAATTTACTCGTTTGAGATGAAGCTGTATAGAGACTTAAGTAGAGGTTTTTGTAGTTCTGTAGAGAAATTCAAACAGAGAGAAAAAAAAAATGCCAATCTCAGTGTTTGAAAGACTGATTTCAGATTAAATAAGTAGCCATTGAGAAGATGCTGAGTAGTGAAAAGACACCTGAGAAGGAGGAGGCTTCTCTTGTGCAGGAGGCAAGGGAAGAGAAGTTGAAGGATGAACTGGTTGAGGAGGAGAAACATGAGAAGAAGCAAGAAGAAGTGACGAGCAGAAAGAGGTCGATTGATGAGGTGGAGAAGGATGATGAAGTCACGCATAAGAAACCGGCAGTGGAACCAGTAACAGAGGAAATAGAGGAGAAGGAAGAAGAGAAGAAGGAAGATACCGAAGAGAAGAAAGAAGAGAAGAAGGAGGACACTGAAAAGAAACCTGCCTTTGTATTTGGCTCTTCCACCTCCTTTGGAAAGAGTGGAGCCTTTGGGATGTTTGGAGATAGAAAGAGTATATTTGACAAAAGTGATGACAAAAGTACAGGAAAGGCTTCGTCGTCTTCCAGTGGTCCTGTCTTTGGAGGTGGATCTTCCTTTGGAAACGCGTTCCAAATAGCCAAAGATAAGAAGTCTATTTTTGAAAAGCCAGAGCCACCAAAGGAGGAAGAGAAGGAGGAGAGTAAGGAGTCTACCCCAGTTAAAGACTCTGTTTATCAAAAAGTACATTTAGAAAAGAAGGAGGTGACGACGGGAGAGGAAGGGGAAGAGACATTATTCTCTGTCAAGTCCAAGTTGTATGCTTTGGATTTGACCGATGTCAAACAAGGATGGAAGGAAAAGGGAGTCGGTGTCCTCAGGCTTAATAAGAAGGACTCAAAGTACAGATTATTGATGAGAGCAGATGCCATATTGAAGGTGATCTTAAATTATCCAGTCAATGCTGAGACAGAGGTGTTCAAAGGAATGGAAAGTTCTCTTCAAAGCGAAAAGTTTCTCCGAATCAATGCAGTAGAAAATGACAAACCAGTACAATATGCCATGAAATTTGGGCAGCCAGAGAGTCCTCTTAAATTGTACGACTTAATAAAGGATATAAAATAGAATTTAATTCTTGATAAATGCTATACTACAGATTGTGGAGCCTTTGACTCCGCCGAACTCGAAAGAAGGGTATTTGATTTCCTTCCACACAGTGAGATCTGGGGCCGAGATCAACCTGATCAACTCCTCTCTACTGAAATTACAAGAAGTGATCAACAAGATTCCTCCCTTCTTCAACAATTGCTTCAGGTGGCCCGGGTAAACTTCAGTCCCAGTCTTACCATCTTGGTTGGTGGAAGGATTCAACAGAATGGCATCAAATGTGCCCTTATCTAGCACAATATCGAAGGATTCTGCATTATTAGTCAAGAAGTCATCATTCTTATCCAAAATGTCACTTCTGAAGAAGGAAATTCCCTCAATTTCTCTCTCGTTCGCTATCTCTTGAGCAAATTGGACAGAGACCTCACTGTAATCTACACCCACCAATTCCCCTTCGAATCCCTCTTCTTGTAACTCAAATAACAAATGACCATTACCTGTTCCCAAATCTACCATCTTAGAATCATCTCGTATACAATCGAGTTCCCCAATATTGTCCGATAAGAATCTTACCATCTTGGTTTCCGCATCAGAATCATCAAACCAACATTCTCCGGTATCCTCTGGATTGTCTTCAAAATTCTTCTTCTCTACTCTGTAGAAGTTGTCCCAGCTATAAGTTAGTATCTCAAACCTAAAGACTTTCACTCCCAACTTACTATTCCTTGTTTCCCAACTTGGAAGCATTCAACTTCGACGTATCTTCCATGGCGATGACTTTCAAGATTTTAGTTGAAATTTTTTTTTTTTTTTTCACTTTTATAAAGAAGACTTCAAAGATCTATACTTAACATTTTTCTGTGTACTTGATTACATAGTTCATCCTCTAATAACCAAATCATCTGGGATTCCGTCATATTCTCCGTAGTTCAATGCCAAGTTGATGTTTTGCAAACATTGAGTAGCGGCACCCTTTAACAAGTTGTCGATAGTGGCGACGATAACTACTCTGTCTTGTCTAGCATTGACAGCGAATCCACCGATAACAACACCGTGCTTACCGCTGATATCTCTAACCAAAGGAACTTCACCTCCTACGGTGATCAATTGTTCTCCTTGGTATCTTTCCAGGTACAAGTTTCTGATTTCTCTGGAAGAGAGTTTCTCCTTCAATGGAATGGAGATGGTGTGACTGATACCTTGGAACCATTGAGCAACGTGAGGGGTGAAGGCAACGTTCAAGCCCAATTGGTTGGAGATTTCACGTTCGTGGACATGGTCAGTCAAAGAGTATGGAATCAAGTTGTCTCTCAAGAAGTTGATGTCGTTCTTTGGAGATGGCTTGGTACCAGCACCGGAGTAACCAGAAACACCAAAGATGGAAGGAGTACCGGCAATGAACTCTTTCAAAGGAGCAATGGCCAATTGCAGCAGAGTGGCGTAACAACCAGGGTTGGAGATCTTCTTGGCTTGAGCGATTTCGTTTCTGGAGTTCAATTCTGGCAAACCGTAGACCCATTCGCCGGACTCGTCGAATCTGTAGTCGGCAGACAAGTCAATGATCTTGGACTTGCTGGTACCACAGGAGTCGATGGCATCGACAAAAGGCTTACAAACACCGTTTGGCAAAGCCATTACCCACATGTCAACCTCGTTATCATTCTCTAATTTCTTGATGTCTTCGATTTGTAAGTTTTCGTAGACAATGTCGGCCTTGTTGTAACCTTGCAATTTGGTACCCTTCAACTCTCTGGAAGAGACGTGGGTCAATTCCAAGTGAGGGTGTCTGTCGATCATGGAGATCAAGTTTTGTCCAGTGTAACCTCTAGCACCGATCAAAGCAACCTTGGATTTGGTGGTGTTGGAACCTTCACGGATAGGTGGGTTTGGGTTGGCCTCAGTAGAGTATGATCTTCTTTGAGACAGCAACTTGTGGAATCCACGGACTTGTTGAGAAGAACCGAACACGGCACTTTCCAGTGGCTTGATGTGGGAAACCTTCTTGCTGAAAGCGTCGATCAAAGAACTGACTTCAGATGGCTCCTTCAAACCGTACCAGAACAAGATGTGACCATTCTTAGCAAAAGATCCGTCGGACTTGCTAAAGTGCCAAGCACTGTTAGGGTTGTCCTCTCTGACGACCCATTGTAAGACTGGATAATCCTTTTTGATGGAGTTGAAGATGTTATCGGTGACGTTGTTCAACCATCCGTTCTTGGAAGCTAACAATTTGTCCAACTTTGGAATTGGGTCTTCGTTTCTGACAATGGCCAAGACTTCCAATGGTTCATCACCATAAGCTTTGAAGCTGGCACTTTCCAACTCCCTCAAGTAAGAGGCAACACTGATCTTACCAGAGGCGATTTCTGGGTCTCTCATAAGAGCAGATCTCAACAAATCTGGTTGTTGGAACTCTTCCAAAGAAGATCTGGTCATCAATCTGTAACCTCTTCTGATCAAGGTACCGGCACCGGAGTCCGTGAACAATTCCTTTTGCAAGTCGTTGACATCGATGATGGCAACAGAGGAGGATCTTGGCAAATGCATCAACAATTCCTTGATCTCCTTGATCTTCAACTTGGTACCGTATTTAACCCAGCTTTCCTTCATCAAGTCGTCGTATTCCTCATCCAAGTTGATGGCGGAGATCTTTTCACCGGTGTTACCGTTGATGATACCACCCTTCTCGTTCAAGTAGACGATCTTTAAAGGCTCAAATACTCTGGCCAATTCACCAGCAGCAACATCGGCATTGACGTTCAAGATTTGACCAGATGGAGTCTCTGCCAAAGAGGTCAAGATAGGAAGGGCACCAGCAGCGATACTGGCTTCGACTGGGGCTTTGTTGACGGAGGTGATGTTTCCTACCAACTTGTATTTGTCCTTGTCCAAGTATTCAGCAGTGAAGACACCAGCTGTGACAGGTCTGGCATGGACACCCATCTTCTCCAAAGCAGTGACCAACTTCAAATTTTGTTCCAAGAAACACTTTCTGACAACAGACATGGTCTTTTCATCGGTAATTCTGATACCGTCGGAATAATCTGGCTCGACACCCTCGTTCTCCAATAATTCGTTAATTTGTGGTCCGGTACCGTGTAAAACGATTGGATACAAACCGACGTGGTACAAGAAGGCCAAACAAGAAGCCAATTCAGGTAACTGTTGCGTGATAATAGCACCTCCTACCTTAATAACAGCAAATTGTTGTTGTGATACAGAGGTGAAATACTTCAAATATTGCTCAACTTCTCTCTTGGATCCAATGTTATTCAACAATTGGACAACAGTAGATCTGGTGGAGTAAACTCTGACAGGTTGTTGTTGTCTTTGTGTGAAGCCCAAAGAAGAGGACTTGACCAAAGATCTGGCCAACACACTGGAAGACGACAGCTTCAATCTTCTCGAAGCAATAGCTCTAGCAGAAACTCTCAACATGGTCGCTGATTGTGATGAGATGGAGTTCAACCTGAAAAAAAATTTTCAAGTCCGGTTTTTTTCCCTTCCAAAAAAAAGGTGCTTTATCTATGGACGCAGAAAAAAATGAGTCAAGAGTGATTTGATGTCGGATATGTGGAAAGTGTTGGTGGTGATGGTACTTGAAGATGTAAGAGATAATTTTGTTCTCTCTAGTCCTTACTTAGATGTTTGTGAGTTTGTGTGGAGTGTCTTTTTTGCCCTGAAGACGCCATTTTCCCCAAGTTGCTCCATCTCTGCCCCAGACACCCTAACACTAGTGAGTGATCTACCGCGGCTTGCCTAATTGGGAAATTGACGATTTTTCACTGACTAAATTGGTGGTGTAAGCGAGGGTTGGAATTAAGGGAAAAAGGGCTGATATTGAAAAAAGAGGGTTTTGTAGCAAGTAGAGGGGGTTCATGAGAGGATTGTTGTATTTCTGGATACTCGGTTTCTCTTTAGTGATGAATGAGTTATATCTGATATAAGTACTAAATAAAGCCAAAGGCTGGACCTTGAAAAAGTTGAAAAAGTCTAAAAATAGCTTATGTAATCACCTGAACAAGCAAGAGGTAACTTCAGGTGCTCTACAGTCATTTCAACCCCTTCTGGCTCTTCCAAGCCCCTAATGCTCTCCCCCACAACCCCATTCATCCCATGAGCATTTTATCACTCGAGGGGCGAAATTAGATCCAAGAAAAAATCTTAAACCAGATTGAAATTGCCTTAAAGTACCGGAATAGATCATGTCAAAATTCAAGCAATTACCAGGTAAGTGAAGTGAATGTTCACCACACCATGAAGGAAAGATGATACTAACTTGTATACAATAGCTTTGGAGGATCTCAACCAGTAAGTCTTATGCTTAATAACAGCTCATCGAAGCTACTAACACATCTAGACCTTTGTCCCCTGCCCTGTTAGATGTATTGTACGACCAAGTACAAAGTGAGCAACCGTCACCATCGATTCAATCGCAATTCAATTATGCTTGGGGGTTGATCAAGTCCAATTCCAAGGCCGAGACCAAAGAAGGATTAGAAATCATGATCAAGATATTCAAACACTCAGCTCTGAGAAGAAGAGAGTGTTTGTACTACTTGAGTCTTGGATTTTACAAGATCAATGAACTCCAAGATCTGAAGAGATACGTAGAACTGCTATTGCAACATGAACCTGAAAATTTGCAAGCCATCCAGTTGAAAAGCGCCATCGATGACAAGATTGCCAAAGATGGTATCTTGGGAATGGCCTTGATCAGCGGTGCCGTGGGTATTGGAGCCGCCGCCTTGACACTCTTGTTAAAGTCAAATAAGAAACGTTAATAGTCTTCTTCATAGTTTATATATATATATTTATCGGGTCATCACACATTCATTCCTTATAAAGAGGTCAGCTTCTTTCTCTCGAGGTACTTCGACCATACGTCGTCCTTGGAGTCGACCAAACCTCTTTCTCTGTTACTCTTTTCCACCACCAAGTTCTTCAAAAGGGTGTTTTCAAGTTCCAATTTGCGTATTTGCTCGTTAAACCCGAGAATGTCCTCCTTCAACTTGGCAAGTTGTTGCTCCATCTCCTGCTTCTTCTGCTTCTTCTTGATTCTAAATTTCAGAGAGGCTTCCGTATTACGTCTCTTCTTATCTTCCTTGACATCTTCCGTCAACAAAGAAGGACTCATCTCCAAAGTATTATTATTAACTCCCTCATTACCAGCCAGTAGCACTAAGGGATCGATGTAGTCAGGAACAAAATCAGTCACATTATAACTCAAATCCTTATAATCTTCAGCATCTTTCAGAAACACATCCAAATCAAAAAATTCGGAATTCGTAAACGAATTTAAATCCTCCATTCTCTCTTCACCGCTAAATGTCCTCGATACGTTCACAGATGATTCAGAGTCATATTTAAATATTTTTTTCCCTTGTTATTTTTTTCACTATTGCTCGGTTATGTATTAGTAAGGAAAAAAATTTTAATTAGTTTTCGTTTTTTTTTTTTCCTTAGGCCACTCTTAGTTATGCCTAATTAGTGTAATAAATACGAGTGGGCACATGTGGGGTGATTAACAATGTAAATAAATACTTCAATTGGATTATCTAGTTTATACTCTTGAATCTTCCTCTTCATCACTTTCTATGATGAATTCATTGTTATTCTCAGTGACCTCACCTGTCATTTCTATGTCGTTGTTATTTGTCTTTGGCAGGTTCGGGCCTGAGCCCACTTTACTGTATCCCCATTTACCAAAGAAATTTCCTATCAATCCTGGCTTTTGATCTTCTCCCTCGTCATTCTTCAATTCCAGATCGTTTTCGTAATCCATTTCATCGAGCCAATGCACTTTCTTGGACTTTCTGTTCCCTGATCCAGTGCCATTGTGTAATATAGAAGCCGGTCTCCTACTTGAGATGTCCTGATAATATTTGTAGAAGTAGTGAATACCGTACATGATGATGAACACAACGACAATCTCGAACAAGTAGAACAGTACCGAATGGCTGATCTTGAAGTTGCCGTAGTTAGTTTGCGTACTTTCGTGTTCAGTTCCAGTCTCTGTTTCAGTGGTGTTTGTCTCTGTGTCGATGGTGGTGCCTCTTGAATAAACCGGAGTACTAATTCCGTCATCGACATTCAGAATATTACCCACCAGAATGTCGAAAACACCTCTCGATACAACACTGTTGTCAAATGGAACCATATGAGAAGCATTGAACACATTGATGAAGGTCAAATTGTTCTCACTCTTCACCAATCCAACATTGACGTCATTGTAGAACCATTTCACCGGTTCAATGTCGGAGGAGAAACCACGGGATCCAGCCCATTCCATGTTGGAGATCATCAATTCCGTTCCAAGATAGTTACAGATGATATCCCTATCACCGTTGAACAACACGGTAGGATATTTGGAGATCACCTCGGGTAAATATTCAATGGCTTGTTTGGAATGTAACAGTTTCAAATATCTACTGACACTTGAATCACATTCGTTCCATTGTCTCTGTTTCTTCAAGTTCAACATCTCCATGATTTTGCTGTCTCTTAAGAATTTGTTCACCACTGGTAACAAAGGCGGCCAATTCATTCCACAAGATGGATAAGAATCACGGAGACTATAATCGTACATGTTGACACATTGTTGGTCATGGGGCAGAGAGGTGTTTCTCGTGTAACCCAATACCGCATCCAATATACTCTCGCATTGTCTTATCAGTTTCTTTTCTCCACCCAGGATCAGATTTTGACACTTTTCTTGTTTCTTCAATAAATCGGGGAAGAATTCGTCACTTTGAGAGATCAACCCGGAGGTCAAAAAGTATGGGATGTAAGTCAAGGATTGTTCATTAGGAGAGATCCACCCATTTCCGATCAATAACGCCTTTAAATTGTAGTCGACACCACTCTCTGCTATCAGTTTCAGAATGTATGGAATGTATTGACCAGCATAACTCTCTCCAGCCAAATACATATCGTTATTCCAGTCATCTGGGAACAACTTGAAATACTGATCAAGGAACTTCAAGAACAAATTGGCCACCTGATCCAATTCGGTTGTGTAATCATCTGTATAGGAAAAGCCTGTTCCACCTGGTTGGTCGACAAAGACCAAATCTCCCAGCTCGTACCATGATCCGTTGTTGAATTCCACTTCTATATCGTCATTGATTCGTAATGGACCGACTTCCATCAACGCCCCATCCATGGAGGAACATCCCGGCCCTCCGTTCAACCAAAATATTGTCCTATTATTAGAGGCTCCTTGCGGCTTAGCAAACTTCCAAAAGAAGTAGTTGGTATCAGAGTCCTTCTCGATTTCTAATTGTCCAGAATGCATAATGGGGATCTCTTCCAATTTGTCGAGTCCCGGAAGCGTCTTGACGACGTATTTGTCCAGTTCCGTCTTCCCTCCGGATATAGGAGAAGCTGAAACATGGGATGCTCCTATCAACGATAAGAGCATGAGATCAAGTCGAATTATCATCGGGTATCTAATATTTAGTCAAAGATCGGTCTTACTTAACGTCTCAATCACCACAACTTGTTCTCTCTTGAGCGCTCACTCAAGTACTGTTTGTATTTGATCTGTTTAATCAGGTATTCCTGTTGGCTTCTGTAGAAAAAAAAAAGTTCTGCGCCTTGTTAGCAGCAAAAAACAAAAAAAAGGGGGAAGAACAATAAGGAAGAGAGACTTAGATAACTTACCGTAAAAACAAACCACTTCGTATTAACAATATAAACATTAAACAACTTGTTCTGAGACTGGCTCGATGTTCCAGATGTTTTCTGCGTATTCTTCGATACATCTGTCACTACTGAAGAAGCCCATATTAGCGACACTCTTTATCGATTTGACGATCCAATCGTCGTGATGATTCTTGAACTCGTCGTCCACGATCTCGTGGGCCAGAATGTACGATTCGAAATCATCACTGACAAGATAATAATCTCCATGGTATTTAATGGAGTCGATCAAAGGTTGGAACTCGTTGGCATCTCCAAAAGTGCCCTTCTCGATCTCACTAAAGACATCTTGTAATCCCTTTGGAATCTCCGTACCAAGTCTATGTTGAGCACGTAAATGATCGACATTATCGGCCAAATTACCAAACAAGAAGATCTGATCTTCACCAATCTCTCTGGTGATCTCAACATTAGCTCCATCTACAGTTCCAATGATCAAACCTCCGTTCAAGACGAACTTCATATTAGAAGTTCCAGAGGCTTCAGTACCAGCAGTGGAAATATGTTCACTAAGATCAGAAGAGGCAGTGATGAGTTGCAGCTTACTGACGTTGTAATCTGGGATGAAGACCACCTTCAACAAGTCTCCTACATCTGGATCATTATTGACCACTTCACCGACACAATTGACTAAATGAATGATAGATTTGGCCATGTAATAACCTGGAGCAGCTTTACCACCAATGATACTAACTTTAGGATTGAACTTGCTTGCACGTTCCAGCAGTGGAGTGCTTTTGATTTGCAAGTAACGATAGATGAGTCCAAAGATGTTCAATTGTTGTCTCTTGTACTCATGGATTCTCTTGACTTGGATATCGAACATGACAGCAGGATTGACGTCAATGTTGGTGAGTTCCTTAATCAAGTGCAGTAACTTCTTCTTGTTATCCAACTTGATATCGGACCATTGTTGTTTGAAGTCCTTGTCATCGACAAACGACTCCAACAGTTTAAGATCGTTCAAACTGGTAAGATAGTCATAACTTCCCAAGCGAGACAGGATCAACTCCGCCAACCTAGGATTGGCTTCTCTCAACCATCTTCTTGGTGTGATACCATTGGTGACGTTGGTGAATTTTTCCGATCCATAGATGCGGACAAAGTCTTTAAAGATGGTGGTTTTGATCAATTCACTGTGTAATTCAGCAACACCGTTGACTCTATGAGATCCAATGATGGCCAAGTTGGCCATTCTAATATTCTTTGGACTACTCTCTTCAATAATGGATACTCTGCTCAACAAATCATTGTCATCTGGGAACCGTTTAGCTACCTTGTTCAAGAATTGTAAGTTCACTTCGTAGATGATCTCGAGATGTCTAGGTAACAAATTACCGAACAAATCCAATGGCCATTTCTCCAACAGCTCACTCATGACAGTATGGTTGGTGTAGGCAATGGTCTTGACCACGATCGACCAAGCGAGATCCCAATCCAAATGTTCGATATCGACCAAGATTCTTTGCAATTCGACAACAGCCAAAGTTGGATGGGTGTCGTTCAATTGAATAGCTACCTGATCAGGGAACTCTTGCCATCTTCTCTTGGTCTTGATGAACCTACGAACGATATCGTGCAAAGAAGCAGCTACCCAAAAGTATTGCTGCTTCAATCTCAACTCTTTACCTTGGTAAAAGTTGTCGTTAGGATACAAAACCAGAGTAATACTTTCCAGCTTTTGTTGATCAGCAACGGAGTTCTTGTAATCTCCCTCGTTGAACTTGGAAAAATCAAATTCATGAGTCGGTTGTGCAGACCACAATCTCAAGTTGTTAACATTGGAAGTGTTGTAACCAGGAATGGGGAAATCGTAAGCGACAGCAAGGACTCTTTCTCCTCCCGACCATTTCTTGAAGGTCTTTCCATTTTCAGTAACAACCTCAGTATAACCATAGAAATCGACCGGAATTTGAATTTCGAATCTCGGCAATTCCCAAGGATTGGAAAATCTCAACCAATTATCCGGAGTCTCCACTTGATATCCATCAACAATCTTTTGCAGAAAGATACCGTATTGATAACGCAATCCGTAACCCCAACCTGGATAATTCAAGGTGGACAAAGAATCGACAAAACAGGCAGCCAATCTTCCCAAACCTCCATTACCCAATCCGGCGTCTGGCTCCACTTCCAAGACATCTTCCAAATTGAACCCCAACTCATCAATGGCCTTACCGGTGAGCTCCTTGATATCCAAGTTGATGAGCGCATTGTCCATGGCCCTACCCATCAAATACTCCAAGGACAAGTAATAGATTCTCTTGGCATCCTTGTTGGTGTGCAATTGTTGGGTCTTATTCCAATGTAAGATCAATTTCTCTCTAATGACTTTAGACAGCAGTTGATACAGGGCCAAATTGTCACAATTATAGATCGATCTAGCCAAGGTGGTCTCCACGTTCTGGACAAACAGTTTCTCGAAATCGTCCACCGTTTTAACTTCCGCGGTGGAAAACTTGTTCCACAATTCCCTCGACTTGGAAGGGATCATCTTATCAATTGCTATGATCTCATTGGGGGTGAAACCAGTGACGGTCCTCTTATGAAGACGAGGTCTGACTGGTGGGGAAGGTGAAGTAGCAGTAGCGGTAGCACCAGACATGTTCAATTGATTAGGTGGTACGACTGAAGTTTGCTTTATGAAAAGAAGATACTCCACTATTTATGTACCAGGTGCATTTAAAATGGGGGAAAATTTAAATTGCATGGTTGCAAAAAAAGCACTAAACGGGTAAAAGAAGGAAAGGGGGGCGTGGATCGGATCTTTCGGACACCTTTGTTCAGGGCACAGATGGTATCTAAATTACACAAAATCTATCTTCCGAAGTCATTGAAGGTATTGACTTGAATAGAGGTCAGATGGCTGGGGGAGAACTACACTGCCCCAGATTCTTACTGTGTCACTTTGTAGTGTCACTTTTTCTCTGATCAGTTGATCTTTATGCAATAATACGGGGTGAAAAGCGGCACATAAGACCCGACTTATTTATCCGGGAGCTAAAATTATCCGACGCATCTACGGATTTAAGTTTGTCTGGAGTGTCCTAGATAAGTTTAGAGTCTACTGACTGTAAGGTAGTAAAAAAATGTAGTAAAATGCGGTAGTAAATGCTGTAGTAAAATACAGTAGTAAAATACAGTAGTAAAATACAGTGAAATACAGTAGTAAAAACTCCATAGTTAAGAAAAAGTACAGGTAAGAAAAAAGTAAGTGAAATGTCTTTAGAGAACTCCTTAAAGCTGTTAAGTATGAGTGAACTGCCACCCCTTCCATCTGCTGCTCCACCTCCGCCTGTACTGGCGCCACCTTCTGTCGAGATTGATGAGAAATTGATCAAAGAACAACTTCTCTCAGCTTCTCGGTTGAACAACTCCGACTTGTGTTCCTCTGTCTTGAGTCAGATCAGCGATAAGACCAAATTGGCCCAATTGATCAATTCCGCCAAGGATTTCAACGAGAACACGCCGTTACATTTGGCATGTAAATACGGGTCATTCGAAGTGTTGGATCTCTTATTGGATCAAGAGGGTGTTGAAGTGGACCCATTGAACCGTGACGGAGAGACACCCGTGTTTAGTCTGGTACAATACTGTAAAGAAGAGCCGGAACATGGACAATTCATTGTAGAGACATTGATAGACGCCGGAGCTGATGTGGCGATTCGGAATAAACTGGGCTATAAACTGGTGGATTCCGTCCCGGGTCATGAGGCGCAGTTGAGAAGTGTATTGAAGACGGCCGAGTTCCTGGAACACGCCAACCCAGAAGAGTACTATCATAAGCTGGAAATCGTAGAAGACCTGGAGGGAAGTGAAGGAGAGAGTGATAGTGAGTAAGTTCTATATATTAAATTCGTCATTATTACTGGAGGCCCAGTTTTGTAATATCTGATGTCTGATGTGATGTTTGGCAAGTTCTCGCGGCGTGCCGGGCTTCTTGAGGTCGGAGTATTTGATGATCTTGCCCTCAATGAGTCTTTTGTATCGGTTGATCATCCGGGCATTACTTAGACTGGAAGCATGAACGATGTGAATTTTCGATCGGCCGTTCAAAATCCCGTTTTTCCCCACAATTTCAATCTGCCATTGAGTGCGATGCGGGTACAGAACGAGACTCAAGTCACATGGTTTGTAAGAAGAGTCTTGTTTAGCGAATTTGAAGGGTATGGAGGTTGGAATGACGCGTAATAGTTTGGAGGGAGGCGAGGATTTGTAACGGTCTTTAAAACATCTGTTAAGTGAGACCTCGTTCACTTTATTTTGAGGTAGAATTAAGTAGTCCAATTTGAAGTCCTCCGATAACAAGAACAGTGTAAGGGCATTACAATAGCCATAGAATTGTCTGGAACACAACTTATCGGAACATGACTTACTAAGCGAGATCAACGAGTCGGCTCTTCCGGGTTTCGTCCTTACTATTCCCACTTCATTGAAGTGTGCTCTACCTCTTAGTACTGTCGTATCAGAGGGCAGCTTCCACAGCTCTCCGCCCTCAGCACTGAGATTCTCCATCGACAGATCTCCACAAGGGGGTTCGCTTATATACAAGGCAAATTTGAGTCCTTTCTTGAAGGTCAAATCTGAATTGAGTAAAACACTATCTTTAGCTCCCAAACGGAACCGTTCAAGTTCGTGCAAAAGCACCACATTAAAGGCTCGAAGTGACAAAACTTCCGCATGCAAATCGTGTAATATGAGTCCCAGAGAATCTTTTGTTTTGATCTCGGGTATCAGTTTCATTCCAGTGGTAAGAGTCATCACATGGAGTTGGTCTTCCTCATCGATCACAACTACCGAGGCAAGAATGGTCCATTCAGGAACACCATTGGATCGCACAATTGGGATCCCGGACTTGAGAAGTTTGGTTCGTCTATCAAACTCCAGTAGTACGGCGGTCGATATCCTGTCTCCCAACCCTACTTCTCCTGGAAGGTAGACACTCATGGACACTAACTTACAATAGTAAAGACTCTTTTACATTTTTTTTTTCACTCTATAAATCGCTTAATCTTTCCCATCCAAGACAACTAAGAAACCCCCCACAAGATGCAACGAACCCCCCACGAAGACGTCTATTGGTCCTTCCAAGGATCTTGTGAAGTTAACGGCCGTTTCGATGTCTGGGAAAATATGTTTTCTACAGCTCTTATCCAATCCATTCCAGATCTCCAGTAATTGTTTCTGTACCTCCAAACTATCAACTGCCTCTTTGGAAGTGTTCAACGAGAGCAAATCGTCACTGTATCCAGTGGACCATGTTTGGTTGGTGGTGAAGATCACATGATCAAATTTCATGTCAGGGTAAACATTATTGTAGAGAACCTCGGTCAAGGCTGCTATGTCTCTAGATTGTTGGTTGAAGAGTAACACCTTCTTTGGCAGTTTGGAGACTTGAGTGAACCATTTGGATGCCACATCGATACTCTCTAGCGTATGAGCACCATCGACAAACCATGTCAAGTCCTTACTTTCCTCGATCGTTTGACATCTTCCCAAAATGGAAGCCTGTTCGAGACCAGTAACAAATTTCTCTGGTAATGTCTCCTCCACCGACACATCCTTGAAACCCAATTTGGTCAAATGTCTCGAGGCTACTTTAACAGCTAAAGAGGCATTGATTATCTGGAAGTCTCCAGCCAATCCCAACTTGATACCTTGCAAATCCGGTCTTGGTTTCACCACTTCGAAAGAATCGGTCTTCTTCTCTTCTGCTCTCTTCGTAATCACTTCCAACAGTTCCGGCTTCTGATCTACAGTGAAAGCCGAGGCTCCTGACTTGAAAATTCCCGCCTTGTTCCAGGCAATCTCTTCGATCGTCTTACCCAAAACCAAGGTATGGTCTATACCCAAAGATGTCACAGCACAACACGTAGGATTCTGGATCACATTCGTGGAGTCCAATTCTCCCCCAACACCAACTTCATAAATAGCAGTATCAATTCCTTCTCTCATGAAGGCATGGAAACTGACAAGAGTCAAATATTTGAAGTACAAGGGCTTGAATCCCGGCTTGAGGAAGGGATACTTGCAAGTGTCACTTTCGGTGTTCTCTAACTTATCCCACACTTCAAAGAAGTATTTGGCAAATAGCTCTTCACTGATGGGTTGTCCATTTATACTGATACGTTCTCTCACCGATTTCATGTGCGGTGATGTGTACAATCCAATCTTGGAGATCTTCGAATCCGATCCTTTATATTGACTCAAAATACTCTGAAGAAAGGCACACGTAGAACCCTTTCCCTTCGTTCCAGTGACGTGGATGATGTTCATTTTGTTGAATTCCTTCGGATCGTAACCCAATCTGCGTGTCCACTCATACATTTCCAACAATGTCATGGTATTCTTACGCTCACCGGACTTTCTAATAGCCTCTATAGTGGCATAATTGGACTGTAAACTATTCAATGCTTTGATTGCATCCTGACCCAGTTAGAATCACACCTCTCGTCTAGTCACGATCCAATACTTACTTTATACGAACGAACCCCAGATTTGGACATTTCACGACAATCGACTTGACTATCAGCGGCCTATAGATCGATCGCTATCTGAAAAAAAATTTTCCTAAGAAAAAGCAGAGCATTTTAATGAAAACCCCCAATCTACAGAGTCATTATAACAAACTTGATCAACAATGTTTATAATATACACTTGGGGATCATTACTCTATTTGAATACCCCATATTTTTGAAAAAAGAAACGCAACATGACAACATGAAAAAAACCATTAAAACCCGTAATTTGAAAGTAAAGTGCTAGCTTAGAAGTCTTCGTCGAAAGCAAAGCCGTCCTTGTCGGCTTCTTCCTTGTTAGACTTGGCCATAACACCGGCCTTTTGGTAGTCGGAGACTCTCTTTTCGAAGAAGTTGGTCTTACCGGCCAAGGAGATGTTTTCCATGAAGTCGAATGGGTTGGAGACGTTGTAAACCTTCTTGTTACCCAAGGCGACCAACAATCTGTCGGCACAGAATTGCACGTATTGGACCATCAACTTACAGTTCATACCCAACAAGGAGACTGGCAAGGCATCGATGAAGTAGGTGGACTCGATGGCGACGGCCTCGGTGACGATCTTCTCGACGATTTCTGGGGATGGCTTGTTGTTCAAGTGGGCAAACAACAAACATGCAAAGTCGGTATGCAAACCTTCATCTCTACAGATCAATTCGTTGGAGAAGGTCAAACCTGGCATCAAACCTCTCTTCTTCAACCAGAAGATGGAGGCGAAAGATCCACTGAAGAAGATACCTTCGACAGCAGCAAAGGCAACCAATCTCTCTCCGAACAAAGCCTCGTCATCGTTGATCCATCTCAAAGCCCAGTCGGCCTTTTCCTTGATACATGGGATGGTCTCGATGGCGTTGAACAAGAATTCGGCTTCCTTTGGATCCTTGATGTAGGTGTCGATCAACAAAGAGTAGGTCTCGGAGTGGATGTTTTCCATCATGATTTGGAAACCGTAGAAACATTTCAGTTCTGGTACTTGAACTTCGGCACTGAAGTTCTCGACCAAGTTCTCGTTAACAATACCGTCGGAAGCAGCGAAGAAGGCCAAGACTCTGGAGATGAAGTATCTTTCGTTGTCGTTCAATCTGTTGTTCCAGTCATGGATATCCTTACTCAAGTCGATCTCCTCGGCAGTCCAGAAGGAAGCCTCGGCCTTCTTGTACATTTGCCAGATTTCATGGTACTTAATTGGGAATAAGACAAATCTTCTGGTGTTCTCGATCAACAAAGGCTCATCCTTCTCCAAGTCCTTCAAGTTCTTACGCAGAACTCTGTGCTTCAGCAAGAATTCCTTGTGCGACTTCTCGGAGATATCAAGCTTGATCTCGATCTTCTCGTCGTCCTCCTCTTCGGCTGGAGATTCTTTGCTCTTGGCCAAGGCCTCCTTTCTGGCGGCGGCGGCCTTTAACTCTTCGGTCAAGTTCTTGGTGGAGCTCAAGTCCAAGTTGTTCAACAAGTTGGCAGTAGCTTTAGATGGAGTTTCCTCGATAGACATTATTAAGTGGTGAATTAGTGTTCGATGCTGAATGGGATATATGAAGACGCGGGAAATGGACGCGGTTTTATATTCTTGCACAGGTGCGACACGAAAAAACGCCTTTTGAAATTAAAAGTCCCGTTAGAATTTTTACTGGATTTCCTTATTAATTTGAAATTTTTTTGCTTTCCTTGCTTCGTGCCCCATGCCTCGGAGAGGGCAAATCGATGGCGACTAGGAAAAAAACCACTAACAAATTAATTTGAGGCTTCGATATTGGTATGTAATGAAAGGGAAGAATTGAGAGATCCAGAATATCGAGTCTAATAACAAGTATTCTTCAAGTTGTAGTATCACAGTATCATTCCTTTTACCCTTCAAAACCCTCGTTTGCCCGATCTGCAAAAGCGAGAACGCGTTTATTGTTTACATTATACCCCAAATGGTAAGAAAGTCGCGTCTGAAAAGAGCGAAAAAGACACGTTCGACGCGAAAAAAAAGACACGCGAAGAGTGCTAATTTAGACTGCATATCTTATCAGATAGCACATGACGGCTCATATCGGCCTTTGATGGTCTTCGCTTCAAGTGATGACATTTTAGTAAAGCACGTGACTTTTGTAGAGAGATGGTCGGTCATTAAATTATACATCTTTAATTTGATCATGCGATCTTCGGGTCGTAATCTATGCTTGGCGATTCAGTGGCCAAGTCTTCTTGGAGGGGCAGGGGTGGGTCTTGATCTTTGAGCGATAAGTTCGACGTCGAGTTTGATAAACTGCTTTCGTATTCTTCTTGTATAACCAGGGCTTTGACTTTCTTTTGTCCGTTCAACAATCCCACCTTTCTCTTATTGAACACGAACCGGTTTGGATGTGCAATAGGAGACTTACCCCTCTTGGTGAAGAAGTTGTTGTTCTTCTTGGAGTTTCTGGTCCGGCCTCTGTTTTTGATCGAGCTTGATTTGGATGAGTCGATGGAGGTGGACCGGGAGATGTTGGTGTTGGAAGACACCGAAGACAGGTCGTTACTTCTGACGTTGGAATATCTGGAATGCACCGAGAATTCGCTCGATCTCAGTCGGTCATACCGGGGTCTCGAAGGTCCCAGAAGTACAGTGTTGTCGGTGGAATAAGAGGTGTTGTTATCTGAACCTCCAGAAGTCTCCGACATCGTGGTGAGTTGAGAGTACGACGAATAAGTAGAGAGCATCGATACCGGACGGATCTTGCGTCCACTCAGTGAACTACTCGATCTACGCATCAGTGAGGGAGTCAGATTGGACGACGTCTTCTCTTCCACCATATGAATGTCCTGAGGAGTATCAGGAGGTTCGTCAATATCAGTCATCGATTCATGTCTCTTCAAACGAGAAGGACTCGAGTCCGATACTTCCGTCAGTTCAGTGTCCAGTGAAGATTCCCCCCACTTGTTCGGTTTCCACAACCGACCCAATTTCCTGAAGATTCCATTCTTCTTCTTTCCAGGAGAAGTATTTGTCTCCAGGGAAATTTGCGAGGCGGAACTTGGTTGGCCCAACAGGGTTTCTCTATCGGGAGAAGAGGTGGAGGTATTGACTCTCGTTGTGCTGTGGGTAGATTTGGAAGGAGATCCCTGTGGTTCTTCCGGTGGTTCTTGCACATTCCTAGGACCGGACAATATCAGTGCTAAAGTATGTGATCCAAGACTACCTTGACGTGTATGTGCTTTAGGAGAAGACGAGGCAATCGCCTGCGAAATCTTGAGCACACTCCTCGATCTACTGATCTTCTTCCTCCTCTTCGACTCTAACTTCGACTCCTTCTCCAACATCAATTCCCAGGTAGCTGATAAAGAGTCGCATTTTTTGTCCACCACACTTTCAATCATCAGTTTCGTATCGAAATGCAATCTATTCAACTTCTTCAAAAGGTTTCTCTCCATCTTGCTCTGGAAAGGTTTGATCTGCTTCGTCAACAACCCTTCCACAACGGCCATCTGACGTAATCCGTACGGTTGTAAAAAAGGATGTTGTAACATCTGGTACAAAGACAGAGGTCTTTGTTCTTGGTCCTTCGTCAAGAGTCGCTTGATCAAGTCGATCAAATCCGCAGGGACGTCTTCGTTGTACTTTGGTTCATCATGGACAATCTTATACTTCGTCTTCATGTCATCGTCTTCATCAAAGGGCATCCCGCCATAAGTAATTGTATAGAGAATCACTCCCAATGCCCATATATCTATTTTGGTACCTGAATAGGGCACACCTTCGATCAATTCCGGAGCCATATAAACCGCCGTTCCACATATTGTCTCCAAGAGTCCATTATGCGGCATCATCATCTTACCTTCATTCGACACCGGGATTTCCCGAGTGAATCCAAAGTCGGACAATTTGACATGTTTCTTCTTGTCCAATAGCACATTCTCCAACTTCAAATCTCTATGACACGAGTTCAATCTATGGATGTAATAGACACTACCACATAATTGACTGAAGATCTTCTTGATTTTGGGCACTTGAAGTCTCTTGTGTTTGATCAAATGATCATACAATTCTCCCTCTGGACAGTACTCAAGTACCATATAGACGTAACAATCCGTCACTATCACTTCATAGAGCTTGGTGATGTTGGGATGACGGAACTCCTTCTGATAATGCACCTCCCTCACTATATTGGGATCATCCTTGCGCCCTTGCTTCAACACCACCTTCGTCCGAAGCAGCTTGTGATACGCAAGATAAACCTTGCCAAAGGACCCTTCTCCTATCTGTTTCACCACCTGATAATTCCCCACCTCTTGTAAAGGCCCACTACTACTGAACTTCTGATACAATTCATTGTAACTGTTGGTAAGCTGAGCTAGAGCATTTCGTTCATCGATCTTACTTCGGTTCAAAAAACTCATCCTCGTCCTTGCTTCAAACTGTCGCTACTCACAAAATTTCACTACTTTTTTTTTTCCTCACTATTTCCTCACTTTATCTCATTCTGCTGTGAGAAAAATCTGTAAATTACTATGCTATAACATGCTAAAAATAGGGTTCACCATTGAGCTGAGCTGAAGGAATTGACGAGTTTTTTCAACTGCTCCCTGAATTCTTGTTCCTGTTCTGGATCCAAATCCAAGTCCTCTTGCTCTGAATTACTCTCATCCTCACTTCTACGTAAAGCTTCAATGTCCTCATCTTTCATCTTAAGACCTTCTTTGAGAAGGAACTCGAAGAAATCGTCTTCGTCAATATCAACGTTTTCGTCCTTGAAATACTTCCTAAGTTGCTCATTGTCCTCATCGGAAGAGTATTCCGAGTCGTTGTTGTAATTCTTAAAGTAGTCTCCTTCAGTGGCCTCGGACTCCTTCTCAGGCTCCTTGTAATTGAAGAGCTCCATATCGGGCTCGACGAACTGAGTAATTTTGTCCATTCTCTTCAACTCCCTCTGAAGAGAATCCCCGTTATACTTCTTAAGATCCTCCTCTGTGTACTCCACCAGCAGTTTGAGCTCAACTTGTGTAAGTCCTCTCTGTACATGCCAACCCAAGGCTACTGAGTCATTCGTCAAACCCAGCAGAGCTATATCCAGATAGAGTAACGGATCGACACGGATCTGAAGAGGGACGAGCTCTGTATCATGCAATCGACTCGGAGTAGCAGTCCGAGCCAAGGAATTCCGAAGGGACTTCGAAATCACGTCTTTATCATTACCTACAACCAACCCCACATCTCCCTTTGGAAGATCAACTTGGAGGGGATAAATATGGGAAAGAATCACTTCAGGATACTCGGCGAGTTTCGTTTTGAGCGCATCGTTAAGTTTTTGAGGCTTGAGCAACTTGTAAGCCGCATTCTCGATAAACTTGATACTTTGCTCAAGAGACAAGTTTTCGTCCGGGTAGTATTCATTTGGGATGACCACCAAGGATTTCTGGTTCAACCAGAGTCTATTAAGACCCGAACCGGTATGCAAGAACGACGGAAGGTCGTCTGGAAGTTCCAGAAGAATGAACTCGCCATCGCTATCGGAGATGTGAATGTAGAGATCCGAGTACCGAGAGGAGAAGCAATACAAGAGCCACACCAGCAACCACTCGATTTCAAAGTTGTCATTCGTATCTACGAACCCAATGATGTATGATTGACTGCCATTTTGGGCAATTTCAATCAGCGGCTTGACTATCCAAGGATAATGGTTCAACCATGGTTTCCATTCGTACTCGATTAATTGGTCGTAAATTGTTCGTATTTTGTTCGTTTGGTCTTGAATATAAGGGTCTAAATAAAAGCATGTGAAACATAGAACGGATTTACCTAAATTTCTGGAATCATTATGAAGATTCCATGGGATGGTGGTGTCCATTGTATGACTGGTTCCGTCTTTAAAGAGAGCGATGAGCTTTTTTTTTTTTTTTTCAAGCAGTTCCCGAGAGAGAAGAGAAGGAAGAGGGAAGAGCGATTTGCTGATTGTGAGGGGTAGAGTACATTAGAGCAAATAAAGTAGGGATCTATTTTAAGAACCAGGTGCAGCTCAGATCCTTGTCGGTCTCGATCGAGGCTTGACTGAGTGTTTTGCCTCTTTATGCATTAAAATGTGGATCATTACCACAGTAAAACCTCTTTTGACCTCAATTGAGAGCACAAGTCACATCGATTGGGGTAACCGAAGGCATTATTATTGATCTGGATCATTGAATTTTTACTTCGATGCATGATCTACAACACCGTTTTGACAGGCTGGTTTGTACTATTTTCTGCATTTGGTAGTGTGCCGGGTTTGAAATTTCCCAAAACGGAAATAATGAAAAACCAACCTTCTCTTCTGAAAAGAAAGGAGGCTTAACGGATCAAAATCAGATCAAACCTATATATATGACCGCAAAACTCTACAAAAATTTTACATCCCCAGCATTTAACTTATGAGAAGATTTAGAGGTCAGAAGCTCGTCAAAGAGCGCGATTTCTTTGTCCACGAGGAAAGTGATCTTTCCTACATAAATCCGGCCAAAGAGGGGTTCAAGATTACCTTGGCTGACATACCGAAGGATGAACTTCTTGCCACTGCGGCAAGTTTGAACGAAGACACCTTTCTGAAATTGGGACTTCGTAAACATACCTTCAAGAGAAACGGTAGAAGAGCCGTCAGTTGCATGCCTTCTATGCAGGCTAACCCCCAATTTGCTCCACCACTTCCGAAGTTGGAACTTACAGAGCCAGTGGAAGAACTGCCATACAAAACGCTTTGTCCTCCTAAAACGTCTCCTAAACCTAGAATTGCTTCTATGTTCACCACCACAGCTCCAAAGGAGGAGCCTTTCTCGAGATCGCCTTCTCCAGTACTGAAACAACCTGTTAGAGACACCTTCTCAAGATCACCATCACCAGAGCTGAAACAACCGGTAAGAGTGAAAACACACAAAAATAAATTGAAATTGGATCTGGATTTTATGTCCGGATTCAACTACAAGGGTCATCAATCCTCCGACTCCTTGATCTCTGATATCTTAGAAACATATTCCGAACTCGAATTCCCTCCTGTTAGGCCTCCTCAAACCCAACAAGAGTTGGCTCCTCCCTTACCTGAACTTTCGAGTTGCCTATCCCTGACGAGTTCGAGCATCGACACATCGTCTCAATTCTCCTTCGACGAGAGCAAAGATGACAACGATATCATCCTTTCGAGACTTCGGAAAGTCAACTCTTTATCTCTGAAACCATTACCACCTATCCCAGTAAAGAAGGTGGCTCAATCCCAGTTCAGAGATTACACACTCACCAGAAACAGAAGTGTCTTGTCTCCAGAAGAAATTCCAAGAAGGCAGAGCTCCATCAAGAAGGAGACTGAGTACACTTTAAGAACTGGTGGAGAACAGGTTAAGAGAAATTTGATGACCGACGAGGTTAGACAAGACGAGGATGACGTTGCCAAGTTCACTAGAAAATGCTCTTCTTCTTCGTCCAAATACTCCACCTCTTCTTGGGAGCTGGTGACTGCACCAAGTACACCAATCTCCGCCAGAAGCTTGATAGAGGAAGACATGGCCGAGGTATCAACTCTGCCCAGCTCTCCTGAACCTCTCGTCAGTAAGAGAAACCCATACTCTCCAAAGGCATACCGCAGAAACTTGACTCCCATCAACGAAAACAAAGGCTACGAAGCAAACAGAACCAGACTCTTCGTGGTAAATGACTGAATGAATATACATGTATACTATTTAAATATCCTTCTTTTGGACCAATCTGGCAGCCTTAAATCTGCTGATCCTTACTGGGTTACCGAACTCATCTATAGGCTGTAATTCCTTCTCTTCGTCGGTCTCTTTGAACGAACTCTGTTGCGCAATCATCTTTGTACGTAACCGATTGTATTGCAGTGCCACCGTTTGGTTCATCACATGCAGCGACATGGACAAGTCGTCGTTCTCCTCGAGGAAAAGCGGGTCATTGATGGCATGAACTTCCTCGTTGTCCCCTTGCAAATCACTCAATTCTCTCTCCACAATTTTATCAGCTACAATTGCGGCATCTTCTTCCTCGTCGATGTCGTTCCCAGAAGGGAAGTTGTCGAATCCAACTTCATTAGACTCCGACAGTTCGTTAGTAGTCAGATGCAGCAGTTGCCTCAGCTCCACAATCTTGTTCAACTTCTCGAAATCTTCAAGTTTCTCCACCACTTCTCCTTCGGTAGCGATGTCGTCATCGTACAAACCAAGAATATAAGCCTTAGCCATGGAATCTAAGTCGTCACCTAAAGTCTGATAATCCAAGGTGGCTTCACGGATGGGAGCAGATGAATCCGGTTCAGGGACTTCTTCAGGTTCAGGTTCAGCTGATGGGATGGCGATTTTGGTTCCCGTCTTTGACTTTGGCTTTCTATCGAGCGACTTGAACTCTTTCTTCAAAATGGGCTTGGGGAGTGACTGCGACAGCAGCAGACGTTGCAGGGCAAACCTGGATTGTTTTTTTGGTGCGTCTTCCATAGCCTGCTTAAATCTCGAAGGCTTTCTCTCACTCAAGTCAGGCATCAGAACAGGGTTTTCAACAACCAATCTTTCTTTAATTGTGGAAGACACAATCTCCTCTTGTGCCTTCTCAGGAGTGGCCTTAGTGTCAGCAACTTCCGTTGAGCTGTTCGACAGTCTTGCCTGTTTAAACAAACTCATTCTTTCCGTTTTGATATTCTTCATCTCTTCACTTACATTTTCGATTTCCTTGACTTGTTCGAGCTGTTCGTGGAATTTCACCGATTTCTTCTTCTTGGAAGGACCAGATTTGAGTCCCGACTTAGGCAGGAAACTGACTTCTGGCTTGCCCTTCAGTCTTAAGGAGTTGATTTGACTCATGAGTAAATTGGTGACTGCGTTGTTGTTTGGTTCAAATTCTTCGTCTTCGTCTTCCTCCTCAAACTCCCATTCTTCGTCATCGGCATAAACGTATTCGTATTGGTCTTCCCCGTCTTCTTCGTCTATTTCATCGGCAATCAACTCTAATTGAAGTATCTCGTCTTGGGGTATCGTGGTTTGGTAACCGGGAACGTCAGGAACCTCTGTTGACTCCTCCAGCTCCGTCAGCTCCTTCAGCAGCTCTGGTTCCTTCTTCACCGAAAGTCCCAAATCCTCAAACATCTCTTCAAGCTCGTTCTCCTCAATTGGGTCTTCAGTCACCTGATCTTGACCACCTTGCGGCACAACACTGCTTCCAATGACATTGTCATCGTCATCCAATTGTTCGGTGATGTTCATCACAGGCAACTCTTCTTCGTTCTCTTCTTCTGTCTGCTCCTCCACTTTCTCCCCCTCCTTTTCCTCATTCACTAGCTGACATGACGACGCTATCACATTACCCTCATCATCTATTTCCTCCCTGATATCCATTATCGGTAACCCGCCCTCTTCCTGCGGCTCATTCCCATTCAACAGACTAAGTTGATCAAACAACGACACCAATTTATCAAGACTCTGCTCCTTCGACGTCTTCTCCTCCACAAGTTTGTTCATCAAAGTGTTGTTTGTAGAGATCCGCCTATTCAAAGTATCATTGGTAATCGAATAAAGATCACTCGTATACGCGGACGCTATCTTCCGAAGCTCCGTTGTCGTTTTGCCCAATATTTCATTCTCTTTCTGAAGATACTCGATCCTCGACCCGAGTTTACTCAAATGCTTCTCTATCTCATCGAGTGGATTCTGATCCTTGGTCATCGTTAAACTGCTTCTCATCTCAAATTTTCACCTTTTTTTTTTTTTTCTTCTCCAAAACTTTTCTTACTAACATTAAAGCGATGCCGCCATTTGGACAGATAGCTATTGGACCACCTGGGGCGGGGAAGTCCACATTTTGCAATGGAATGAATCTCTTTTTGAATAGTATAGGACGACATTCCTATGTGGTGAATCTTGATCCTGCCAATGACAGGTTACCCTACGATGTTAAGATCGATATAAGGGATTACATCACCTTGGAGGAGATAATGGATGAGTTCACACTTGGACCCAACGGTGGGTTGATGTATGCTTTAGAAGTGTTTGAGCTGAATTTAGAGGACTTCATACTGGAGATCAAGAAACTCGTGATAAAGGGCAGTTGTTATGTGATATTCGACTGCCCTGGTCAGACAGAATTGTTCACTAATAGTAAAATCATGAACAAGATTTTCGAGAAGCTTGTGAAGGAGTTGGATTTCCGTCTCTGTGTCGTGTCGTTGATTGATTGTATCAACATCACCAAACCGTCAATGTACATCAGTTCACTTTTACTCACCTTGAGATCGATGCTCCAATTGGACCTTCCTCAAATCAATGTCTTTAGTAAGATCGATTTACTCAAGACTCATATAATGGGGGAAAAATACAAGAACGAGGAGGGGGAAATAGTCAGAGGATTGCCCTTTGATTTGCATTACTATAACGAGGTGCAGGATTTGTCGTATTTGTTACCGTACCTCGACCAAGAGAACAATAATTTCACCTTTGAAAGTTTTAAGGAGAAGTACCACAATTTGACGAGTCTGATTGCCGAGTTGATCGAGGAATTCTCCTTGATCCAGTTCGAGGTGTTGGCTGTGGATGATAAGAATTCGATGATCAACATCTTGGCTGTCATTGATAAGGCCAATGGGTATCTCTTTGGGTCCAATGAGTTGGGAGGAGATTCGATTTGGACCGACGCCGTTAGACAGAGTTCGTTAGGGAATTATACGGAGATCGATATACAGGAGAGATGGATCGATGAGAAGGACAAATACGACCAGATTGAGCTGGAAAAGAGGAAACTGTTAATTGAGGAATTGGAGAAGAACAAAGTACAGGACAAGCCATTCAATGTGGAGGAGGAATGGGAATCAGCTTTGAAAGAATGGGAACAAAGTACGGGTAAATCATATATTAAATAAGTTTATTTACAGCTTCTAGCAGAGTAGTAGCTTCGGTAGTTTCTTCCGCAGAGAGAGTATCTTTGTTGGCTTTGAGATATTCCTTCAAATCTTTCGCAAATTCCTCGACTTTGGTCTTAAGAGTGGGGATCATCTTGTTCGTCTCGTCCACCATTTGTTTCAGCTTCTTCAATTCATACACGTAATCTCCATCTTTCTCCGACTCGGGTTTGGCCTCTAATTGGTCAACCACAGTCTGGTATTCAGCAGCTTCACTTTTGTATAAAGAAATATCCTTGGATAATCTGTTCAAAGCGTTGATCTTGATCTTAATAGGTGTTGGTGCCATCGTATGGAGAGTTAAAGGACGCGCGCCTTAGTTTTTCTTTTTCTATCGCTGGCTCTGTTAGTGTTTTTCTCTCTCTAATTCTCTCTCTCTCTCTAATTCTCTCTCTCTCTAATTCTTTCTCTCTCTCTCTTTTTCTGATGGCAAAAAAGCTCCAAAAAAAATACTTCTAGTATAACTTCAGTATAACTACAGCGTTACTACAACACCTACACAACATGCCAGCCGTCATTACAGATGAAGGAAGTTTAGAATCCAAGGTGGTATCGGTAGCACCATTAGTATTATTATCAGTTGTTGATCATTATGAGAGAATTGTGAACAAGAATTCCGAGTCGCTGTTTAGTGACAATGGTAACAAGAGAGTGGTTGGTGTCATATTAGGGGACAATTACTCGAGTAAGAACTCTATCAAGGTGACCAATTCTTTCGCCATCCCATTTGAAGAGGACGAGAAGAACCCTGATATCTGGTTTTTGGATCACAATTTCATCGAATCCATGTTGGAGATGTTCAAGAAGATCAACGCTAAAGAGAGATTGATTGGATGGTATCATTCCGGACCTAAATTGAGATCTTCCGACTTGAAGATCAACGAGCTGTTCAAGAAGTTCACTCCGAATCCGTTGTTGTTGATTGTAGATGTCAACTCCTCTGATCTGATCGATATTCCTACCGATTCGTATTTGGCTGTTGAAGAGATTAAAGACGATGGTTCCGCTCTGGAGAAGACCTTCTTGCATTTACCTTCGATTATCAAAGCAGAGGAAGCTGAAGAAATCGGTGTCGAACACTTACTTAGAGATATCAGAGACCAAGCCAGCGGAAACTTGTCCATCAGATTGACCAACAATTTCAAGTCGTTAAAATCATTGAATGAGAGATTGAGTAACATTGTTGGGTATTTGAATAAGATTCTTAGCGATGAATTACCTATCAACCATACCATTTTGCTGAAATTGCAGGACATCTTCAACTTGTTACCGAAATTCGCCAATCTCTTGGAAGACGACCGGGCTAAGGAACTCACAGGACATACACAACTGATGGCTAAACTGTTTACGGTCAAGACCAATGACGAGTTGATGATGATCTATATCAGTAGTTTGGTAAGGTCGATCATCGCCTTCCATGACTTGATCGAGAACAAGTTGGAAAACAAGAAGTTGGAACTGGGTAAAGAAGGTCCAGAAGAGAAGGAAGAGACTCTGGAAGAAAAGGCTCTGGAAGAAGATGTAGAGATGAAGAAGTAAGTAATATAGTTATCGAAGTTACTGTAGACATGAGAGATATGTAGTCCCCTTCATGCCCTGCCCTGCCCTGCCCATAGTTAACGATACTACTCAAAAAGGAAGGAGAAAAGAGAAAAAAAAAATCTTTAAAATTTTAAGAAAGGCTGTCGAAGAGGATAGAGATCACGTCGTAGTTTAAGATAGAGAGCTTGAAAGGTGGACTTTTGAAGCCGGCAGATATTTATTTGAACTATTTATTCACTTTTGACTGCACTTGAGATATCAAAGTGACATGATTCAGGGAAGATCTATCCGGGTAGTACCGTCCAAGTTCTTCTTGAAGAACGTTGTTCCTTCCAGGCAGAGGCCGAGTATTGGTTCTTTCCATTCGAATACTCATGTGAGGCAGTTTGTTCATTACCAAGGTTCGCGGACCGCTGTTAGTTTCGTTTCGAATGAGAACGTTTTACGACTTAGACAACTTTATTCCACCACAATACTGTCGGATAGAAAGACCAAACTACTTGATGTCGATGATGAAGGTAATTCGCTCTTGATCAACGTTGCCAAGAACACGTTAAATTGTCAACCCACGACAACCACAACCGCCACGAATTCTCATATTCCATTCGAAGTGAAAGATAAAGAAGGTTCTGCTCAGATGGAGAGCGAATCACTTAAGAAATTGATCAAACCATACATTCAATTGACCAAACCCAACTTGACCTTCCTCGTGACACTTTCTCTGATTTGTTCCTATGTCATTTGTCCTTACTCGGTAGGGTTGAAGGAGTTGGTGTTTTTGACTCTGGGTACGATGTTATCGTCTGGAGCTGCCAATCTGATCAATATGGGAAGAGAACCGGAGTTTGATAAGAAGATGCTGAGAACCTCTACGAGACCCGTTGTCATTGGTAAGGTTTCTCCCAACCAGGCGTTTGCCTTTGCCGCTATCACTGGTATTACTGGTTGTACGATGTTATACTATGGAGTCAATCCTACTGTTGCGGCTTTGGGAGCCACCAATATCGTGTTGTATGCCTGGATTTACACCTCTCTTAAGAGGAAGTCCATCTTGAACACTTGGGTCGGGGCCATTGTAGGAGCCATTCCACCCTTGATGGGATGGGCCGCAGCAGCTTCTTTGAGTGATCCAGGAGCCTGGTGTTTGGCCATGTTGTTGTATGCCTGGCAATTCCCTCACTTCAACTCCTTGTCTCATAATATTAAAGATCAATATAAAGGAGCCGGTTACGTCATGACTGCTTACGAAAACCCCAAATTGAACGCCAGAGTGCTGTTGAGATATTCCTTGTTGATGTTCCCCTTGTGTTACGGATTGACCTATTTTGGAATCACCGACAAGATCTTCCCTTACGACAGTGCCATCTTGACTCTGTGGATGTCATACAATCTGTTCATGTTCTGGAATCAGCAGAGAAAGAACTACAGTAAGAGTGGTCAACTGAGCAAAGAGGGCTTGAAGTTGGCCAATATATATGCCAAACAGTTGTTCTGGGCAAGTGTGTGGTATTTGCCAGGGGTTTTGGTGCTAGGAATGTTGCATAAGAAGGGACAATGGGACCGGTTCACTAAGAAAGAGGATCCTGTATATAGTGAAAGTTTGTAAGGGAAAAAAAAAAAAACATTCATACAGAAAACAAAGCTGTAGTATAGAGCCATGTACATGCCCAATTTGACGCCGCGGGATGCGTATAAATTATGGTTAGAGGCTCAAGATGAGAACGAGAATGAGGTGCGGTATGGGATGCAATCACTATCGTCGTATTCTGCTGCCTATCCGGGGTCGATCAACCGGAGTAAATTGGATCATAGGAAGCATCCTTTGAGATCAGCTGAAAGGGCCAGTAGTGTCTTCAACGTGGAGAATTTGATCAATTGTGAATACTTGGATAGTTTCAGTCGATTGGGCTATAATACATTGAAACCAATTGGATTGAATAAGACGATGAAGCAATTGGAAGAGGAGAGACTCGAGATGGAAGATCTACAGAGGAATAATAATAATACAGTTGATTTCTATGGCAACGAAGAAGAAGAAGAAGAAGAAGATGATGATGATGAAGATGAAGATGAAGAAGATGACGCAGATGAACCTGTGAGGGAGGCCATTAATAGTTTTGATCAATTTCTTGACAATTCGCGGTCCAATGGAGGATCTACCATCGGATCAAATGGAGCTAATGATAGGTTTCAATTCCAGAACAATGGCGATTTCATGGCCGATGACGAAGAATACCAGGAAGACCATTCGATCTCCATCGATTCAGATACCACTTCCAGAAGGGTGAGGAGTGTGGGAAGCTCTTTCTTACGAAACGTGTCTGCTAGCAGTGCTACGTGACCTTATTATTTATGTATGGCTTTAATTAACGTTGGTGGCTTTCACTCTGACGTTGGCAATGACGTCTTTGTTCTTATCGAAACAGTCGACCTTACCGTTTTGTAAATACAATGCTGGGATCATCCACTTACCACAGGAACATCTGGTACCTTGCCAACAATATCCTCCTACTTTGGCGTTACATTTCTTACAAGAAAACTTGCCCTCCAACTCACCCTTGGTCAATTCCTCCTTCATCCAAATAATGGGCTCTAAAAAGAAGTGCGAACATGTCTTGGAAGCTTCCTGCATCGAAATGATTCTTCTAGAATTGTAAGCCGTTCTAATGAACTTACTTTGTTTCGATTCCTCATCGGGGATTTCATGACGAATAAAGGACTTGGCATAGGCCAAATTAGTGCGACATCTCTTACACCTGAGTTCCAACGAATCGCTCAATTGTTCTTCTGGAGCGGAATCATCTTGGAAAAAGTCCTTATCTTGCATAAGATCCACCGCGGAGGGGTCAAGTTTCAACTGGTTGGATAACCGGAATTGTTTGTAGATTGGGTTCTGTAAAAGAGTGTCATCGTCCATTTCCATGTCTTCATAGAGTCTCAATTGTTCGACAAAGTACTCATTGGGCAGGATCTTGGTCTTACGTTTGACGGCGTATAACAGTTTGTCAACTGTTAACTTGTAATGATGCATGAGGAAGGCGGCACAGAACACCACGGAACGGGACGTTCCTTGTGCACAGTGGATCAAAATGTTGGTCCGATGCAGTTTTTGCGTCTTGTCATTCCCGAATAAGGCATTGGAAATGAATCTGTTACTCTCAGGAATGTACTTGAGAATATCGGTAAACTCATCGTCCTCAATCTCGATCTGCTTGTGATTGTATTGTGTTGTATATTGCTTCGGAAGCGGCCCGGGAAGTACCGAAAGTATGTGTGTGATTTTGAACTCCGCTTGAAGATCAACCTCTTCATTCAAAGGCACTATGGATGATAAACATATCCCGCCAAGGATCCGATCTACTTGATCCATCTTACTATAACTAAGAGTCTTATTATAATTTTTTATTTTTTTTTTGCGATGAGGTAGAAAAATTTTCCTTTATTAAATGCACACTATTTAAGTAACAGCATTATGCCATTACTATATTTTCAGATCTTGAGAGATCATGTTGTCTAATTTGAAAGCCAGTTCACTGGCCATTTCATCGTATCTTGGATAATCCGTGTAACCCTTTCCACCTGGACCACTCTTGTAGAACCCTGCTCTGTTGTAAGGAGTCAAAGGTAACCCCCTTTCTAATCTATCAGGTAAGTCAGGGTTTGAGGTGAAAAATCTACCGTAGGAGATCAAAGTTCTGTCGTTAGCATTGACGTCCAGTAAGGTAGCATCGTAATCGTTAGTGTAATTACCGGCTCTGATCACATTACCACTCCAATGGTTGAATACGAATTGGTTACTTCCATTCGTTTCGGAAGAGACCAATTTGAAGTTGGACACTCTTGGCTCGATGAAATGAACATACGCCAATTGTTTACCCAGTTGAGCTCTTTTCTCCAATTGGTCCAATACGTATTTGTAGGTCGGAACTGGACTCGTCTTGTAACCCATTCCTCCAAACTTACCCCATGGGGAAAATCTGACACCTACTCTTTCATGACCAATTTCAGACACCACCTTGTCAATTACCGTCAATAACAAAGAGGCTCTGTTTTCAATGGAACCACCATATCTATCCGTTCTATTGTTCGACACTTCTTGCAAAAATTGGTCCAACAAGTACGAGTTCAGACAATGAATCTCGACACCATCGGAACCGGCCTTGATGGCCCTAATAGAGGATTTGACGTAATCATTAACAACTTCCTTGATCTCTTCTTCAGTCAATGGTCTCAAAAGATTGTTCGACTTCTCGGCCATCTTCTTGAAAGTCTCATCGATGTAAATATTGGAAGGAGACGTGTATGGATGTCCCAATTTCTTCATTAATAAGGGATCCGCTTGTCTACCCAAACCCCAAAGTTGAGTGAATATAAAAGAGCCATTTTGATGGATTCTATCAAATACTCTGGACCACAGCAGTTGCTGTTCATCATTGTACATACCAGGGACTCCAATACAACCTCCATTCTTTGCACTGATATATGTTCCTTCAGTTATCATAAAAGTACCAGGTCTTCTCGATCTTTGTTCGTAGTACTCTGCAACCAATTCGGTGGGGGTATAATTATCACATCTATATCTGGTCAAAGGTGGCAATACCACTCTGTGTTCCAGGTAACATTCTCCAATCTTTATAGGTTTGAACAAATTGGTGTCCTTTAAAGGAAATCGTTTGAGTGAGGCGCTCATATTATGGGAGGAAAAAAGGGGGTAACACACACTTTCAATACTAACAACCTACAACAACAGGTAAACTCCAATGAACGAACGTATCCCAAATAAATATCAAAAGGGTCCAGCCTAAATCAAACGATTTTACAATTACAAATCGTACTATTCTTTTTACAAATTCTTACTTATCTGATCCCGCATGAAAATTTTTGATAGAGCTCATCTACGAGAATTATGGCTCAAATTCACACGAAATGACGCAATTTTGTTCCTCCCAACTGAAAAAAAAAAATTCTCCCCCAAAAAATTTTTTTTCCTCAAAAAAAGTCGTGTATATCCCAAACGGATTTGGCCGTTTCTGACAATTGAAAAAAGTAAAGTTGAATCCGCGGAGCCGCGGGTTTGACTATTTCTTTTTCTTCTTTAGATGGGCTTTATTTTTTTTTTCTCTCGCAGAAAGATTTTGATAAGACTTTAGGTTAAAAACGGTATTGATTTCAAGTGTTGGATTATAGAGAGAGCACATTTGATTTGGGTACCATTTGGGAGATATTTATTGATATATTTATTTAGTGATGACGCCTATAGCAGTTGCCACTAATGCACAGGGGGATCTTTCTGCCACTAGTGAGATGCCCATCACTCAGTTGCATCCCTCCTTATCTCATATTAAGTTTACTGATACACTTAAATTTTACCTCAATGGTCGTCTTCAAATATTACGGAATCCTAATCCCGAGGGTGCCTTGATCGACTTTATTAGGGCGCAGCCCAATTTGACAGCCACCAAAATGCCCTGTGGAGAAGGAGGGTGTGGTGCTTGCTCTGTAGTACAGCTGACGTTTGTCGATGGTCAGTTACAATTCAGAGCGGTCAACTCTTGTTTGGTTCCCTTGATCTCTATTGACGGATCCTATATCATCACTGCGGAAGGTATCGGAAGCACCGAAGATCCGCATCCGATCCAGGAACGTATTGCCAAGTTCCATGGTTCTCAATGTGGGTTCTGTACTCCCGGTATTGTGATGAGTTTGTATGGGTTGCTCAGAGCTAACAATGGTCACGTTTCTAAAGATGAGATCAGTGAACTGCTCGATGGTAACTTGTGTAGATGTACTGGTTATATGCCAATTTTGGATGCTGCCTTCACCTTTGCCCACGATAGTGAAAACTTCAATTTGACCAAGAAATTGGAACTCGAAACTTTGATGCTGCTGACCAACGGTTGTGCTTCTAAAGGACCTTCCGGTTGTGCTCGTGAAGATTGTTGTCAAAAGACCAAGAAACCAAAGTGTTCAAAGGGTGACGATTGTTGTCAACTGAAGAAAGACGACTCTGTCACTACGGAGTTTCCTGAAACGGAAACGGATATGAATTTGTTATTCACCCCGAACGGGTTACCTTTGAAACCATATAAACCGGAAGAAGATTTGGTGGTACCGGAAGAGTTGGCCACCTATGAGAAGACCCCAATTTTCTACGGTAACGATTACAAAGTCTGGTTTAGACCAACCACCAAATTGCAACTCTTGCAATTGTTGAAGGTTTACCCTCAGAGTAAGCTTGTTAGTGGAGCTTCTGAGGTGCAGATTGAAGTCCGTATCAAGGCTTCCGATTACAAGAGAAGTATTTTTGTCAACCACATTGACGAATTACGTACCTGTGATTACATCGAAGGTAAAGGTTTACTCGTCGGAGGAAATTTCCCCTTGACTGACTTGGAGATCAAGTCGGAGGAACTTTGTGAAAAGCTTCCTAAACAAAGAGCCCAAGTGTTCAAGATGATTGCTACACAGTTGAAGTACTTTGCCGGTAGACAAGTACGTAACGTTGCTACTCCGGCTGGTAATATTGTCACTGCTTCTCCTATTGCCGATTTGAATCCGATTTTGGTGGCTTGTAATGCCACCATTTTCGCTTCCAGATTGACTGACGATGGGAAGGAAGAGCAATTCGAGCTCCAAATGAGCGACTTCTTCACCGGTTACAGAAAGCATAAATTACCTGCTGGTTGTATCGTTTCCAAGGTGTTCATTCCAGAAACAGGTGACAACGAGTTCATTCATTGCTACAAGCAAAGTAAGAGAAAGGATGACGATATTTCTATCGTCACCTCTTGTTTGCAGATGGAATTGAACGACGACGGCACAATTAAGGGCTCTCGTTTAGTCTATGGTGGTATGGCTCCAATGACCATCAAATCTCCAAAGACAGAAGCATTTTTGAAGGGCAAGTCGATCTACGATGAGGCCCAAATGGAAAAAGCCATAGATTGCCTTTGCGAAGATTTCCCATTGAAGTTCAACGTTCCAGGTGGTATGGCAACTTATAGAAGAACGTTGACACTTTCATTTTTCTACAAATTCATCAATTACATTTTGGCAGAGTTGCAACATAAGGATGTTGATCTGACCATTTTGGGAAATGTCACAAGAAAGCACGCTTCCGGTTATAGAGAGTTGATTCAACCGTTCAAAGAGAACGTTGTTGGTTCCTCTGTTCCTCATGTCAACTCTTTGAAACAAGCTACTGGTGAAGCTCAATATGTGGAAGATGTCCCAGCTTTCCAAAGGGAATTACACGGTGCTCAAGTTCTTTCGACAAAGGCACATGCTAAGGTTCTCTCTGTAGATTGGAGTAGAATCTACCAAGTTGACTCTGTCGTTGGTTACATTGATATCAATGACTTACCAACCAAAGATGCCAATTTATGGGGTGCTTTACCTTTTGGTAAGGAGGAGTTCTTTGCCGATGGTGAGGTTCACTTTGTAGGTCAAACCATTGGTGTGGTCTTTGCCGTTGATCCTGAAAGAGCAGCTGAGCTGGCTAGGTTAGTCGAGGTCAAGTACGAGGATCTTCCAAAGATCATCACCTGTGAAGATGCCGTTGAACAGGAGTCTTTCTACCCAGAAGCTACCAGAATCATTAGAAAGGGTGATTACGATGCCAATTTCGAGAAACTGAAGTACAAGTTCGAGAACACTGTGAGAATCGGAGCTCAAGAACATTTCTATTTCGAGCCTCAGAACTGTCTTGTCATTCCTGAGGAAGACGGTGAATTGAAGATTGTCTCTTCTACGCAAAATCCGAAGGAAACTCAGGAATTCGCTGCTCAAGTTACCGGAGTCCCAATGCATAAGATCGTCTCCAAGGTTAAACGTCTTGGTGGTGGTTTCGGTGGTAAGGAAACCAGATCCGTCCAATTGTCTTCTCTTGCCTGTATTGCTGCTAGAAAGTTCCGTAAACCAATCAGAATTGTCTTATCGAGATACGACGATATGTTGGTTTCTGGTCAAAGACATCCTTTCTATATGAAGTGGAAGTGTGGTTTGGATGAAAATTACAAGATCGTGGCCTTCAGACTGGAATTGTATGCCAACGGTGGTTGGTCTATGGATTTGTCTCAAGGTGTCTTGGATAGAGCTGTTTTACATCTGCAAAACTGTTACAACATTGAGAACTGTTTCATCCTTGGAAAGGTTTGTAAGACCAACATTGCCTCTAATACTGCCTTTAGAGGTTTCGGTGGTCCTCAAGGTATGTTTTTGGCTGAATCGATGATGGTTGATATTGCTGAAAGAACTGGTCTTGATGTGGATGATTTGAGACAGAGAAACTATCACGATCCACACTCTGATCAAACTACTCCATACCAACAAAAGGTTGCTCCTGATTACACTGTTGTAGATTTGGTCAAACAAAACATGGAAACCTCAAAGTTCGAAGAGATCAAGAAGGAGGTGAAGGAATTCAACCTGAAATCGAAGTGGATCAAAAGAGGTGTTGCCCATATTCCAACTATGTTCGGTGTTTCTTTCGGTGCTACGTTCTTAAACCAAGCCGGTGCTTTGATCCACATTTATCATGACGGTTCCGTCTTGGTCAGTCATGGAGGTGTCGAAATTGGTCAAGGTCTTAATACCAAGATGATCATGGTTGTTGCTGAAGAGTTGAACGTTCCAATGGAGAAGATCTTCATTAGTGAGACTTCTACTCAAGCCGTTCCAAACACTTCTGCCACTGCAGCTTCTGCAGCTTCCGATTTGAACGGTATGGCTTGTAAAAATGCCTGTGACAAGTTGAACGAGAGAATGGCTCCAATGAGAGCCAAATTCCCAGATGCTTCATGGGATGAGATCGTTCATCATTGTTACTTCGATAGAATCTCGTTATCTGCTACCGGATTTTATAAGACTCCTGATATTGGTTACGAATGGGAGGTGGAGAATCCTAAACCCCCTTTTTTCTACTTCACTCAAGGTTCGGCCGTTACCGAGGTGGAATTGGATACTTTGACTGGTGATTGGTCTGTATTGAAGGGATATATTAAGATGGATATCGGAAGACCTATCAATCAGGCCATTGATTATGGACAAATTGAAGGTGCCTTCGTTCAAGGTATGGGATTATTTACCATTGAACAGAGTTTGTGGTTTAGTTCTACTGGAGCATTACTGACCAGAGGTCCAGGTAATTACAAGATTCCTGGATTCAAGGACATTCCTCAGATCTTCCATATTTCCATGTTGAACGACAGAAAATTCCAACATTTGAAGACCATCAAGAAATCCAAGGGTATTGGAGAACCCCCATTGTTCTTAGGAAGTTGTGTGCATTTCGCTCTTAGAGATGCCATCAGAAATGCCAGAGAAGAACATGGTGTTAAGACTACAGAACTGAACCAAATTCCGTTCACTTCTCCATTGACTACAGAAAGAATCAGAAATAATATCGGTGACTTTTTGGTGGAGAAGGGTAAAGTTGTTCCAGAAGGGGATGCATTTTTCATCGAGCTGTAAAGCTTTTTTTTTTATGTATGTAAGTGAATTTTTTACGTTATCTTAGTAAAAAAAATAATATGATTGGACCGAGAGAGGGGAAATTTTTATCTCATCACATGTAAAGAAAAGCATGATAATTAGGAAAAAAAAGGGCAAGAACTGAGTTTAGCGCCCCTCCTTTTCGGAGCTTTTGAGATGGTCAAAAAATTCCTATATAAAGTGACGCATATGCCAATTATTTCGGATTAAAATCAACTAGTAGTTTTTTGAACATGTCTGATAAGAAGAATCCTCCAGTTATGACCACCTCTCAAGGTTGTCCAATTAAAGACCCATTCTTAACTCAAAGAATTCCGGTTGCTGATTACCCTAATTCCAAGAATGTTGGTCCTTTATTATTGCAAGACTTCAACTTGATTGATTCGCTTGCCCATTTCGACAGAGAGAGAATTCCGGAGAGAGTTGTCCATGCCAAGGGTGCCGGTGCCTACGGTGTCTTTGAAGCCACTGATGACATCAGTGATATTTGTAGAGCCAAGTTTTTGAAGAAGGGAACCAAGACCAGAACCTTGACTAGATTTTCCACTGTTGGTGGTGAGAAGGGTTCCGCCGACAGCGCTAGAGATCCAAGAGGTTTTGCCACTAAATTCTATACCGAGGAAGGTAATTTGGATTGGGTTTATAACAACACCCCAGTTTTCTTCATCAGAGACCCAATCAAGTTCCCTCATTTCATCCACACTCAAAAGAAGACTCCTCAAAAGAACACGATGGATAACAACAACGCCTTCTGGGATTACTTGACCACCAACCAAGAATCGATTCATCAAGTCATGGTCTTGTTCTCTGACCGTGGTACTCCAGCCTCTTACAGACACATGAACGGTTACTCTGGTCATACTTACAAGTGGTACAATGAGAAGGGTGACTGGCATTACGTCCAAGTTCATATGATTGCCGACCAAGGTATCAAAACCTTGACTGCTGATCAACTGACCAAATTGGCCGGTGAAAACCCAGAATTCCATACCCTGGACTTGTTCGACAACATCGAAAAGGGCAATGCCCCTTCGTGGACCTGTTACATCCAAACCATGACTCAAGAACAACTGAAGAAGGTGCCATTCTCGGTCTTCGACTTGACCAAGGTTTGGCCACACAAGGATTTCCCATTGAGAAGATTCGGTAAGTTGACGATGAACGAGAACCCACAGAACTACTTTGCCGAGATTGAGCAACTGGCCTTCTCTCCATCTCATTCCGTCCCAGGTATGGAATACTCCTTCGATCCAGTCTTACAATCGAGATTGTTCTCTTATCCAGATACCCACAGACACAGATTGGGTACCAACTACAACCAAATCCCAGTCAATTGTCCATTGAAGTCCGGTGTTTGGAACCCGGTCATCAGAGACGGTGCTATGACTGTCAACGGTAACATGGGTAACCACCCTAACTACATGGCTACCGATTGTCCTGTTCAATTCAATGCCAACACCAACTTCGGTAACAACGAAGAAAAGCATGTCGGTGAACTGATTCCATTCCACTGGAAGGTCACCGAGGCCGACTTCATCCAACCAAGGGCCTTGTGGAAGGTTTTGGGAAGACAACCGGGCCAACAAGAGAACTTCATCAGTAACGTTGCCGGTCACATCAAATCTACAAGACCAGACATCAGAGAAAGAGTCTACCAATACTTCAACAACGTTTCTAAGGAAATCGGTGAAGGTATCAGACTGAAGGTCGAAGGTTCTACAAGAGCTAAATTATAAGATGCCATCATAACTTATGTATGCTTTAATTTATTATATTTAAATGTGTGAAAGAAAAAATAAGCCCGAATTCGTGCCCTTTTTTTTCCTGCCCTTTTTGTCGCAGTTTTCCGAAATCCAGTACTTACAAGCGGTAAAGGATCGGGATTCCTAATTGGGAAGCTCTAAGAGTGATAAGAGATGAAAATAAAAAAAATTCTCAGTCAATCTATATAACGTAGTAATATTACCACTTCTTACAACCAGACAAGTATAGAGGAAAATGGAACCAACATCAACTACGACCAAACCAAACTCCTGTTGTGGATCTTCTTGCAAATGTGGCTCTGGATGTCAGTGTCCATCATGTAACACTACCAAGTTGTAGTGCTGGGAATAAATAGGTATTACGGTATAAAGTGAAATTAATTGTATGAGAGGAAAGTGTAGAAGAGTATGAGCAGTCTTACAGTAGTTATTCATATGAATTTTAAGTTATACATAATAAAAAGTCATAACATCAATCTCTTTTTTGTGATCCAATTAAACCAGCTTATTGGAATCTCTATCTATAAGGAGGAAAGGAGAGCGGAGACACCCAACAAACCACCTACCAAGAAAGCCAATTTCTTGTTTGGGTTTTCAGCCATGAGTGGAGCAAAGTTGGCAGAGGCTCCGGAGGATGAGGAGGAGGTGGCAGAAGAGGACTCTTCAGCAGAGGAAGATCCACTAGAGGCAGTGACGGAAGCGGAACCGGAGGAGGATCCAGAAACGTTGGCGTTACCGACTAAGGAAGCGGTGGTGGCAGAAACAGCAGAAGAAGCACTTGCAAGAATGGAAGACATGTTAATAAATGTTGATGGTTTCAATTGAATTCTACAAGGGGTAGATTTGATCCAATTTATATCGATCCATGAATGGTGAGACAGCAACCTTAGACTTCTAATAATAGAGTTGCATTTTTTTTAGTCGCGACTGATCGAGGCAGAACCTGCATAATTTTTCACGGTTAGGAAAAAAATCCTTACTTCACAATGCAAGTTATTTCCCCCCTTAAAAACCCACATTTGGTTGTTGGAAAAAATGACGCTCCAAATTTCAACATAGCCTATTGTTGAGTAGAGAAGTAGCAATTGAATGGTAATTAAGAGTAACGTGTACCTCGTAATTGAGTAAAGTTAATTGAATGTAAAAATCCCATCCCGTTTCAGATCATCGTTTCAAGAAGGTCTCGAATCAATTGAGCTTAGCCTACTTACTGCAAGTTCCTGCTCTTTGTTTCGCGAATGGCTGGCTTTCCAAAGCTTAATTATTACGAGATGACGTTATTTTAACCGCTTGACCAAAAAGATGTGCGACTCGCAACCCCAGATCAAAAAATGCTTAGTCGAAGGAAAAAAAAACACCAATTACAGTGCCTAAAAGGGATAAAGGTAAATAGAGGTAATTTGATTCACACCTTTTTATACAAGCGATAGAAGCATCTCATGTTCTCCAATTTGACGTCATAATGCAAGCCATCTTCTAATCTGTACCAAATGCTATCGTTCTGCGCCACGATTTCCCAATTCCCGCCATTTTCCCCTGGTTTCCCGCATAAGATCAAATCCACCAAGAATTGGATCGGGAACACTTTGGATCCGATTTGGATTTCCGAGTAGGAGCCGGCACTTTCTGTGATCAAGAGCAAGCATCCCTTGGAGCAGTATTTGTTCAAATTGTGTAAGAATTGGATCAGCAGAGTCTTGTTTTCCTTGAACAATTCATTGGTAGTAAAGAGAAGGGTGATGAGATTTAATACCGGATAAGTCTTTTCAGGGGCAGGCATTTTCAAGATGTCTTGCTCAAGAAACGTGGCCTCGAATACTGGACTGGTGATATGTTCTTTGTATATCCATCTCTCGGTTATGTAATCTGTAATTGTGTCTGTGATTTGGGACCAATCGGCAATGTCCACCAATTGTAAGGACAATTTTTTGGTCGAGGATGTAAAGACTTCTCTTGACTTGCAGAAACAAGAGGCGAACAGAACTAATTCTGACCCAGCTCCACCTCCAACGGCTAACACATTGACGTCGTCAGAGTTGGAGAAATCCGTCAACAATTGCTTGATGTCGTCCAAGTAGACGAACAAGGATGAATATGCCAATGATCTGGAAGGTGACCATCGCACCACATACAGAGATCTGTTTTCCTCTGACCCGAACAGTCCGAGGTAATCTGTATCATACAACAACAGTTTTGTCAGCTGTATACGTTCATTCAACCCTTCTGGATCTTCAAAGATCTCACTGAAACATTCCTGATACAATTGAAGTACCTTCTCTGAACTGAATTGAAAATCCGACGTGGGTGGAATGACATTCTTATTTTCACGTTTCGACCTCGATTGAGGTTTGAATTCCGCTTCCTCTTGTCTCTCTTGTTCGAGAAGCAGATTTTTCGCCTTCGTCTTTGCTATTCTCCTGCTCATCTCTTCTACTTCCTATCTCATCTCATTACCCGGCTACTTTTTTTTTTTTTTTCTTAGGAAAAATTTTCCACACTGTATAAAAAGGAGGAAAAAAATTTCAAAGGAGGAGTTTTCTTATACTAATGATATAATCAGCAATCTGTGCCATTGAGAGATTATGCTGTTGAAGGTCTATTTAGGCCCGAGACGGATTTGTTAAGTCTTGGTGGCAGATCGGCGCTCGTGAAGCAAGCCATTAACGCGTTTAATAGTATCACTGGTCCTGTCTTCGGACGGTTGAGCGGTGAGAATTTAATCCGATGCCTTTCGGGGTTATGTGGCAGAGTTAGCTCCGTCGACGGATTGTAAAATAAGGCACCTTTGGTCTTGAGTTCTCGGTTCCATCGAAAAATCTTTTCTTTTTAGAGGAGGTCTGGAGGGGGAATCGATTGTAGCTCGGCCATCATAGGGTGTGATTGCAGCATATTCCTGGACACTGCGTACGGTCATCGACTAATGGACGTTTGGGTAAAACCATGCTTCGCACATCTTAATCTTACTCTCTACTGTAGTATCTCTTGTAGGAAACCGTATATATGTTCTTAGATATATAATTAAAGAAAAAGGGTTGTAGTTTGTAGTTTCAGTCTGGTATTAGAAAAAAGGGTTGGTGAATTTAGCAACATCCACTACCGGAAGAGGCACCATTACCAGCCTTGACGTTCAAACCACTGTTATCACCAGCGTTCAAAGAGGAACCAACCTTACTTTCGATCAATCTGGCCAAACTGAAGAAGATTTCGTCAACGTTTTCGTTAGATTTAGCACTGGCTTCGATGAATGGAATACCCAATTCTTGAGCCAAAGCCTCACCTTCATCCTTGGAAACTTGTCTCGAGTCCAGGTCATCACATTTGTTACCAACAAGATATAATTGCGCGTCATCATTGGCATGTTGGTTCACAGTGGAGTACCAGCTCTTAATGGAGGCGAAAGATCTCTCATCAGTAACATCGTAAACTAATATGATACCCATAGCACCTCTGTAATAAGCAGTGGTGATGGTTCTGAAACGTTCTTGACCAGCAGTATCCCAGACTTGCAATTTAATCTTCTTATTGTTAATCTCAATGGTTCTGATCTTGAAATCTATACCGATGGTGGTGATGAACGATGGGTTGAACTTGTCTTCGACAAATCTCAACAACAAACACGACTTTCCGACACCTGATTTCGATAGTTAGTATTACTCAATCTCGGCAAACAATTGGGGCTTGCAATTTGTAACCTCCTCCCGCGCGCGCCCTCTTCCTGTCTCTACTTACCGGAATCACCGACCAATAACAATTTCATGATCATATCATATCCTCTAGAAGGAGCTCTGGCAGCCATCTTGATGTATTTTCTTTTTTAAAAACGTGTAAACTGGATTGCCTTAATGCTGTCCAAAGGAGCCGTGTTCACTTCTAATTCTGCTCCTTTTTTTTCCTCTACAGACTTTTTTTTCCCTCTCTTGTCAAGCTTGCCCTTAATAAGATAGTAGTAATGCTGAGTGTAAGGTGAAATCGGAAAGAGGCGAGTCACTCGGATTGTAAAGATATTCTCGGCAATCTCCCATCTTTCAATTATTTACTCCTTCCCCTTCTCCCTTCCCTTCTAACTTTCCACTTCCATCGGCTAACTCTACTTCCACGATTATGTCCCGCGGCTGATTGCCTAACCCGGTAATTCCCCATTCGATATCATCTACAGCATTTTATCACTTCCAGATAAAAGAAAAAAATTTTTAAAACCATCTCACAAGCCATTCTTTGAGTCATTACGAAAGACGTTTTTGAGACGTATAATTAATAAACCTCTAGTTAGAGGAGTTGCATATACCAGGATGGAGACTAAAATACTTCCTGTCAAGTTAGAGAGCATTACGTTTGAAGGTGATCTTCCCACGGTTTCAGATGCCGAGACGTTGAAAAATTTGGAGCAAGCCGCACAAGTGTTGACTACGACACATGAGGCGATCGGGTTCCCCACTGAAACGGTATATGGGTTAGGAGCTTCTTCTCTTTCAGATGAATCTGTCAAGTCCATTTATAAAGCCAAGAATCGGCCAATTGACAATCCGTTGATCACACACATCTCATCGTTAGACCAGTTGAAGAGGAAGATCTTGGTGAATGGGGAAGAGATTCCAGAGATTTACAAACCCTTAATAGACAAATTCTGGCCTGGCTCGTTGAGTATTTTACTTCGCATCCCTGAAAACTCTCCTTTATCCACTTTAACCACTGCCAATCAACCGACATTTGCCGTTCGTATGCCATCTCATCCCATTGCGAGAGCTTTAATAGCAATTAGTGATACCCCCTTAGCGGCACCATCTGCAAATGCCTCCACAAGACCATCGCCTACAATGGCCCAACATGTTTATCACGATTTACAAGGTAAGATTCCCTTGATCCTTGATGGAGGACCATGTAATATAGGAGTGGAATCTACAGTGGTAGATGGGTTATGTGATCCTCCAATGCTCCTCCGTCCGGGAGGAGTTTCTGTGGAGGATATTAAAAAGTATGGTGGAGAGAAGTGGAGTAATATCGTCATAGCCAAGAAGACTGCTGGCAAGAACGAAGCCGTCAGAACTCCAGGAATGAAGTATAGACATTATTCTCCTACACTGACCGTGGTTTGTTTCAATAAGTGTGGAGATGGAGTTGATCTGATACAAAATTACATGCACCAAAAGAAGATCGGGTCTGATCTGAAAATTGCCCTTCTCAAAGCCTTTCATTTCAAAGATCAAGACGGATTTATCATCAAAGAACTAGGACATACTCCTGCTGAGGCAAGCACCAACTTATTTAAATTGCTCAGAGAAGCCGACGAACAAGATAACGTAGATTACATCTTCGTCGAAGGAATAGATATTGCGGAAGAGGGATTGGCTTTCATGAACAGATTACTCAAGGCTTCTACAGATGTCATTGGAGACTCTGATATTTTAACTTAAAAGAATCTCCTAGAAGCTTTTTTTTTATACGATAACGAACAACACTGATTGAAAAATTCAGGATTTTTTTTTTTTTTTTCCACGCTCAAATCAGTAAAACTTAGTAGAGATAACCATGGTTTCACAGTTGATTAACAATCCATCTGTGGAGAAGGCTGAGCTCTTGGTTTCCAAGAGTTTGGTTCTGAGACCTTATGTGTATCCATGGGTATTTGTGTATGCGGCATTTGCTCACATTTACTTCAATGAGTATGACAAGTACATTGTTGGGTCGGAATGGACTTTTGTCTATTTATGTGCCATCATCTCGTCACATGCTTTGACTTGGTTGTTACCTCAATGGAATTTGAATTTGCAGAGTACCTTCGATTACACTGTTGTAAATACCATTTCCGAGGCTTCTTATATCAAGATCACTCCTGCTCCTAATTCTGGTGTTGGTGCCATTGTGCCGATCAACAGATATAAGTATGACAACGAAGTTCAAACTTCCTTCTTGTATCAAAAGAGAAGACATATTTTGGATGATGAGACGAATGTCTTTTCTCCTCCACAATTTGAAGTCGACCAATCTCCTCTGGTTTCCCACTTTCAAAACGCTAAAGGCTTGACTACCAAAGGTGGCAAGTTGGAGATGTTGGAGAGAACTTATGGTAAGAACAAGTTCGATATCCCGATTCCAACCTTCTACGAGTTATTCAAGGAACATGCCGTTGCTCCGTTCTTTGTTTTCCAAGTGTTTTCTGTCGCTTTGTGGTGTATGGATGAATTCTGGTACTATTCGTTATTCACCTTGTTCATGTTGGTCTCCTTCGAATGTACCACTGTTTGGCAACGTAGAAACACGATGACCGAGTTCCAAAGTATGGGTATTAAACTGTACGATATCTACGTCTATCGTGACTCCAAATGGACCAAGATCTCTACCGAGGACTTGTTACCAGGAGATTTAGTCTCTGTTCCTAGAACTGAGGAAGACAGTGCCATTCCATGTGATTTGATCTTGATTGACGGTGAATGTATCGTCAATGAAGCCATGTTATCTGGTGAATCGACTCCATTGTTGAAAGAGTCCTTGAAATTGAGAAAGGCTGACGACAAGTTCGATCCGGACGGATTGGATAAGAACTCGATTTTGCACGGTGGTACTCTGTGTATTCAAGTCACTGCTCCAGAAAGCTCATCCATTCCAACTGCTCCAGATAACGGTGCCTTTGCCGTGGTCAGTAAGACTGGTTTCGAAACTTCCCAAGGTTCCTTGGTCCGTGTCATGATCTTCTCTACTGAGAGAGTCGGTGTCGGAAACAAGGAGTCCATGTACTTCTTGTTGTTCTTGTTGGTCTTTGCCATTGTCGCTTCTTGGTACGTCTGGGTTGAAGGTACTAAGATGGGTCGTATCCAATCCAAGTTGATTCTTGATTGTATCTTGATTTTGACCTCTGTTGTACCACCTGAATTGCCTATGGAATTGACCATGGCCGTCAACTCGTCGTTGGCTGCTTTGGGTAAGTTCTACGTGTTCTGTACTGAACCTTTCAGAATCCCATTGGCCGGTAGAATCGATGTCTGTTGTTTCGACAAGACCGGTACCTTGACTGCTGAAGACTTGGTCTTTGAAGGTTTGGCCGGTTTCAACGAAAAGGACTTGCACCACTTGTCCAAGCCTCAAGAGGTTTCCGAAGAGACCAACTACGTTCTTGGTGCTGCTCATGCTTTGGTCAAGTTGGCCGATGGTGAAGTTGTCGGTGACCCTATGGAGAAGGCTACTTTGCAAGCTGCTAAATGGAAGGTTGGTGAAAAGGATATCATTACTAGAGCCGCTGAAAAGAAAACCGAGAAGATCCACATCGTAAGAAGATTCCAATTCAGTTCCGCCTTGAAGAGATCCAGTTCTATTGCTACCCATAATGGTAAAACTTTGGTTGCCGTTAAAGGTGCTCCAGAGACGATCAGAAAGATGTTGGTCGAAGCTCCTGCTCATTATGAAGATTGTTACAAGTCCTTCACCAGAAACGGTTCGAGAGTATTGGCCTTGGCTTACAAGTACTTGGACTCCAACACTCCGTCTTCTAAGATCAACAAGTTGACCAGAGAAGACGTTGAATGTGACTTGAAGTTTGCCGGATTCTTGGTATTCCACTGTCCTTTGAAATCTGATGCTGTTGAAACTGTAAAGATGTTGAACGAGTCTTCTCATCGTTGTGTTATGATCACTGGTGATAACCCATTGACTGCTGTACATGTTGCTAAGGAAGTTGAGATTGTCGAGAAGGAAGTGTTGATTTTGGACCTGCCAGAAGAACACCACGGTGATCATGAATTGGTCTGGAGAAATGTCGAAGAGACCAAGATTTTCCCATTCAGCTCCAGTGAACTGATTCCTGAATCCTACTTTAGAGAATACGATATCTGTGTTACCGGTTATGCATTGGCCAAATTGATGGACCATAGCCAACTTAGACAAGTAATTAGACACAGTTGGATTTATGCCAGAGTCTCTCCGTCCCAAAAGGAGTTCATCTTGACCTCTTTGAAGGACATGGGTTACAAGACTCTTATGTGTGGTGATGGTACCAACGATGTCGGTGCCTTGAAACAGGCTCACATCGGTGTTGCCTTGTTGAACGGTACCGAAGACAGTTTGAAGAAGATGCAAGAACAAAGAAAGATCGATGCTCAACAAAAGGTTTACGCTAAGCAATGTGAAATGATGCTGAGATGGAACCAACCTCAACCAAAGGTTCCAATGCCAATTGCTCATTTGTATCCACCAGGTCCTGCTAATCCTAACTACTTGCTGGCTATGGAGAAGCAAGGTATGACTATCACTCCAGAAATCAGAAGATCTGTCGCCATTGCTAACCAACAACCTGCTGGTACCGTCAAATCTGAAGGTGCCAAGCTGTTGGTTGAGAACTTGATGAGCTCTGTCAATGATATGGAAGATGAGAACGAAGATGAGGCTCCAATTTTGAAGTTGGGTGATGCCTCTGTTGCCGCTCCATTCACTTCCAAGTTGGCCAATGTGTCTTCTGTTACTCACATCATCAGACAAGGTCGTTGTGCTTTGGTCAGTACCATTCAAATGTACAAGATCTTGGCTCTTAACTGTTTGATTTCCGCCTACTCGTTGTCTGTTATCTACTTAGCTGGTGTCAAATTCGGTGATGGTCAAGCCACCATCAGTGGTTTGTTGATCAGTGTCTGTTTCTTCTCTGTTTCCCGTGGTAAGCCAATCCAAAAGTTGTCAAAGGAAAGACCACAACCAGGAATCTTCAATATTTACATCATGGGTTCGATCTTGGGTCAATTTGCCATCCACATCATCACTTTGGTCTACATTACTAGAGAGATTTACATCTTGGAACCAAGAGAACCTAAGCCAGATCTTGAGAAGGAATTCGTTCCATCTTTGTTGAACACTGGTATCTTCTTGTTACAATTGGCTCAACAAGTCTCCACCTTTGCCGTCAACTACCAAGGTTTGCCATTCAGAGAAAGTATCAAGGATAACAAGGGAATGTATTACGGTTTGTTGGGTGTTGCCTTCTTGGCCTTGGCTGGTTCTACCGAGTTCATGCCTGAATTAAACGAAGCCATGAAGTTTGTTCCAATGAGTGATCTCTTCAAATTCAAGTTGACTCTGTGTATCTTGTTGGATCTCGGTGTCACTTGGTTGATCGAAATCGTACTCAAATATTACTTCTCAGACTTTAAAGCTGCTGACATTGCCATGAGATAATAAAGGGATATAATATAAATAAAAGAGAATCACTTTATCTTTCTATTATTATACGTTTGAGCTGAAGCTCAGACTGGTGTAGTTGCGTTTATAAAATTTTGTGGCTTCATCTACGATGAAGACACTAGAGCCGATGAAGAGCAAGAATACCAAGTCTCCAAAATACAAGGCCTCGGTTTGGAAAACTGATTGTAAGAATGGCAAATAAATGACAGCCATCTGTCCCAAGAGGGAACATCCGACGGCAATGTTGAACATTGTGTTGGTCAATCCTAATTCGAAGATTGACTTGGAATGGTGACGACAGGATAAGGCATTGAACATGTCGAAGAAGACGAAACAGGTGAAAGTCATGGTGGTATCTCTTGCTGTGATGACGTTATCCTTCATCTCCCTTACGTAACAGAAAATGGTTCCTGTCACGATGCATGCAGCCGATCTCAATACTCTTCTGATCAAGGTTCCAGTCAAGATCTTGTCTTGTCTCGAACGTGGAGCTTTGTTCATTACTTCATCGTCAACTGGTTCAACTCCCAAAGATTGAGCTGGAGGTCCATCCATCAAAATGTTGATCCACAAAATTTGCATGGCATTCAACGGGTTTGGTAAGTTGAACAAGGTACTGATGGCAATTAAGGATAAAGCAGCAATCGATGTGGAGAGTTGGAAGGTTAAGAAGTTTTGGATGTTGTAGAAAATACCCTTACCCTCTTTAATAGCTTTCAAAATTGTCGAAAAGTCGTCGTCAGTCAAAACCATATCGGCAGCTTCTTTAGCGACATCGGTACCCATATTACCCATGGCAATACCGATATCAGCCAACTTCAAAGCTGGAGCATCATTAACACCGTCACCAGTCATAGCTACAATGTCACCACGACGTTGTAAGGCCTTGACAATGGCAACCTTGTGTTCTGGTGTGGTACGGGCAAAGACACTGACGTATTGAATCAGATCGGCCAAATGTTCTTCGGTCATCGAATCGATCTTCTCTCCGGTTAACACGGCTCTAGAAGGATCCTGTACGGGCATACCAATTTGTTTGGCAATGTTGATAGCAGTGGTTTCGGAGTCACCAGTGATCATAATGACATGAACACCACTTCTTATCAATCTGGAAATGGACTTGAATACGGTTGGTCTTGGAGGATCACTCATACCGATCAAGCCGACGAAACTCAACTCGGAAGGTTCTTCTCCTTGCTTGAAGGCTTTATTAGATTTTGCAAACAGTAAGATTCTCAATCCTCCCTCGGCAAGCTTATCGGCCATTTTAAGGGCTTCATCTTTCAAAGAGTCTGTCAATGGTTTGGAGACTCCCTTTTCATCGGTAAAAGTAGAACAAACGTTCAAGATCTTTTCAGTAGCACCTTTGGCATAGGTTTCGGACTTGGCTGCGTCACCTTGATGTACCACAACGGCCATGTATTTTCTCAAAGAGGAGAATGGAAGTTCGTGTACTCTTTGCTTTCTGTTTCTGACATCTTCCAAACCAAAGTGAGGTAACACTTCAAGTAAAGCGATATCTGTTGGATTACCGACAAACTTCTCCTTCTCTACCGAGAATCTCGAATTGTTACAGACGTTTCCAATCTCGAGTAACGTTTGAACATCCTTTTGAGCTTCAGTGGTCTTTTCCACATTAAGTACCTCGTTCTTCATATTAACCGTCCAGATCTTACTAGCAGTCATGTGATTCTGGGTCAAGGTACCCGTCTTATCGGAGCAAATGACATTGACAGAACCCAAGGTTTCCACACTAGGTAATCTCTTTACAATGGCTTTTTGTTTGGCCATTCTTAAGACACCAAGAGCTAAGGTGACAGTGACAATAATAGGTAAACCTTCAGGAATAGCAGCAACGGCCAAGGAGACAGAGATCTGAAACATGTCCAACCACAGTTTACCTTGAATCACACCTATAAGACAGATGAAACCGATCACACCGAAACTGAAGATCGACAAATCTTTACCCAATTTGTCCATGGCTTGTTGTAATGGAGTCTTTGGCTTTTCGATCGAAGACATCATTTCGAAGACTTGACCGAAAGCAGTGTTATGTCCTGTTCCCACAACGATACCTGAACCGTGGCCTTCCGTCACCAAGGTTCCCATGAACAGAATGCTGGTTCTGTCGGTGATATTACTTGCCTCTTCAAAAGACAATTTTTCAACGTTCTTGTGTACTGGTCTGTTTTCACCTGTCAAATTACTTTGGTCGACAGTCAAATGAACAGCCTCGTATAATCTTACATCTGCTGGGACTCTGTCTCCGGTGGAGAAATGGACAACATCCCCCGGTACCAAGTTGGAGGCCAATACTGTCTCTGTTTGGCCGTTTCTCGTTAAATGAGCTTCGGCAGGCACCAACTTATTCAAAGCCTCTAAAGACTTTTCAGATCTATATTCTTGAACAAAACCCACAGTAACGACAATGAAAATAGCCAACGTTATACTGACGGCATCGTCAACGTTACCCATATAGAAACTGATAGCGGCTGAGCCGATCAAAAGTAAGATAAGAGGATCCTCGTAAAAAGTGGCGAAAAATTTCAAGATCATGTTCTCCTCTTCATCATTAGTTAATTCATTAACCCCATACGTCGATTTCCGGAATTGAATATCCAGATTGCTGGTCAACCCAGAGGTGAGATTCGTGTTAAGCTCTAACACGGTTTCATCAACCGTCTTCACCGCATACTTTAACGACGGAACCGCATTCGGAGCAGAGTTAGATAACTCAATCGACGAAAGCGGTAAATTGGAGTTGAGTTCACTCGAATAAGGATTATCACTAGCTGCAGCCATCCCTCTGATATTACCGTCTCCACTATAGTGAAAACCGTCAAATCTACACGAGTTGTTCTTTTTTTCTTGATTTGAAAAGAAAAAAAAAATGGCGTTTCTTTTAAGGCGAAGAAAAAAATTCACTCTTTGTAGAAATTTTCTTATTAAAATGCTCAGAGTGTAAAGTGAGAGCAAAGCAGAGATCTATTTATATTTTTCAGGGACGTTCTCGTATAACCAGGTCATGGATTTTCTTGTCTTTGTCACTGGATCTTCGATGATGGATTCTAAAATCGCTATCAGGTCTGCTGGGCCACAATTTTCCACCCGCATTACATTGTCCATGAGTTGATAAAGCTTCCTTCTGTAACTAAAGTACTTTCTCTCTGTATCGTCCTTCCACTTATTCAGGAATCTCAGCTCCAATTCCATCACAGGAGGCTTCCCATTAACTCCTGCTGTCCATTCTTCCCAAAGTAAACTAATCGAATCCGTCCCTCTAAGCATTCTATAGAACGGTGGTCTACTAGTATCAAGGGCAGAAAACCGTGCTTCGATCTCTCCCAGTGATGGCCGTGGGGCAATGTAAATCGGATTGTCCAGCACAGGTGGTGCAATAACCTGTTGAACGGGCATGGCCGGCACTTGACGCGGTTGCAGCTGTGCGGGGTAGGAAGGTTGTCTCGTCGCTGGTTCTTGAACTACTGGCAATGGCAGTGGCAGGGGGTTTTCTGCCAAAACCAACAACTCTTCTTCCGTGTCTGAAAGTTTGGTTGCCTTTTGTTGTCTCTTTGTTTCTACTTGCTCTTCGCAAATAGCGCGAATATCATTAATGATCAAATCATTTTGCTTGTTTTGAGTGTCCACCAATTCGATGAGTCTGTTTTCGAAGGATCTTAATAACGCGGTCGATTCCTCTCTAAACCCCAGAAGATCCATCCGAATCAGCTGAGATTCAATCCGTGTCTGTTGAAGATCAATTCGCAGTTGTTGTAAATTGTTCCTATTCACCTCGATCGACTCCTTCAACATCGATGCCAGCCGCGCAGCAGCTCGTCCTTCCTCCGACTGGGTGAACAATTCATCACTGATATCCGATCCTATCACCTTAGACAAGAGATCTAGCACCTCGCCAACCGACAAATTCCCCAACTCTTGCTCCATGATAGTCATCTCCTAGTGGCTACTTGTTATGTAAAGAGTCCTAAAATCATTCTTTTTTTTTTTCTCATACAAGATTTTTCAAAGCACTATGTGTGCCACTTTTATACATTACGTAGTCAGCTGTATAGGAGGTAATTTGACGTGATTGGTGCCATTTTCTGTCATTTCCACGTCCGCTGATTTCACACCAAAGTAAGTTTCCAGAAAATTGTCTGGAATGTTATCGAATAACCAGGCCATTGTTCTCTTAATCCCACTATCATCTATCCTCAATCTCTCTAATGCGTCGATAGCCGTATCCACCGACACCCCCAGAGCTCTACATTGTTCAATAGTCATGAACACCTTCTTCCGACGGAGATAAGTAGTGTTTTCCCCCTTGAATCTCCATCTACTCCTGTATTTCTGATCTAGTACCTTGATAGGAGGTTGTCCAAACAACCCGAACTCGTATTCCTCCCAGATCTGCCTCACACTGGTCAATGGCTTGGCAAGTTTGTAATGCACCTCATTTTCCTCCACTTCATCGAGAGCCAGCTCTGTATGATCTGGTCCCTTGACCAGATGATTGAATCTTTGTTTACCCGACTTGGAGAACACTTGAGCAAGGGCCTGTTGTAAATTGCCGAAATTGTCGTTGTGGTTCTGGAACAAAACATCGATCTTCTCACTCAAATTCTTCACTTCCTCAATTGTCTGTTGTTTAAGCGAATTCAACTCGTATCTCGTCCTCTGTGCTTCGAGCTTGTTCTCTTGTACTTCATACTTATTCTGAAGAAGAAGCTGATTATTCGTTTCTAACTCTTTCGTCAACTTCTGAAGTGAGTCAATTGATTGCTGATACTTCTCTTTACTCTCTGAAATCTGCCCTTTCGTCACTTCCAACTCTTGCAACACATACTCAATCTTCGCATCCACCGACGCATCTGGTGATGGCGCCGACAGTCCACGACTAAGTAAAGACTGATGCGTCCTCACTACCTCTAGTATATCCGCAATCGTCATATCCTTCACCTCCTTCTTCACGCCATTACTACCACTGACTCCCTCCATTCCTTGATTACCTTCCGACATGGTGTGATTTCTTTCTGAAGTTTTTCCTTCGTTTGATTTTTTTTTCCCTTGATTCAATTGGAGTATCTATTTTTCCCCTCCAATGGTCCCTGAGCTCGGTAGTTACCTTCAATAGCACAAGTATTAAATCCCAATATATATATGTATAAATATGGTATGATCTGTTGCAATTATTTTTTTTTCTTTCATAGCAATTGCAACTGGTGGGTGCCCTGATGGGGACCTCAAATATTGCAGATGCACATTTTTCCTTTACGCATCATCCGATGTCAAAAATTAAGCCATACACAATTTTTACTTACCTATAACCTTCTGGCACATTATCGAAGAGCCAAGCAAAGGATCTCTTTTCTCCGTATTCATTGGTGAGGTATTGGTCCAAGAAATCGACGGCCTCCTTCTCGCTCTTCCCGTTCAGTATCAGTTTCTCGATCATGGCATAAATTCTCTTCCGATGTCCTAAAATAGACCGTTCCTTATCGTCTCTCCATCTATGCAGGTACTTCAGTTCCAAGTCTTTCACGGCTGGACCTCCATTGACTCCTCTTATATATTCTTCCCAAATCTCGGCAATGGAATCGGTCCCCCTTATCAACCGATACATTGGTTCTCTTTGACTCTTCTTCGATTGCGAATCAGAAAGACTCTCATTATCGGAATCGTCCGACTCGAGTTTCCGCTTCTTCGTCGGAGTCTGTGGTTGGTCATTCGCAGCAAAATGCTCGTCCAAATTGTTCACAATCTTCTGGTAGAAACTGTTCAAATTGAACTCACTCACTTTCAAGAGCTCGTCAAGTTTGTTGTTAAGACTCTCGATCGTGAGTTTCGTGTCATTCTTGAAATTCATCAACTCCAACCGCGTCTGCTGGTTCTCCAACCGCGACAGTTGCACCTCGATACGAGACTGCTGAAGATCGTTCCTGTTCTTGGCAAGATCCTTGTTCAAACTCGAAATCACCTTCGTCGAATTGACCAACTCCTTCTTCGTCATCACCAAATCGTTCTTCGTATTTATAAGCTCCACCGAAAGCTTCTCCAAACTATCAATCGCAGGCTTCAAACTGTCATCCTGATGACTGTTATTACTCAACGAATATTGATAGAGATCCGAGATCTTCATATCCTTGATCTCCTTATTTAACAACTCCTTAACAGCTGCCATGGTCTTTGTTATGTATAATTATGTCTCTGAATTGCGAAATTACTCCTCTTTTTATATCATTAACTTGGTCAATCCCACTTTCAAATTCGTAACCTCACTGGTAATCAATAATAATACCAAAAAAAAATGTAGAGCAAAAAAAAACTGTGATTTGATTAATTGCAGTGACTATATAGAAGAAAAAAAGGGGGTAGAGATAAAAATAAATAACACCTTAGTGGTCATTTGAAAGATAAAATTAATAATGTTACATGAAAATCGTATTTAGACACCTTTGAACCTATCTGGGATGTTATCGCAAAGCCATTGTAAGGATCTTCTGTAGTTTCCCTCTTTATCCAATCTATGATCTTCTAATTCTGTGATAGCTTCTTCTTCGGTCAATCCGTTGAGCATTGCAATTTCAATGGCTTTATATATCCTTTTCCGACGCTTGAAAGTGGAAGCGTCTTCTGGATATCTCCATTTGGTTTTATATTTTATTTGCAAAGATCGTATCGAAGGTTGTCCGTTTAGTCCGTATGCATATTCTTGCCAAATTTGTCTGATGGAGGTGATTTGTTTTAGAAGGGCATATTTGTACGTCTTTTGTTCCGACCCCCCCTCGAAATCCCCCAGTTGTGAGGGGGAATTGGAAGGGGATGGTGCTGTTGACGAGGCAAACGATTGGTCAACTCCTCTATCTATGTTATGAGGTGGATAATCTTGTAATTGTAAAGGAGGCAAGCTTTGTTGTGTCTGTTGCGAAGGTTGAGATTGGGCAATTGGAGAAGCCGTCGGTGGGAGCATGGATTGTTGCGGTCTCTGTTGATATTGTACATATTGAGGAGGTGCATATTCGACATTTTCCTTTTTAATTTGATGCTTGAGTGGATATTGAGACGTATGAGGTGGTGGCATATTGAGAGGTGGTTGTGGTGATTGGCTGGCAAAAGTTGGTTGAGGTGCGTAATATGGAGTCAAATGGATTGGTGCTCCCAATTGTTGAGGCTGTTGGGATTGTTGTGGTGGTGGTGGAGGAGGTGGTGGCTGTCCTCTTGAATCGTATAACATTTTCGTGAGTTGTTCAACTTTATAATTGACATCCAGCAATTTTTCATCGTGATCTCTTTTCAATCTGATGAGATCGTCTTTCAATTGGTTGGCAAGAGCCTTTGACTCTTCCAACTCCTTCACCACCATCTCATAATTACCCTTCAAATCAGATTCATGATCGTGTTGAACTTTCAAGTCCGTGAGAGTTGCTTTGGCTTGATTTAGATCCTCTCTAGTATCCACCAACTCTCGTATAAGAAGACCGATGTTATTCTGTAAACTCTCAGGACCCTTTGAAAAGAGATTCATGAAGGCCTCGAGAGTCATATCTGGCGTTATTTCAGGAGTCAGCTCCTCCACCGCTACGTCAGATCTATCCGATTCATCCTCGCCTATGGCCTGATCTTTTGCTAATTTCATCCTTTTCCTCAGGGAGTCCTGCTCATTGGTTATAAAACTGATAGATGTTCTAGAAGATTTACCACTTGGAGAAGACTTTCCAGTGCTCAACTCCGTCAGATCAGCCCGTTCTTCAGTAATTGTTGTCGTTGATTCTTTCGGGCTGGTCATACTTTCTTTTGCATTTGAAGGTGCCCGGGAAGGAAAGGGGGTGGAAAAATTGAACCGTAACAAATTTGGAAGGTCTCTAATGAAGATTGAACTGTTGATAACTGTAATTTAGACCTCAATGGCTGTTAATATCCCTCCGATTCGATTGTTTTTGTTGTTCCAAATAGACTTGTGGAAAAAAAAAGGCTGTAATCGAAGCGAGGAAAAAGAAACAAAGGGCTAAATAATAATAAAATAGAAGTGTAAGTAATACCTTCTCTCTGTTTGTCAAGCGAAGCTTCGATGTACCTTGTTGAGGTTTTTTTTGTATAACTCTTAATGCGTTATTTGGTCTAGTCCTTATAAGAACAGATTCCTCCTGAAACAGCAAATTTTATTTTTGGTACCTGGCCAGGTAATATATAATTTCACTCAGGGCAGGGTCACTAACTGGAATACCGGTGGAACTGCAGCTAATATGGAATAGATGCTTTTCTCTTATTTCAGATTCTTTGGCGACGCAAGGGAAGGAAAAAAAAAAGTCTTTTGTTTTCACTCGAAGAATTTCATCCGCAAGAGATCAAGAATTTCATATGTACAGGTTCATATATTTATACTTTTGAAAAAAAAGTCCTAAGAGGATGTGGAGTGAAAAATTCTTCCATCTACGTATATCTCGAAAAATTTAAGGTTTTGGTATCATCCCGACCGTAAAATGATCCTAATGATTAAATAATATCTGCCGGAGAAAATAAGGTTCCCTAAAGGGACAATAGCGCCTTTTCTTTTTTTTTCTCTTCTTTTCTTCTTGTGTGCTTGGAATTTTTTCAACTTTGACCAAGGTCGTATAATCTAATGTGATTTAGTTGGATTCGAAAAAAAGGGGGCGGTTGTTCGAGGATCTTAGGAGTGTTTAGAGTGTTGTTGCTAAGGTAGGTGCGACAGTTACGTGTCTAATTTTCCGTCACCTCGTTTCATGTACAAAGAGTTATCAAGAGATGTTTAGTACAAGAGAATTTCAGCTTAGACAAGGCTACATGGGAAATTCGGAGATGGCTTAATGACAAAAGGCACGAATGGTTGATCGTATTATTATTGAGACTGCATAAGGCACTTTAAATCGTACATATCAGGTGCTGCTGCATTTGCAATCATGAAATGCCTGTTCCACCCCAGTAATTGGACCTTTCTGTCCCTCGTTAAAATTATATGCGATCTTGGAGAAGCCTTCCCCTTTATGCACAAGAATTTTCCGCTTTTCACTTTTTTTTTCTTCCTGCCTCGCATTTTGAAGCACGAACTATTTCAAATGAGGTAGCAACCTTTTTCGAACTAGCTTGTTGGATCAAATCGATCGTCCGCCTTGTACTGCACCGACCTATTCGTCACCGACCCAACTCCCAAGGTATTTTGGGTCTTCTAATCCGATCTGCAACTACATGCAGGTAACCGGTTGTTAGCGTTTCACTGCATGTACATGCAGCATTATTGTGAGAAAGAAGAAAATTTTTTTGTAGCTTGCTGTGGTCGTGAAAAGCGGTCAACTCCGTGAAGCGCTACTTACCCAAAACTGGAGGGTTCTTCTTACACAAAATTCGGACGCCCGTGGATCTGGGGTATCTATGTAAGGTTGATGTTACATTATAACTAAGTTCGTGCCTCGTATCTGCTTGTGGAGGCGCTGTTTTTGAAGATTGGGGGATTGAGATGATCTTCAACTTGATGAGATCGGCAATGACAACTCGGTCTTGTCCGACATCATCTTCTAAGACATCGCTTGATCAGTTTCGGGTATTAACCTTTAGGGATCCTGTTTTTTTGCAAACGGACCTCGTATTTATGGTCACGCCGGATGCATTAACCCAACTTGATCTTTTTTGGTCTTTTCAATGTAATAAACGATTTGAAAAAAAAAATTTTGAGCGCGGAATTCTTACTAAAGAAGCGCACAATACCCTTTTCGCTTACATGAGTGATTGCTCTAAAGTGACAGGAAAAGGGAAAAATGTGCCAGAAACTGGTCTTCTATTTCCAGATACGATCTGCATGAGAAAAGAATTTTTTGATGAAGTGTTCTTTCGCGCAATGGTTGACATCATCATCTACGTATTAAATTTACGAGTAGACGTATAATTATTACGGCGCACGGTAGGCTATTTATTATATATCTCTCTGTACGTAAAAATCCTTCTGCGATCTAAATTTAGCCGTCGCCCTGATTCTTATTGTTCTGTAGTGGTGTAACTAAGACGTCTGTCAAAGTTAGTCGGGTCTGGGATGGCGATGGAGGGACAGGGATGAAAGGAAGGGGGAAGTAGGGAGGGTAAGTAGAAGGGAAGGGAAGGGAAGGGAAGAGTAGGCAGGGAGTGGAGAGTGGAGAATAAGAGTAAACAGTAGAGAGTAAACAGATAGTAGGCAGTACACCGTAGGTAGAAGGGGGAATAATAGGTAGTCTCAGTCTGTGTAAAGTCAGTCTGAGAAGAAAGACTGTTTTACTTAGGTTTTACTTTGATTTTACTTAGGTTGTACTTAGGTACTTTGTTTGTAGGAGACAATAGAAACCTCCTAACTAGTAAGACTATCTGAAACTACTAACCATTCACATCGTTGAGTTCTGGGTCATATAAAATCCGTCAGGCCTGCTTTAAGTACCTCTTCACAGTACTGCCCTTTTAACGTGTAATTAAGGCAGCGCTGATTTTTTTTCTCATCTCAAGTTGTCCTTACTTAACTAAACGCCATGAACAGCGAGTTGGAGACGTACTTGGAGTTGCTTGATCTGGGGGATCTCGACGAAACCGATGATGCTATTGGTCCTGAAATGTGTAGACATTTCAACTTGGACGATTCCGAGAAAGTGGCAATTGTCAAGGGGGATGAGCAAGAGGCCCGGTTGAGACTGAACGTCATGAAGGACTATAGTCAGCATTTGAAGAGATTCAAGAAGAAGATGCATCCTCTGTTGGATATCGATGATCTCGAAGAGACGATTTCGCTGGTCTATGGGAAGAGAAGGATCTTGTTTTCCATTGACGTGGAACTGTTCGAACAGAAACAGTCCTTAGTCACCGAGATCGGTATCAGTATATACAACCCAGTACTGCAGGGACTCACCTTGATACCGCGGTTGACAAATGTGCATATAATCATTGATGAATACAAGCATCTCAGAAATGGGCGGTTTGTGCTGAACAATAAGGATAACTATCTCTGTGGGCAGAGTCTTATATTGACGATGGCTGAGGCTCGACGTCTCGTGCAGTTTTTGGTGGATCATTATTTCCGGTATATCTGTCTGATTTATGGCTCCCCGGTATTGGATGCTGCCTTGGTGGGACATAATATTGGTGGAGACATTAAGTGGTTGAACAGTGTCGGGATAGAGTTTCCTGATGATGTCGAGATAATAGATACGCAGAAACTTTGGATCATGAGTCGGGGCAAGAATGGGTGTTCGCTTACGAATTGTTTGAGTTGGATGCAGATCCCACATGCGCATTTACACAACGCGGGGAATGACCTGTATTATACACTTCTTTTATGTCTTACTTTATGTGATCCAGTGCAGAGAATGTCGCGAAAGATAGACAGGTGGAATCCGGATGATCTGCCTCCATATAGAAAGAAAAAAAAGGGAAGATTTTTCGAGTCTTCGGTCCAGGAACTGTCTACAGCAACGAGCATAGATGACTGGCTCGATTCTATAGTTGAATAAAGTGTAAGCTTGAAAAAAATTGATAGGAAAAAAAAAAAAAAAAAAAACAAGATCGTTGGTCAAAATAGATAACTAAGTCAAGATAGAGATGGTGCGAGTCAGTGCCGCTGTGAAGGCGCAGGAAGAAAATGCCAAACAACAACGTCTTCAGGAGGCTGATAAGTTGTTATTAGAGAATAAGATCCAGCTCGAGATACTAGAACAACTGACCAAGGCCATAGAGACACAGACCGAGGAGATAAAACAGACACTTGATAATAGTAAGGATGACTATGAGCAATCCGTGGTTGAGGTAAAGAATTCGCGGTTGGAGATTGCACAGGTGAAAGTGGAACTCGAAGATCTGCGCGTTTATTTGAAGGATTCGGTGAGACAATTGAACTTGAAGTTGGATGAATTGATTAGTCAGACGTCGGTGCAGGATTATCGTAGTGTGGCTAATAGTGTTCAATTGGTGTTGGAGAATTATATCAGTACGAAATTTGGTGATGAATTGGACAGTTCGGATGAAGGAAGTGAAGGTGAGGAAGACGAGGAGGAAGAAGAAGAAGATTCGGATGACGATCCGAAGGTACAACCACAGACACAATACACATTCCCAAGTCAACAACCTGTGCCACTGATGACGTTACCGGCGGACTTCAAATATTATGATCATCCTCAAATACAGGTCGAGCAGGATGGGACCGTCAAATATTCTTTAGCCAAGGATATTACTACTGTAAGTAGTATATGGGAAGAATATTATAGAGGAGTACACGGAGGACCTCCGATCCGAGAATTGAATGAACGATTCCAGACCAAATGGAAGTTACGAAACGAAAATTCAACTTTCTTAAGAAGAAAGAAAATTTACAGAGCCATCGAATTCGCTATCACTAATTTAGGATACACGGAACAACAAGCAATAGAAGAATTGGAACAACATCGGTTCGACCCGGAGGAAAACAAAAAAAGACCAATGTACTGGTTGTACGATAATATCCCCTGGAAATTCAGACCAGCTGCTTAAATTAGCCTGTGTAACAAAAATAGATCAACTCATCTAACCCCTTTAAAAAAAAGCTAGACCTTCTCTTTTTTTAACCTTCTCTTTATTTTTTTTCTCCTCTCTACGTCTTTTTCCAAAGCCCTGGCATTGCCTCCCCTCACATAAAAAGAAAAAAATCTGAGGCAAAAAGCTTCTAGAACGCCTTGAGTTCCACAATGCCATCGACAGGCGTAATGGAATTGAGGTTTCATCTTTTCAGATCAATAGAATGGATCTTCCATCTCACTCTATATCTAAAACATCATCTCCCACCTCCCCCCATTGATCCATACTTCCCCTTTTTGAACGTAACTTAAGGTTAATGTAATAGCAACAATAGATCGAGAGACCCCACCATATTTTTTTCTCTCTCTCTCCCCAACAAACAATACTCTCTCTCTCTTTTTTTTTTTTTTACCTTCTTACGGTTTCAGAACGTTTTACCCCGACAGTGAAAAATGAGATCCCGTCTGCATAGAAAAAAACTTCTACTGTGGTATACACAAAAAATCTTCTCCGCTATCTACGGGCTGTAATTAGAGTTTAACTTGATGACTCAAATACGGGGGGTAATACAAGAGGTAGAGATTGAGAGGGAGAGTTACTTAGAGAGGTGTAGATGACTCGTGGATTCCTCATTTGGATACAATTTCGACTAGTGTTCGTATTTCTTACTATAAGACTTGTCACATCTTCTGTAGCCTGCAAATTTTTCATACTGTACAGATTGCTATCGCCTCAATGTGTAACCGTCTTAACCAAACATGTGCGTCATCAGAATTTTATATACAGTTCAGTCTAGACCAAAAGAATAAATAAATCCTTAGTACCATGGCAATTAGGGCCCTGGATTTAATAACAAAGCCCTGTCGTAACACACCACGGGGGGGTCGGCCCTTATATTAAGTGTGTCTCTTTAATTAGTGAGTGTGTCAAAAAAAAATTGTTTCCTAATTTACACGTGCTTTTTTTATAGGGAGGTCGGAATGTTTTTTTTTTCGGAACGACACGCACTAAAAATGCGTCATTCCTTCACGTTCTAGGTCAATAAATAGAAAAATCAGATCATAGCGCACCAAAAAAAACTAAAAATTTTCCCTTTTGAAAAATTTTTTTAGCAATGTTCGGAATTCGAGGACTTTAATATAAGCGCATAAATAAATAAGTCAAGCCATATAAAATCAAAACCGGATCCTTTTTTTGAAACACTTTAAAAAAATTTCATCCGTTTATACCACCATGTCAGCATTCAACGATTATTGTATTGTTTGTGATCAGTTGTGTTCCACCAACTCGGTATACTGTTCCGACAAATGTAAATCGAATGACAGTTCTTCGGCTTTTGTCTCCGGTCCAGCCGCTGACTCCGGTGACGTTGCCACACTTTCTACAGAGGACTCCACCAAACTGATACCTCAGTCCTATGTTTCTCCCTTATTACAAGCCACCAGTCTGGCTCCTCTCCAATATGCATCTCCTATGTTGAGTTCTCAGAATAAAGAGAATTACGATTTGGATCTTGATTCCTTCAGCTTATCCCACCCTTCCTTCAAAGCCGCCTCATTCACAGATTACCTTTCGACAACTTCGATCAACTACAAAAAATGGTTGAACTCCACAACAAAAGCCACCATCAGTAATTAAAGGCCCCAAAAAACCCCTCACTTTTTGCATTTTGTTCACACACAAACAAACCCCCCAAAAAAAAATATTTTTAAACCTTATTGATGATGCCCCTCCCCCTCAATTTGATCAGTGATCCTGCCCTTCAGTGAAGAAAAGATCCTACAAAAACGACCAAAAAAAAAAGCCTGCATTTTATTCTTAACGACTTAAGCTCATTTATGGCCCCTACAGTTTCAGATATAACTATTGTATAGCTTCCTCTGGAAAGAAAAAAAAAAGCCATAATAAAAATCCCTTGCATTATTTTGAACAATCTGTATTAGGTAAATTAAGTGCGAAATTGTTTAAGACGCGTCCGAAACGTGGGAAGAAAAAGATAGAAAAAAAAGAGGGAAAGCTAGAAAAAATGCTAGGAAAAAGCCATACAAAATTGCCATACAAAATAGAGAGAGAACCACTGTACTTTCCTGTATAAATCTACAGTATACTAATATGCTAAATCTTTATTACTTTTATGTACAAATCACTTTTTCCAATTACCCAAAAATTGGTTGGCAAGGTCCTTTGTTCTAGCTGTGAGGTTACTTGTCTCGTTTTCTCTTGAATTAATCCTTTGTAATCTTTCCACTGGAGCTTCCTCCAACTCAGTAGGAGTTCCTGAGGCCGAGTCGTTGGATTGAAACGGAGGTAATGGTTGTTGTCCCTTGATGTTATAACCCGAACCCACTCTTTGTAAAGAAGGCGAAGACGAGTAATCCAGAACGTTTTCCACCTGTTGAATGGACCCAATGTCAAGATTCGTAGGAATGTCAAACACCTGCAAATCTTGGTTCGTTTTAGCTCCGACGATGGAAGAAGCCGATTCTCCTTCGTAGATCGAATTGTAATCGTAATTGTAATGATAATCGTAATTCCTATGCGTTTGAACGTTGTGCGATACTCTGTTGTCATAGAATGGAATGGAGACGTATTCCTTCTCCTCCTCCTCTTCGTCTTGGTCGTCTGAATCCTGAGAATCGTCGTCGTCATCAGAATGATAATTCAAGTTCGTCGAAGGTAACAAAGCGATCGTTTGATACTTCTTTGAATCCTCACTCTTCAATGAACTTTGTCCAGCTGGAGAGGGAGATTTCGACTTGGCTTGCGACGTGAATCCGGGGAACCCTTGTTCATACAAAAATGCACTCGAAGGAGATCTCACCTTGAGACAGAATCCTCCTTCTTCATCACTACTGTCGGAGTCTTCACTGTCGGAATCCGCAGCTTCATCCAAGTTGAAACCTTCGTCAACATCACTAGGAATATTGACAGCAATGCATTGTTCCACCGTTTCGTTGAAATGGATATGACGGTCTTTTTTCGAAGTCTCACTTGCCAGCACCGAGGAAGTGACTGAATCAGTACTTTGATCGATGGTGTGAGCGTTCATCAATGGGGAGTTCAACGACACTGGTGAAACGGTCTTCTCATGGATAGGAGAGATTCCCCGACTCGTCTGCGTCGATTCCAAGATCGGCGATCCACTATGAGGATTCCACGTTCTATGATGGTTCTGCGTGAGAGACAACTTCATAAACTCCAGTTGCGAAAGCATCATTTCCAGAGCACTTCTCTTTTTAAGGATCGGTTTAGGTCCCTTATGATCCGGATCGTTCTCCTTCGGTTCATTCGATTTGTTCGAACTGGCAGAGTCCTGTCTCGTCATTTGCCCCTTCGAGTCATCCTTGAGGAAATCTTCAGTCAGCGTCGGATCTTTGTAAAGTGGTCCGTACAACCAAGTGACGTCACTCTCTTTCAACCAATTGACACTCTCCGGAGAGACCGTCTTCAAATGATTCTTCAGTTGCAGCCACGTTCTCCACGAGGCGTTCTCCAAACGAGCACTATTGGCAACATCCTTCCGCTTCAAAACAATATATCGCCAACTCTTCGAAATGTCGGACTCCTTCCAATCATGACTAAGATAATCAACGTGCCTCTGAGGTTCGTACAAAACGTCATTATCATCGTAAGGAACAAATTCCGGTGACGTCAGTGTTGTTGGAGAATGACTGACGGTTCTCTCTATGGTATTGTTATTCTTGTCCTGTTGTTGTTCCTCTTCCTCGTCGTCTTCTTCTTCCTCGCTGTCACTCGTATCGGAGTTATATAGCACCGAGTATTTTTGTCTTGACGGTGGCGTCAGTTTAGGAGCCTCCGTGCTGATCTTAGGTAATCTATGCTTGAGTTCCGGATGCTTTTTGCCACCCGCCGTTGATGGATGGTTCTTGTTAATCTTGTCTAAGGTCTCATTTGTAATGAAGTCCTCCTTCACCTTGGACTCACTGGGTAAGATATAATCATCCAACAAACCCACCGACCTGGTCCTCTTAAGCAGAAAAGTGGTGTTCTTGAAATGCTCATCATCACGAGCCTCCACATGTTGCGACTCAGTCGCTCCACCTTGGAACACATCGGACAAATTCTTGTACGATGGCATGTCCTTTTAATTAAAAGCCTCCTAAAACACGCAAACCTTTCGTCTCGGTTAAATGGTGATAGATGACCGCGCTAATCAAACTAAATTATCCCTCTATTCAAAGGATCCTGTTGGCTTAATTCTCTATTCGGTCCGCAAAGCTTGCTTTTACTACCTCCTAAAAGTGTTATGTCAACTGTTTTAAAAATAAATTCTGACCCAATAGTTAAAACCGGCAGGAAAAGCTTTTTTTTTCTTTTCCTTTTTTCCCCAGTTGTGCTGATAATTGGGACACTACCATTTTTAATAGAAAAAAAAAAAAAGAGTAAAAAACCGGAAAAAAAAAAAGGAAAGCTTAGGGAAATTGGAGGCTCTCTTTCTTTACGTGGTAAAAAAAGTGAGTATTTTTCCGGGATACATTGAATAGGTGACCCGGGATCTGAAGTGATTGTTTTTGGAACGGATCAATTATGCAATGGAAGAATTAAACGGTTTTAAATTAAGATGGGGGGGATTATTAAAACTGGGAAAGAGATTCATTTATGTTGGGATTGGGGTAACCCCATAAAATTATGTCGCCGGCTTTTGCCAAACCGATCTGTATCTAAAAGGTCATTGATGCTGCATGATAATTTTTTGGATCCTCCAACTTAGCCAATCATACCGCATATTGACTCTACCCCACAAAATTCTCCCCCCTAATTTTTTTTTTTTTTTTCTTGTCTTGTTTTTTTCTTAGCCTTATTATTATTAATTTTTTTTCCGTGCAGTACGCCGATAAATAGAGGACACAACAAAAAGCCCAGTCCTAAAGTCTCGGCCCACATTGGGATAAGTTGATATAAAAGGAGGTAAATTGTTCTGAAATTTTTGGTAATTGAGTTCCCAACTTTTTTTAATAAGTATAAAAATTACAATATGAGTCAATTTGATATTGATGAGATTTTGTCCAAGTTGACCTTGGGTGAGAAGGCTAGATTGGTTTCAGGTAAGGATTTCTGGCACACACATGAGATTGAGAGATTGAACATTCCTTCAATCAGAGTTAGTGACGGACCAAATGGTTTGAGAGGTACCAAGTTTTTCAATGGTGTTAGATCCGGTTGTTTCCCCTGTGGAACTGGTTTGGGTGCTACCTTCGATACCGAGTTGTTGGAGGAGGCTGGTGCCTTGATGGCTCAAGAGGCCAAGGCCAAGGCTGCTCATGTTATTTTGGGTCCAACTTTGAACATCCAAAGAGCCCCAATTGGTGGTAGAGGTTTCGAGTCCTTCTCCGAGGACCCTTATTTATCCGGTCTTGCCACGGCTGCCATTGTCAATGGTATTGAGAAGAATGGTATTTCTGCCACTCTTAAACATTTTGTCTGTAACGACTTGGAAGACGAGCGTAACTCGATCAACTCCGTCGTTACTGAAAGAGCCTTGAGAGAAGTTTACTTGTACGCTTTCCAAGTTGCTGTTCTGAACTCTAACCCAAGTGCCTTTATGACTGCTTACAACAAGATCAACGGTGAGCACGTTTCCCAATCCAAGAGAATCCTTTTGGACATCTTGAGAGGCGAATGGGGCTTCGATGGTACTATCATGTCCGATTGGTTCGGTGTTTACTCTTTGAAAGAGGCCCTTGTCAACGGTTTGGATCTTGAGATGCCTGGTGCTCCAAAGATGAGAAAGTACGATGCCGTCGAACATCTGGTCAACTCCAAGGAACTTCACATCAAGGACTTGGATGCCAGAGTTCGTAACGTCTTGAAGTTGATCAAGAGAGGTATTGAAGAGTCTGGTATCCCAGAAGGTGCTCCAGAGACGGACTCCAACGATACCAAGGAGACTGCTGCTCTCTTGAGAAAGATTGCTCAAGATTCCCTGGTTCTTTTGAAGAATGACAATGATATCTTGCCATTGAAGAAGTCTGACAAGGTTGCCGTCATTGGTCCAAATGCCAAATTTGCTGCTTACTGTGGTGGTGGTTCTGCCTCTTTGTATGCCTACTACACTGTCACTCCTTATGACGGTATTAAGGCTAAGTTGGAGGAAGAGCCAGCTTACACCCTTGGTGCCGAATCTTACAAGACTTTGCCACCCTTGGGTTACCAAATGAAGAGAGATGACGGTTCCGTTGGTTACACTTCCAAGTTCTACTTGGAACCAGTTGAATCTGAAAAGAGAACTTTGATCGACCAATTCGAATTGGAGAACTCCTTCGGTTTCTTGGTCGACTACTACAACGATCTGATCAAGGATGGTGTTTACTACATCGATATCGAGGGTAACTATACTCCAGAAGAGACCGGTACTTACATCTTCGGTCTCTGTGTCTTCGGTACTGGTTTGTTGTACGTTGACGACAAATTGGTCGTCGACAACAAGACCAAGCAAACGATCGGTGACTCCTTTGTCGGTGTCGGTAGTGTCGAAGAAAGAGGTGAGATCGACTTGGAACTGGGTAAGACTTACAAGATTAAGCTTATCGTTGGTAGTGGTCCAACTTCTCCAGTCTTTTCTAGTCTGACTGTCTTCTCTGGTACTGGTTATCAATTCGGTGTTGCTCGTAAGACCACTCCAGCTGACTTGATTGCCAAGGCTGTTGAGACTGCCAAGTCGGTCGACAAGGTCATTCTTTGTTTGGGTACCAACGGTGAGTTCGAGAGTGAAGGTTTCGACAGACCAGACATGAAGTTGCCAGGTGCTCAAGAGGAATTGGTCTCTGCCGTTGCCAAGGCCAATCCAAATGTCATCATTGTCAACCAATCTGGTACTCCAGTTGACTTGCCATTCATTGACGAGGTTCCAGCTTTCGTTCAAGCTTGGTTCGGTGGTAACGAGTGTGGTAATGCCATTGCCGATGTCTTGTTCGGTGATGTCAACCCATCTGGTAAATTGTCCTTGACCTTCCCAAAGAGACTCCAAGACAACCCAGCTTACTTCAACTTCAGATCCAACAATGGACAAGTTCTTTACGGAGAAGACGTTTACGTTGGTTACAAGTACTACGAGATGATTGACAGACCAGTCTTGTTCCCATTCGGATACGGTTTATCTTACTCCAAGTTTGAATACTCCGATCTGTCCGTCAAGATCGTAGGAGATGACGTTGTCGCTACCGTCAAGATCAGTAACGTTGGTAAGGTTGATGGTGCTGAAGCTGCTCAATTGTACATCAGCCCACAATTTGCTCCAAAGATCACCAGACCAATCAAGGAATTGAAGGGTTTCTCCAAGGTTTTCTTGAAGGCCGGTGAGACTAAAGAGGTCACCATCAAATCGTCTCTTAAGTACGCTACTTCTTACTACGACGAGTACCAAGACGATTGGTGTTCCGAGGCTGGTGTTTACGAGGCTTTGATCGGAGAATCGAGTGCTTCCATCCTGGCTAAGGCTTCTTTCGAGGTCAAGTCCACCACTCACTGGAAGGGCTTGTAAATAAAAGTTTAACTTAAATAGACTGCCTCTAATCGTACTACGTATAATAAATTTCAACCTTAATTAATTATTTTTTTTTTTTTTTTTTTTTCACCCGCCTTAAAAAAGGAGAAGGTAGAAATAAAAAGAGACAAGAATCGACCAATTCAAGATATCTTTCCACACCTTTAAACAAGAAACATGACAGTTGAGTCTACAGCCCAGATCAATCTGACAGTTAAGGAATATGTCGAGAGGAATCCCAAGTCCTTGTTCGATCCTACGGTAGCTTACCGTCTCTTATCTCTGGTTCGTACTCATATCTTTGGAGAGAACACAGCGGAACAAGTCAATGCCATTTCGTTGTTGGCTAGTTTGAGTGAGAGATCTCCCAAATTCCAGCAAATCTCCTCCATTTACGATGAATATTTATTCGATGTGTTGTTCTCCTTGGTTCCAAAGAACATCAAATCATCCACTTTCAACTCGATCGTTCGTATCTCTTGTGCTTATATGAGTGGGAGATTGACCACCAATAGAGAGCCATTGTTGGTTTCTCTTCATCGTAACGTGGCTATAATCCCCATCATATCCAAGAAATTACCCGACGAACCTTCCTTGATCCTCGATTTCGCCATCAAACTCTTGACTTGTGCGGCTGATATGGATTACAAAGACTTGATTGTCTTTATGTGTGCCTTCAGAAATTGTCGGTTCCTTGTCGGGGTCTGTGAACTTGCCGAGGACAATTCGATCAGTGCCGAGGTCCGCACGAAGATCCTGAAATTGGCTGCTGCTCTTGGTAAAGTGAAGTTGTTCTTGAAGCTGTCTCCAATCACGGAGACGGAGATTTACCAGTCGATGTTGGAGGAGATCTTGGGCTTGTACGAGCAAAATTTGAACGGGGCCGGTAAGGTTTCCACTGAAGATGATTATATCCGTGCTGGTTTGACTGCCGATCCACGAAGTTTTATCGTCAACAACTACAATTCCGTCAACCTCATCGATCTCTTGTTTTTTTTCAAGGATAAGAACTTGAACTTCAAGAAGGCCTACTGTGAACAGGTGATCTTTGCCAATGGGGACACGGTGTTCCCTCTTTCCACCATTGGAGTGGAATTGTCTAATTTCTTGTTTGGTGACGTCTTGAATACCAAGAACTATCCTAATATCAGAGACAATATCTATGCCGTTGATTCCTTGTTCTATTCTTCAATGATGAACGTGTTGAAGATCTGGAAGAACTCAAGAGCCACTTTACAAGATATCCCTGTTGTTATGACGTATCTCCATGGTTTGATGAGATATGCCGACTCTTTATTGGCCTTGAGAGAGGACGGAGAGATTGTCCATTCAGTGAGAGACGTCTTGGAATCCTTGACCAACTTGTCGTATCTGGATATCAAGAAATTACAATTGGAAGAGTGGGAATATAAAGGGACTAAGATGTGGAATATGAATGGACTTGACAAGTTCAATTCGTATTTGAAGTCTGAGGTGTTGGAATTCGTTAAGGAACAACGTCTTTTGAAGTTGTCTAAGGGTTCCTGGGTTTATAGTGAGGACCCGGTTGAAATAGCACTGCAGGGGAAGAAACCACAGGTCTATTTCATGATCTTGTCTCCTAATAATTCTGCTATCATTTACAAGGAGTTCAAACAAAAGACCAAGATTCCTCCTAATATCGACAAGACCGGTCGTTACTTGAATATCAACTCGATTGCTTCCTTCGATGCTACAGAAGATGCTGCTGAGACTCAAGAAAGTCATAAATTGATCCACTTGAAGAGTCGGTCGTCGTTCAAGAAGATCACTTTGAACGGCAAGAACAAGAAACCACTCTTGGCTTTTTACACCGATACTAGAGAACTGTCTTATATTTGGTTGGACGGTTTGAAATTGATGTCCAATGCCAGACTCTCGGAGTTATCCGAAGATACCAGAAAGCAAATCGACGCCTTGACCGAGACCAGAAAATCGGGACAATTGTCCAACTTGACCGAGGAAGATCATACCATTGCCATCAGCAGGACAGATGACGATGTCTATGACGGAGCCCTTCTCGAGTCGTTGACCAATAACTTCCATTATGCTTAGGGAGAAACTCAAATTATAGTTAATTGACAATAATTATAAAATTTAGGTAAAAAGACTAAACGTGTTCGACGTGGGCAGTGTTAACGACCTTCTTGGAATTGTCATCATCTGGAATGTATTGACCGACGGCAATATCATTGATGTCTTCACCGAAAGCGACACAGACCTCTTCCAAAGAGTAACCGGCAGTTTCAATGAAGGTGAAGTAGACAATGACAGTTTCGACGGCAAGAATACAACAGTAGACGATGTAGTACTTCCATTCGATGGCGTCCATGGCAATCGAGTTGACAAAACCGTTGTAAATCAAGACGACTTGACCAACAAAGTTCATGATGTTGATACCCTTGGCTCTCAAGTTATAGGTCAAGACTTCGGTTAAGTACAAGAATGGAAGACCGTTCATACCGATATCGTAGGATAAGTAGTATAAGAAGATCATAGCCAAGACACCTTGACCCAAGGATTTTTGTTCAAAGTTTCTTTGTTGGTTGATGGCGGAAAGGGCCGTCCAGACGATGTAACAAACCATCATACAGACCAAAGAAGTCAAGAACATTTGTCTACGCTTGAAGTATTGCACGGTGAAACTGACGACACTGGAGATGACCCAGTTGTAGATCATTAAGGCACCGTTGATGATCAATTTCTGGTCGGTAGAAGTGATACCGATAGAGTTCAAGACCAAGTTCAAGTAGTAGGAGACCAAACCGTTACCAGACAATTGCATCATGACAGGGACCATGATACAGTAGAACAATCTCTTTCTGTTAGCAGGAGTCTTAAGGAAGTCGGTGTACTTGGTTTGCGAGTAGATCTTGTCCATTTCCAAACCGTGGATAATTTCGTTCAATTCGAATTCGACCAAATCGGCACCTCTAGCGTCATTACCAGCATGATGCTTCATCAAGACCAGTCTAGCCTTTTCGATCTTACCCTTGCTGACCAAGAATCTTGGAGATTCTGGGATCATCCAAATGGTGAGGATTTGGAAGGCTGGGATGGCAGCTTGGATATAACTTGGAATTCTCCAACAGTTGTGGTTTTGGATGTTTCTGGTACCGTAAGTGACCCAACTAGCAATAATCAGACCAAAATACCAACAAGTGTTGTAGAAAGTGGTGGCAATTGGACGGTGAGTTGGGTAGGCAACTTCGGAAATCAAGGTTGGGGAGGCAATAGCAGCGATGGAACTACCGAAACCCAACAAGATTCTACCAACCATGAACATGGCATAACCGTTAGCAGCACCTTGAATAATACCACCCAGAACCAAGATAAGTTGACCGATGAAAATGGCAGATCTTCTACCGAGTTTATCGGAGACGACCGAACCAACCAAAAGAGCAATAACACCACCAAAGACAGTACCGTTAGCCAAGGCACCCAAAGTAGTACCAGTTAATGGCTTGTGTACAGTCTCGGACATATAATCAGACCAAATAGACAAAGATTGTAAACCGTTCAACATAGAACCATCATAACCGTTGTTGGTAGAAGATAAGGTGATAAGGAAAACGGTAAAGTTCAAATACATCAAATGAGGAACTCTCCACCAAGGCTTACCGTAATCGGTGACATAATCATCGACGGTCTTTGGTTCGGCGTTCAACATCTGAGAATCAACCTTCTCTTCATTCGAACTCAGGTCTCTAAGACTATTATTAGACATTTGTTTTAATTTTTCAAGTTATTATGGAGATTGAACTTTTTCTGGAGGAGACAAGAGCTGGTTTATATACAGTTTTCTCCGAGATTTGTACGCTCATTGTGGAAAAATGACTGGCCAAGAAACAAATGACGAATCTCCCCAGATTCTGTTGGCTCGAAACTTTATTATTCTTGCACCTCGCGTCATTACATTAGAAGAAGGACAAATTATTTTTGGGCACGCCAAGTCATGTACAAGCCTTACAATGACCCCTCTATTTTCATGCACCCCACAAATTAAAGTCAAGCAAGTGAATTTGTTTTACTGGATTATTTTTTTCGTGCTTTTTAAAATGCGGCGGGGTAAGTTTCATCCCCGAGCTGCATTACCCCAGGTTTTAATTTTTTTTCTCCTCCTTCTTTCTTCCCCGACATTTCATGCAAGGTCTTAATAAAAAAAACATCCCACGTTACTTCAATAGAATTTGGGATGGGATGAATAGAGGATCTCGGTGTCTTTTTATACAGTTAGTCTTGGTATGTAGATGATACTATCTTGGGTATCGATAGTCGAGATAATGTGGGCACAAGTTTTTTTCTCTTCGGAGTATTATTAGCCCAGAATATTTCTTTTTTTTACTTTTTGTTTAGCTTTTTTCCCCTCCGTCTCTCCGTAAAAAAAAATTATTTAACAAGCAGGACATCATCAGCCATTTTCGATAGATAAAGGGGAAAAATAAGTTTAGGAACCCTTTAGTTTTCTTTTTTTAACTGCATACAGAAAAATGTCCCCCAGCAAGGAAATTGAGGAGAGAATTCCGGTGTTGGATTCGCATGTTCACCTTTTTGGTAAGCCGCATCTCGGAGATATGAGATGGATGACCTCGGAATCGCCATTGTATGGAAATTATCGATTAGATGAGTATCTCGAGGCTTGTAAGCTGGAAGGGTTAATTTATTTGGAGGTTGATGTCAAGGGCCTCGACAAGGCAGTAGAGGAATATTTATTTATAGAGCGTATTATTGAAGCCAAGTTACGTCCTGGGGAAGGATCGTCGGAAATTGCGCGCAAAAATGATATCATTGCTGCAATTGTCCCGTGGGCTCCCATAGATGAGGGACTGACTGCATTGATTAGCTATACGAATATTTTGAAAACGAGGGGTATTGGAAACAAGAGCTTTCCCCGTGTCAAAGGTTTTCGTTATCTCTTGCAGGATAAACCGCGGGGAGTGATGTTGGAGCGCAAATTTATCGAAGGTTTGAATTGGCTTGCAGACCACCATTATGTCTTTGATCTTGGCATCGATTTGAGATCGGCTGGACTATGGCAATTCGAAGAGTTCGAGGAATTAGTGACACAAACGAGAAACGTCACTTACATCGTTAATCATATGACTAAACCCAATTTACAACTTTCGCCTCTCGAGTTTGACTCAAACGAGACAGTTAAAGCCTGGAAAAAGGTGATGCGAAAAATTTCCCAAGATGGACTCAACAAATATTACATCAAATTTAGTGGAGCATTTGCCGAGCTTCCTCCACAAATTTGTGATGACCTAGATGCTTGTAAAAGTCACGTCATGCCTTGGTTTCGATATCTTGTTGAGACATTTGGGGAGGACCGTATTATTTGGGGCAGTGACTGGCCTATTTGCACCGTGAATGGGGGAGACGATGCCTGGAATAAATGGTTACAATTGGCCACCGAGATAATGGACGACTTACATTTGAACAAAGTTAAGATTTTGCATGATAACGCCTATATAGCTTATAATATTTAATTTTGCATCGATTTGAGCCAATCAAAGTCCTCGAAGGAGCCCAAGAACTCGTTCAAGTCCACGTCCATTCCGGAGAGAATGTTATCGGTGTCCAATGAGAGTCCGTAGTCCTGTCTTTTGTTCCAGAACCCGTAAAATTGGTCGAGGTTGATTTCCTCTGGGTTGGACTTGACTTGGCTGTCCAATTTCAACTCGCAATGTGAGATGAACGGTTGGAGGAAGAGACACGCTTTGAAGGCAGAATAACGAGTAAGGGCAATGGCAGTTCCACTACGGTAAACGGCTGCTACTCGTTCGTACAATTTGGTGAGAGACACGATGTGGTGTTCTTGAGAAGAGATTCCTGTCCATTCCCGAAGGCCGATGGAATCAGCTGAATGGAGTTGGTCGGCGAGGGAGGAGAGTTCGAAACCGGAATTCATTGTCTTGATCATAATGGAGATCAAGATGGTGTTGAAATAACGGGGATAAACCCAGACTCGAGTAGAGATGAAGGAGTCGAACTCACCGAAATTGAAGGATTTGTCAACCGCATGACGATAAGTGAGACGTAAGATGATTAGGGCCCTTTCAGCAGACTGGAAGAGATAAGAACGATCACCTTCCGATAAATAGAGGAGATGGATTACTATGGCTTGTTTGTAATGTAAGTCCAAACGTAGATTGAAATCAAAGACCGATTCGGCTGAAGGTTTGGTCAGGATGATCTGGTCAAAAGTCGGGATCTGATCCATGATTTCGGCTGTTTCCGTGAGGAATTTTTGAGCCAGTTGTCTATTGACACGACGAGGGGTTGATTCGATGAAGTTACGAATGGTCATAGTGACGTTGCTCATTAGACGGAGTTGTCTAAGGAGAGTCGGTTGGGCCTGACTCACAGTTTCGGCTTGGATTTGAAACCGATGAAGGTCGGAATAATGAACAACGGGGTCCGTTCCTCTATCAAAGGCGTACGTTGCGTCAAGATAACAGATCTGAGTCCATGTGTTTTGGTATTGGAATCTGTCCAGGGGGGAAAGCAAATTATGGGGGAATTTGTCCAGCAGTTGAGACATTCCTATGGCTTTTGCAATTTGAGTGATCATACCATGGAGGGCATTAATGGCATAAGAACTATCGTCTTCTTCGGGACAATACGTCTTGTAGACTCTCAAGAGAAGTAAGGCTTCTACTTTCGTTTTGTTCTGTCTTTTGAAGGACCCGAGATTGGTCAACAAATTAGAAGCACAAGTGATGTAAGATTCACTTACGGTGATTAAAGACAGTTCCTTATAGTGGAGATGAGCCCATCTCATCAAGATAAGAAGCATGGCTATGTTGGAGGTTTGACTCGACTTCTCCGACTTGATGGAACTATACGTTCCTTGGTCATGAAGTAAGAGCATGAGTTGGTCGACGATGTCATGGGAGAGGAAGGAGAGCAAACTACGATGACTCTCGATTACCGAGGTCAAAAGTCTTTCTACGGTACGAACGTCGGGGAGTTTCCCGATGTTGTTCAAACCAAGCCCGGTGACGTCCTGATTTATATGACATCTGCCAAAATCCTCTTTGAATCTCTCGCTTCCCTGGGCCAACAGATCCCGGAGCATCGTATTGAGGTCCTTGTCTTCGAGAGCAAACAGGAGGTGAGACGTCGACTTCAAGTACACCATATTGGAGTCGAACACGGCAAATCCGTCGAAATCGAGTACCTCGTCCGGCGAATTTGGTGTCCTAATTTGTGGTTCTTCTTTTTTCGTAATTTGCTGTTGGTTTGTAAGGAGGTTTTCCAACATCTCGATTCTCTTCAAAAGGGCATCTTTAGTACCCTTGGGATTTTCAGTGGCTGAGTAAGAGCAGGTGTCCATGTAACCCAACGAGGTGCACCTTCCACAATGTGGATACTCCCTATCACATTTGCTCTTCTTTTTACGACAGTTCGAACATGAAAGCACCACACGATTTCTCTTCTTGGGGTCTGTCATTATAGCCTAAAGACTGACGTTTTGTACGGTTTTTTTTTTCTCCTAAATCCGCCTTCAAGAGCGGAATTAACTATATTTATATTCGGATCGATAAAAACCTTTTGACAGAAGTTTCCAGGGTGTGAGTATCGGGTTTAAGGGGATTTGGATGTCTATTTAAGATTATGTAATTAAAAGTCCCTTAATTTAAATTTAATTAAATTAAAAGAGGATTTACGGACCGGGCGGATTTAAGTATTTAAAGCCGCTCGGATAGCGTATTTAAGAGCGGTGGAGATGATGGGACAGTGGAGAGGGCAATGTCGTTTGTTAGTACTGGATTCACCAATGGGATCGGGTTTTTTGCCCGGCCAATCATCGAAAAGGAGACTGGAATGCACCACATTATGTTATGTCGTGATCCGTCTAAAGTTAGTAAGGCTGCCAATGTCACTGTTATAGAGTGCGATTTGGCATCGCTTGCCAGTACCAAGAGGGCCATGGATACCATTGTCGGATTGGTTGACGATGGGAAGGTTCCGGAGATCAAATCGCTTATTTTGAATGCCGGTATTATGTGTAATAATCGGGAAACAGAGACTGTCGATGGATATGAGCTGACGTTCCAGGTCAATGTGACGGCCAATTTCATTATCTTGAACAAGTTGTTGCCCTTGATGAAGGATGGCAGCAGAGTGTTCATTACCGGTAGTAACATCCATTATGCTGATAGACAGCATAATAAGGGGATGGTGAGAAAGCCGTATTGGGACGACAAAGATTTGACTACTGTGATGCATATTGGACCTACGCCTTTGGACAAGAGGCCAAAGTCCAGTTTCTCTGCTACGAGACAATACGGTACTAGTAAGTTGGCTATCATTTACGTTACTCATGAGTTTGCCAGGTTGTATCCGAAGATCAAGTTTGTGATTTACGAGCCGGGAATGGCCTATGATTCCCAGTTCTTGAGGCAATATTCTTGGTGGATGAAGCTTGGACATCGTCTCGTTGGGAACATTTTGGGATATTCCATCTCGTCGCTGGAGGCAGGGAAGTTGTTCGCCCAAGTCTTCATGGATGATAAATTGTACCTGAAGTTCGAACATGTTGCTTACGTCGATAAGGGAGAAATCGAACCGTCGTCGCCGGATTCCTACAATGAAAGAAGAGAGAAACAATTGTATAGTACCCTTATTAGGTTTGTTTAGTCCTACATACAAAATGATATACCCTTAGTAAGCAAAGGTGGGTTCCCATCAGACGTTTCCTATCAGACTTGATTTTTTTTCAGGGACTTGCCTAATTGGGAAGGAGAAAACTATGCGGCTTGCTTACAAAATGTATGGAGCACAAAGGGGATGTGAAGAGGGTGTTGATAGAAGACAAGAATGCTTAATAATCAAAAAGAAAGTGGGAATGATATAAAAGGGGACTCAGAATCGACCTAGGATTCAAATCTACATCAACAAGTACAACAAACAACAACAACTAACAATGCAATCTACTACTTATTTAATCACCGGTGCTAACAGAGGTCTTGGTTTAAGACACGCTGAGAAGATCGCTTCTCGTCCTAACACTTTTGTGATTGCCACTGCTCGTTCCATTGCAACTTCGAAGGATTTACTTGCTTTAGCTGATAAGCATTCCAACATCAAGTTGTTGGACTTGGTCGTCGACAGTGACGAGTCGATCAAGAAGTTCGGTGCTTCTTTGGGTCAGATCAAGGACTTGAAAATTGACTACTTCATTTCCAATGCTGGTATTGCCGAGGATTTCAAGCCAATTGACAAGGTTTCAAGAGAGAGTTATCTCAAGCATTTCAACATCAACGCTTTGGGTCCAATTGAAATTTACAAGCAAATTGAGAAGTACTTGACTCAAGGTTCCAAGCTCGTCTTTATTAGTACCTTCGTCGCTAGTATCTCTAGTTATGGTATGTTCCCTCTTTCTGTCTCTGCTTACGGTGCTTCTAAACTGTACCTTAACTTCGTTGCCAAGGAATTGAGTGTCGAGAGAAAGGGTAAGTCTATTGTTATTGCTTTACATCCAGGGGCTGTCGGTACCGATATGGGTAAACTGGCTGGAGAGGCTTTGATTACAGAATTACCAGACTTCGATGTCTCTCAATTCGAGTTCATCACTCCTGAAGTCAGTGTCGAGGCTCAATGGAAGGTTATTGACAACTTGTCGGAAGAACAAAGCGGTAAGTTCTTGAGTTACGATGGCTCTGAAATTCCTTATTAGTTTTTATAAGTACTCTAACTATTTTTTCTAATGTGGCTGTAGATTGTAAAATGCTAAGAAATTATTGTGGGACTTGGTGAAAGACTGAGGAGTAAGCTGGAAAAGAAGGGATTTGAATATCTTTATGAAGTTCAGCTGTTTGGGATTGAGGTGATTAAAGTGGAGTTTTATGAGAAATTGAGGGAGGTGGGGTGTGGAAGTTAGAAATAGTGGTGAAATAAGTTTTATAAGATTTAAACGAGAGAAAGTTAGTATGGAGTTCAGTGAAGTGGAAGGTGGAGGATTTGGATTTAGGGAATTTTAAGACAAAAAGGTAAGCAGTAAACACTTTCCATTCCAGTAGAAGGACCACCAAGAGAAAATGTCGCTGCCTCCCCTCAATACCTCTTCAATCGTCTTTAACTCCCCTAAAATGTCGCGATGCATTTTACGAATTTATCTTTAAAAAAAACAGTCGCGGGTGTGACATACAAGATGATATATATAAAGATTCTTCGGCCGACATACTTTCCTCTTTCAGCCCATGGAGTCGCCGAAATTGAGATCCCGGAAATTGGACAGCTTTGAAAAGTGGTATTTTGAGAGAAATATCAACGATCTTTACTCTTGTTTCTTTGTAGCTGGAGTCTATACCGGATTGACTAAGGCAGGTCTTTCACAGGCCTTGAGACAGCTTTGTTTGAAGTATTCGTGCTTCGGAATTAGTGCTGATGGTATTATCGGAGCAGATCTGCAGATAAAAGAATTAAGTTCGGTCAAATTTTCCGACGTTGTTTCTTTTGATGAGAGACCAGAAGTGAAAGAGGTGAAGATTGATGAGCGGATCACGCAGGAAATCATTGGACGCAAAATCCCCTTCAATTCGGACTTGCCCCTTTGGAGGGTAGTGGTGGTTAATATGGAGACGGTGATCTTCTATTGTGATCACATGATCTTCGATGGTACTTCTGGGTCCAATTTTCATAAGATATTGACGGAAGAACTTAATGCCGTTGAAGCGGATTCGATGGTGGAGGAGCTTCTTAGGAAGGAGGACCAACGGGTGGCTCTTTATTCGACTAAATTTGATGTAGTCAGTAAACCTGGATGGTGGACTTTTACAAAGGCCATTGCCGGGGAGATCTTACCAGCTTATTTAACCACTCCCAAACTCAAGTCTGGCTTCGTTGGAGAGCTGTACCAATCGCCTTGTGTTGCCAAGGTGAATGAATTCAGTATCCGGACGAAGTATTTGACCGTGGAGAGAGTTCAATTGAGACAGGTTTTGGGTCTCTGTCGTCAGGAGGGTGTCAGTGTTACAGCTTTATTGGTGGCTCTCTTACAATGTAGTCTCGTTGTTAGTACCGGAAGTAAGAAGGACTTTAGTTTGTGTATTCCAACCAATAGCCGGAAGGAATTGGATGCCTTAGACCAACCGTTCCTGCTTCTGATTGGTCTGATCTTGTTGGATTTACCTCCTTGTGAAGACCATTTGGTGTGGGATTACGTAAGAAAGGTGAAGAAGGAGATTGATATTTTGGCTAAAGAGAAACCATTGGAAACATTTGGAATGTTGAGATACATCAATGTTAAAGATTACTTGTTAAAGAAGATTGGAGAGGTTTCCAGTCAAAGTGGGGAGATTTCCAATCTTGGAATGATCAAGGTGGAAAGGGGAGGGAAGGTTGAATTGAACCAAATCTTCTTCAACCAATGTATTGGACAATTCTCGGGATTGATCAATATGAACATTGTTTCCGTCTCCGAGGGGGGGATGACTATCGCATTTTCTTACAAAGATATGACGTCAGATGTGGTAAAAGATGTAGTAAGGGTTTTCGAAGAACTTTTAGAGAGGCTTTAATGGTTAGACTTGGAGCTAACAAAAACGAGTGTGCCTCATTAATTTAATATTACTTTGATTTTTTCGCTTTTCGTTTTCGTAAGGGTTTAACGAAGTTAATTTTCTTGTTTGACAGATCTGACGAGTTAATTAACGGAGTAGAACGGCGCTCGGTGTTTAAGGAGAAAAGAAAGATAAAACCGACATCGAATTTTGACCGGCTCGGTTTTCTCTTTTTTCACTGCGCAGCGCGCGTTGGCCGATATAAAAGGAAGAAAAAAAAATGTGGAGGCCAAGATGATTAGAAACAATATATACGTACGATAATAGTGAGATAAGTATGAGTAACAAGGTAGTTCTTTTTGAGAAGACTGGAGGACCGGAGGTTCTTGAGTATAAGGAGGTTGAGATTCCTAAGATTGGGGACAATGAGATTCTTATTAAGAACAAGTTTGCCGGTATCAATTTCATCGAGTCTTACTTTAGAATCGGGTTATATCCAGCTGCTACTCCTTACATTTTGGGACGTGAGGCCAGTGGAGTTGTTACAGAAGTAGGTAAGGATGTTACTGGTTACAAGGTTGGGGACAAGATTGCCTATCTTAGTCCTTCGACTTTTGCTCAATACACCAAGATTAACCCGGAACAAAACTTCGTCATGACTTTACCGGCCGACACCTCGGATGAAGTTATGAAGAAATATGCCGGGGCTTTGGTCAATGGGTTGACGGTTTTGACTTTCATTACCGAGGCTTACCCTGTCAAGAAGGGAGATTACGTTTTGGTCCATGCCATTGCCGGAGGTTGTGGTTTGATCTTTGCTCAGATGTTGAAGAAGAAGGGAGCCATCACCATTGGACTTGCCTCGACGGAGGAGAAGATGGCTTTGGGTAAGGAATATGGAGCTGATTACGTCTTGAACACGAAGACCGACGACGTTGCTCTGGAAGTCAAGAAGATCACCGGTGGTAAGGGAGTCAGTGTTGTCTATGACGGTGTTGGAGCTGCCACTTTTGATCTTTCCTTGGAATGTTTGGGCTTGAAGGGAACGATGATCTCGTTCGGTAACGCTTCTGGTCCAGTTCCACCTATCAAGATCACTGTCTTGACCGCAAAGGCTCTCAAATTGATGAGACCTGCAGTGTTCTCTTACATCACTCTTCCAGAAGACAAGCTGTTCTACGCCAAGGAATTCCAAAGTTACATCGACGGTGGATTGAAGGTGAACATCACCGAGACTTATCCGTTGGAGAATTACAAGGAACTGACCATCAAGTTGGAAAGTAGTAAAACCACTGGTAAATTGGTCTTGGAGATTCCTCAATAGTGGTACTGTGTATAGGAAATGTATTTGTTATAAGAAAGACTGTAGAGGAGAGGAGAGGAGACTGAATGTATGAGTTGCTATGAGTTGTCTCAGGGTTTTTTGGCTGCAATTGAGGTGTATAAAGGGCCACAGTTATGGCTGTAATATTGTGTAAGGTGCTCAGAACTTAGCCACATTTTTTCTTATTTTTGAGCCGCACCATATTTGGTAGGTGTTTTTTTCTTTCAGTCAAACCTTTAAAAAGAGGATAGTATAAGAGGAAAAAAAGGACAAAAAACATGGGGTGTACTTTTTTTCTCTCTTAATAAAATGTGTCCTAAGTAGTTACACAAAGTAGAGATGGTGTGACGATGTTAGTCTAGTAGAGATGGTGTGACGATGTTAGTCTATCTGTAGAGATGGTGTGACGATGTTAGTCTGTAGAGATGGTGTGACGTTGTTAGTCTGTAGAGATGGTGTGACGATGTTAGTCTGTAGAGATGGTGTGACGATGTTAGTCTGTAGAGATGGTGTGACGATGTTAGTCTGTAGAGATGGTGTGACGATGTTAGTCTGTAGAGATGGTGTGACGATGTTAGTCTGTAGAGATGGTGTGACGATGTTAGTCTGTAGAGATGGTGTGACGATGTTAGTCTG